>JAZDUA010000013.1:7312500-8535430 GCA_038098605.1 Gryllus longicercus
TTTTATTTTGTCTATTATTCCGGTCATCCTACGCATTTACTTATAATAGTTGGACGAGTTACTATTTAGGAATTCAGATAACAACAACAAGGCCCCCTGGGGTTTTTGGATGAACATTTCGGAAATCTAATGAATGTACTTAGTTGCAATGGTGTTGAAACGCTGCTAATTTCTTGCATTTTTTAAAACATTGCAAAAATGTATTTATAACGTTTGAAAAAATATCTGTGCATCAATAGCGTTAATAATTGAGCGGCCTACGACAAAATAACCTGGGCCTTGCCCCGAGCCCGGTTGTCGCCCGAGATCATAACAACTAGTTAATGCCCGTTGTAGTACATACATAATTATGTTTTTGACCTAATTTCGTTGATTCAGATCGACTTATTTCGTAATTAACTAAATGTTAACTGTTAACTTGACTCAGTTTGTCTTTTCATATTTCCCTCCCATAATTCCCTTTCATAATTATCTCTCATAATTCCTTTCAATAGAGAATTTCTCAAAAGAGAACAACTTTCATTCAATTGTTTTTATATTTTCCTCGCAACCACGATCCTTTCGATCCACGTACGTTATGCAGTGTACATTGAGCTCCGTTTTAAAGGCAATGTCAAGCTATAACGTTTCAGTAAAAAATAATGACAATTTTTGAAAAATATTTCGTTTGATTTCAAGATACTCGCGTATTAGCTATCCTTCAATTTTGTTGGCAATTTCTTAGAAAAATAGACGCTAATCTTAGATAAAATAAAGTAATTGAAACATTTTACAAAAACCTTAGACATTGAGAATAATTTGCACCGAAAATATTATTGATACGGCGCATCGAATTGAAAGTAGAGGGATGAAATGTATCCGAATAAAAAATAAAAAAATAAATTAAAAAAAATAAAAAATAAAAAATTTTAAAAGAAAATAATAAAAGAAAAAAAATGAAATCTCTTCCGACGCGAATACACACGCGCGATGTTTACAGCTGAGTATAGGCTACCTGCACAAGGATGCTGCACCATTTTCAAGGGATTTCGGCTTTATTAATTATTAAATTATATTAGTACAGAAACGACATTACATTAGTACAAATTACAAATTGCAGAACTACATAAATCAGAATAAAGCACCGACTGGTTTCTTAATAGCAACAGACCTATTAAATATCAGTGGATTTTGTAAGTTTCATACGATTTCAATTCAACTCACGACATTTAATGTCGCTCGATCTCAAAACAAACTTCTGAGAGATCATGTAATTACCTTTCGTATTGTTTACGAAATGGAGAAAAGAAATCTAAATAAATATCACTACTTACTTGAGATTAAATATATTACTTTTAAACAAAAATTTAAAAAAGTCCTGATTTGATGAAAATGCTTTATTAATTCATTTGTTATCCTTCTTGAAGTACTTTAATTTAGAACTTTCTACATTCTTTATTGTCACACAAGAACTCCCAAAACAAAAGAAGTTTCGCATTAGGAATATTTTACTTGCATACGATATTGCACCATCATTTTCGGGATAATACGAAGAATATAGAGCCCATCGATTAGGATAACATTCCCCGACCGCAACGATACAACCCATTGGGAATATAGACAGTGAAACGTAAGTAGTTCTGGTGCAAGTGAATCACATTCAACCGAGGTCTAACAATTATTTGCCAAGGATTTTTTATTGTTTATTTATAGTACTCTTTTTTTATTTAAGGTCGCATCAACTTCCAGGCCATTAGCGACCACTATTGCTTGTAACGGTATGGTAACTATCAGGATGACAAGATATGATGATGAAGATAGGGGGTGAAAGGCCGAACACAATACAACCATGTCCGAGGCGAGACTCGAACCCGCGATCCTTCGGTCCGAGATCGCTACGATCGCTACGCTAATGGCAATACTCAAAATTGGGAATAGTAATTCGATAAGAAAGTGATTCTCAGTTTTGAGTGCTTAAACTGATGGGAGAGAATCATCTTTAGTACAGAATCTCCGCTGTAAAGCAAAAAGTTTGGGTCCAAATGACCCCGAGTCTTCAGTTCTTATTTCGGAATCTGAAGTTGTAGTGCTTTCCCCCTTTCAAATGAAGTAAACAAGAGGCAAAAGCTGCACCCGTTCTGTGTTCCCGCGAGCAGTGCTCGGAGGATCCATCCGAAAAGGCGCCATCTAAAAAATAAAGCAAACAAACATTCTCCCTTCCCACTTCCTTCCTCGCACGAGGCAGCTGGTACTTGTCATAGATCAAGACGAAATAGGATCTGAAGTAGAAACTAAACGTGGACCGCACGTTTATTTGGGTTTACAAAATCGATTGAGAATGTCATATGCATTACATTTGGCAAGGGTTAAGAGGAAGTACACGCCGTTTACAATTTCCTTATAGAGAAAGCTTTTGGAATCCAAACGATACAACAAAATGCATACAAGTGTTTTGCAAAAAGCCTGTACCATTAACATTATGGGGCATATCTTTAATATACATATATATATATATATATATATATATATATATATATATATATATATATTATAATACATATATATTATATATATATATATTTCATAATTACTCTTGAACCAGGAATATTTCTCTAAAAGATGTGTCAAGTGTGATCCAATATCGCGTGTTCAGAAATATTTTAATTGCATGTACATGTTTGATTTTTTCCTTATAATGTTAAAGTACATTAATCAAAAATATGTTTCAGGCGTATGATTTTTCAATAAGATTTGAATAAATTTGATTTTATAAGTAAAGAAATTTAGATACATATCTACATACTAATAAATAATTTACATTTAATTATCAAATTATATGGTAAACTTGGTTATATTATACCAATGACGGATTCTTGAAAGAAAACATAGATATTCCCAGACATATGATAAATCCTTTCTTAATTAAATGAACCAGTGCGATCGGCTGGCCCACACAATCATAGACATTTCAATAACCTGAAATAATGCATGTAAATATTAATGCCAGATGAGCGTAATATGCACTTTCCTATAAGAGCGTAACGAAGGGATCGCGAAACAATAATTGTGTAAATTGTGATTGTCTTCATTTAAAAAAATCGTTTTTTCTTTTCGTTTAAAAATTTAATATTACTGTCTCGTATACGTAGAAGAATAAAGTACGAACGAATTACGTTGCGTACAATATTCTCATGTAACTTAGTTCATGATTCGAAATGGATGACGCACAAATCATTGAAGGTGCGCTTCTTTATGGTGGATAATAACTAACCTATGTTTAATGCTGAAGAAGAAAATGGTTAAGTGGAAACGTTGTGGGCAAGGCTGTACGTAGTGAAGCACCAATTACACTTTAATTAAGGAACTTCGAACTGAATATCCGAAGACCTGAATTATTTGAAGATGGTCAGGACAACTTTTAATTTATTTTTTTCCTTCTTCTTGTCGTCTTTTCCTCGAAAGTGGGTCAATTTTTAAGAACAAAATTCACTTCAGGAATTGTGAATTTTCTATTCCCCGCATTTTCCACTTCCCGGGAAAGTGTCACACGCTTAATTGATTTGAGTTTTGTAGTCCAGATGGGAGAAGTATATAAAATTTCTAATTACTCATACTCTGTAATTAAAACTTTGCTTGAAGCAATCAATACCCCACGTGAATTCTCGGATGCCTTGTTACCAAATATTTGATAAAACTTTGGCATTTTCGGGAACATTTTATCGAAGAACTTCAATAAAATACATATTTCATACAATATGGGCGATTGCAGTGTGATAATATTGTTTTATAAAACATCTTTGACAAACTTCGGCTAAGGTAGCTCAAGGCATCAACTGATGACATTGCGGTGCCACTGTTCGGGAGGTCCTAGAGTTCGAGTTCCGACGCTGGCAGAATACTAGCTACATAGCTAGGTCTAATTCAGCCGCAGTCTGGTGGGGGATAGCGCCGGCTACTCTGATCGGAAGTTTTCCGTTACTTCTTCGATCAACACCAGGCGAATGCCGGAGTAGTATCCTAACTATACATACAGGGTACGGACAGAACGCGATCCTTTCTCTTCTCCATTTCCTTCTTCTCTCTATTGGCCTATCGTCTCCGCTCACAGAAACACATTTGCATGCACTTCACTACCACACAGTCGGAAGCTTAGAACCTGACCCGGCTGGGGAAGATCACAACCACCTCATGTGATAAAAGCATGCCCTTCACTTACGGGACTACTGGCCTTCGCAATTGACGCTTGATTTATGAAATATTCAAACTAAATAATCAACCTAATGGCGGCGATGGTGTAATGGTTAGAGTATCGGTCCGTTATACCCAAGCCGGCGGGTTCAAACCCGCCGATTTTTTAGGGCGAAAAAATCCTTCGTACGGCTTCCTTCGGAGGGGAAGTAAAGCCGGCTGTCCCATGTTAGTAGATTTACTTGCATGTAAATGATCCTCAAGCCTAAATGACGCCTCTAAGCTAAATTCAAATCGCCTGTTTCTCGCCCAAGAAATACCCCCTTTCTCCGCTAGTTGGTGAAAGGAGCGTAGCGAAATTTGCGTGGTCAGACGGAAGAGCGGGCCTGATGTCCCGAGTCTCCCCACGTAAAATAAGGCATTAATTCAATTCAATTCAATTCAACCATGTTCAAGTTCTTCCACTCCAAGTTACCTTCACTCTGAAGCACGAAATATGCCCTCCTATAAAAATCGGATCACAACCTATTCCTCAAAACGACTTAGCAAAATATCTTGGAATTACACTGGACAGAAGACTTACATGGAAAACACATATAAAGAATAAAAGCAAAGAATTAGATCTCAAAATTATCAGATTAAACTGACTATTAGGAAAAAACTCGTCCTTAAGCATCGCAAAAAAAATTCTTCTGTATAAAGCATTACTAAAACCTGTCTGGACATATGGAATACAACTTTGGGGAGCAGCTCAAAATTCAAATATTGAAATATTACAACGTTTCCAATCTAAAAGCTTAAGAAAATTTGTAAATGCTCCTTGGTACGTAACGAACGCCACAATACACCGAGACTTACAAATGACAACAATAAAAGAAGAAATTAACAAGACCAGCGCAAAATACTTACAACGACTTCATAACCATCAAAATATTCTTGCCATTAACTTACTAGACAATAGTGACACTACCAGACGACTTAAACGACATCATACTTTAGACCTGACATATCGACTATAAATTGTTATATTATTTTCTGTTTTATTATTATATATGCTTATCATCTTATATTTTTAGTATGTTAGTTTAGTTATCAAATATGTTTAGTGTGTGTTAATCTGAAAAAAAATGTAATATTAGGAGTACGGTCAATGGACCTTACTCCTCTCAAGTTATTAAAAGTTGTATGTAATTTTGCCAAATGTTTGTACCCAAACAAACTGCAAAATAAAATATTATAATTAAAAAAAAGTTCTTCCACTGGGCAGTACCGGCGTTAAGCGCGGCCACCGGGCGGCTCCTGGATTTAAGCGCGGCCGCGTCCACGTGCACGGGATCTGTTTCGGGCGCGAGGGCTCGTTCGCTTCTCCCGAGTCACGCCGCAAGGCCGCGTCCCGCCTCCTCTGACGGCCTTTCACGGGTAATTTGCGCCATTGTGCGCGGCGCGGGGCGTGTAACGTGTGCGCGCGTGTAATGCGTGGCGGATTGGGCGGGCGGGCGGGCGGGCGGAGCGACAGACAGCGGCCCTACGCCGCGCCCACGCGCCCACGTGCTCACGCAGCGCCTCGCTCCCAAACGAGATAATCGTTCGATAAACGAACAAAAAAGTTTGACTGCCACTAAGGTAACGATGAGTTGAAGTTTCAGTAAATTTTAATCTATGGAATTTTACTAAATGCTGTCATTTCTTTTTATTAAACACTTGTACAATGATAGTATTTTGTACAATAATAGTACTTTGTACAATTATTTTGTATTGTTAAGCATTTGTGCATGAGTACGTATTTTGAAAACGAGCGACGTTAGGAGCGAGTTTTCAAATTTGTACGAATGCAATAAAGAAACATTATAAACGAATTGCATACTCTTTTAATTTGTATAACTGCATTATAAATTCATATGAGAATCTAACTTAAGTTTGTGAAACAACTTTCTTGTGTATTTGATATCTATGGGAGAAAACGTTGGTCGGCTCATCCGTTTACCTTTACCTCTCCATGACACCACCATCAAAAAGTTCACAACCAACCCCAGAAAGAGACCAAACAATAACACCTCATCTCGCTTACCTTCTCACAATTTCCCATGCGTCCCACCCACAAACAGCATTCCTAATTTTACTTTCGTCCCAACCACAACCTTCAACTCGAATCCTCTTTATCAACCCAACCAAAACCACCCAGCACCAAACAACACAAACACTAATAATAACAGCAATAACAATAATTCATTCAAACATTCCCTAATAAATTCCATAACAACTCATGTCGTAAACATAATCAATTCAATCATCTCAGCAATAATCAGTAATATACAAACTTCATTATCATCTTACTTCAATAGCAGCCATGGCAGCAAAATACACTAACAATTTAATAACCTTCATGAACTGGAATGCGAATAGTATAGCCAATAAAAAATAGTATTTACACAATTTCTTCATACCTTTAATGTTGACATTGCTTGCATTACGGAAACTCATTTAAAACCCAGCAATAAGCTCTACTGTCCAGACTATGTCATATACAGAAATGATAGATCACCGAACAAGGAGGAGGAGTTCTAATGGCAATCAATTCAAATATAAAACATCACCTCATACCAACACCTAAATTCAATGAAATAGAAGTAATTGCTCTTAATGCCGAAATATTACAACAATCTTGGACAATTATAACAATTTTTAAACTTTTAAGTCAGAATTAAAGACAAATGTTTGGAAGAAAACAAAATTCACCAAACTTCCCCCAGAAATCATGAATATTATAAAAATTAAAAATAAAACCAGAAGATTGTTGGCCCTCTCAAAAAGTTTGAGCGACAAACACGTACTAAATATTCCTAGAAATATCCAAAAAATAAGCATTAAGGAATCATAAAAATAATCAGTTTCATGAACTCATTCAGTCTCTCAATACACAAAACAACACAATTTTGCAATTCACAAAAAATATACTGTGAGAAAAAATAATAATTCCTCCAATTAAAGCAGCAACAACAAAAGCATACCTCCCTTTCAAAAGACAGAAAATTTCGCCAATTATTTTTCGTCCACCTTTACCACAAACACCACGCAATACTGTCCATCTCACCAAGTAATCAATAATGCATCATATACCTCTACTTACGGAGCACATCCAAGAATTAAGATAATATCACCCATACTGCCAATAATATCATAACCAAACTGCCAATCAAAAATCCCCTGGGCACGATAACAAGGGTAATATAATAGTCAAACACTTTCCTCCCTCTATTCTGGCCTTCATCACAAATATATATAATTCGTGTCTCAGAATCGGATATTTTTTCACGGTCATCATACCGATTCCCAAATTAAATAATTATCCCTCATTAGTCAAAAGTTACCGTCCTATCCATTTTCTCCCTACCCTTGCAAAAATATTCGAGAAAGCTATCCTTACATGTTTAAAAGCATTTCTGATACAGACTAACGCAATTCCCAAACAACAATTTGGCTTTACCGAATAACTTTCTACCAACCATCAATTTATGCGATTGTCGGAAATCATCCACAAAGGCTTTCAAAACAAAAAGCACACGGTCGGGATTTTTATTGACATCACCCAGGCCTATGATAGAGTATGGCATAAAGTAATGATCTACAAACTAACAAAGATAGGTACCCCACATTATCTCACTGAAATAATATCCATTTACCTTAACAATAGAACGTTTTCAGTCTCCGTAAACAGTCATCATTCAAATCCGAGACCAATAAGTGCAGGCTTGCCACAGGGTTCACCACTATCTCCTACACTTTTTAATCTATACCTTTCTGAAATATTGCTGCCGAAAAATTGCCTAAATGTTAACGAATGAAGATGAAGAAGAGTATGATGAGTGACATTATATGAGGGTTCAATAAGGGAAACAAAATCGAGTGGAGTACCCACACCCCCGAGGGGGGCGCCCAAAGACGTTTTCTAACAGACAAGAAAACTGGATTCTAAGGAATGTGATAGGAATATCTCGGATGTCCGAATAGTTTTGGGAGTGACTGTACTTTTATTACGCCTCCAAATAATCCATCCCCGCCGGTCGAAACAGTGGCCGTCCAAACACGTTCCGAAGGGCAGCAACCCCATCGGCCCCACTTGAACGCTGCGGAGTCGGAGTAGCGCGGCACGTGGGCGCAGGGCGCACGTGGGGCGGCGCTGTTTGTGTTTCAGCCACCCCCACTGGCTTCTGTTCAGTTCCATGGCGCGGCGCTGGGCTGTCTGCTTCCTGTGGAAAAAGGAGGAGAGGCGATACCACAAACAAACGCTCTCCGGTGACGGACAAGCCTCACGCGTCCCTCGGGGCGCCGACCCCGTAATCACCTTGTAAGTTGCTCATTGCCTGCAGGTTCACAAGTCTCAAAATCAGTAAGGAAATTTTCCTCGCCACGCGCTGACTGTAAGGGAACAATGTTGACAAATATATCCGTGTGCGTTAATTGTTAAGATCATTTGTCTCGTAAGTCCCCAAAGGGACTTAGGAGACCATTAGTTCCCTAAGGTCATCAGTCCCGAACACCGCCACCTCTCGCGATACAGACATGCACTACAAGTGTATTGAATGTTTTTAACGCGGAAGATAGGGTGTTCTTTCTCGCTGAGTCCCTCTATGTACTCGGTAAACGTGATTATTCCATTTACGATATTTCTATTCTTATATTGTTTTGGTAATTTATATGCTGACAGTCTTTTACCAAATATTTGTACTAGGTCCTTATCAAATAAGCTATGGATTATCAGTTTCCAAACCGGAGGTAATCTTAGACCCTATAACCTTGGATACTTACAAGAATGTACAAAATTAGATTTGATAAGATGTCAAAAATTCATGATTTTTTCGTTAAGTATGCATATACATGCTGTTGATAAATGTTGAACAAAAATAAACTTACTCCCGTGCATTGAATATATCATAACATGCTTATTATAAGGAAAACATCTATAAAAAGGGCCTTACTAATAAAATCAAGAAATTCTCGACCTGTAACTTTAAATGGGATACTTTTATATCAAATACTTATAAAAACTTGTTAGTAGGAAATTTTGTGCGATCTAATTATATATAGAACATAAGCTTCAATAGAATTAATAGTTATGGAGATACATGAAAAACGTAGAAGAATCACCCTTAAACAAATTCTCCCGCCCCCATCGACTCACCCCCACACTTCAGGATTTTAAGTATAATGTGCGGTATGTGCCAACAAATAATCATACCAAGTTTCAAAACTTCTGAATTTTTTCTTTCGGTTACCAGATTGTGGTCTAATTTGATTGAGCTAGATCACTATACCTTGCAATTAAAGCGCGGATCGTGATTCTTGTGTATGATATCCTCTTAGGAGCTCTATGGCTATGCTCACAGAGCTCGATTTTTTCTTATTGGATGCTAATAATTCGATTTTTTCTTATTGGCTGCTAATAATTACTGCTTGTGTTGTTGGTCTTACTAATTTACTCTCATTTATCATATATGATATTTACACATAATACTGTCTTAGTAGCAGATCAGTCACATCAAAAAAAGTCTTAGTAGCAGATATGGAAATCTGCAGGTTGAAAATTCTCCCATTTTTCTCACTGATTTCTTTAGAATGTTGCCGTTTGTTAACTATGCGTCCCATTATTCAGACGTCTTGGCATGGGAACTCTAATGTTACTACCAAATCCACGGGTTGAGGAACATTTGTTACTATTATTATTTATATTTATGTCCGTTAAAATAATTTAATGTATTTTATGTGTGACCAGCAGAGCAACGCAGTTGATTTCTTTTTTGTTTTATCACTACGTTTCAACCCTGGATTTTGGTTTTCATCTGGTGTAGACATTTAAAGATGTGCAATATGACATTTTATAATAAACAATAAGGGAATTTTATTATTGTATTTATTATAAAATATAACATTGCACATCTTAAAAATCCCACATATTTAAAATTTAATCAATGTATGTCTTGTAAAATATTGTATTCCACATTTTCAAATTCTGCGCCTCATGTAATTACAAACGAAAGATTTAAACGTGAAGAAAAAAACATTATCAAACTGTTCAAACTTCAATATATTCTTTACGCGTTCCAGAAACTGGATTGAACTGAAAAACCGCCAATAACAAAAAAACCTTCTCTGCGAGTATAGCGATCGCGCTCCCAAGAGCAACTCCCCCTCAATCACGGCGCACGCCTTAATCCCAAGATACGTGGATGAGTAACGATTTCCTGCCCAACAACAACAACAACAACAACAACAACAACAACGCGCGGCATTTTACGAGCACTGGGGGCGGGCGCGGGCCCCTAGCGCCGTGAAAGCAACCGCTGGCTTCGTCTCGCTACTCGTACCGTTTCCCGTCCTCCCTTTTCTTCTCGCTGTCCTTTCCGTGGCCACGCAACTGCTACTGCTCCCACATCGCGACTGACTGAATGTTTGCGGGTGCGACAATTTCAGTGACGACTCATGAGCCCCCTCCCCCCGAAGTGAATGATACGTATGAATAATATAGTTTTTACTAATTTTCTACACTAACGATAGGGGTCCAATATATCAATTGTTTATTTTCCAAATATTTTCCATAAATTAACAAATAAACACACATTTTATTTTCAGCATAAATGAAAAACAAATTATAAGAAAATATCAACTCGGTTGGTCGAGTGTCTGTTGTCCCCCAAAGAAATATTCTGGGTGCGCCTATGATCAAATATGTTAGTCATTAGCCTCGTGAGTGTAGGAAATGTTACATCCCCAACAGAGGTGGTGTTCTCCCGTGCTGGAGCATGTGATGCGGCGTATACGTTAGCTTACGAGATTTTCACAATCAAAATATCTCTTCCAGTGGAGCACCATTTTAGACGGAACAAGCTCTATGCCTGGGTGGTCTCCAGATAGCTGTGGTAGTGTAGTGCATGTAAGAGTCATTCATCTTCTATCTATCTAAGACCAAATATCCAAGCCGCCCACTCAACTTTAGTGTCACACAATTGCAATGCATGCTGCGTTGGTCAGTGAGAGCGCCATCTGTAATCTGCTGATCACAACACCGCCCGGTATTTGCTGGGCGTGTGACGTACATCAGATCAGTCCTGGATGGGTGTGAATGCTATCTCTCCTCTCAGAAAGTTGAGGCACATAAATTCGCCGGACGACTGGTCAGTCCTTGTTGCTCGAGTCGCCAGCGGTAATGTTTCGTTATTTTAGTGCGCGATACTGAGCGAGAAGTGAACGCCATTTTGAAATAAACGGAACGGTAATTACGTAGTTAAGAACGTGAGGAAACGTCATATGCTGGACTAAACAATGGAAAACAATTGAGAGAATCTGAAAACAGCACGTGTTGCGGGATGGCAGGAGTAGCTAACGTTCGTGAACGTAAAATTTGCGTATTGAAACTGCTGAGAGAACTTTAAATTCGCCAAAATGAGCGTGAAATGAGTGAGTGCAGCGAGCGCCGCCGGAAATAATTAAAACGCCTGAAATTAATCAGAACGTGCTAGGACTTGAAGCACGCAGGCGTTCAACACGTTGAGGCAAGAAGGAAGAAAGAGGAGGACGGAAGAAAGAAGTGAACGGAAGACGGAAACGAGTCTGGATTTATAGGACGCGGCGACCGGCTGCAACCCTTGCGTCGAACAAGAGGTTTCACGAGACCTCGCGACGGGCGACGAGACGGGGCGCGGCGAAGGCCAGGCGCCCTGTGTCACAAACCTGCGGAGCAGGTCGGAGCGCAAGGTAACAGATCAAAGATTGCACCGGGATTTGGAACACGTTGTGACCCGGCAGGCTGGTGATCGCGAAATCTTGAGTTTGTGAAGAGGTCGCACCTATTAGAACAAGGTAAATGAGATGTGATTTGGTAAAATTAGATTGAAATTTAATGCGGCTGCTTTTAGTAATGAAGTAGGACTGAAAACGAATTGCATTATTGCCTGAAATAAAATAGACGCCTTTAGAACTTGGTAGCACAGTTATTCAAGTTGTTCGAGAATATCATTTTGTAATGTGAATTAATTTTGTTCTTTGTTTAAGTGAGTATTGATACTAGTATTGTAAAATTACTAATTGAAATGTATCATGTTTAATCATATACAAGTGAATAATTAGCATACTGCCACTGGAGTGTTTAGTAATTTTAATTTATGATCAAAGTAAAGTAAATGCGCATTACAATAAGGTATTTGACCGTGCACGGTACCAATATACTATCAAAATTAAAACAAACAATTTACGTGAAATATTAGTTGAGTCCGCGAGGAAATTGGGTAATCTCATGAATTTTTGAAAAAGCGAAGGATCATAGCTTCGGGCTGTTGTCCGGAGTCGACACATGTACGATCAAATGTTTTTGTTATTTCCTTATCTCTTTATGTCTTATATTCAAAAGTGATTTCAGAATATATGGGCAATGTTACGTTGATGTATGAGTACTTGGATTTTCCCTTTCTCACACCCGGAATATTTTGCCTCCGTGAGATCAATACAAAGCTTATATTGAGCATTCTGCAGCACCCCCCCATTAGGTGCATGCTATTTGCATTAGGCGGGGGTGGCGTTAGAATGTATATATTCCTACATGAGTAAAATACACTCAGGGCCGGATCGAGCCTAATTGGCGCCCTGTTCGAAATTTTTTAGCGCCCCTCCCCCTTCAAAAAAAAAAAAAAACGTGAACAATTTTAAGATTAACTGAGATTAATTAATAAGGTAAACGCACCTATTATCGGCAGGGCCCTATTATCAGCATTTTTGGTGGTAAAATGATTGTATAAAAACAAGTGAAGGTCTGTTTAATAAATGTTTAATAGATAATTAAAGCTTATTTATTAAGCAATCACAAATAAAAAATCTCACATGAAAATAACATTTCATGTAACTGTAATAAAATCTTTTCTTCAACGATGCTGCGAAGTGCCGCTCAAAATACGCATTCTTAACATGGCAGCTAAGTTGCAGTGCAATTTTTAAACCTTATTTTTATACAGAAAAATTAATGTACGGATGAAAAAAAGTAACATAACAATTGAAAATCGAGTTAAATTTTATTAAATAATACAAACGAATGACTATTTATTTGTTATTCATAAATAAAATATATTTGCCGATAATAGGTATACGCTATTTGCAAGTGTACCTTATTTCGGCAGTGGCATCTCGGCGCGTGACACGACGATTAATGTGTATTTAATCGAAAAGTAAATATCGTTATTGATATTTCTAAATAGGACGTATGTTTATTGTTTTTGTATTCAGATAAATGATATCATTTAGCTTGAAAAAAAAAAGTAGTATCGAAGCATCTATGTTATATAGGCTTCTGAAAAAACACATTTTCCTTAACCTGCCGATAATAGGTGCGTTTACCTTAGCTAATTTGAAAGAAAACATTTCGATAAGAAATAAAAGTAATACTCAATTAGAATTAAGAAACATTTTATTAAACATAATATATAAAAATGCACAATATCAATTTTAACTGTGAAGACAGTTTAAAACAAAACTCTTATTTACACATTAACTTTTCTTGCCTTTTGATAAGCAAACATTTGGATTGCTTTGGAAAAATTGATAGCTTGAGCTAATTCGTTTTCTATTGAAAGGATTGCTAATGCATTTAAATTATCTTGTGACATTGTTGATCTCAAAAACGTTTTAATTAATTTCAACTTGGAAAAACTTCTTTCACCACTAGCTACTGAAACTGGCATTGTCAATAAAATTCTTAGAGCAATCCATATGTTAGGATACAGTTCTTCTATGTGATTTTTTTTAATAAAATTCAAAATATCAAGTGGCCCGGGATCATTAAACGTTTGCACAAATGGTTGAATACTCAAGAGTTCTTGACATAAGGCACTCCCGTCAATATCAGATTCCGAATTTACAGTCAAAGCCAATTGAAGATCAGAGCAGTGTTTTTCTAACTCTTCTATAGATGGTAATTTTTTTATATTGAATAGGAAACTCCATGTATCTGCATATTGATTCAGTTGTTCGAATCTTTCAGTGATTGCCTGAAGAGCAACGTCAAGCAGTGGATTAAAAAATTCAATTTCAAATTGTTTTTCGGGCGTTTTTCTTGAAAGGGAATCATCTTGACCTTCATAATCAAATTGTCTTTTTACATACCTTATTCTTTTTGCTGATACAAATTTAGGTTCAACTTCTAAAATTTGGGCAAGTTCTTTAGCATTTGTAATGGCTCTCTTTAATCCGTTATCTCGATACTCTTTTAAAAACTCTGCGCAATTTTTTATCAATTCCACTACTTTACATAAATCCATACTCTTACTCTGCATTACTTTACTGATAGTATTGATTTGAAAGAGAATATCGTACCACACGACTAGTGAAACTAGAAAATCGAATTTTTGAAGCTGTTCAGTAAGAGTAAGAGCTTCATGGGCAATATCAGGATTATGCTGTTTTTCCTTTTTGGCAAGGGTAATTAGAGCATCGTGAATTTCTCCAATTTGAAATCGAACAGCTTTCACACTAGACACTTTGGCTTCCCATCGAGTATCACTGAGTCTTTTTAAAGTGAATTGTTTGACGTGATGAAGTAAAATGTCCCAGCGACAAACAGATCCAGCAAATAAAGAGTAAAGTCTTCCTAAGATTCCAAACAAATTGACTGATTTCACAGATGTCTTCGCAACATCGCACAATAGCAAGTTCAGACTATGACATCCACACGGCATAAAGAAAGCCAATGGATTAAGATCTAAAATCTTCCTTTGAACACCATTATGTTTACCTTTCATGTTAGCTCCGTTGTCATAGCCCTGACCTCGACAATTTTTTAACTGGAGTTGATTCCGTTGTAATAATTCCATGATTACACCTGAAAGCCCTTGACCAGTAGAATCAGAAATTGTTGTAAACTCTATAAACCGTTCGCAGATTTCAACTTCGTCATTTTTATTTATGACATCAACATATCTTAACGTTAGAGATAACTGTTCAATTCGGCTAACGTCGGGGGTACAATCTGCGATGATAGAAAAGTATTTTACTTTCTGAATGATTAATATTATTTCACTTTTAACTTCTTGAGCTAGAACTTGGATAAGTTCATTTGCAATAGTTTTACTACAATAATGAACGCGTGATTCATTTCTTAAAATTTGACTTATGTGATCTTGCATTACAGGATCACATTTTGCCATGAGTTGAATAAGACCCAAGTACTTTCCATTATTTTTCGTGTATAATTTGTCAGAAGTACCACGAAAAGCCATATTATTCTCTGCAAGGTATAGAATAATGTTCATTAGCCGTGTTAAAATATTGTTCCAACGCTCCGATTCAGTTTGGATTAATATCTGCTCCGCATCATCAATTGTTTTTCCCAATCTCAGTCTTGATTCACACTCTATCCAGGATTGATAAGACTTCAAATGTTGGGGTGAATTTTCGTGAGATTTGAGTGATGTTGATAAATGAAACCAGTCATTGTACCCTTCATTTGCTAAACAAGATTTAGAGGTTGAATGAAAACATAAGCAACAAAAACAAAATAGACGATCTTGAGCTTTAGAATATATCAACCATCTTCGTCGAATAACTTCGCCATTTTTCAAGGTACGAGAGAAATGTACGTTCGAAAAGTGTCGCCCATTTTCATCGTTAGGATACTGTGTCATTTGAATTTGCTGAGGGCCCTGAGTCACTAATAAGTCAATGATTTTTGTATTTCTGACTTTCGGCCAAAAAGCTGGATCAGACTGTCAAAGTGGCAGGTAGAAGTTTCAGAACTATCTTCTGGCTGGCTCAGATCAATGTTTTCTTTATTAATATTTTCTGTTTCAACTTGTACTGCTTCAGTGTTATTATCATTTTGATTAGCTTTCTCAGAATCAGTAGTAATATTTGATAATTTAGGTGTCGAAATAAAATAATCTTTTAATTTTTTAGATTTCTTGACATTCTCTTGAAGTTCAATGTCTTTTACAGCTCTTCTTTTTCTAAAGTCTGCACCAGACGGCTTTTTCTTTAAAGCATCTGACATTTTTGCATGAAATCCAAAATTACATCTGCGATGAGAAAAAGAAACAAGAAGATTACGTTGTTTGCAATATTATCATTTAACATTATTTCTATTAATTTTTAAACATAGATAAATTTGTATAATATACTTACTAGCACATTTGAAATCTTGAAATATTCTTTCGGGTAATCTTAAAAATTATTTAAGAAATAAATGCAAACAGACAGTTTGATAAATTAAAATGATAATAACCTATAAAAGAAAAACAATGAGATATTTTGATTCTATTGTGTGAGGCAAAAATGTTAATGTTAAGCAGAATCGTATGTATTTAACAGTTAAATACATACGATTCTGCTTAACTTTTTAATGATTACTTTTATAATGATAGGTTCGACAAAACTGATAAAATTACAGATGCAAAAAACAATCGTATATTAACGTGCAACTTGTGAATAGTTTGGTTATCTAAAAATGTCGTCCAACTGCGCCTCCTTTACAAAGTTACCGACTGATTTTGTTTAAATGCGACTGAATTGCAAATTACCGACCAATGATATTACGATGATTTCCGCACAGAAATAATTGTTAATTTTTTCAGATGAAAAAATTGATTAAAAATTTGATATTGAAATGCTGATAGCAATTAAAATGCTGATAGCAATTAATTGTACTTTTTATTTTGTTATTTTTATTGACTATTTTTAAAAGATAAACTTTGTAACATTTAGCGCCCCCAATTATTTTGCGCCCTGTTCACAGGAACAGGTGGAACACCCTTCAATCCGCCACTGAATACACTTATAAAGGTGGCATACGTCCGATTTTCAGAGTTAACTCTGAATTTTCGAAAATTTCAAAATTGGGTATTTTTTCGGCGTCTTCCTGCAACTACAAAATAGAAGATAGAGATTTTTACATCAAATGAAATTTGTTCTACATACGTAGTTCTCTCAATGAGGTGATGCACATTTTTTGAAACTTTTCGTAGTTTCGCGCAATATTGCGTGGAATGTGTGCAACTTTAAAAAATCACAAAATCACGTTTTCTTAAAAGTGGTTTCAAATTTTTTCTTTAAAATTTTGTTAGAGCTAGTACTAAATGTACTCTATAAGATGACATAAACGCCATTATGTTATATTCTTTTGTTTTTCAAAATTTAAAAAAAATGTAATTTTTTTGACTAGCCTCTCACGTCGTTAATACATTATCGGCAATTACTTTACATTATTGCATTTACAAGTACATGTGTTTTAAGTAATGTCAATTACTCGCAAAACACAATAGTTTTCAGTGAAAACTAGCTCAAAATTCCGCATTTTTAGAAACGCTCAAGCGCCATTTTCACAAAAATAGCTCAAATTTTTTCTTCAATTTTTTTTTCAACGGATAGTGCTAATTACATGGTTTAATATGCTTTAAAGTTCATTTTGGGGTATTTTTTCGTTTTTTCAAAAATCACACAAATATATTTTTAAATATCTCTCACGCCGTTAAGGTGCACATTTCCGGAGATTTGTAAAAACTGAAGCATTTGTGAGTGAAAGTGCTTCAAATGACTTCAAATGAAGGTTTTAGAAAACCAAAAATATTCTGTGAAAAAGAGTTTCAGATTTTATATTTACATAGTAACGTAGTAAAATTTTCTCAAATAGGGCTCAAAAGTGGATTCAATGCTCAATTAGGAAATCGAGGCATTTTTAAAAATTCAAAAAATGTACTTTGGGTGGCAATAGATGGCAGCATGCAAGAGTATGAACCAAGTCCGAATAGCTAGCCCAGACAAAAGAAAATAGAAAACTAATTCGAGGAAGACTGTACCATTCTGTAGCACCACTAGTTCTGGCGGAGGTGATATTCGCAGAGGACGGCAAATTGGTAGGTGTAACCTGTTGCACATCATTCCCAGTTATTCTTCCATAACTCTAAATTCGTACCTGGGGCGAAGGACCACCACAATTGGAAGCTTGTGGAACTTGTAGCTGAAAGCTAGTTAATTGGGAGTTTGTTAGCATCACTTAGAAATAAATAGAGGCAATATAGTTAATATATGTAATTAAACCACTAAATTATTACAAGAAGTTAAATGATGAACCTGGTATGCTGCATGAAAGCATGCTTCATAGAATTCAAGAAGCACAAATGATGTGATTGAATGTAAGCATGATATGCCGTAATTAATTGTTATGCAGTTAACATTCACAGTTTTGAAATTGGCATGAACAAAAAAAAAATTGTGAGGGATTCACAGTAGAATTGACACGTAGTTCTGTAAAAAAATAAAGTTCCGTGCGACGACTGGGAGGACTGCCGTGCGTGTTGATACGACGAATGTCTCGCTTGCGAATGGATGAATCCAGGCAGGGACGTTTGTGCTGCGTTGAGGCGTCGAGAGTGGCAGGTTGGTGAGTCTGCCATACGGTAGAATACATTCGAATGTTCACGATACAAGAAAGAAACACATTCAAGATCAACACTACTTTATGCAGTGTACAGGAATGAGATAAATTGCTGCAACATAAATTAACAGTTCTGCGGCGCGTACATACACTCACGCGCAATGTAACTATTTCACAGTCCAGGCAATTGTAATCAGAATGATTAGTTCATTGTAAAGCACAAGCACAACTACTGAAGTTGCAAATTAACAATCTTACACACGTGAATATTGAATACGTAGTGATGTAAGAAAGGCAAGAAATGGACGCGAGATGGCAAGACACAGGAGTGCAAAATGCCATTGTGCTGTAATTGATTATTAAATTACGATAATCAGCACGTCGTACAATATACTAAACTATTGCTGAATACTAAATACTACTAAATGCTACTGAATACTAATACACTGATATACTAAACTTGCACACGCGCACACTACGTGCATAGCGATGTGAAGAGTTGAAGGGATGAGCACGTGCTTGTGCTGCACGGAAGTGCCAGCAACAAAGTTTTCTCTCGAACTGACTGGGTGAGCGGCGGTGCGTTGGTGCAACCCGCTCGCTTCGCACCCTTTTGTGGTTCCAAGGAATGGAAACCCTTGTAACTTAAGAACTGAAGTTATTGTTTTTCACTAATGAAATGAATCATAGGGTTATTTTGCATTTTTAACAGTCGAAATAATAATGCGAGTTTTAGGTTTAAAATGTCGAGGTGATAATTTTGCGTAATGTGACGTACGCGTTGCCTGTAGCTGCCACGCGCCGAGGACGGTTGGTTTTGTGAACGCGAGGTGAGCTGAAATTCCCAGAACCACGCTTTCTGCGCGAGCTTGCTTAGCAATACGCAGTTATGAAACACTTTAAGAAAATATTTGTACTGAAATCTGACTATTGACGTGCGTGTCGAAATAAATATAATTAATTTTATAAATAAGTTGCTTGCCCGAACACGTTCTTTTATGTTACAGAATTCGCCATAGATGCCCGTGAGGGTATTATCTCCAATCGATCTAGCTGATGTAGAATTTGATACCGATATTTTACATATTTGGATAGTTTACATGAAGCACCGGGGCCATTTTCCAAATTTTCAAAGAAAAGGTTAAATTTTTTAATTAATTTTTGTTGTTGAATAGTGTTAAAAACGGTTAATAGTGAAGGTCTTGTATTTTTATTGAACACTAAGTTTTCAAAAATTGTAAAAGTTCAAATTTTTTTCCGATTTTTCTTACAACTAAAATATTAAAGATAGAGATTTTTCCTAATGAAATCTGTTCTTTAAAGATTTTGAAATAAGGTAATGCACAACTTTTCGAAAAACTGAGTACTTTTCGCGTACTTTTGCATAAAAATACGGACGACAAAGTGCGTGCTCTTTTGTACCACTAGTTTTGATTAAATTATGATCTCGGTTAGCGTAAAGGACATTTAAGAGAATGGTGCATATCTCATTTTCGTCGAAATCCCCGATTTTTCGATAATTGGCAAAATTCAAAATTTATTCGGCGTCTTCCTACGAGTAGAAATATTATTTTAATGAAATATGATCATCGGGAACATCTCTTTAAATAGATTAACGTTTTGTGTTTCGGAAACCTGAATATTTTTTACGAAATTTTGCGTCAAACGGAATTTTTAAGTTTTAAACAATTATTTTCTTAGAAACGGTTTCAATTTTTTTTCCTTGTATGTAGGACACAACTGCAAAGAGTTATTGTTATAATCCCATTTTGGGTGCACTCTATGTGTTTTCCAAAATTGAAAAAAAAAATAGGAATTGTAAATTCAAATTTTGCGCGCTTCGTTTGACGCGTTGTCATGTGCAAAATGGCAACATAGTGGTTTCAAAATTCTTCTAATTTATTCCGTTGTTGCCTGTCTTGATGATTGTATGATATACATAACATAAATAGAAGTAGATTGAAGGAAGGAAAAAAATTAAATTAGAACTAACAAACACACTTCTTTACTTAAAGTTTTGATCGTTGATTATGGTATTCAAACATTAAAAGATCGCCTCAATGGAATAGAGTCTGGCTTTCTATATTAAGTACTGCAAATACAGTAGGTGTTAAATTTATTCGTGTTTGTTCATTGTAAGAAATGACTACTTTTCCTGGCAATCAAAATAAAAGCAGGTATGCGCCAGAGGCTCTATGTTTTTTCTGAATTGAACTTTTTTAAATTATAGCTGAGATGCTAGTAGATCAGAGAGTGCAATATTCGTAACTCTTTCCAATAGTGCTAGAAAGAGTGATGTAGCACCGCAAGTTCTTTCTCGTTCTCTGTTTGATTGACGCCTGGAGGAAAAATTCCCATCCAAAAATAGCATACGAGATTTGGTTGCGACAGGCAAATGTGGCTCAGGGTATCAACTGATGTCTCTACAGTGCCTCTGATCAGTAGGTTCTACGGTTCGAGTCCCGACGGTAGCGACAGTTTCGACAATATCTTGTCAGCTAGGTCGAATTCGGATGTTGTCTGTAAGAGAATTCTAACGGCCGGCTGCTCTGAACGGTAGTTTTCAGTGTTTTTTTTTCCTTCTTTTTTTTCGATCAACATCAGGCGAATGCTGAAGCAGTACCCTAGCAAACGGGCTACGGACCGCGGGCGATCTTTCCTTCCTCTTCCTTACTTACACTGTCGGGAGGCCAGACGGTAGGTTCGAGCTTGTCCCGGCTGGGGCGGTAACATTCTGGTGGAAGTTATATATCCCCGCAATCTGACATAGGTCTGCGCCGTATCTCGCCAGCCAGTGGGGGAATATCACTACCACATCCTGTGATAAAAGCATGCAGTACACATTTACTGGACTAATGTCCCTAGCCGTCAACACTCCCGGGGTCACTAATGAATCAATAAACGAGGTTTTGTATCGAGTTTTTTCAGTAGCGCATAATGTACAGAGGAGGTGAATTCTTTAGTGTTCATAAATACATTTAGAAAGTTTACCGTTCCATCACTCTTCTTTCCTGCGCGTTTCTCCGCGATGTACCTAGGTAACAATGTGTAAAGTCCTTGAATCTTCAATTTTGACATACTGAAGTGTAAAAATTATGTTCCTAAGGGTGATATTTACAAAACGAATAATTTGTGGGTGTTCTATTACACATTTGACATTAAGCTCTTCTGGGTCACCCACTCAGCGGGTGGACGGAGTCGTCCACAAATTGCTTCCATGTAGAATTAAATTGTGTTGGATTATTTCCTGTTTCCAGGTGAGTCAACTGCTATGATGATTAGCCCCGTAAGTGTAGTGCATGTTTTCTTTCTCGGGAGGTGGTGGTGACCTTCCCCCGCAAGATGGTGAGATCCAATGCCGACCTGCCCGCCAGCTAGCGGGTTTTTTCCTACCCACGCATTTCCCGCCGACTAGGCCCCAGCCGAGACAACCTCTAACTCCCGTCAGGTATCCTCGAATGTGAGGTAGTGAAGTGCCTGTAAGTTTAAGTGTAAGTGTGTGTAAAAAAGGGGTGAGAATAGGACAAGGAAGAGGAAGGAATGATCGCGCGAGTTCCGTTGTTCATGGGTTAGGGCAACGGCATTCGCATTCGGCATTCGCCTGATGTTGTTCGAAAAATACACAGAAAACTACTGATCAGAACAGCTGGTCGGTAGTTCCTCCAGACAGGGTCTGAATTCGACCTAGCTCTCCGTCTAGTGTCAAAGAATCCTGCTACCCTCAAGACTCGAACGCTAGAACCTCCCGATCAGAGGCTCAGTAGTGACACCAGTTAATGCCCTGAGCCACCTAAGTCTGTTGAACATGTGATATTCTGCGCAATTTAATCTAGGGTACAAAGTCTCTTTGTTACGAAATTCGTAGAAATGCTAGAAGTTTTAACAATTATTTAACATGTCCAAATTTGCCAACAAACAATGTCGTTATAAAAACAAAAACTACATTCAAATTCTGCGCTTCAACATTTTGTGGCCTTTTTCGAGACTGAAAGAAAAAGAGTAAGAACAACACATAATAAAAGTATCCAACTACCTCACATTAGAAAAATGTTCATTTCATTTAGAATAATTATTAGGAGAAATTTAACAGATGTAAATTACAATTAGTTACTAGCATTTTTAATCTAGAGCTACGTGTTGTAATGCACAGTTTAGGGCCGTCTGTACGAAACTGAGTTTTAGTAGAGTACCGTAGAGTTATTGCTAAATATTAATTATTCAGTAATTCAATCTATTTTCTTTTTTTAATTAACAAACTGCGAAGTGTTAATATGAGTGGTATACTAATCATAGTGGTATAATGGTATAGTGGTATAATGAGTGGTATAATAATCATCATCGCTACATTAAATGTTTCACAGTAAATTTCGGTACTATTCTCTCCTATTGACGTTGAGGCAATCACTATTATTTTCGCTCGTACCATTCACCAGCTTCAGTTACGTCTGAGGATATCCCCATTATTTTGACGAGAACGTATCAGAAGACCAAAAGGTATTTCGTGCATCTATTACTTGCTTCAGCCAAGGCGTTACCAATCGCCGCTGTAGTAAATATTTATGATGATGGACCAGTAACAAGCGGAATACTAATTTTGAGGTTCAGAGGTATAATCTCCCTTGACCCAATTTAACTTGCACAATCTACAAAAGAGTTTTCCCCCTCCTTTCTTTATGTACAGTGTGCTACAATGTTTTATGTATTTGAGATACAGTGTTGAATAATTTCAGGCTGCTTTCCCAAATAGTTAAGGTAGAAGTAAATTCTTTAGAACTACCTCTGGCGTAAATGATGGAGTATCAAGTTTAACAACTACTTGTCAAAAGAAAAACGATAATAATTGCTAACTTTTAACTAAACGATAAAACACGTGGAAATGGGCGCAAAGATTTCTAAGTTTTCCAAACCCATTGAATAACAAATGAATTTTTTATAAATATGTTTATTCAAGTAAAACCTGAAAGTCAGCAATAAATAACATATGAGGAATTATGGCATATATTGATGTAATATATAATAAAAATCAAGAAACTATCTTAATAAATTCAATAATTTATATACATTGGAATGGATTTGTCTCTAAGTACTATAATACTTACGTAAGTATGTACTATTGTACTTACTTTAAAAGATGAAATTAATTGCACCTTTTATGCATTTTACTACATTATGTTTTTTAATTACCTACAATTTTTTCAATACATTTCATAACCAAGTGTTGTTTTTCACGTGCATCAGTAGGATGTTCTTATTTTCACTTTGTAAGGACGTTAAGGGTTTAAATAAGGAGTAACATGTTTGCGGTCAAAACGACGTAGGTCCTGAAGTCAGAATTTCAAAACTGGTTAAATAATTTATTGCTTTTTATTGATTGATGCGTAGTCCAGTTTACATTTAACTTTACATTCAGGGGAGACCGGGGCTGATTGGCCCTAGTTTGTAGTTAATATTTTTTACGCAACTCCAGTTTACTTTTGACAAGTTTGATTGTATCAATGGAAACTACATTTATTAGGATGCTTACAGTATTTATTTACTCGTGTATATTTGATTGTCGAAGTCTTAGAGTTGTTAAAATTATCAATTGAAGATGTACGAGCCAAACCAAGTCGCCTAGGTGCCACAAGTGTACTCAACGTACAGCTCTTGGGGTGGGTTGGCACTATCATTGGCCCAACGTCCGTGAGAGTGTGGAGTAATAAATCAATGTGAAACCTTTTCATAGTTTAATGTTTTATACGCACAAATCAATACAAATAAGTTTATCAATATTTGGTCAGGCTGAATAGCCTCAACTTGGCACTTCAGCAGTCTTGATCGCCTCGATATTAAGTATTAACTAATAATGCGCACAGGGTTTCTTGTACGAGTTCTTTGCTGTTAGTTTGTTGATTTAAATGTGTTATGTTTTATATAATTTTTTCTATTTCTATATTTCTTAATTTTCTGATTTCAGAGCTAGCTTTTCGGTTTTGCCTCCTTCTCTTCCCAGCTGCTAAAGCCTAAAAGACATTTTCTCCAATTTTCGTACTTTTCAATCTCCTAAGACTTGAATTGAAATGTGACTTTAAGTATAAAACTTGATCTTAATGTAAATTTTCATTGCAAAATTAGAAGACTTTTTCAGAAAATGTCGTTTAAGTGTTTCGGAAAATGCGCTATTTTTAGATCATTTTCACAAATAAGTTCAAATTTTCAAAAAACATCAACAAAACACTCTTTAGTTCTGTAAGCTGATGTTTTGTGATGCGTAAGCCCAACGTCCTGATGATGTGGACATTGGCATGTGAGCTGCTTGGTTATATCTCTTTCTATATGATAAATTTATTATATAATTATTGACATGTGTTTTAGGCTTACTTCCTTTGGGGACAGTGAAGAAGAACCAATAAACTCATACACAATACAAAATTTAAATTGTTTTAGAAAAGAAAGAACCTTTGCTCCTTCTATAATAATAAAATCTACTCCTTTGTTTTGTAATAGAAATGTTGACAAAATTACAGAAAATGAGATGCCAACCTTTTTGCATCTTCGGTCAAAATTATTACACAATTTCAACACATCAGCCTTATCTACACATCCCAAGAGTTTATTATAACCATCCACCTTTTGTGGGCAATCTCTCTCTCCAGTTAGGCCATTCTATAGTTTAATTCGAATTAATTTGAAAGAAAACAAACTGATTTTCTATTTATCCTTCAAAGACATCCGTGCAGGAGGGTACGATACAAGCTGACACCGCGTTTTATCTCCTTCCCAGTTCATGTTCTTTCGGCAAGATACTTCTCCCACCACGAATTGCTTCCACAGGTCCGAATGCATTTTTCTCTTGAGGGGCATCAAAAGCACAACACTTGTAAATAAATTATCACAGAACACTATTTTTTGTCCTTCTAAAGTTTCTGTAAGATCTACTTCCCTTTTCCCCAAACTTACTTCTGTGTTGTTATCCATCTTTCATGTGTAAACCTAAAATTCGCACCCAAATCCATTTTTAACAGCACATACCCACACTTAATAACATAATTTTATTGGCTTGTTCGGCGCATTATGTTTAAAAGAAGAACGCTAAGCATATGTTCAGTCATGAAGTGGATTCAGTGGCATTTCGAACAGTTCGGTTTCTCAGTCACCCACTGACTGAAAAATAATGTGGCCTGTAGAAGGTTTTGAAGGTACCTGCAAGAATCTTTAGAAATGGACGGATCTAAAGTAGCTTGTCAAATCTCGGGTCTCCTGGTTTGACGTAGAGAGAATTACCGTTTACATGAAGGTTAGACAAAAACCAACTGAATCTCTTGATTGACATCAATGAATAAATACACGAGTCTCTCAATTGACGGTTGCTTGACGAGAAATGCCTTTAAGATCGCAACGGTTTCATTCTCATCAAATTATTTATATCTCCCTCAAAAAATATTACATTCCTTTGTCACTGGATCAAATTTTTGTTTTCTTTTTGTCTGGTATGTCTGGTTTTGTTTGAAAACTAAATGATCTATTAGACCCTGGGAATAAATGATGAAAAATGCACACGGTGTTTCTATTGTTGTCAATACATTTGGTCCGTAACTATGAAGAAACGGAACATTGTTCGTTTTCTTCGGTGTTTTCTCCCAAATTCCACCCATTTGTTTACACCCTGCTCTTGAGTAATTCGTCGGTATATTCGTTATTCCCATTATTAATGTCATTATCGAGTTGGATTCTACAAAAATCATTAAATTTATTTTTTCAAAAGAAAATACTTTTGTAAATTTATTATATCAATGCTGAGTGTAGATCCACATCAACGATGTTTAATTCATTCGATAAATCAAAATTATTTTTAGATGATTCCTCAATTCCGTCACTGACAGAAAACATTTCTCCAGCAATTGAATTATTATCACTTGGAATTTCATCCAATAATTTTCGAATCTCGTCATCGTCTAAAGAATTTCCGGTCCCTGCAGTAGCGAATGAACTGAAAAGCAAGAACGATTCTTAGGCGTGTGATGGTCGTATAACGTAACATCTTATTTCAATACCTAATAAGAAGAAAAATAATGATTTCTTAAATTAAAAAATGTAAAATATTCTTTCAGTGTTCTGGAATAAGCTGAAAGTTTTCACTACCGTGATTTTTCTTAAAAAATAATATTTATCGAACTTCAGTTCAGTGTATGCAGTGTCAACCTGACGAGGATCAGAAATGAAAGTGGTTACTTAGTACGTAGAAATCATGGTAATTCGTAGAAACGCAAACTTGATGTTGCCAAATTAGCGTAAGTGTAAAGAATGTATATTTGCTGAACAACGATAACTACAGTTTTCAAAGAGGAATGAACGAGTGTAACTTCCTAGAACCAACACCAAACAACCAAAGAGACCCCTTTCGTGGACATTGGGTAATTACTGAAAATGTTCCAGAGGCTTCGTTCGAAGAATCTCCAAAGATTAAAAGATTAATTTTAAAATCGCAGGGCCTCCAGTCGGGTAAGATCGATCGGGGGATATTTTTTACGCAAAACGCTGTTAATTGTTTAGGCGCTTGTGTGTTTCACAGGCGGCAAGGAGACAGGCAGACGATTTACTGAAAACCAATTTTTCCGTACCACAAAACGTGGATTGTGACTTAACTATGTATTATAGAAAGTAATTTACTAAGTGTATGAGCAAATCCACGTTTACGTCAGGAACCTGCGAAACTAGTTTTTCTCCTGAAAATATGTCACTTCTTTACAGAAGTACGTAAATGTCTCCAATCCACGTATAAAGTACTACGTATTATACAATAGTATCTTCGTATATGATAGTACGTATACAACAAAAAAAATATAATCGATTTTATCACAAAAGTCTAAATTTATAGCCGTGAGAATTTTGTATCAGGCCACATGCTCTAAAACGATCGTATCAATACGAGTGTATTTATTTAGTCTCCTGGATAGCGTGTCTCATTAAACATATGTTCAGTCATGAAATGGGTTCAGTGGTATTTCGAAGTCAGTTGTGTTTCTCTTGAGCTCTGTTTCTTTGTTGTTTTTTCTCTCTCTCTTTTTGTAATGCAAAAATACATACCGGAAACTTGTAAGTGCGCACTTTAATAATAAGGACAAAAAGAACAATGAAATAATAAGATATGCAAGTGTGTTTTTCTGTTTGTTTATTTTTCAAAATCATAGAACTGATGCGAAACTTTGCGTCACGCTGACAAGTGAAGAGGAGAACATTACCTTTGAAGAACACGGCAAAGTTTCCCTCAAGATTGTGAAATTCGGAATACCACATTTGGGCTCCAATATACAATCCACGGGAGATTGTTCGGACACTGTTGAATGGTCACGCTCTGGTGCAGAAGCGGAAGTAATGCACATCCTTGCTTCTCACACAGGCAATTTGGAAAGGTGCGTCAACGTGGAGTTTCGAGACGAGCTATCAAGTAAAATACCCCCAGGAGGCATAAATGACCTTATCGTTGGTAAAATTGATATATATATATATATATATATATATATATATATATATATATATATATATGTATATATATATATATATATATATATATATATATATATATATATATTGTGACGTACCCGCGTTTGGCGGTACTTTCACTGCAGAGAAATTACTAAAGGTGGGTATCTTTTTCGTGAATGGGTCCCTATGAGGAGTCGACATGGCATTGGGAAATTTAATTATCATAAGTTGTACAATCACCAACATGATTTATTCACAAACTAATTTGTTATATACATGATTCTATACACCGATACATTTTGCCTTGGTACCAAGATCAGATTTGTCATGAGTTTTTATCATACCTTGGGGCCCCAACAAATACCTCCGTTGTTTGGATTACGGCTCGCATCGGCGGGGGTCGCCGACCTCCGCTGCAGCTTGGCGCAGTCGGCGGCTGGTGGTGTAGTGGTCGCCTCGGCTGGCGGCCGCTCGGATCCCTCGGTCTCGGCTCCTGGTACTTCGGCGTCGCACTTCCCTCTAATTACCCTTCACCGTTTTGATGTAACTACATAACACGTGGCCACTGCACGTGCCAGCGTCAGCTTCGCAACACACAGTTCTGGTATTGTTCTCACTGGTATATCTATGCTTCTTGCGTTGGCTAATATCCTATAACACCCGCCGCGTGCTTTCTTTGTCCGTGCGAGGCGACGAGCCTCTCACAGCACGTCCGCCGTCATCGATAACCTCTCTTCAACTGTCATAACGGCTGAATTCCCTGCCGCTCCACGCTCGGTTTTCAACCGCCGATCAACGTTCCCACGAAACCCTCGCAGCGGCGACGGCGGCGGCGGCGGCGACCGTTGGTCCCTCCCCACCGCTGTTCGTCGCGCCTGTCGTGCGTACCACGCAGTCCAAAATGAACTCTAATTTCTTATGCTAATGTTTCTAATTAGCATAATGAAACATTACGTGTTTCAATATATATATATATATATATATATATATATATATATATATATATATATATATATATGGAGCGTCAATGTTAGTCCAAAGAGAACATCCAAAGGACGTAGAGTTCTTGCATCCGCATATGCAGCACGATCTTTGCCTTTTAGTTCGAGAAGATAAAACAAGTATTTTTACATTCTCATATATGGCTTTCAATATGTTCATTGCTGGTATTGTCTGTCTCATTCCATTCGGTCTCATTTTGCAACGTGTGTATAGGAACAAAATAAGTGTAATTGTGTTTAATTTATTAACAACGTTTATCACTGGCTGCTTTGACCCCCGAAATCGAGGATTTTTAGTATTCGTCAGTTTCTTTAATTTCCTGATTATGAACATCTTGGGCAGTTCCTTCGTATGCTATTTGGTTACGCCGGATACACAAGATGGTTTTCGGACAATCAAGGAAGTGACTGATAATGTTAATGGCATTTATACACTTGCGCACACATTCCAGAGAGTTAACGTAATTATGGAGGAGGATGATCCTTTAGTGTTTGCTCTGAAGAGAAAAATTAAATTAATCTGGGGATATGCTGAATTACCACGGCCTGACGATAAGTTTGCCATTCTTGAAGGAGATATGTTACTGCGTATGTTTCAGCGTTACCCGCCTTACTCGCCCAACGGTTATCCTATTTTACGCAGAGTCGAACAATGTGTTATTACCCCGTCCTACGTGGCGTTTATTGTGCGTAAAAACTGGGCATTGAAAGAGCGATTCGATACTCTCATACTGAAGATACTTGAAAGTGGTATAGGGAAGAAAATAATCTACGATTCTGAACAGACGTTTGTGTCATCATTCGGTTTGCATCAACTCAATGAAAGAAACCCCCAGCGTGAAATGTCACCGGTGTCGTTGAGCCAACTGCAGTTGGCGCTCGTTTGGTGGAGTGTTGGAATGGAAACGGCTTTCGCGGTTTTTCTCTTGGAGTATTTTCAGTGTACATTTTGTATGAAATTCTGGATGCAATTGCAACAACGGATTGCGCCATTTTTACAAAGAGCAAACTTCTGAAATTACAAGGAGAAAGAAATTGTACATAAAATGTCTTGTGTATTCTATGCCACAACAGTTTGAATAGATTTTTTTTTCTGCACAAATAATATCTGTAAAAGGGAGTATCAAATATTTCTTCGTTTTTGGAGATCGTCTACATTATTGCTGACAAACGACACGGCACGCAGCTGGATGTCTAATAAAGCAGAACATAAAAAGAGAGTAGCTTTAAGAGTTTTGGGCGAAATACCTAACACTGAAACTTCCAAGAGAAATAAAATTCAAATAACTTCCAACATATCTGAGCCAATGTCCAATGTTGCCACTGAGCATTGCAAAAATGTTACTGTTAATGTGCATATTAATGTTCTTAATATATATATATATATATATATATATATATATATATATATATATATATATATATATATATATATATATATATATGTGAGAATCGGAGGAAGGAAGTTTTGGGTTTTACCACCGAAGAAAGTGACGCTATCAAACAATTTGGCAACACTCTTGGGCGAGAAGGAAGACGATAGTCGCGTTTTGGTGGTTAGAGAAAATAGCAACAGCAGCTCCAAAATTTCAACGAAGGATATGAAAAACTCAAACACTTCGAAGACTCATCGGGGTATCCTGAATTACGGTGTTTTAATTGCGGTGCCTACGGTTACAAGTCGAGCGAATGCAAGCATAATGACAAGGGAAGCGATGCTTTAATTGCCATGAGTTCGGACATGTCTTAGATGAATGTACAGAAGAAAAAAAAAGAAAAAAAGAAAAAAAAGAAAAAGAAACGGAAAGCTAGCCATAACCGCAAGCAATGATACGAAGTGTAATAATTTAAAAAATATTCAGCTGTGTAACAAAGAAGTTAAAGCATTTATTTGACTTCAGCAGTCAACTTGTTGCAAAGTGAAATTTACGACTCCATGAAAGCACCAGTGCTACAAAGAACTATGTACAAATATGATATTTCACAACTTCTGTTGAAATCGGTGGTATCGCATTTCAGACAGATGTTTACGTTGTTTTGCGAGACACTATGACACGGAACATGGTGGTTGGAAACGATCTTCTGAGCCAAGCCGAGGTATTGATAAATAGAAACGGAGTTAAAATCACAAAAACAAAATCCGAGGTTCATCTCATGTGTATAGAAGAATCAGCCTGCGAATGAGCTAAAAATGACAGTTCGCTAAACACGTTAACGTCACATGTAATTCACAGAAGAATCCCTCCGCGACGGCAGGTGTCCAGATACGCTCCTTCGTAGTGTTTACGGCTCCCATGAAGACATCACTATACAGAAATCTATGAGTTTAGCTGAGGTATATGCACGTACGCGAGTCCGGGAAATATTGAAATTTAATTACGAAACGCTCTTGATAACAGCTCGCACCTTACAGCATAGGTGCCGGAAACACTTGCACCGCCACCAGTACGCATCTCACATTCAAGACTCGGATTTAAAACAAACATAATTATTTTTACACGAAAACTAAATTGAATGTAATGTTTACAAAAAAGATAATTTTTACAGAAGAGCATTCCTAATTTCAGTTATTTCTTGTGGCGCACCATATTTTCGTCGGGCGAGGACATCACAAAAGGAAGCGTCGAAGCCATTTACAAGATAGCCAACTGTAAACGAACAAATGGAGGAAGAAGAGTAATAGGTTCAAGGACACAACGACAAATATTACAGAGACAAAACAGAACACTTCGCGATATATCGAGAAACACTGATGCCAGCTTCATGTAGTGGTAGAACCTGGTGAAAACTCATACAGCCTGAGCTCAGTGCTCTGTTGGTATTTGTTTTCTGCTCGGTTTTTTAAAAATTTGATTGTATTTCTGGCCAATTTGTGGAGAACTTATTTTACAATACTGTTCTTGGCATCCTTCCTTATGGCAGGAAAAATTTGTGCAGTTTTTGGATGTTTTAATTATGAAATTCAAAAGTACTCGCGTTGTTCTTCACGTAAGAATGATGCACGTAAAGAAGATTAACGATGCTTTCGATTGAGACTTTTTTTTTACGTCACTAAACTTGAGGTCAAAAAACAATTAATGCAAATCATTAATATTCAATTGGAAAATATTGTAAGTGAGGAGTGCACTAATTTGTATGAAAGCAGAGGTATCAATGTATTGATACAGTGCTTTTTAAAGAAAGCAAACGAATCCCTGGAAGTGTTAAGCCAAAAAAACCTTGCATTTGTATCCATTTTATTCTTGGAATATATAAAACATCTCTTTTATACATTATTATTTTCCGTAATTTAAGCCATTCAATATAATTAAGTCACAGAAAAAGTAGGTAAATATGAGTCTTATTTCGTTAGGTCCACTTTAAAAAATGTATTGCTTCCGTAAGAATCATATTGATGTCTTAATATGGCGCTGAAGTACCAAGTTCTGACACTAGGAGCGCTAGTGGGAACTCGTTTCCATCGGTTGCGTGGAAGAACGGGAAAGTGTCCTGTATTGTCTATATAGTATTTGACAGCGGCCACAGAACCTGCAGTTATGTTGCCAGCACTAGCTGTCAAAACAGTCCTTTCTTATAAACATCTCTCTATTGGTATAGCAGATAAACCACAACTGAACATTGAGAGCATCGCTATCTAAATGAAAATTTTCGTTAAAGAAGAGCAGTCGACTAACAGCACACCGAGGCCATTGTCATCATCAGAGAAGGAGGTCGTTGAAATCCAAATTCAGAATTATACTCAAGATCAGAGGCATATCTACGAACTCATGCTCCCGTAGCAAGCGTAGAATTTGCGCCTCTGTTAGAATACTTCTTATTAGTTTTTATTTGTTTTAGTTGGTATACACAAATGTGCATAGAGTTCTAATTTTTTTCAAAAAGTTTAATTCACAAATTATCTGGAAAAAGTTATTATTTTTTAATTTACTTCTTTAATTTTAGTAATTGAGATACGATAAAACAACAAGATTCATTTATTAATATTATTTACACACGTTGCAAAAGTGTAATAATAAAAAATACTATTTTAAAAATATTGAAATTATTGTTGGTTTTTCCTGCTGATCTTGATTTAATGTTGTGTATGGATGGTAAGCTTCACGTAGGTTTTGACCAGATAGGGTCAATCTTAGGTAGATTCCAGGAATTAAGACTTAAAAAGTTTATATATATATATATATATATATATATATATATATATATATATATATATATATATATATATATATATGATGAAACACAGAATGTGTTCCCTTACACTAATTAAAACATTAGTGTAAGTAATCAATAGATATTTTGGACTGCGCGGTACGTACGCCAAGCGCTGCGAACAACGACGGGAGCTAGCAACGGTCGCTACCGCCACCGGTGCCACCGCCGGGAGGCCAGCGTGAGAATGTCGGTTACAAACTGGGCAGCGAGCACGTGCAGGCAGTCGTTAGGAGTATTGCGAAGAGAACAGACGTTAGCGGAGCGGCGAAGAGTTCAGACGTGTGGCGAAAAGCTCGCCGTTAGCGCATGGACAAAAGGGAACATGCAATGTGTTCGTAAAGTACTAGTAACTGTGAAGCAGTAAATACGTGAAGTAGATAATGAGAGTATCATTAGAATAAAAGATTCGTGTTGATAGAACAATCGATCGCGCTGGTATTAATTAGTGTAGTGGCAACCTTATCGAAACTGTGTGGTACGGAACTGAGACCAGTACGCGTGATAGGTGCGGGTTGAGTAATTAAATCCATCGACGGAAGGTGATTCGAGAGAGGTGCAACGCCGTGGTATCAAGATCCGAGTCGGGGGGGAGTCGCAAGGTCACCAGCGCAGGACGGCCGCCACGCCATCAGCCGCCGACGGCCCACAGCTGCTGCAGAGGTCGGCAACCCTGTCGATACGAGCTGTTCTACGAGCATCGAAGGTATTTGGTCGGGGCCCCGAAGGTATGATAAATGCATATTACACCTAATCTTGGTACCAAGGCAGAGTGTATAAATGTTATCAGATCATGTAATTAACAAATTTGATTTGCAAATAAATCTTGTTCATGATTGTATTTCTATTTCTGATTAGCTTTCCCAATATTATACCAACTTATCCAGGGACCCATTCACGGAAAAGATACCCTCCTTTAGTATTATATTGCAGTGAAATACCCGGCATCACCAGGTACGTCACAATATATATATATATATATATATATATATATATATATATATATATATATATATATATATATAACTGTATGTATGTATGTATGTAAATATGTATATTCAGGGCATCATGGAGTGAGAAAACTGGCAAACTTAGATAAAAATGTTGGTTCATTAGCGACGACCTATAAATTTGGTTAAGTTTTGTGGGTCACTTTTGGTGTTCATCGCATCATTTAACATAATATATATAATTTCGGCAACTTGTCTTTTTGAGGTTTGTTTTTCATGCTGTAAAATTTTGACTTTACCAAATGCAATGAAGTGGATAAGCCTAATTCTGTTTTGATAACTTTTGTATCCGCGTTATAACATTCTAGACCGCCAATGTCGGGCAAGAAACACTTTTTTTTCAGAAGTATCCTGTAAGCGAGTGTAGTTCGAATCTTCTCACCTAGGAGAAGAGTGAAGGAATGTGGATTGGCGGTCGGACTCTTCTCAACGTTCGGGAGAAGCATGAAGGGATATGGATCATCACAACTCGCTTTGCGTACTGGTGGTCAGCAGAACTTCGAATTTTCATTCCTTGCGGGTGAAGAGTGAAAGAATGTGGATAGGCGGTCAGCAGAACTTCGAATATTCTCATCGCGCGGGAGAAGAGTGAAGAAACGCGAACTGGAGGACACCAGCTTGTTACAACTCTTCTCATCTTGCGGCAAATGTGTGAAGAGATGTAGACTGGCGGTCAGCAGAAGTTCGACTTATCTTACCTTCCGGGAGAATAGTGAAGGGATGTGGTCAACTTCGATTCACATTTTGCGGGATATGAATAGAGGGATGCCCACTCAGCAGTACATCTACTCTTCTCATTTTGCGTTCGTCAAAATTAAAGGCATTGCTTCTACCACTTAAACTAATTGAATATAAAAAACAACTTAAATGTCACCCTTTTCCAGATTATTTTAACGTCAATTAAATAAATGTAATGTTTAAAATATTGGTGAAACAATAAAATGTACAAAATATAAATTAATACATGTCCCCACAGCAGATTTGAGATTTTAAAAGTTTCCTTAGGCTGATAAACATTAAAGAAACTATGTGAGTGATTAAGTTGAATGATTAAAAATAAAATGCTTTCTTCATAAAATGTGACTTTGTTTAATTAAAATCAAAATAATTTCATTATTTTCAATTTTAATATTTTAATTAATATATAAATCTTTCTATTTTCTTTTGCATATCTTTGTTGTTCAAGCTGATAACATTACACCTTGTCTTTACAACTTACACCTAGCACAATACCTTTACTTTGTTTCTTCTTTAGATACTTACATGTAATATTTTGGGAGCATTTTGTGGAGCTCAAAAATTGCTCTCTGTACACTGCCTTCATAGGTACGTAAAATGGCTAATCTGCAAAGAGGCTTGTCATAATAAAATGCGTTGAATACAAGTGATGAATATAAAATTTTAATTTAGATACCCATTCTCTAGTACTTTCGTCCATATAAATGTTTTAACCTCAAGACTATAGGGCAAATATATACCGTGCTTGGGATTCCTCCAAGAACTAGTTGTTTCGCTGGGGCAAATGTGTACAAAAGAGTAATTACAGACAAACAAAAACATAGGATTTTTTTAAGGAAGGGTGGTGGGGGTGTCAAAATTTGTCTTGTTTCCAATGTTTTTTCTTCACATAGGAACAGTGTAGTATTAGCTATCGTACTGCAACATATATTTAAAGTGAGTACATATATACCCCAAATATATATTCACCCTATATGGGCCACTTCATCCTATCCGCTTTACCCTATGTGAGGAAGAAAAATTCATTTTTTGTTGTTGTTTTTTTGAATTAGTGATATACAAAACAAGTAGCAATGCAACATAAGTTTTGTTGAAAATCAATAATTAGAAACCCAGCCCCTAAACTGTGGAAACCCAGCCTCTATAAGGGGAAAATGACTTTACAAAGTACTAAAAATATTTAATGAAAATATTTATTCAATGAATTTTACAATTTTAAATAAAATTTATTTATATAAAATTATAAGTAATATAAAATTTTTATTTTGGTTCCATTTTAATTCCAAACATACAATAGAAAGAGGATTATAGTTGTAATAAATTACACAAATATTCAATGGCATTTTAGAAGGCGGTAATATGCCAGATATATGGAAATTAGCATATATCAATTTAACTTACAAAACAGGCAGTAAAAAAGATTGTAATAATTATAGGTGACTTAATAAGGGTGACTTCATCTTTGATCGGTCTGTGCGGATGCATGCTAAAGAATATAATTGAAATGCAAATGTCATACTCAGAAGTGCAAAGTGGTTTTAGACAAGATCCTGTATTGACAATATTTTCTGTCTCAAACAACTGACAAAAAAACAGTTGAGAAAGGAAGAAAACTTCACATAATTTTCATAGATCTCAAAAAAGCTTTTCATAATGTACCAGAAAAAGAAGTATGGGGGCAATGGAAGAAATATCATCAATATACATAAATACAGCCAAACAACTTTATAAAGATAACAGAACTGAAGTAAAAGTGGGAAAATGTCTTTCAGACAACTTCCCAGTAAATAAAGAATTATGCAAGGCTGCTGTATTTCTCTGTTAAAGAAATACATTGATAAAGCCCTAAAAGAATGGAAAGGAAAGTATAGAAGTTTGGATGTGAAAATAGGTAATGAAACTCTGTTTAATCTATTTGCAGATGACCTAGTGATAAGCTGAAGATGATATGTATTTAGAAAATTAGAAGAGTATGGAAGATGGAAATAAATGAACAAAAGACTGAGTATATGGTGGTGGTGATGGGTATGACCCACGATTTAGAGTAGTGTAGGAATAGTTAAAAGGTATTCACAATATAAATATTTGGGAGTCACACTAACAGCAGATGGTGGAGACAAAGAGGATGTGAGAAATAAAAATGTATGAGGAAAAATAGCCACAAGACAGTTTAATCCAGTGCTGTGGAACTAATTTCAAAGACAAAGAAACTCACATATAGCTCCTTCATAGAGAGTACAATACTCTATGGGGCAGACGTCTGGACACTAACAAAAAATATGAGAAACAAACTTCAAGCAACAAAAATGATGTTCTTGCAAAAATGTTGTAAACTTTTCGTTAGACAAAATAAGAAATGATGAAATTGGAAATAAAATGAAAGTGCAATCACCCTTAAACAGATGATCGAAATGAAACAATTAAAATGGTATGGACATATGAGAAGGTTAAAATAAGATAGGCTTCCACAAAAAGTTTGGGAACAGATACCCAATCGAAGGTACAGGAGAAGGCTGAGAAAGAACATGGAACATGGCACTAACTGAAGCCATGAGAAAAAGAGAAATGGAGGAGAAAGACATTTCAGATAAAGAGGCAGTTAAATTGGGTTGTGTAAAACGACCAAGTTTGTAAAAAACTGCTAAATAGATATATAGTCTTTAATTTAGGAGGAAATGTTATCCTTGGCTCCGATCTTCCAACTGTCAGTTTTGAAAGGTTGCAGAAGTTACCGAAGATCTGTGTAATTTGTTTGAAAAACAGAATCTACAGCAGAATTGAATTTTGTCATGAACTGATGATACATTCACTGACAAAAAGCATGAAAAGGAAACAAAATGCATAAAAATTACACAAAGGTCTAAAAAATGAACTGAAAATTTTAAAATTGAAAAAAAAAAAAAAAAAAAGGCGTATATATATATATATATATATATATATATATATATATATATATATATATATATATATATATATAGCATATATTAATTTACAAGTTCGCTAAATCTAGAATGGAAAAAAAAAGATGACATGTCATCTGAATCCAAGCCCTGCTCATAAGGGAAAACCCGTGGCTTCTTAAGGTAGATTATATTACTTTGATATTGATGACAAAAGTTTTTATAATTGAAGGGTTCAGTAGAACAAAGAGCTATCCCACATTTTTTGTGAAATTAAGTCATTAGCATTATACATACTTCAAATATTCTTAGTTTAATATGTTATTTAATTCCAGTATGGACTTATATGTAAGTGTACTGTGTTTAAAAGTATAAAAATGTATCGAGTTATATGAGGGAAGATCAGGTAAAACCTTCAATATCTCAGAACTATGTCTATGTGAGATAGCCTACTGTGCCCTTCAGTTTTTTTGTGTATGGAACACAGGTAAATTTTAGTTAATAATCACAATAGACTTCTATTATTTTCATATTTAATAAAAAACAGCTTTTAACAATACATCATGATCTTTAGACATTATTTTTCTGCAACAAGAACTTTCAAACAATAAGTAGACACCAGTTAGATCTTTTACATTTTTATTTATTGCACTTAGAAGGACTTTGTATTGTGCCAGAGTAACCCTGCAGTAATCATGCATGGACTCTCAGTCCACAGGAATTTATTTTTCTTTCTTTTTAAAACGAATGGCATTGAGTTTTTTCAGTACCTTCCTGTAGAAGGTACTTTAAGTCACTCTAATCAATGTAGTTTTTTAATCTCGTTTATTTATTTCTGTTAAGTTGCAAATTTGTTACATAAACTTGAAAAACTTCCTACATGCGAGTTACAAAATTGGTCTTGTTATTAGCTTTTCATTAAAATATTTCTAATATTCCCAAGCTTTTTCTTTGTAGGTTCCTTTTATACCTAGATTTTTTCATCCCGTCTACTTTGTCTTTATATCCTTTTTTCAAGGCATAGACTAGCCGCATGTCTGGAAGGCCAGGTCATTGGGCAGCCCATGGGGAAAAATAACTCTCCTTCTCTCAAGTTTTCTTCTTTATCTACTAGTGATTGTGAATGTAACAAAAAAACAAACAATATTTGTGATAAATAAAAAAAGTTGTTTGGCCTGAGAAAGATTGGGGGACCTCACAAATGTTTGGCTAAGAACCCACGTAATATACGGGCAACCTTACTGTAGGGTTAATAACCTGATGAATGATAATGGTAAGTTGGATGTACTTCAAGAAATTGCAATGAATTATAATTAAAGAAAAATATTCAGAATAAGGAAAGTAGAAGTCATCAAATGAACACATACATTGCCTGCCACAGTTGCAGATCTCTTTAACATTAATCCTGCCCAGAGAGCAAAATAAATTGCTAAAATCAATGTCAACAAACCAAAAGGAAAAACATTGGAAAATTTAAGTTATTCACAGACCTCATTTTGAACATATTGGTAAACAGGTTGATAAGAGCATTAAATGCTTAACAATATGACATCAACTTCTTATTATGTATAAAATATGTTGCATCATGTAACCACTTCAGTGTTATCTTCACATACTACTTTTTATATATATATATATATATATATATATATATATATATATATATATATATATATATATATATATATATTTGCATAACTGATTTTACACATGATCTATTAATTTTATGAAATTAAAACAACAGACCATCTCCAAGATGGAAATAAAAGCCCAAACATTAATGAACTACAGTAAAATATCAGAAGTGATATTAACAATTATGTGAATTTTGTATGTTGCTTTATAAAAAAACATAATATAGTGCTCTTCTGAATTTATATCACTGCAAAAAATATTATAATTAGGTCACATTCCTACAAATCCGAAGTTTTTAATTTACAATAGATGGGTCTTCCAGGCCTTTAAAATTATATTATTTATAGTTTGTTCATTGTTGCAGTTTGATGAGAAAATGTACATCCTTTGACAGAGGGTATGGACTCTTTCTGTTCATTTAATTTGGTGAGAAAATTGGACAATTATATTTGTTTTCATTATAATCAGAGATCAGTTTAATATAAATGTTTTGAAATGTACAGCATATTCACATGTACAGTCATTCACATAAAACAAGTTGAACTGACTAACAAGATGAAAAGATATGTACGGAAAAATTTGGAAACAATCTTATTTTGCATGATAGACATAAATGCCCTAAAGATAATAATTAACACAAAATAGACGTAAAAGACTTAATACTTGAAGAACTAAATGGTGTTCCTTCATCTCCAAAATGGGACAATTGGCAGTGAATAAAGAGGAATGAACAAGAAAAGTAAAATAAATTAAAAATGATCAAAACAAATGATCATAATTTTCTTCAGATAGTTAATGGAAAAACAAATATAATGTACTTCTGCATAAATGCTTCTAAAATAACTGCATTTAAGATTTACAATATCCTTTATCAAATTTTTTTCAAAAAATGAAAATTATTTAAATATGTGGTTAATTTGTAAATAAGAGAAAATCTTTTGAACTTTATAAATCTGAAAACTGACAGACAAAAAACAAATCAGATGCAACAAACTCAGTGAAATCATTAACATAGCCTTGTTAACTACTTTACAGTACTAACAATAATAATCATCATTATCAATTCCTCATAATATGAAACAAGTCATGCAGAGATGAGAACATAAAGTAAATAAAGCTTTACGTTCTTCCTCAGACCTGCATGGAGCAAATCATAAATGTAGAACATCTACTTGCTTTCTAATAAAGAACTTTTAGAATGAATTATGGTTTAATAGTCAACTTAGTCATTAATCTATGTTGTATTTTCTATGATCAAGTGAAGCCAGTTATGCAAACAATTAATCTATACAATTAATACAGTATAAAAATTGTACTTTTTGATGTGGAGTGCAGTTCAGTACTTTTCAACTATTATTCCTATCTACAAAATAGACTGAGCATATAATATCAAAATTATAATATGTATCAAAGGTAAGAAATATATTATCTATAAAATGCATTAAATACAACAATTTCAGATCTACTGAATGTAGCAGTCCACAAGCTTCTCAATGTGGACGGAATGTAATTATGTTATATAATAAACATATTGGACGGAAGTATAGCTGACATCCCTTCTGGGTGTGATATAATTGCTGGGTACAAGTTCCAACACTTTTGTAAGTGCTTCTGATATTTAAATAAAAATTGTACATTTAGGAATAGATGAGTTGAATATTTGGAGATTGCCAAATTTCAAACAGTTGGTATTGTGAATAAACACACAACCAGCAGTATATCTGTAATAAAATATATGTATTAATAAAAAATTGAACAGGAAATTTATTAAAATTTATAAAAAAATTACTTTTTTTAGAAAGTTAGGTACTTACATTGTATGACATCCACAACCAGTCTATCAAGGCTGCTAATACAGATTGAAGCTGAAACAAATGAAGAGAACTTCACTTTTTTACTGGAAAACAATCAAATTCTTCTACTTTTAATAAGTTTTATGAAGTACAACATTACATAATATTAGGTCTTCCAAACATCCCAAAAATACTGTCAAAAATTTAGCAATCTATTTTTTGATTTTTTTTCTGGAATTTTCAATTGGCAATATTTTTAAGTCCTATATCAGTCGAGTCAAGTAACAGAGATTGGGAGAAATATTTTCTTGATACATCTCCAAACTTTTTAATCCTTCACTCACATATAATGCAAGATACTAGAAAAGATGTTTCAGTTGTTTTCTTAAAAACTATAGGATTCCTGCTCCTGGCAAATAACATTAGCTGTTCGAATGGGCATTTGCAAAAGTTTCATTGTGTACACATTTAATGACTTATTACTATTGATAAATGTATCAACAGGTGAGATATAGATAGAATATGTCAGAAACAATCAAAAAATGTGTAAAGTATCTGTGTGTAATGGACACTGAGCATGGTAGTGGTAATTAAAAACAATTCAGGCAAATACTACTTGTTTGTGACCAATTTCTCATTCCTTTAAATAATGTGTCTTTCATATACATAACTAAGTACCTAAATCATATTTGTGAACTTAATTTGTGAGTTACATTAACAAAGATATCAGTCAAATCTAATCAAAATATAGAAATATAGCAAATAAGAATAGGGTCGTTTAATTTTTCAAAGTGTGTATGTTAAGTGTTATCCATTGGGGAATATCATTTGATGGAAAAAATTTTTGGAAAGTGAAGATTGGTCATTTGTGGTCCTGAAGGTTATAGAATATCTTAAATGATATTGCTTTAAATAGTAAGTGGTATATTTAAACATGTCGTTAGGAAATTCCTAAAGCCAATATTCATGACATTAAATACTATTACCTCTTCACATTTATACAGTATCCTCATGGGTTTTGGTTACGGAACGGAAGTGTGAGATCTAATTTCCACGAACATTAATTTATTGACTTACAAATGACTTGAAATCAAATAAAAACTAAAGAGATCTTGAAATTCTAATATAACCCTTAATAACAACCTATATTTCAATACAAATTTTAATACCAAGCTTAATAAATAAGGCTTGGATATTATGCAGGAAAAAAATGTTCCAAAATATGCAGCTAAAATTTCACATTTTGGGCTCACAAATAACCATTAATACATTTTTCTTTCATTTGTACATCTCTGTAATTTTACACAAGCAATTTTTAAGATTTAAATAATTTCACATCATTTTGGGGCTTTTTGTGGCCCAATCATCAGGTAAGTCAATCTGTGTCTGAAATTACAGAGGTGTGTAAATGAAAGAATGAAGTTCCTCCCTGACTTTCGACCTATTTACAGTCAACTACTGTAATTCAAAATGTTTTAAAGTACATAATTTATTGTGATATGTGTTTGTTTGGGGCAAAGTTGTTAGATAATGAATGTACTTGACCTGATGAATGAGCTCTGAAACGTGAAGTGAGTTAAATGTTCATAAAATCGTCCATCAAAAATTATAGAAGTGTTTAAAGTTTAAAGAAAGAAAGAAAAAATAGTCAATAGGGACAGGCTGATATAAAATAAAATGTAATACCACATATGCAGGCCAACAGAAATTACTGGTGCCCCAACAATATGTAGTTTCTCAATACTATTGGTAACAGTCATGAAATATCATAGTATTGCATCTTCTATCCTAACACTTTAGATATCACTTGAAAAACAGCAAAACTGAAAATTATACAAAAACTAATACTTTAAAAAAGTGTATGTTAAGTCCTAATATTGAGAAAAAGGTTGATTAAATAAATAACTATTTAGCTTTAATATACAAAATGTAAGACACATTCAAAAAACAGTTGAATTCAAAATGATGCAAAAACACACAAATTAAAACATTCATGTCTAACATTGGATTCAAACCCACAGCATCAGTGTCATCTTTGGACCACTTGCCCTAAGCACTTGCCTTATGAGACTGGCTTGATTGATAGTACTATTACAAATGTGTTACTGTAATGTAACGTAAGAATTTGATGAGACCAACAATATAACTTAAACTGATATTTTGGTACATTTACATCCCTTTATGTGCTTTGCAGCATTGAATTTACATATATGAGCGAATGTAAGACCATTTGTTTCCATAGCAAAAAACCATGTAATGCAAAAAAAAGTTAGCATTAAAATATAGCCACAATGCACTCGATGTTCTCAAAATTAACTAACAATACACAAAATGTTGTAGGTGTGTGTGTAATGTTGTAGATGCCTACATAATAATAAGAGCATGTCAGTTAACAAAATGGGTTAGCTTACTTGTAATATTTATACTGAGGAAATAATGTTCTATAAATATATTTTTTCAGAGTTTCTCAATTTTTTGATCCCACACTAACAGAACAGATATATGACTTTAAGAATATCATTGAAGAGTAAAACATGATTCTATATGCAAACTTTGGAGAAATTTTTGAAAAAATAACAAATGAATGTTTATGAAAATGTGCAATACTACACTCATTTTCACAGAAAACTGCTGAGCTCTGAAAATTCAACAAACTTCTTAAGAAATCATTCACAGCAGTTGTACTCACAAATGAAATAATGTTAAAATAACACAGACCTGTCATGTAAATACTTTACTAATTAAATAAGTAAATACTTCCTGTTATAACTATCCTGCATTCTTTTCACATTTGCAATTTTTCAAAACTTGCGAGAGTTCAACGAAAACAAGACCTGTGTCATTCTTTTAAACATTCTTTTCAGTATCCAAGGGCATAGTTTGATCAAAAAAATTGGAGCCATTGTTGAGAAAATTAAAAAATGTTGAGGCTTCATAAACAGTACCTAATCCCAAAATCAAAGTACCCATTTTAAACTCAGACGGCCTTGGGTTCTTCTAAATCAATCAGAGATTATCAATTTGGAGAAAATCAGCTGAATGTTTTATGTGCTAACCTAAACCACAGATGGACAGTCTGACAGATTTTGTCGTCAATTGATTTTTCAAAAATCAAAGACCCACAAAACATGAATTTTGACTTCACAAAGTGTTAGGGGAAGTAATTTACAATATATAGGAACAAGATTATCCACTTTTTCGTTACCACAGCCCGGCAAAATGAGTTTTTCTGTTAAAAATTCGATGTTTTACAGTGCATTATTACAATACTTTCTCTTCTTAAGAAGTGTAATTTTTAAGAAATTAAAAGAATATAATGAAATGGCAATGTCATGTTATTAATGGCATTTAGCTCTATCAAAAAAGAGTTGGTTCAGATAGTTAATACAAAACTTTGGAGTTTTTTCTGAGAAACTCCTGTTTTCAAATTGCCTATATTTCACTCAAAATTACTAATTTCTTGTGGGCCTTTGGCCATATATTGGGCAGACATGGAAAGGGGATATTGTAAACTTTCTTGATGTATACAGTCTAAATTATTTCAAAATATTTGTGTTATTAAACAAGACTACTATAAAACTTTTGGCAAATTTCTGAAGGAATATGAACCCCCAACATTAATGCTAAAGGGAAAATCAGGGAAGTTAGCTCACAGTAATCAAGAAAATGCAGAGATTCTTGCTGATGCATTCAACGAACTTTTGAATTGTGAAATACTAAATCTTGGGAAGAAGACAGGAGGACAATGGATCCAAGAAGTTCAACAGGATTTTGAAGCAGTTGGACTCAAGATAACAGATGCCGACAACAAAAATAAAATTAACTCCTTACTTAAGAAACATAAATTTTCAGTAGAAATGACACATAGAAAGGCTGTTGAGATTTCAGATGAACTGAGAAAATTAAGATCAGACCGAATGAAAAGGTACTGGGCAGAGCACAAGAACAGAAGAGTACAATCTTCAAAGAAAATGGGAAATGGAAAGACTAAAGTGGTCCAATGTGACCAAAAAAGATAATAATAATAATAATAATAATAATAATAATAATAATAATAATAATAATAATAATAATTAAACAAGATCATAGCACAATTGTGACATTTTAATACTTCTACAGGTGCTAACACTCTCTTGACAATAGCATGTTTCAAGGTTTGTTCACACAAGTTAATGAATTTCACCTCAAATGATTTCATAAACATTAAACCAAGTGTCAAGATTCAAAGAATAAATGAATACAACAGATGTTATCAGGGGCAGGGTATCACACAGAAGAAGCATCAGCAGATTTAAACGGACAGGAGTGCAGAGGAGAATTTTGAGAAAGGATATAGAGCTCAGGGAGGGGTCTTAGGAGGAGTACGAGAAGAGTGTGGAAGGGGAAACATGTACAGGTCGAAATGCAATTGGAAGAAATGAGTTAAAATAGGAATAAAATTACTACACATAAGAAACACTTAATTGTATAAAGATCCAAACCTTACGTAATAATGATGCTAAATATAAGCTCATACATCAAATAAACATAAAAAAAATCTTAATTCATTGACTTACATAAATATAATAACCACCCAGGAGCCAAAGACCAAATACAAGTTGAAATGCTATTCCAATTCCCATTGTTATTAACCATGGAAGTAACCATCCACGAATCATCTCTTTTATTGCCTTGTGAATGAGAATTGAGGTTATAATCAAAATGAGGAAGTATGTAATAAATAATCCTCCAACCCATTTCATTGCTGAAATAAAAGAAAACTTGTTAGTATACACTCAATGGTCAAATTATGTAACACATACAGATTACAATTTTAGGTGTTGAATTTCATTCATGTAACTTCAATAAGTACAAAACCACTTTTCACATTCTTTTAAACATACACATTTTTTACACAACAAATCTAATAATTTTAATTTTCAAAAATTAAAAATATTAAATGAAAATGGGGAAATTTAATGTTACAAAGCACACTATGCTTACCTCACAGCAACAAACTGGACCAATATTTCAAATAATTTTGAAAACAAAATACAAGCCTCAAATAACATATCTTAGAAAATCAAGATTCTTTTAATTAAAATGTTGAGGCCTTCCAGTTCAAAGCAAATCTATTCCAGAACATTAATTGTATGCGAAATATTGCACAAACAAAACATTAAAAAATGCTTCAGAAGAAACACTTCTTTGGGCTTTTATGCAGGGCATATGTTTTCAGTAAAATGACCTTATTTTTAATTTTACAATTCCAAAATCATCAGTCACAGAATACCTATTGATAAAAAAAATCTGAGGTTTTCTAATGAACACCTGGCACAACTAATTATATATCTCTTATTAAATAAGTTTTCTAATCTCGAGAATTAGCCATAATAAACTGAATTTCTAGAAATCTAATAGAGAACATTCACAACTAATTAACATAATACATTATAGAAAATTAAATTAATTCAATAGATACTTCAAAAGAAGGTACCAAATTAAAATGTTAAAATTTCTAAAATCATGTGAACATCATAACATTTCAAATATTGGTATATAAAACATGTTATTACAGGACCAATTTCAGTGCTCTATCTGGAGTAATCTGGAGTTTGTTTCTTTATTCTAACAAAACAAAAACATGGCATGTGATGTCTTGGGAAGAAGTACAACACATTTTCTAGAGTTCCTACTCCTCTTTTACAATATATAATTGAATTATGAATAAAGAGAGAAACATTTGATTATAAGAAATATTAACTCAAGTGTAAAAGAAAGAATCTGCTTCAGTAAACAAGCTTCAGATTTTATTTAGTCGCACTGCTGTTGAAATAATTAAACGTCCCACTATTACCCTACTGAGCTCAAAAACATCTCTGCAGATAGTGTACTTACTGTTCAGAATCAAAGCAAGTAGACCACCTGAGCATTTGCTCAATTGATGAAAAGGAAAACCGAAGAGAACCTACATGAAATGGGGATCATTGACCCAGAAACTAAACTTGACATTTAAACAAGTGAATCAATTTTAACAGTAATGTCATCTGACAATATTTTGTAAAATACCATACTACATGTATTATTTGTGGATTTTTTGTAGTAAGCTATCGATATTGATGCCAACAAATGATTATTACAGTATGTATTATAATTAGATAATACTGTTATTGGATGAAAAATTGTTTTTATCCTTGATCAAATTAATTTAGACAAAACTACTTATTCATAAATTAAAGAGGCACAGCAATGAGGATATTCCAAGCTCAATAGTGACTTGCAGGAATCATCTTGAGGGCTTTTCTTATTTATACATTCACAATTATTCTTTTGTGATTTGAAAGATTTGTTAATGTTTGTTTTTATTTGTTGGTTGTTGTAGTCTATTTTTTCAGTAACCTAATTTAATATTTGGTAAGTTTACTAACATGTGTGAGATTTGAAGACTGCTTTGATACTGTAACACATGAAACCTAAGATGCTACAGAACCTTAATGATTATTAGTATCAAGACTTACAAGGATATTTTATTTTTTCTTACTGTTTCTGCTTACACTAAATTCTCGAATTTATTCTTACTTCTAATCCAAGAGAAAATCACAAAAGAATGTATTTCAGTATACAAACAAAAGGTTAATCTTCAGTACAAAATGACACTTTTCTACAAATCTTTTGTTCAAGAAATCTTATTAAACACATGTATACTAATGAAATAACATTTGTTTGCTTATCATTTTCATTTAAAGTGTGTTCAGAAATATGGAAGATAAAAATTTACAAAAAATAAAACTATTGGTAATGTTCTTGAAAAACTTACAATGGCGAATGTCAGTTTCAAAGAGTGGTGTATATAGCTGAGAAGAATCCCCACCACTCAGCATATAAGAAATGAAAGTAATGAGTACAACACTCATTGCCTGAAAAAAATGCCTTTTTAGTTCCACATATGAATATTCAGATGAAACAAAATGGTAATTACACATGTTGATGATATGAGTATCAATATAATTATTTTGTACGCGAAATAAATGAGGTAAATGCAGTGTAATTCAATACATACAGTTGTGTAAACAGCAACTGAATAACTCCCACTTTTTACATCATTGTTCCAAATACATGGAGACCAACAAGTTTCCAACACGACCATTTTTACAGCCACACCTATAAAAGAAAAATCTCATTTTAATTTACGCGCAAATTTTTCAACCAAAAATTCATAGCAATTTAATAAGCCTGCTATATAACCTAATCAGTGAAAGCCACGCCCAACAGATTCTCTAATATAAACCTGCTAAAATATTCTCAAGAATAGACAACAGAAACAAATCACAAAGAGTCAGGTACCTACAGAGTTATATGAACAATAAACGTTTTTAACTTTTGAAGTACTACAACACTATACCAACAAAAATACGTTTAAACGACATCAACAACGCCAAACGCGTCACGTAAACATCCCAATGTGTTGCCAACTACGAGGATATAAAACGAAGAGAACGAATCTGAGGAATAAAACTACATTTTGAAGGAAAGAAAAAATAAAGTACATTCGTTTTCTGTCCTATTTACTTATTCGTCATCTACAAAAGATTCCTCAGATAAAGTATAAAATTCTCAAGAAAAAGTCGAAAGAAATTTTTGTTTCATATTGTTGGAAGCAAGATACATTCTCGTAGAAGCGGTAGATTTGTACGGTTCAATTAGGAAGCTTCCTTAGGTTCCCCAGCAGGTTTCAAACAAATATTTTGAACTGCTTTCGTAATCGAGAATGATGAATAAAGATCAAACCCTTGTTGATCAGTGCGAGCAAGATGTTGAAGATGGTCTTTTTCAAGATGTTGATGTACTGCAGGGTCACGGCATAAATGTGGCCGATATAAAGAAATTAAAATCCGCAGGAATATGTACGATCAAAGGTATTCAGATGTCCACTCGAAAACGCTTGTCCAGTATTAAAGGTTTCTCTGAAGCTAAAGTTGATAAAATAAAGGAAGTATGCAGTAAAATTGCGTGGCCTGGATTTTTAACAGCACTTGAAGTCAGTGACTTAAGAAAATATATTTTTAGAATCAGCACAGGTAGTCAGGAACTTGACAAACTTCTTGGAGGAGGAATAGAATCAATGGCAATCACTGAAGCATTTGGAGAATTCAGAACTGGAAAAACTCAGTTATCTCATACATTTTGTGTAGCAGCACAAATGCCGGGGGAGAATGGTTATATGGGGGGAAAAGTAATATTTATAGACACTGAACACACTTTTCGACCAGATAGACTAAGAAGTATTGCCAATCGTTTTAATCTAGATGAAACAGCTGTGCTGGATAATGTTCTTTATGCAAGAGCATACACTAGTGAACATCAATATGAATTAATGGACTACATCGCAGCAAAATTCCATGAAGAACCAGGTGTTTTTAAATTGTTGGTAATTGATTCAGTGATTGCATTATTTCGTGTAGATTTTAGTGGGCGTGGTGAATTGGCAGAGAGGCAACAGAAACTAGCACAGTTTATGTCTAGGTTACAGAAAGTAGCTGAAGAATACAACATAGCAGTTTTCATTACAAATCAAATGACAGCTGATCCTGGTGCAACACTTACATTCCAAGCTGATCCAAAAAAACCTGTAGGGGGGAATATTCTTGCGCATGCTTCAACTACTCGCATTGCTCTCAGAAAGGGTAGGGGAGAGAATAGAATTGCAAAAATTTACGATAGCCCTGATTTACCAGAGAATGAAGCAACTTTTGCGATTTCTGAGGGAGGAATAATAGACGCAAAAGACTGAATAGAGAATTCTTCTTTCATTTTATTGAGAGGTATATATACTGTTATCACAGTAATATTAATACTTGTTCAAGCAATAAGGTACTGAAGTGTACAGTTGTTTAAAGTAGTACTGTGTTTTTTTGGTTTCAATTGTCTTGTCAAGAGCCTATTTTCAGGCTCTTGTCTTCTGTGTGCCAGTGAAGAAAAACGTTTTAAGCTTTATGACATTATTTACTTGACATTATAATATTTCGAAAATGAATAACTCTAACACAAGGTCATAGTAATTTTATTCACTATCACAAAGTATTTTAATTATTTTCTGATTATTACTATTGTTTATATTAATTGGTAAAGAGATAAAAAATTACTACTATTTTTATTGATTAAGAAACACCCCAATAGATGTGTATTTGTATTATATGTTATGATTTCCTTCTCAAATGCTTGTAATTTTAATTTGTATTATATCTTGTCAACTTAAAAGTAGAAGAGTATATAATTTGAAATCAATTTTCTCCTGCTACTCAGGCATAAATTTTTTCTTCTTCATGATCAATAGATCACTTCTTTCCTAACTTTTGGTAAAAAAAACTATGTATTGACATTTCTTTAACTGTATGTGTTAGTTGTATTATAATATTTCTAAAGTATTATAAGTATGTATTGTAATTTTGAACTGTGAGAGGAATTATTTTCACAACTGTAAAACAACACTGCTAATAAATTGCAATAAAGTTATTACATCACAATTCTGAATCATTTTTAGAAATTAATTAGTGAGTTTTGAGGTTTGAAAGAAAGAAAGAAAGAAAAAGTTTAAAAAATAGACTTACCCAGTTGTTTTTTTATTAATTTCTTTTTGGAGGGGTGTTAATGAGGAATATTAGTTTTGAATACTATTGTATAAAATACTGATCTTCATCATTCAAACAGTCAAATAAAAAAAACAGTCAGTTCTGCCAAATAGTATATGTATAGTGCATCCAAAGATTAACTCTGCCACCCCTCTTTCAAGATTTCAAACTCCTATAATCATTACTAATTACACCAATTAACTTGCTCAAAGCAAAGTTCTCAAGGGATCAGAATTTTTTTCTGTATTAGACAAGATTCTGCTTTATGCAATGTAATGCTGTAGAATTTATGATTGGCAAGATCGCAATTTATGTTCACATTACACAAATTTCCACATTGTACACATTTCGCATTGAGCAAGTTTTACTGTAGTACCTATTGGGTTGGGTAATAAAAAAACAAATGTGTAACATGTAGCAAAGTTGTAAAACAAGTTTACATTTTACCGGAAATTAATTTTGTACTTGTGATGTCTTTGTATTTATTTGGGCGTGTTTGTTATGACAAGTTTGGAGTTGCCAACAAACCAAGTTTACCAACGAACAAATGTTAGGTGGTTAACAAACCAACTTTGAATTTTATTGTCGGTTTACTTTAAGTACTTCTGTTGTTTTTCATAGTAGTTTCTTTGCATTTGTTGTGATTCAATTTAACTTTTAAATGAATATTTTGACACATAAAATTATAAGTTCTGTTACTTTATTTGAAATAGTTAAAAAAACCATCAAAATATTTACATTGTCAGCAAAAAGTTTAATGACACCTATCAAAATATCGCAGTCAACAGTACAGCTTGAACTTTCCTCTAATCTACACATTTTAATAATGGAACTGAAACTACAGTAGAACTGTAATTCATTGGTACAAACAAGAGATCTGAAACTAAGTCCATTCGAATTGTAAACAAGTTTTTGTAATTTTATGCTCACTTTGAAAAATGTAATTCTTAGCAACGAGAAAAATTTCAACTTTGAAAATGGCTTGAAAGAGATTTCTGAAATTTGTTATGCAATCAGTTTTACCAGGTAGCTGTCATTACAAATGAAGAAATAATTTCTTTTAAATATTTTAAGAAGGTTGAATATTTCTAAATTTGGTAAAATATTCCAAGAAAAATCCCTGTATTCAATCTTCCTCCCTGTTAACAGACATGTGGCTAGATGTTTGTTTCCTGTGCCAAAGAGATCCAGTGTGTCATCATAATATATCAATGTGTACTAGGAGGCTTAAGACATAACAACAATAGATCAGCAAAGCTGGATAACATAGCAGCTGAATTGTTTAAGATATCATAACATCATACTCCTACAGAATCCCCAAGATTGTTCAGAAGCTACCTTACATTATTAGAGAAGCCATTTCTCTAACCCTTCTGAAGACATGTGTTATTTCATGCCATTTGTTATCATGTGGGATTTCCTGACATCAATATTGGTAAAAATTATTGTAATTTTGCATTTTATTCTTTGTAATATTTCTTGAATAAATATTGTTAATTTTTAATATCTAAAGTTTATAAATAAATTATTAATTGTTTCAAATGCAGTATAAAGTAAGTGGTGATGATATATTTATTACCTTGCTTACGGTAACTACTACAATATAAGTTATTTTTTATTTATGTATGAAAATCCTTAACATTATTATTAATTTTTTAAATATTATTGTCACTAACCTCTTATTGTTCTCAAGTATCTTAAATAATTCTATTTTATTATTATATTAATATCACAGACGAATCTAGATGTGCATGGGGATTGCGGGAATTCTCCGTCAGAAAGAATTCATTCTATTTTAAGCACATTAACGCGCCCAAAAGATTCTCTTTTCTTGGTGGTAGGTAAGCAAGCTGATGAAAGGTACTATAAATTGCAGAAGAGTAGGACAATATTATTTTACTTGGCAAAGGGTCTGGGGCCACCTATAGTCCCTCTTGCAACTATTGAAGGGTTAATGAAAGGAGGTAGCAACAATGTGTCTTATCCATAAAAAGCAAGATCAGCCAGAGCCCAAAAAATTCAGAGATGTTACTCTGCTACAGGCTGTAGAAAATGTTGAACATCTTGTACGAACGGTTGCTGCCATTCTTGGAAGAAGTGCTTTGCCTATATCAGTGCGAATTGCATATAGGAAGGTCAATCATTGATCAATTATAAGCAGACCAACAAATAATAGAGAAAATTATGAAACAATGAATAACTGTATCCTTTGTACATCATAAACATACACCTACTGTCTGTGTACAGATTTCAAATTTGCATATGATTGTATTATAAGGATAGAACTACTCTTGGCAATAGAAGAGTTTGGAATCCCACTTAAACTTAGACATCGTTTTGGAGCAATATTGAGAATAATTAGATGTTGAATTTTTGTCATTTTTTAAATTTTTTGTTTATTTTCATTTGTTGTGTTGTAATAGACCCAACTTGTCTCCCACCCCTAGTAGAGCATTGAGTGCTGTTTGGAGAAATCCTCAATATTAACACACACATATGTGTGAAGTCACTCAAGAGTTAACTTCTGTTAACATTGTCAAGTTGGTAGTCAAGAGAACTGCCAGGTGGTGTCTTGGCGTACGCGCCTCTTACATCACACTCCTGTGTCACAAACCAATGGCCAGAATTGAGAAGGAATTGGGATATGGATAGGATTTATGGTGCTTCGCATGGGTTGGACTCACCTCTGTGAAGTAGGCAAACTTCTTTTGTTGGAACAAATTTCACATGAGATTGTCCGGAATTGAGGAAGGCTCACTCAGGGTTGGTGTTCCAATGAAGAGGGGGAAAAAATTAAAAGAAGGGGAAAGAATAAGAATATATTTATTTTATTTATTGACATTTGTCTTTCTTTATTTATTTATTTGAATATTTATCTAATAATTGAAGTGACTACAAACAGAGTTAATTTGAATTCACTCATTTGTAAAACATGCTTTTATTCATAAACTGGATAAATTCTTAACATTATAAATAATTATGATGTATTTCAACAGTTGAGTGTTCAAATCTTCAAGGGTTCCCAATCTTTTAGACATGATAAAAGAGTAAAAATAGTCACTAAAATTATACACCATTATATGCTTTTAACAGAGGGCAAAAAGATGCCATATTTTCTAAAGTTTTCACTTCATTTAAAGGAGATCATGATGAACGGGTTATTCCATGTTATTTCTTCCACATGATTAATCTAGTGTAAATAGCTCAGTTGATGACTACATCATTACTGGAGTTAAGTTTATTTACATCAACATGTACTATTTAGACAGGGAAATGGGTTATAAAAGAAAGTTGTAGTTAAGTCGAAAAGTCCTTTTGTTCAACAACAATTAAATATTAATGCAGAAAAAATATTGAAGTATTCTGATCACTACCATATCAATCTAATTCAAGGTCATTTTATATAATTATAATATAATTAATAATAATTCAGAATTACTACATATGATATAACAATGAATGCATTAGGTTACAGATTGATGAACATACTCTCACAATAAACCAGTAACAAGAACCCTGACACATTAATAGAGTATATGCATGAGTAGATTATTTACTAAAGGGAAAATAAAATTATTAATGAACCGGAATCATTGGACACAGTTTACAATGCTGTTGTTACAAACAATAGATATAGTATAATTTATTTTTTTCAAAGATTTTGTTTCACATAAACATCCCCAATCCTTTTAAAAAGAAATAAATAAACATTAAATAGAAAAGCAGTTCTTGGATTACACAAGGAATTCGAATAAAATATAAAAATGAAGTACTCTTTATTTATTTCTAAACATCATAACATAACATTTGTTTTCCATGTCATCTTATGAAAACAACACAAGCATTTTAAGGGAAGACAAAGCACAAGCAAAAATAGTGAACTAGAGGTGCTTCAGAATGGCACAGACTTATTCATACTAGTTAGATCGCTAATTTCTGCACCGGCTTAGGTGATTCAGGGCATTAATTGATGTGACTGCAGTGCCTCTTGCCTCTGACCTCTGCTTCTCGCAGGTTTCGGGTCCCGATGGGAGCAGGATTTTCGTCACTGGCTGAATAGCTAGATCGACTTCAGCCGCTGTCTGGAGAAGAATTCTAGAGGCTGGCTGCACTAATTGGTAATTTTCGTGTTTTCTCCGAACAACCCCTGACGAATGCCGGAGCAGTACCCTAACAAACGGGCCACGGGTCGCTCGATATCTCTCCTTCCCCTACCTTGTCCTATCCTCACTCCTTACTTACATACACACGCACTACACTACTACAACTTGTACACATGTTGGGTGACCAATCGGGAGCTTATAACTTGTCCCGTCCGGGGCGTCGCCACGTTGGTGGGAGACACTTGGTTGACGCAAGCCAACGTGAAGGCTGCTTCTCAGAATCACCGCCACCTCCCGAGATAAAGCATGCACTACACTTTGTGACTTACGACCTTGGCAGTTATCATGCCCACACCAATCACTCAATTGTCGCGAAAACACAATTCAATCAAACTAATCTCTTCTGTACGAGATAGTTTTTCGGTTTTACCCCACCACCTTCTGCTACATATCGGCGTCTAAAATATATTTTTCCACATTTCTTAACTTTTCTGTCCCCTTATACACACTGTGGTGACAAGACATTGGATACTTCCTAATATTGGGTCGGTCTTCCTTTTGCTCGGCGAAGTGCAGCAACTCGACGTGGCACGGACTCAATGAGTTGTAGGAAGACCCGTGCATAAATTTTGAGCCATGCTGCGACTATAGCCGACGGTAAGTGTAAAAGTGTTACTGATGCAGAATTTTGTGCACGAACTGACCTCTCGGTTATGCCCCATTCATTTTCGATGCGATTGATGTCGGACGATCTGGGTGGCCAAATCATTCCCTCGAATTGTCCAGAATGTTCTTCGAAGAAATCGCGAACAACCGGGCGCAATTGTCAGCGACCGGGAACAATTGTCAGTGACAGATTTATCGTTAAGCTAATAAGCTACAGCTTGGGACCTCAGAGTCCAAAGGATCTCAAAAATTATGAAACAAAATTGCAAATTTGCTAAGCAAAATTATGAAAATATACAAATTTATAATTCGTTCCCCTACGGAAATAAAGAGATAAATAAATTTGATATACACACTATTGGAGTGAAAAAAGATTTATTCTAAAACCTGCATTTTCATTCTCATAAATTACGATTTGAATTTGTCGAGTGCACGACAAAATCCGCCACAGCAGCGTTCTGTTTGGCTATTTGAAATGCTCTCTTTTCAAATACCCGATGGTGTATTCGTTCACAAACATTGAAGTTTGAGTAATACTTTGAGGTTACCTTTCGATTTTTTGAACGATAATGATTACAAATAGTACAGGTAAAATATCATTTAGTGAACTTAAAAGGGTAAAGTACTATTATCGAGCTACTATGGGAAAGACAAATCCAATTGTTGTTGTTGTTGTTGTTGTTATTATTATTATTATTATTATTATTATTATTATTATTATTATTATTATTATAGCAAGTTCAATATTAAGTCTTTTTTTACAAACACTTAATATGTTTGTAATAAATAATTTAATTCAGCTTAATAACCCCCATCTCATCAGGTTTTTGTCCAGTTTCCCTGATCCATTGAGCAAATGCTGAGATGGCCCCTTGTTTTGCTTCTGGGCGTAAATGTAGCTTCGCTATTCGCACGTTTTGTTGAACTCTCCTTTTGCTTGTAGTGGTAAGAGTAGAGGTAAGGGCTAGTTACTATTTGTTAGCAATGCATAAAAATCATACTTGCAATTCGTCAACAGATGCAAATAAGTTTTATATAATTCGGAAACGAAAATGTCTATTTTTTTTTCAAATATTGCTAATCTCACGATTTTTTAAAATTTATTTTATTTATTTATTTTTAACTTTTACACATCTTTCAACTATTTATAGTTAAAATGAGGGGAAGGGATTCTGAAACTCAAGAAAACGTGCGCAGATAATCTTCTCCCCCATACATCACATACAGTTTTTACTGGTTTTTGTTTTGACTAAATAAATCTAAATCTAAAAATCAATTCATCAACAATAAAGTTCAGTCAAAATGATAGGCTCTAACATTATTTCTGATTTTGTGAACTAAAAATCACGTAAACGACCTTTTTAGTCAGCCTTGTTTTTATTAATGTTTAATATAGTGTTGGATTACATTGCAGCGAGTTTGTCATTCAGATATTATTATGACAATCAGATATTATAATATGATTATTATCAATTTTTAAATTTAAAATTTGAATAAAATTATTATTTAAAGGCATGATTTAATTGTTTAATTATTTTTGAGTTAAAAAAGGTTAAACTGGCCATCTCAAAAATGTTATTGTTGCCAGTAGAAAAGAGGGCCTCATTGTAGATTAGGGCCTCGAAAATGGTAAATTCACCGCTGCGCACTGTCATCCATAAAAATGTCATCATTGTTTGGGAACATGAAGTTCAGGAATGGCTGCAAATTGTCTCCAAATAGCTGAACATAACTATTTCCAGTCAATGACGGGTTCAATTGGACCAGAGGACCCAGTCCATTCCGTGCAAAAACAGCCCACGTCATTATGGGGCCACCATCAGCTTGCGCAGTGCCTTGTTGACAACTAGAGTCCATGGCTTCGTGGGATCTGCTGCGTCTCGCTTGAACTCTACCATCAGCCCTTACCAACTGAAATAGGGACTCATCTGATCAAGCCACGGGTTTTCAGTCGTCTGGGGTCCAATCGATATGGTCACGAGCCCTGGAGAGACACTGCAGGCGAAGTCGTGCTATTAGCAAAGGCATTCGAATCGGTCTTCTGCTGCCATAGCCCATTAAAGACAAATTTTGTTGCACTGCCCTAACGAATATATTTGTTCTTCAATCCACATTGATTTCTGCGGTTATTTCACGCTGAGTTGTTTGTCTGATAGCACTGACATCCCTTCGCAAGCGCCGCTGCACTCGGTCATTAAGTAAAGGCCGTCTGTCACTGCGTTGTCCGTGATGAGAGGTTGTGCCTGAAATTAGGTATGCTAAGTACACTCTTGACACTGTGGATCTCGGAATATTGAATTCCCTAATTGTTTCCCAAATGGAATGTCCTATGCTCCTAGTTCCAACTACCATTCCGCGATCAAAACCTGTTAATTTCTGTCGTGGGGTTATAATCACGTCAGAAATATTTCCAAATGAATCACTTGAGTACTCTGCCAATGCGCTGCCCTTTTGTATGCGATACTACTGATATCAGTATATTTGCATATTGCTATCCCATGACTTTTGTTACCTCAGTGTATGTGTTATATTTAGATAGCGCTTTATTTGTCATGCAAGGAAGAAGGGAAAGGGCTCAGACAAATTGAAACCTCCTGACACAATGCATAATTTGGAATGATGTATACTGTCAGTCATCAATATGACCCACATATGTGGCTGACTGAAAGAGTGGGAACACAGGCATTGTGTCGCAAGAACTATTGCAAAGACACGGAGAATAACGCAGAAACTGATGCTACTTGACAAAAAATGTGAGAAATAAAAATTATAAAATAAATCAAGGTGATAAACCACTGCATGTAAATTACATAAAATGAATGGACAAAATACGGATCATCGAAGACCAATTACTTCTGTGGTTTAAAAGTAGAAGAAGGAAGCCAGAATCGGTAGCAGTTGTAACTGCCTAAGATCAGGTATTGAGGACACGACAGTATGATTAAACGGTTCTCAAACGTTTCCACGAAGATGTTGCATTTACCCTGAGGAAGGTTGCAGAATGGCGGCCAAAACGTTGGCATCGAGGACGCGGCGTCTCCCGGACAGTCAAGCACGTATGATCTCTTCCTTGCAGCTTTGCTCTAGGATGACGTCAGCTGTGTTATAAGCAGTGACTCAGTACGAGAATTCACTCAGATCGTGCAGTATAAGAACAAGCAGAATAACACAAAAGCATATTTACATTTTTCAGTCAAAATCGAAATTGTTTCATTGTTTTTGGATTTTCTCCGGGTTCACGAGTGCCTAATGAAATTATAGGCCCTTTTTCCATTGCCGGAAGCCTGCGTGGTAACTTTTGCATGCATTGGAATTTAATAATATAGACTAGTGGCCTGCAACTACAAAAATGCGGTCAAACTATACCAAACAAAACACCTTTGAATATGACAGAAGTTTTACTTTAACCAGAAATCTTGTTAATTTCGACACAGAAAATCAAAATTATCTACAATGAATCACATAAACATACATTACATTATATAAAATATTGTGTATTAATGGTTTAAAATAAATAGAGATAAATGTGGGTAATTAACAAACGTTTTAAGGAAAATTATGCAGAATAATTACTATTTTTCAGAAATATGTTTCTTGTTGAAATATCGGGCAAAATATTCATTATGTATACTACAATGTAGGTATGTTAAAATGATTGAAAGTTGGAGGTATTATACACACATCAAATGAACATACTTTCTGACTGCAGAGAACAAATTTTCACATGCACCGAAATGCGGAACATAGTTATAATCTAACTCTCTGGTTGGGAAAACGTGAGATCTTGTTGAGACGAAGTATTACCGTGGGAATTTAATTTAATGCAGGAAACCTTTCAGGGTTCGTTTTCACGCCACAAGGGTTAAAAGGCGCACGAAATGTCACTCAGGAGAACATGAAATTTCAGGTAATATTACTTGCGTCCGAATGCTTCAATTGTAATTTTTGTAAATGGAAATTCATTAAAGTGGTTAGGTGGAAGAGGCCTCATAGTCTGAGCTTTGCCACAAATAAAGACATTTGTACTGAGGATTTCCAGCCACCTCCGAGTTTGCACCCGCAAACTGGGTTAAGGAAGCCAGAGTGCTAGCCACCATTCAGCCGGAGAGGGGAGGAGGGGGTTGGAGAAGGAAACTGTAAGGGTGGCAACAGTTGTAAGATTCCTGTGTGAGCGTGTGAGTCAGAGAATATTTTAGATTTCTGTTTTCTACTTAAATATTTTCTCATTTACTGTATTCTCCCAAAATAGAAGCAGACTAAAATACTACGAACTTTTTTAAAACGAGGGCACTAACAATAGGCAATTCATGAGCCGCGTGGTCCAAAATTATCTTAATAGGTGCGTGTAGGACGCGGTTGGACACGCGAAATGTTCGCGCGTTAACTTACGGGGCCGTGTGGCCAAAGGAAAGAGCTGATCCTTTCTCTCTCAGTTGGTCTTGGCAATTGAACTAAGGCACTGAACCATATGCCTTCCAGACTCCATTCCGAACTCCTATATTGAATATAATTGTAATCAAATTAATATGAAATATGAAATATCTGCAATATGAAAATAATATATATATACACACACCTTATAGCCAATGCACAAATCTAGATAATTCGCGAAAAGCTGTTTAACTTTCGTATTATCTGAAGTAGAAACAGCTTCAAAGCCTACATCGGACTTTAACCTGTTAATGTGTACATTAGCCAATACGGGGAGGATAGGGTTGGTAAAGAATGTCTCGGGGCAGGAATTGCAGAATATATGTGACAATATGGGATCCGACTGCTGGTGGGAATATTCTAAGTTTAGTGACTGTGTGTCATTTCGAGTCTCACAGTGCTGGTCGTAAATTTCTATTTACACATCTACACCTTCCCAAACCAAACCTCATTACATACCTCACTTGATGTTTCATTACGTATTTGCGTCCGAGTATTTCGTGTTTCGCGTCAACGTCTGTGGTCATTAGACCCGTGCGAGCAGTGCATGTTTTAGACGGCAGGTGGCGGCGTTTCTCCCACACTGGAACTTGAGAACTGGCGCCGACTTACACGTCGCAGGAATTTCCCCATCCCGCTATCTCCCCTAGTGGGGCACTGCCCCACCCGTGATAACCTCTGAGATCACGACTCATCTCCCAATATGTGTGTGGTGTATGTACGCTTGTGCGTGTGAGGGGAGGGGGGGGGCAAAATGAGAAAGGGAGTCCGTGACACACGCAGTCCGGGACCCGTTTGTTAGGGTACTGCCCTAGCATTCGCCTGGTATTCATCAGAGAAATTACGGAAAATTACCAATCATAGCAGCCGACCGCTTTCATTCCCTTGCAGACAGTGGCTGAGTTCAATATCAAAAATTCGCCACCATTCGAGACTGGAAACCAGAACCTCCCGGCCAGAGACGCTGCAGCAGCATCGGTTGTTGGCGCTGAGCTATCTCAACCAGTCTCGTCGTTCGACCTACACAATTTACCAAAAACAATCTTGAGTCTTTTCAGCACATTCTTTTCTATGCATTTTTATGCCTGAATGAGCTTTTAGAGCAAAAGTGGTGTAAGTCAAAAACCGTGTTGACTACCCACACTAAATTTTTTTCTAAAATTTTCTAACTGTTTCATTTTCCTAATGATAGAACCCAAAAATTTCATTAAGAGTATTATAGAAGAGTTAAAGCTCATTCTACAAGTATATTTCTTCTTGTATATTGACATATTTCTTGAAAAAAAAGGAGCAGTTTTTATGAAAATGTCGTTTAAGCGTCACTATAAATGCGAAATTTAGAGCTCTTTTTCTCAGAAAACTTTTGTTTTCGAAAACCTTCATTGGAAGTCATCGGAAACACATCTACTCGCAAGTGTAATAATATACACAAATCACTTGAAATGTGCATATTAACGAAGAGAAATATTAAAAAATACATTTGTGTAATTTTTGAAAAAAATAAAGAATTAATTATGGAGAAGAACTTTTATTCGAAGGCGAAATATCTATATTCAATTTTGTAGTTGTAGGAAGGCGTCCCACAAATTTTCGAGCTTTATCAATTTTCAAAAATTCAGTGCTAACAGTGAAAATTGTGTCTATGACACTTTTGTAAGTGTGTTCCACTCTATTTTTACAAGTTAAAGAGAAAAAAATGAGCCTTTTTGAGAAAATTTTGAAAAAGCCCCGAGAGCTTTGTGTAAAATAGAAATTAAAGGAAATTATTCAAATTTGCAGAGCTTCGAGTGAGGCCAGAACGACCACGGAGAGTTCAGTTTTGAAAAAATCCTACGCATAGTTCAGGCATTAGTTTCTTGTTCACATACACCAGACGGATGGACAAACAGACGGATGGACAGACAGACGGATGGATGTTTAAAAAAAAAAAAAAAAAAAAAAAAACACTCTCTTGGTATCAGGGGACTCCAAAACGTGTATTTCCAATGAAATCTTGAAATCGATTTTCCTCTGCATTACATAACTTTCTCTATTCTAAATGTATAGGTAGTAAGAAAATGATTTCGACTTCGAATGAATATAAGGGACAATCCTGAAAAACTACTATTTCTTTTGATGCGATTATGTTGTAATGTAAGTATCCGATTCATGTTGTAAAACTGAACTTTCCTCCTGAATTACAGTCTCCAAACCTTGATTTCGTTTTCGATTATCTCAGTATTTTCTGCTACGAATTGTCCCAGGCCATGATGAAAGAGGTTGTCAAAAATTCAATTTTATTGAAGTGTTCAGACCGAGATCTTGGCTTGGCTTTGATGATTAGTTATCTTGTGCAGAGCAATGAGGTGAGAAACATGACAGTTCTCTTCCTTGATGACAATTACTGACTTTCTTGTTGAAACAGTGCATGTCATATTTGAAGTTAGTAAAAGAAATACTAATACCTTCAACGAGCATATGTTCTCACCTTCATAATTGCAGCGTATCCTGGCGAAATAGAAGTTTATAGTGTTTCTCTTAGAATGTTAGTTCTCGTCGGACCTTTGACTAAATCAATCGCTGCCCAGGAAAGGTGACTCACGTCAAATTAAGGTTAAAACGATGGTTCTTCGTAATTTTATTTTAATGTCTTTCTCTTGAAATCCTACGAATATAAAACCACGAGGTGAGAAACAACACAAATTATTTCAGTAGCATCTAGCATGTATTTTTCATTGATCTTCACCAGGATCGTCAGCTGTAAGTGCAAGCATCCCTAACCAGCCCCCCCCAAAAAAAAACGGACTAAGCTCTGCTACTGAATGATACGTAAACTGTGGTAAGTCTTTGTATATTGATTTCAAAAACAAGAAATTAATTTGTTCTTTATACATAGCATTATGTTTAAGTACAAAACATACAAATATTCGCTGTCTACTAATGACATTTTTGTCCTCAGTGGTTGGAAGTCACGTCCGAGGACGCTGAGCTCACTGGTAACGTACACCCATCCCGCAGTACGTAACTTCAGCCGTGCCTCCACCGGAATCAAGGCCATGGCAAGGCGAGCGGAAGTCAAACACTTACGGAGGGGCGGCGCGGCTGTGATCGCACCTCCGAGATTTTAGATTTTCTATTTATACTGCGGCGCGGGAGGCGGCTGAGCGCGCCCTCCCGGAAGGCAAGCACTCGCGAGGATGGCCCTCCGGGAGAGGGATGGCGGGAGGGCAGGCAGCCGGGAGAGCGGATGGAGGGTGAGGATGGAGGGCGGGGTCTGGAAGGCGGGGGAGGGGACGGAAGGGCGGGAAGTCACCCGTGTGGAGGGGGGGAGGCAGGCGTGTGGGAGATTGGAGTAGCGTACGTGTAATAGGGGTAAGCACAGGGGGGCTGGAGAGGGGACAGGCGGGCGTGATTGCGGCGGGAGGGCGAGTGGGCAAGCAAGCGGGCGGGGTGGTGGGAGGACGGAATGGCGGTGGAGGCGGAAAGGTAGAGGAGCAGCAGGAGGGCTTTCAGGAGGGCGGTTGAGAGGAGGGCAGGCGAATGGGTAGAGGATGGGCGGAAGGGGGCGGAAGGGCGGGCGCGAAAAGGTGGAAGGGTGGGGCAGCAAAGGGTGTGGAAAGGAAGAAGCTAGGGGGTGCGTGAGTGCGGGCGGCGAGCGGGCGGGATGGGAGTGCTAGTGGGCGTCGGTAGGCAGGGCTGGCGGAAGGGGGAGCGGGGTGCGATGGGGTGGGCGGCAAGTGGGAGGGTGGAGCGAACGGCCACTCCCTTCGCCCGCGGGGCTGGGCGGGGCGGGCCTGGCAGGTGGGAGGGGCCGGGGCGGGAAGGCGCTGGGGGGGGGGAGTGCCGGGTGAGGGGGAGGGGCGAGGAGGGACGGGGCGGGAGACGGGTGGTGGCGGTGGCGGCGCAGAGCATCGCCGTCGCGCCGTCCGCGTCTCCGCTTCACTCATCGGCACCGCTCCGCTCGGCGCGCCGGCGCGTGCCTGCCGGCTGATGCACTCCCCGCGGCCTTTAAATATCCGCCAGATGCACAATTGCCGCCCGCCCGCCTCGCTCTGCCGCGCCCGACGGCGAGCTCGAACGCCGCTCGCTTAAGCTTCGCCGATTTGCGCAGTTTTCTGTTCGCGTCGGGCCAAGCTCGCCGCACGTGTTGTTGAGGTGCAGAATTAAAGAATGTATTAATGCATACGCAGATTAGGCTTATGCTTAGGATTCCTGGTTATTGCCCGCCGATATTAAATAAAATTTTTGTTACTTGTAAATGTGTAAACATATTTTAATATTTTTTTTATTTGCAAAGATTATTATTTCAATAATAATTTAGTTTGCATTTTATATTCAAATGCTCCCCATAATACGGTAATGCTTAGGGACACGTCATACTTCAATTCGCCTCAGGGAAATTGATTTGAATTGTCTTTGAAAATTATGTTTCAGAAAGTGAATTTTTCCTCGAAATGCCGTTAGCTTTTACTTGATGGGAATACGAGTACTCATGTGAAGCGATCAATCTGCGGTAATTGTTTGAAGACGCGAGTAAAATTACTAAACAGTGTTGGGAGGGGCTTGGTCCGTCGCTCGGGAAAACTAAAGGTATCTGTTAAAATAAAATGACCTTTAGCGTAGTTATTGTTAAACTACGCGAACCAACTCTATAAAATTATCATCAACCTTTTTACTCAACGTCCGGAGAAACTTTTTCTGAAGACTTGGGTACATTTGCAATGGAATTGTCCTAAAAAATTGTGTCACTATAGTTTTATGTGGGCACTATAATTCTGTGAATTCCATTTCTACTGTTCTCAACTCTTCAGAAAAAAAATACCAAATTTCACGTGAGTACGCTGAAGATCAATACCTTTTAATGGCCTGAACAAAAGACGACACCAGGAGTTGATGCCTGATTCCCAAGGCTCTGAAGTTGTTCCTTTGGATCATCGCAATCATTCGGACTTCTATGAGGAGCTGAATGCAAGATCAAAACAGAATGTTGTACGTGGGTCATGATTGACTCACATTGCAGGTAAGATTGCAGACAAACAGTCATGAAGGTTACGAGATGGCCACTTGCAACGAATTATAAGAAAACGGAGTAGTGCATAACCGGGGCATTTGTAAAAAGTCTCCAGGTAAGTGAGGCATTCTTATGAGGCCGTTGACAACATCATCTCGAGGCCTCATCAGCCATAACCCACCACGGGACTCCACTACGCTCCCCGCTCACGCAAGTCGTCCTTGAAGCCGAAGGGGCGGGCGGCCTGGCGCAGCCGCCACGCGGAGGCCCAGGGCTCGTGACCCACGCGCCCTCGCAGCGCGGGCCTCGGGGCGGGCGGCATGGCGCGGCGCGGCGCGGTGGCCGGCGGGCGCGCGCGGCCCGCGGCCATAAAACCGAATCTCATCTGAGCGAGTGGAGCGGGACGAAGGCGAAGACGAAGACGAAGAGGCGGGCGATCGGCCGCGGGGGGCGGAGAGGCGGCGCGCGGTGCGGCGCGGGGCGGAGAGCCCCCGCGAGCTGGCAACGCTGAAGCCGATGACTTAAGGTGGGGATCGGCGCTGGCAGCGGCGGCTTCGCCCCCCGACTCCACCGGGCGACCAACTAGCACGTCTCCGCGCGAGGCGCGCCTCCCCACTCCGCTCCGCTCTCCGCGGCGCGGTGACTGCGGCGGAGGCGTCGTCGTACTGTAGCGCGCGCGCGGAGCGACCGCGGAGGAGAAGGAGGAGGCCGCAGCTGCTGGCGCCGCCGCCTTGCTCGCGTGTTCGTCGCGTCGGACCGTCACCGCGTCGGGCCCGTCCGTCCGTCGTCGCCGGCTCGTCCGTCGTCGCTGGCTGCTGGCGCGTGCGGGGAGCCGCCGCCGCCGGGCGTGTATATAGACGCGTGGCCCGCGCGCGTGCCAAAGGGGGGCGGGGCGGGGCGGAGCGACGGGTCTGGCGCCGGTGCCAGCGCGCGGTCCTCGCCCGCCCGTCCGCGTGCGTCGCCGCCGCCGCCGCCCACCGGCGAGCGGGCCCACCGGCGCGGCTGCCGCCCGCCAGCGACCACCGGCGCCGCCGCCGCCGCTTTGTTGTGAGCACGCGTGCGTTCGTGCGGGCGCGTGCGCGCCCCGGCGCGGGCGAGTGCGTAGCCGCGCGTAGTGAGTGGGTCAGTGCCAGAAAAGGCGCGAGCCGCTAGACGAAACGCCACGCCGTGCCGCGCCGCGCCGCGCCGCCCTCCGCCGCTGTCAGTCGCGGGCCGGCCGTCGACGCGTCGCACCGCCGTCGGGAGCTGTTGCCGGTGACTCTTCCGCCGCCGCCGTCGCCTTCGCGAAGGTGCCGCCGCGGCCGCGTTGTAATGACACTTGATGCGCGTGTGATTACAAACCTGTCAACGTGAATTACATGTTTTATAAACAGGTACTTTTTTGGTGCTTGATGACGAGGCGGGCTTGAGGGATACGGGTGGAGAAGAAGTTGTAAACGTCACTCGACCGCCTCTTTTCACGTGTGTTTTGTCAGTGATAATTTGACAGCTCCCAGGCGCCGAAACGGAGCACACGTTTCCCTCGTAAAGGAGGATTCCCCTTGGTCGCCCGCCTTTTGTTTTGAAAATCGCCGCTCTCCCGGAGGTGTGTGAGTGTTTGCCGGTGTGGTTCGTGTGATTTCGGTGGAGTGCGAAGTCAGTTCGCCGGGTCGCTGCGGGTTTCGCGGCCGGGTGCTGAGTGCGGTTAATTGGATCGAGGGCCCTTTTAGCGGCCCCATTAGGAGCGGGCGGTGCGGCGGGGCGGGGCGGCGCACGGTTCGGCATGGCTTTGCGCGCTGCACCGGCCGAGCACTAATGAGGATGGCCGTGTGTCGGGGTGCGGTGACCTGATTAGTGCCGAGTTCGAAGGCGTCAACCTCCTCTGCCGCGATGTCGGAGGCGGCGGCACGCGCGAAGCCGCCTCTGCCTCCTGAAATGTCTTGGAACGGGACGTCGGGCCGCGCGGGCGCTCCGCCACCGCCGCCGCCGCCGCCACCGCCGCCGCGCGGCCGCCCGCCGCGACCTGGCAACCCAGCGAGCAGCTCGCCGCCCGCCGCCGCCCCGGCGGCCGCCAACGCCGTCGCCTGCGGGCCCTTGTGTTTCGGCGGCGAGCCGACAGATCCCGCCACCTGCTACAGGCCCAATGTGGCCGCCTCCAGGATTCCCGCGTGGGGAAGGTAACTTCTTTTCAAACTGTATTTTTAGTGTTCCCTGTGGTTCGAGGAGATGATACTGCGAGATATCTGTTGTGAGGCTTTTGACAATGCCAGGTCTATTCATGGGCATTTCTGGGCATGTGAAATGTTTCAGTGAAGATTGTAGTGTTGTGAATTCATTGTCATAGCAAGAGGGGCGTACGGAGTGATCCTTCCTACAACTACAAAGCATAATCGCAGAATATTTCTAATCCAAACCAAATTACAATTTCTGTAACCCTTTTGGAGGACCCTAATATTTAGACCTCATGTGTACCAGTTGCGCGAGATGTACACGGTATTGAAATGTTTGTGCATTTGAAAACTATAGCAGACTCCCTGGGTTTGTTGATTCTAAAATACCACCCTACTTGTTCAGTGTTTTTCTTCAATCAAAACATGGCATGGAAATGGTAACCATACTTCACTTTAACAAACACGTACGAAATCTATTCGTTGAGCTCAGAAATCAGTGTGAGAATACACAAGACCCTTGAATCGCCTTTAAATTATGTTTGATGAAAGTTGTGAGTGGATGAAAGCAAGGGGCACTTGTTGCAGGAAGAGTCATGTTCACTCCTCTCTGTCTTTGAATCACAAATGAATAAATTGTTGTCTCAGACTAAAAGGTTGAACTGAATAAATGTTCGTTGTAAAAACATTCGCATAGGCTCGCAGAAAAGGTAATCATTGGAAGTTTTTGAATGTGTTATTTTGTTTGATTTTAGAACATTACTTAAATTTAGAAAATTAATTCAAATTTGTATAATTATAATTTATTTCCGGTGTGTAATAGCTGAAATGTCTTTGTACTTTGTTTATTTTTATCAAATTAGAGTGTAATGACTTAGCCGACGTCAAGTACAGCTGTATGCGTTAAGTGACCGTGAAAGCTTTTTTTCACTGTTAAGTTCCAATTAGCAGCCGCCGACATTTACACTCATGAAAGATTCCGCCACTGACAAACCTCCAATTCTTGTATATACTTTTTGAATAACTAACACATATTTCAACTCTGAAAAATTTCCTTTCTTTCAAAATTCCATATACACAAAGTCCGACTACCGGCAAAAGACTGACTAAATATCCTCGTAGTTTTAGTTCTATTCCCCTAAACTGGGATCGGATGTGGTGGCTCAGGGCATCAATTGACACTGCAATGTCTCTGACTTCCGTTCGAGTCTCGACAGGGACAGAAATTTCGACACTAGCCAGATAACTAGATCGAATTCAACCGCTGTCTGGTCGAGAATTCTAGCGGTCGGCTGCTGTGTTCAGTGTTTTTTTCGTGATTTCTCCGATCAACATCCCGTGAATGCTGGAGAAGTGCCATAACAAACGAACAACGCGAGACTTTTTCTTCCTCTTCCGTGTTCTAACCTCACCCCTTACTTGCGCGCGCGCGTACACACACACACACACACACACACACACACACACACACACACACACACACTCACTAGAATGCTCTACATTACGACACATGTCGAGAGACCAGGCTGCTTAAAGCTTGTCCTACTGGTAGGAGATACCTAGTTAGGGAAAACCCGCAAGCCGACGCGTAGGCCGGTGCCAGATCTCACCATCCAATGGGATACCGGGACCATAGCAACCCTTTCTACAGCTAATATTTCGTCACTTATGGATATTTTAAAAAAATTAAAATTAATTTGGGAGGTCAATATATAACAGAATATTCTATACCCAATTGAGGAATTTTAGCTAATAGAGTCTTGATGTTGTTTAGGAGAAGTCATTAAATTTTGGACGACTCGGAATTTATAACATCGTTTATTCATTTTCCAAAGAAACGTATAAAGTGCTGCAACGATCATTTATTTGTTCTTTTCACATTAATGTAACAAAAATATATTTCGATAAGACAGTTGGCCTATTACAAGTTTCGATGAACATTCTTCTTCTACCAGTTGATTGCTATGGATCTCTTTGACAGAAGAGGCGTGGAGACTATCCACGTGCACTCGGGAGTGTGTCACATCCCTACATCCCCTCCGAACGCTGGATGGAACAGTCCTCCCATGAGAACAGCCTCCGTCTCTGGATGTCGTGCTAAAATTAACATTACGCCCGGATAGAAAGAGTTGAACTTCCTTCAACGCTGCCGATTATCTGTGTCGCCTCTGGTTTCTCACTCGTGTTTTCTCAGCAATGCGAAAGGATAGGATTGAATTTGTAGTTTATCCAATGGATCTCTTTTCTAGCGGATCCAATGGATCTTTTTCTTTCGCAATAATTTTTTATCTTAAAGAAGTGTACAAAATGGATAGATTATACGCGTGTTAAGTTGAAGTAGAAACCCTAAGTCACTTTGAAATAGAAGAGATGAGGCCAATTGATGAACAAGAATTCAAGCACTGTATTTAATTTTTCTATAGTACTTTTTAACAATAGTATGTCATGTAATTTCTTTCGCACTCATTAAATGAATGCAATGTAGAGAAGTAAGAAATGGTAAAAAATGATACAACCCTCCAAGGAAAGCAACAGCTTTTACATTCTCATTACACGAGTTCGGAAGTCAATTATTGAATCCAGTCATCGTACTGTGTAGCTTATGGTAATGGGTAATTCTTAACTTATTTTGTAAAAATGTCAGTACGTAAACGATTAATTAGTGAAGAACTGTTATATTGAATGAAAGTTCTTCTGAATCTGAAACATAATTTTGAGTGATTTGCAATGAAGGAGAAGTTGGCAAACTTTATTGTTGTATGTTGTAAACATTTGCATAAATTTTCTCATATATTCTTATTACCTCAAACTACATTAAAATATCGGGGTCGTTAGAATTTTTTCATGTAAGATCCTTTCAAAACGCTATGAGGGTCAGAATTCTGCAATGTGAAAAATATGACGTAATTAACCTTCTCAGATCAACTAGATTGGACAGATCATCTGCTAATTGAAGCTGCCGCGCTTTTGGATCAAACTCGATACGAATGGATTTAAACTCTTAAGTTTTTATCGTTCTTAATTGAACCACCCTTTAACCAGGTCGAATGGAACTACAGCTAATATATCCTCCTCTGAATGTTGTCATTTTAGAGAACATTTCGTGTTGTATTAAGGTAATTGAACAAATTTTATGAAATACTTCATCTCCAACTTTTTGAGTGAACGTATTAACATCAGTAATATTGAAATTAGTACGTACTGATAACCTTCTCTTAAACAGTAAGTGATTGTGTGACGTTCTATTCTTTCTATTGCAGTAAAGAAGAGAAAATAATTCATAAATTTCGTTATCTTTCAAGAATTGTATCGCTGATCTGAATTATTCAACTATTCCATACCAATATTAATGTAATTTGGCGTGTGTGTTATCTCTCATAGATGCACCACAAGATTGTAATAAGCTTATTAAACTTAATTATATATATATATATATATATATATATATATATATATATATAGTAACCCCCGCCTCCCCGATTACCTGCTTCCTTCGGCGATTCAGCTTTGCCCGGCTGCTTCGTCGGCAGACTCCCTAGAGGGAGGCATGCATGATTGCCTAACTACTTGAGAAAAAGACTCCAGCATTTTCATAAACTACTTTAATCACTTAGTATAGTGTGTGGGTGAAGCCCAGTGACATGAATAAACTTATTAACGGCCGGTATGGCCAGAGTTCATTTCAGCTGCGGTGCCTTTGCCCTCCCGGGCGGCCGTGATCCAGCTCACAGGTGCGGCGTTCGGTCCGCCCTGCGCTCAGCGGGTCCGGCGGCGGCGGCTACGGCGTTGCTTGCACCCGGTCCCTTTGTGGCGGCCCCGGATTAGGCCAGCGGCGGGCGTCGGCCGGCAGCTTCTCAGCGGCGCTTGGTGCGGGCGGCGGCGGGAACGCGCCCGGGCGATGACGGATCGCTTCGCGATATAGTTTGTCACGTCCCCGGTTCGCACTCACATGGCACTCTCGGTCAGGCACTCAGTAGTAGTGTCCCGTCCCATCGGCCGGCTGTAGTCTCACGAGTCGGGCTGCGATATGGCGAGGCGGCGTGGCATTCGGGCGGTCAGGCACCAATTAACTGGCCTCGCTACTGCCTCAGACACAAGTCTCTTCCTCGCTACCTCCGAGACAAGTCTCCTCCCCGCTGCCTCTGATACAAGTCTCCTCCTCGCGACCTCCGATACAAGTGATCGCTCTGGACCGCGGCGGTCTCACAGGAAGGCTCGCGTACCACGTGGTTCCTCCCCCGCATTGTCTATTTCTATTGGAGGTCGCGCCACCTGTCAGCTTTCCGCCAATCACGGCGTCAACGGCGAAGTCGCCTCCAGCAACCTCCCCCGCAGTAACATTCGTGACCGAAATTCCCGGAAATAGGCGCGGGTAATTCCGTTGCTCGGTGAAGGGGTTGTGGGCGGAGTATTTCCCCACACGTCATAAGGGGTGCGTCCGCCTTTCTCGGCTGAAGGCGCATCTTCCGTGTCTCCCCCGCGACAGGAGGCGCATCTTCTGCGTCTCCCCCGGCGCGCTAAGCGGCTTTTACACAGGTACAGCGGAAACGGCATTTCCGGCTGCTCCTTACGGCGGCGCGGCTCTTAACTAAATAAAATAAATATATGGCTCGTGTCGTCACCCGCGATGTGCGACCGTCCCATTACAATATATTTCTGTACATGTTACCTATCTATACAAATTTCATAACCTATTAGCTTTTAGTAATATACTTGCCATGAAATGATAGGTTTCGAGCAATTTTAACACAATTGAAGACACATTTCTACATCATTTGAATTTGTTTGACCCGGCTGAACATATTATCTCTTATTATCTCTGTAAATAGATTCGATTCTTTTATGAACCTATTATTTTACTTGTTATCAAGTTATCATGAATTCTCCGTGCTACTTTGAGTCCTCAAAACAAGCAAAAGCCAAAAGTTTTATTATTCAACAACTAGTAATTAATTAGACCAAATTCCTAGAAACTAAACAAAATAAACCAAAAGAGAACCTGTTACTCGTTTTCGACCGAAATTATGGACGGAGTGAATGTATATATTTGTTTCGAATTCCTTGATTATGGCAAAATTATATTAATTGTACGTCTACTGGAGCATTAGTTAATACTTCCTCAAAATACTGTGAACTACAAATGGTGTTATCAAAAGCAGACACTGAAAGAAAACTAAGCAACCTACGGCCACGTGAGAGGTGTCAATGCTTTCGTGTCTTATCCAGGAACCCGGACACTCTCGCTCTAGACGTCGTGGAGTAAGCATCGCATCGCTCCGCTTATCGCTGTGCTTCGGTGTTACGCTCAAACTCGTGTTTAGTGCAAGTACAAACGGGCGCCGCTACCAGCGGATCCCCATATTTCTAACAGTGATTGTTTTTGTGCAATAGAATTGTTTATTGCTAATAACGAAATATTGTGTTATCAAGTGAAAGTGTAGTGGTGCAGCGAAAGCTGTATGTTCGCAACAAGTGCCCCCGCTTTTGGGGGCCAATTGGTGTCTGCAGCCCACGTTTTAAATGGTGGCACACCAGATCAGTTCACAGCAATGAATGGAGATGTGCTTCCATTTCCACCACAAATGGAAAATATTCAACCCTTGGAACAGTTCAACACATCACAACCGACCGCCCTGCAGCTGGATGGAGAGCCGGAAGGGACTCTGACCAACCTTCAGTCAGTAAGCACTAAAGATGCTTATTATAACAGGTATGGTGCTGCCCCGCAACAAACAGTTATTCAACAGTCAACCAGTGGTTTTAATGAAAACAGTAAAAATCTAAAACGCATGCACGTAGATTTACCAGATGAAAACAATGCTTCTAAAAGAATACTGTATAACGTGACCGTCAAAAATAGGTACCAAGGTCTTCAAAATATGACCGAAGAAAATTCGCCAAACGAAAGGGAAGAAAGTGAAGAATCCATCATTAAAATACCCCCCTTTTATGTCCATAAAGTACTCGATTATCCCCTATTTATCAGTGAACTAAAAAGTATTACAAAAAACAATTTTTCTACTAAATTAGAAAAAGACACTATAAAAATTAAATTCAACTCAATAGAGGACTATAGAGAATATCGAAAATTCTGTGAAAAAGAGAAAATCGAGCATCACACATATAGGGATCCTACCCAAAAAACTTTTTCAGTTGTCATAAAAGATCTGCCAATTACCTATTCAGAAGAGGAAATATTTAATGAACTTTCGAAAAACTTTGAAGTGTTAAAAGTTGTTAGACTGTTCGGAAGAGAACGTAAACCGTTAACTACCGTTGCGGTCGATCTAACTGATAATGAAAATAACAAAGCAATTTTAAAAATAAATCAGCTAATATATAGCATTGTCAGAGTTCAAATGCGCGTAAAGTCTAAAACTCCAATAATGTGCAAAAATTGTCAGACTTTCGGTCATTCACAGGCAAATTGCGGAAGGAGACCTAGATGTGTGAGATGCTTAGAAAGCCATCATTACTCGAAATGTGACAAACCTAAACATAATAATGGACCAAAGTGTTGTAACTGCAATGGGGAACACACGGCTAACTACAAAGGCTGCAAAGCTTACAAAGAAGCAGTTAAAAAATATAATTTAAATCAGGCTAATCATAAATTTTCAGCTTACAATCTGCCAAATAGGCAGTTCTCAAATCGCCAATTAAACCAAAACACACAACCTTATCACTATGCCCCGCAAGAGTTTCCTCCTCTGCCGCTTAATTCAACGCCCTTGCATTCTTTTGCTTATCGCGCTAGCCAGCCGCCGAGGCCAGATAACAGGAATTCTCCCCCAGTCCTCCAAAATATGAACGTAATAAATGAAAACCTAATCCAAACAATTATAAATAATATTCTTTCTGCAATCATTCCACAGCTGCAACAAATGGTTCAAAAACTTATTTCTGTTCATTTCAATGGCTCAAAATAAAATAGAAAACTTCAAAATTCTCAACTGGAATGCAAATGGCATAAAGCGCCAAGAAAACGAACTAAGATACTTTCTACAAGTCCACGACATAGATATTGCGTGTATTTCAGAAACACACTTAAAGCCGGTAGAAAAATTTTCGATCCCAAAATATTTAGCATACCGCAATGATCGAATTTCGCATATAGCATCAGGTGGGGTAGCAATTCTCATTAATAGAAAAATTAAACATACACTGATACAATCCCCATCCTCAAATGAAATAGAAACAGTTATTATCAATATCGAACTGATCTCTTCTAACATAACCTTGATTGCTGCATATAAACCTCCCAACAAAAAGTTTCCGTCAAGTTTCTTGAAAGCATTGTTTGATGGCAGGTCACAAATAATATTAGCAGGAGACCTAAATTGTAAAAACCAAATTTGGAACTGTAATTCTACTTCATATAATGGAAAACTTCTTCATAAATTCGCATTGCAAAGAAATCTTAATATACTAGCTCCTCCAGAGCCCACATACTACCCTTATAACCCAAATGTAGTTCCTGATATTCTAGATATACTTATTACACAAAATTTAAACATTCCGATTTACCAAAATGTAAAACCAGAATTAGACTCAGACCACAATCCAGTAATAATTTCTTTCAAAGCCGAACTTCAGACTTATCAAAACGAAAAAATTATAGAGGGTAAAGTAAATTGGGACATGTATAGAAACATACTAATAAACGAATGTCAGTTTCCTGTGAATCTTAAAACATCATCTGATATCGACAGTTGTATCAACTCTCTAGAAAACATTATTAAAAATGCTATTAAAAGGTCATCTACTAAAGTTAGGAATTTCACCAAAAATTATATTCCGCTTCCTAAACCACTTCTAAATTTAATTAAAGAAAAACATAACCTTCGTAGATTGTGGCAATATTCACGCAATAAAATAGTGAAACAAAAATTAAACAGCATATCGGTTAAAATTAAACAAGAACTACATAAAGTGAGGTGTATACATTTCCAAAATTTTTTAGGCAGCATCCCTCCAAACTCCAGGACAATGTGGAACACAATTAAAATGATTACAAAGGAAAAATCTTTCATCCCGCAGTTATCCTCTAACTCAGGTCTAGCAACGACGGATTTCGAAAAAGCTGAAACTAGCGGAACATTTTGAGAAAATATTTACAAATAACCCGGTAACCGACTTTGATTTCCAACTAAAAGTGGAAACAAACTTGTCAATACCGCGATATTCCGTCCCAATAAAAACTAAATTTATAGCCCCGTCTGAGACATATCAAATAATCAAGGCTTTAAAACCGAGAAAATCAGCAGGACATGACTTATTAAATAATAAAATGATGAAAGAATTACCTCGCAATGCAATTGCAGCATTAACAGCGCTCTATAACGCTTGTTTAAGATTAGGATATTATCCAAAGACCTGGAAAACTGCCATTATAACACCAGTATGCAAGCCGAACAAAAATCCACAAGACCCTCTTAGCTATAGACCAATTAGTTTGTTACCGACCTTTGCCAAAATGTTTGAAAAACTTATAAAATCCCGACTATTCAAATTTTTCACCGAAACCAATGCACTTCCAAATACGCAGTTCGGATTCCGTCCAAACCACTCCACAAGTCATCAACTATTAAGAGTAACAGAGTACATTGCTGAAGCATTTCACAACCGAAAGTACACAGCTGCAATTTTTCTCGACATCGCACATGCCTTTGATAAAGTGTGGCATCATGGGCTACTTTACAAGTTGCAAACCTTGGGAACCCCCGATTATCTCCAAAACATCATTAAAAGCTTCCTGTCAGAGAGGGATTTCAAAGTTAGTATAAACAACAATAAATCAAGAGCACATATCATCAAAGCCGGCGTGCCGCAAGGTTCCCCACTTTCTCCCTTATTGTTCAACATATATATAGCTGACTATCCACAAATGACTTACTCAGAAATAGCACTCTATGCAGATGATACAGTATTATTCAATGCAAATTCAAACATTACCAACGCTTGCAAAGATCTCCAGTCGGACTTAAATGAATTTGTCGAATGGACATTGAAATGGAGAATTGCCATAAACCCTACCAAATCACAGCCTAAAATATTCTCACTAAGAAAAATACATAAACCACTACAAATCAAAATTAATAATTCTGCAATTCCTTGGCTTAATAATGAAACGCCCGTAAAATATCTGGGTGTATTACTGGATCAAAAATTAACTTGGAAAAACCACATTCAAGAAATTACGAACAAAACCTACGCAAAAATGAACAAACTTTACCCAATAATTAACAACAAATCATCGCTTAGTCTGGACTGCGCATTATCAATTTTTAAAACGATAATACGTCCCTCATTAACATACGCCTGTCAAATTTGGAACAATATAGCAAACACACATCTAAAGAAACTACAAATCATTCAAAACAAGTACCTAAGAAAAGCCGTGCAAGCCCCTTGGTTTATTCCAAATATGCAAATTCACAGAGAGCTTAACATTCCTTCCATTAGCGAATACATTCAACGGATGAGTAACAGATTTTTCACCCTTCTTCCGTCGTGTACAAGTGCACAGATATTTGATCTAGGCAAAAATGCTTCCATCCCAACCCGCATTATCTCTCGATACCCCAAAGACTCTCTTAAACCACCTTAAATTAGAATAATTTCCATCCCCTCCCATTAATCAATTCCGCTGCTGAAAAATTAAATAAATACATTAATTAAAATAAATAAATAAATTAATAAATTTCTTTGAATTACTGCTCTGCAGACTTTGTTGACGAGGTAACCGTGTGGTCCCCCTCATATACTGTCAGCCGAATGGCCAAAAAATTCTGTAATTATAAACTGTAGATTAAAACCCCTGAAAGGCATACTATGCCGAACAGGCAGGAAAATAAATTAAAAAAAAAAAGGAACCCGGAGAAAGTCCAAAACCAATGAAACAGATTCGAATTTCACTAAAAGTGCAAATATTTGATTACGTACTTTCTCCTATTCTCATACTGCGGAACCGGGTGTAGTTTCATTCTCAGTTCATCACTGCTTATGACACAGCTGCCGTCATGCGACAGCAAGGCTCCGAAGAAGAACTCGTAAGAAGAACATTTGCTATTAACATGTTCCGTCATCTAATTGCACTTTTTAAATATATTTGGTATGTAAGAAAGTGTCGAACCGAATAAATGCTATACCATGTTATTGCAATATTAGTGAAGCATATCAGTAAATATACTATTTATTTGAGAGATTTTCGCGTGCATTTTGTTTCTTCTTCTTCCTGAGCGCATGAAACATTTTGGAAAAACCTTTTGTGTGGTTTTGTTCAGTAATATGTTTGCTGCTGCAGGCCACTAGTTAAATATGAATTTTAAAAGTTAAAATTAAAAGTGTTTAATGTGTTGTGAAGGAGTGGAGTTGTGAAGAATTGGTAGCTGGAAGTTTACCGTCTATGCACCGTCTATGTACTGTTTATGAAGATAGGTATTCAAAGCCAATAATACATTATTTATATAATTTTTATATTAGAATTAATACATTTAGTAACTTTTTTTAATCATATAATCATGAACGATTGTTTTTATCGTATTTTAAATAGCATTCGCTTTCAGGAAATATTCCACTTTTACCTTAATGAAATTTTGAGTTTAGGAATATTCAATATGCGGGTTGTCTCGGTAGCACTGTTAATCAGGCGGTGCTGGTTTCGATATTCGGTGGTGGGGAATTCCTACCACTTACGAGAAAGCTGGGTCGAATTCAACCTTTGTCTGGAGGAGAATTCCATCGGCCATAAGGATCTGCTCATATCCTTACCCATCCTTCCATGGCTTCTCCCATCATTACCAGACGAATTCCGGAGCTGTATTCTAACAAACTGGCTAAGAACAGAGAGCGATCTTTCCTTCCTCATTTTTGTCCCTTCTCGTCCTGTTACATACGATGTCTTGATCCCACTCGGGAGCTTTGACCCGGCTGGGGCTCTTGAGAGCTGTTGGTGAGTAACTTGGAGGGGGCAAACATCGTCTAGATGATGTGCAGGTCGGCGCCGGATTTCACGTCCCATCAGGGAAAGAACACTTCTACCTTGCGGGTTATAATATGCTGTACACTTACTAGGCAAATGACCTCAGTAAATGATTTGCCTGGAATTTAATTACTCATTAACTCACTTCAATATGTCAAAATGTATTGTAAATCACCAAAATGCCCATTGTGGGCGGTATGGAAACGTTGTGACTTAGTTCTCCGGCCTACACGAAGTACGTAAAAGCAGCCTTTGGAAATTCTGTTAACCAAATTTTGAATGTTTTCGCAAACAGATTAAAAGATGGTAAAATGGTTATAATTTAATACTATTTTTGCGAATGAAATATTTTATCTTTTGCGTTTTTAGTCTCATTGAGATAGGGACACAGTGAATGAGACAGTTTCACTGTGTCCCTCACGGTTTGTCATTGTGTCACAACACTGTTTGCTCCAGTATTTAAAATCCTTAAGTCCCTAACCGCTATCTAGCAAAATTAACTCCAAAACTTTCCACTAACTCTCCTTAAAACTTGAAATTATTCGCAATAGCTGATTTATGAAATCAGCGTTGATTTTTCTACTGATTCTCCCTACTGTATCTAAAATTGCTTTTAGCGCCTTAGTAATCTTACAAACAGTGAAAATATCTGTAGCATGAGTATTAATTTTGATATAAATTTCGTAGACCACTTTTTCTTTAGTTTTTAACGATAAGAACTTACTAGATATGTATTTTAACGAAAAAAGAATAGAAAATTAAGTTTAAAGACAAGTTATGATATTATTTATCGAAACTAACGTTTTCCTGAGGTAGGGAGCACCTTTCCTTATTAAATGCTTTTAAAAAGAAACAAAGTAACACAATAAACTATTCTAGGCCTATTCGGGTAAATTTAAAAATATAATATCAAAGTGATATTAAACATTCCAAGTTGTAGTAGCCTAAATATTTATTGTAAGCGATTTGTATCCGAGGGTTAAACGGTAGTTAAAGCCCTGAAAATAAAACAACCCAGTTCATTAGGGGTGTCTTTTAATGTCTAAGCAAACTTTATTTTCACATGGCAGATAGATATCCCGAATTTAATTGACTGGGCTAGAGTCAAATATCTGGTGATTCAAAAAGAAGAGAGAAAATGTATAGTAACTTTTCAAAATAACGATCTTTATCTCGCAAATATCAATACTCCTTTTTAAAAAGGTTCAAATTTAAAAAGGTAATTGAAAATAATTTAGGATTTTAAGAAATACATCCCCTCTGAACGTCAGCATGACGTACTCAGAGATGGTACAAGGCAATCACTGACCAAAGGGGGTTCCGGGGGTGGGGCGGCGGCACCAGGCCATACCCCTCAAAGCAAACTCTTTTCTCATTGTTGTCATTTTACTCACTTTATTGAAAATAATTACCGTAAACAGCTATCATCTGATTGAAAACGATATTCTCGTTACGAATATACTCGGAACATTTTTTATTTCAAACTAACAATTAAAAAAAAACAGATTTTTTTTGGGGGGGGGCGGACTGAATTTGCTCCTGCCTCCACGAAATACTTCGCGGATCTGGCCCTGGGTCGATGATCATGCCGAGGAAGAGAGGTATGCTTGGTAGGTGGGACATCCTGTTTAGGTGAGAATGGGACGCTTCTTAAGTGTAGTCTATTCGATAAGTAGAACCTTTTCGATAAGTCGAACCCCTTCAGTCAATCAATTCAATTCAGGCCTCCTTCAGGGAGAGACGGTGAATCACCATAATGCCTGTGATTGTTGAAAATTTACTGAAAGAATGCATTGATGCAAGGAAGATCTGGTGCAACCGAATGTTTTTATTAAGGGAATAAATAAGCATTTTGTGTAAAACTAGACGTCATGGCTAGTGTGACGTTTATAAACTAATTATTATAACATTGCGACTAAAACAGGAACTCATTATATTGACAGAGACTATTGGCTGGTAACAAGACTATCCAGAAGCAGTCGGACTTTTAGAGTTACTACGTTCAGTACTAACCATATAAAGTTAAAAGAAGAGTAAGTATTGTTTACAGTGAAAATAAATGTAAATGGATCAAAATATACGAGTACATTTAAATCTTATAGTAAGAAAAACAAGAAATATACGGTATTGCCGCATTGTTATCATAATGAGTTCATTCTGTTTTAAGGGTCTGATTAATATATTTCTAATATATTACGTGGTACTGTTAATAGCGCTTTCATATTCATGATGTTGGAGGCGTATATCGGTACTCTAAGTACATACATTACCAAGGAGCCCTATCCTAAGCCATATGTTGTGTCGACAGGCCCAGCGTCACCCCCAGCTACATCACCATCGGCTCCATCCGCTACGGCGTGCGCTTTGCGGCGGGCAACGGCGTGGCGCCGCTGGCGGAGGCGGAGGCGGCGGGGGCGGCGCCCGCGGTCGACGCCGCCGCCACGCGCGGCGCCGCGGCGCCCGCCGGCGTCGGGGACGAGGCGCCGCCAGCCGGCGACGCCGCGAACCAGGAGGAGCGCCGCGGCGCCGCGCCGCCCCCGCTCTCTCCGCCGCCGCCTCCGCCGCCGTGCTCGCCCCCGCCCGCGACGCCGCCTCCACACCAACACGCGGGCGGCGGCGGCGGCGGCGACTGCTGCTGCGGCGTCGTCCAGTTCCTGAGCCCCTCCCGGATCCCGCTTCCCGCCGGCGCGCCCGACAAGACACTGCCGGCCGCTATTAATAGACGCGGTATCTTTAGCCGCATAAATAGTGGCGAGGTGGCCCGCGCACAGGCCGCGCGCGACGCGCCAGTGTTCCGCAGCACTTTGGAATGGTCGCAAGGGCGCGGCGCGCGCGCGGCCGTCGCCAGCACCTGCCCAGGCGCCGCTGCTAGCCCCGCGCCGCGCGATGGAGTGAGCATGCAGCAGAAGGCTGCTGCCGCCGCCGCCGTCGCCGTCGCCGCCGCGTCCTCCTGCCCCGCCGTCGACGCGTCGCCGTCGCTGCTGCTGCTGCCGCCGCCGCCCCCGCCCTCGCCGCCGCCGCCCGCCGCCGCCGCCCCCGCCGCCGCCCCCGCGCGCACGCCCACCGCTCTCCTGCGCCGGCGCATCCTGGTGCGCGCCAAACCCGACCTGCCCGCATACCTCAAACTGTGCGCCGCCGGCTCCCCCGACGGCGACACGGCGCGCCTGCTCACGCCCGCCGCCTCTCGCAGCGCCTCCCGCGACAACCTGGCCGAGGAAGAGGACGCGAGCACGGCGGGCAACCCGCGGCGCAACACGCTGGACCGCCTGCCCAGGTTCCGCTGGGGTGGCGGCGGCGACAAGGCGAAGAAGAGCGACGGCGGTGCGGCGGGCAGCGGCGGCGGCGGCGAGAAGAAGAAACCGCGTCGCAGCAGCGACAAGACGGAGAGCCTCCGCGCGCTCACCGAGCGCCTCAAGCCGCACTCGCTCAGCCCCGACCGGAAGAAGGCGGCCACGCCGGCCGCCCCGCACGAGGTGAGCCCGCCCCCGCCCCCGCCGGCCGCGCCGCACGGCACCTACATCGCCACCGCGCTCGTCACCACGCGCCACGCCCCCTCGTCGCCGCCCCCTGCCCCCGCGTCACCTCCCGCCGCCGCCGCCGAAGCTGTAGCTGGGGTGTCAGACAAGGCCGCTGCTAACAAGGAAGCGGTGGCGGCGGTGGCGGCGGCGGCTGCAGCGGAGGTCGCGGGATGGGAGGCGGCGGCGGCGGCGGTGGGCGGCGGGGCCGACGACCAGGCGTCGCCGTCCAAAGACGCGTCCAGTGCGCAGCTCCGCGCGGCGCCGGCCGCTACCGACATGGACGCCGCCTTGGAGCCGCAGAGCGCGCGCGCCGACTGCGCCGAGAACGATGACATTTTCGAGTGCTACAACATCCAGCTGTCCAAACCCGAGTCGCGCACCATCGTGGGCTCCTACATGCAACGCACCATCCCGATTCGCAGCGCGTCTTTCTCGCAAGTGGACTTCTCCCCGGCCGACGGCAAGTACATTCGCAGCAGCGGACGCACGAGCCCGTACTCCGCCTTCACCACCGTGTCGAACGTCAGGGGGGGCTTGCCGCTGTCGGCCAACTCGTCCATCGCCGGAGGGTCGTTGACGCTGCCGCGCCGCCGCCTGCCTGACATCTCTGCGTCGCCCTCCGTCAGCCCGTCGTCCTCTACGATGGTGAGCGCAGAAGAACCGACCGGCTCCACGCCCTCCGTCGACTCGGCGGTGGGGTCGGACGAAGGCTTCGTGGCTGGCGAGTTGCCGCAGATGCCGCTGGCGAAAGCGAGCGCGGGCGCGGAGCCGTCGGGACCGGCGGGCGAGGGTGCGCACAAGGTGCCTGGCGCGCGCTCGCTCACCTACCCGCTGCCGCGCCGCGGCTCCCGCTCCGACGAAGACATCCCCTTCTCCTCCATCGACGGCAACGGACTCAAGAGCCTCTCGTACGCCGCCGCCGCGGCAGCTGTCGGCGGCACCGTGCGCGAGCTGCCGGAAGTCATCGAAGAGTGCGAGGCGTCGGTGGCGGAAGAGGACGTTCAAGTGGAGGAGCTCCAACCCGTATCTTCCGCCGACGCCGAAGACTCCCCCGCCCATTCTGACCAACCACGCTTCTACCTCGGGGACGAGCCGGAGCAAGAGGAGCCCCCGAAGTGCGAGTGCGCGGAGGAGGCGGTTACACAAGCGGACAGTGACGTGGGCGACGCGGGGGCGCGGGAGACAGGGGAGAGCGCGCTGTCGCAGTCGGAGCCGAGCGCGGACGAGGCGCAGTGCAGCGACGCTGGCACCGCGCCCCGCTTGCGCAAGGGGCCTTCCAGCGACGAGGAGCCGCTGCTCAGCGAGCAGATCGACAGCGACGGGTGGGTGGTGTCGGAGCGCTCGCCCAAGGACCACGACCACGCGCCCCGCCCGAGCAGTGCGCGAGTGTCGCCGGAGAGGGACTCGAGTGCGGACAACGACACGGACCACGACGTGTTCGTGGTGCGGTGGCCGGCGCAGGCGCCATCTAGTCAAGCGGGCGAGCCCCAGCGCGCGCCGGCGGAGGCGGCGTCCTCGGACGCGGAGGCGAGCGCCCGCCCCGCCGCGGCCAAGGAGTGGTCGGAGGGCGAGTGCGAGGGCGAGGCGGAGCGCGGCGAGCGCGGCTGGAGCAGCGCGCAGGAGGAGTCGCAGAGCCCCGACGAGGGCGGCGGCGGTGGCGGCGGCAGCCCGCGCGCGCCGCTGTGGGCGCCGCGCGCCTCCCCGCGCCGCACGGGGGCGCCGCGCCCGCGCCTCATGTGCCAGAGCTCCGACGAGAAGGACGACGAGCCGCCGGCGCTGCGGCCGTCGCCGCGCCGCTACCAGCTGCTGGCGCGCGCCGACTCGCTGTCGGAGGGCGAGAGCGACCCGGGCGAGCGCGGCTGCCCGCCCACGCCGCTGCGCGACCGCGACCGCACCGCCAGCCCGTCCTTCTTCCCGCCCTCCGACCTCTCCGACTCGGAGGGCCGCGCGGCCGTCGGCGCTGCCGGGGGTGCCGGCGCGGCAGGCCCCGGCGCCGAGCCGCGCAGCCCGCACGTGCCGCGCCGCTACAGCAAGCGCCCGCTGCGCGGCCCCTTCGGCCAGATGCTGGAGGCCAACATGAAGATCCCCGAGACGACGCGCATCTTCTCCAAGCTCAACTACAACGACGACCTCAAGTTCCTGGAGGAGATCGTGACGCCCGGGTCGGGGGAGGCGTCGTCGCCGCCGCGGGCGCCGGTGGCCGCGCGCCCCGCGTCCGCCGACCCGCGCGACGGCGGCGGCGTGTGCCTGGTGCGGCCGCGCGCCCTCACCGCGCAATCCCTGGACGACTCGCAGCTGCGCGGCGGCTACGGGCGCGCCTCCTCCGCCACGTCGCCGCCCTCGCCGCAGCCGCGCCTCTCCCCCAAGCGCAAGGTGAGCGCCAACATCCCGTTCTCGCCGCCCGAGGCGGCGGCGGCGGCCATGCCGTCCGCCGGGCCCTTCGTCAACCACCAGCGCACCACCTCCAGCCCGTCGCAGCTGGAGAGCTACGCGCGCCGCGCCGAGCACCAGCAGCCGCAGCCGCTGCGGCGCGCGCCGCCCGAGCCCTCGCCCGAGCTGCTGGCGGAGCTTCTGCGCGGCAGCTCGGAGCGGCTGTTGGCGCCCGCGCCGCCCCCGTCGCCCGCCCCCGCGCTCGCGCCGCCCGCCGCCGCACCTGCGCCGCCGCCCGCCCCCGCGCCCGCGCCGCCGCCGCCGCTGACGCCGCTCGGCCCCGCCCCCGCGCCCACGCCCGCGCCACCCGGAGGAGGAGGAGGAGCAGGCTCCAGCGCCACCCCGAACGGCGCCGCGCTGCAGCACTGGAAGGTAGGCAGCGCCCACTCTTGCAGCGAACCGATTCTGAGAACCGAATCCATTTGCGAATCTAGGAATCCAGTAAATGTGTTGATATGCATCAGTTTTTTAAATCATATTTCTCTTGCTATTCGTTTTCTTTCACTTGTTCCGAAATTCAGCTTCATTTTTCAGCGAAGATAATTATGACAAATACATGTTTTTTAAGTTAACTTTCTCACGACGAAAATAATATGTGGATGTTTCGTATCGAAACGTGCTTAAAACCTTTGATTCTTTATTTACATATATATCCGATAAGTAGATATCGCACACCTAAAACAATTTAAAATGGGAGCTCAATATTTTTTCATAAATTTCTTTACGTGCCTCAGTATTACATCATTAAATCATTGTATGTACAGTCATTTTGAAAGTACAGTGTATTTTGAAGTGATAAGTTTAAAGATGTTTAGCAAAATGGCTGACGTCCTACCGCCAGGTCTCAGTTTCGGATCTTGGTCAACGCATTTTTTCCCTTTCTGGAAAATAGTCCCCAACAGCATAGATCCAATGCATTGAATACAATCCCAAAGACACATTACATTCAAACTTTTAATTTTCAAAGAGCTATTTACGTATTTCTTTTCGAATCCAGCGCATAGCCGTGAGGAGAGTTGTTGCAACAGATGAGTGAAGTGTCAGTGGGATAGATGTGACCTAACCGTTGCAAATTAGGCCAGCAAATATGTGCTGTCCCATCATTAGTTTCTGTTCTGTGGTAGGCTTTAGTTCGTAATCTTCTGCAATCGTTGGAGTTTTGTGAGCCACTGAATGAGGCGTCATCTTCAGTAGCCACCACCATCAAGATGGGCCACTTTTTCTCCTTTAGACTGAGAATTAGCACTGCTGATGTTTCTGGAAGAACTGCTGGAGTTGCAGCTGGATACGTAAGAGTCATTTTCCTCCTTGTGTGCTGTAAAATATATCATTCTTTTATTTACCTGATACAGCACTCAACATAATTTCGTTATTTATATTCATAATTTTCATATTACTTATATTAAATTTCCTAATCCTAAAATTTTGTCTACAATCAAATAATTGCAAATAATGGCATTCATTATTTTTAATTAATACTTTAGATCAGAATATAAAGAATCTATACTTTCCGACTTATTCCTGTAAATGAGGTTAATGCTGCCCACGCCTATTCATATTGAATATTGACTCAATGCTATTCATATTGACTCAATGCTGCCCACGCCTGGAAGATAGGCAACCAGCAGTGCGCGTTTGCGTCTCCGGACGACGACCTCGCCGGCCCACACTGTTTCCCCTGGGAGACAATAGTCAAAAGAGTTTCCTTGGTACTCGACTTATGAGTATTGTCCAAATATTGTAGGTCACTTCCTTGATATAGTGGCACTTCAGCTGTTCCATCCCCTTTATGCGTAAAGATGTCGTTCTTTAACTATTAAATTCTATTTTTTTCCATAATCTTTTGTGATCTCTAAAAGTTACTCTGTTGGTATAATTTACTGCCAATATTTACATTCATATTTAAAATTTCACGACTTTGTATGACACATCGTAGTGAAAAGACGTGAGAACTCTTAGTACTCACAGGGAGGAATACCGATATTCATTTATCTGCAGTGAGAAAAGTACCTACTATCCCTTCTTTAATGAAATAATCTAATAATGAAGTTAATGTTGCGGTTGAGAGAAATACTGCTACTATAATGTTAATGCGGTAATAATTTTCTGAAAGGGTCTTAACGATAACATGTTAGAATTTTGGTTATTGTTCGTGATGAAAAATAATATCTGGTGTTTCTTTTAAATCTTTCCCATCTTAGACATTTTACAATACTTCACGTCTATTTCGAGGCGTTCGTAACCCATGAATGGCTGGGTCAGTGCACGAGTCGTTGCTGTTCGTTCCGCGGAGAGGAGATTGGCCTTTGGTCCGCGGCGCGGCGCGGCGGGCGTCGGCGCGGGAGAAACCAGTGCGTAAGCGCGTGCGGGTGTTTGCTCGGGGGGCGTGGGGGGCGTGGAGGGCGTGGGGGGGCCTGCGCCGCGGAGAAAGGCGAAGCGTCGGCCGACGGCTCCCGCAGACGCCCAGGCGGCGCAGCGCGCCTTTGTTTCTCCGGGCGGAGGGAGTTTGCGCAGCGCCGCCGCGCCTCCGCCCAGCGCCGCTGCCACCGCACACACGCCGCGTGCCGGGCCCCGTCCCACATGCTTCGCCCAGCATTCCAAGCCCACGAGGCCTCGCCAACCATCCCTCGGCCGCCAACCCTCGCCAACTGACCCTTGGCCACTGAGCCACGATCACCGACACGCGCACACCAACCCTCGCCAACCAACACTCGCCCTCCAACCCTCGCCCACCGGCCTTCACTCACCGACCCTCACCCACCAACACTCACCCACCAGCCCTTGCCCGGCAACCCTCGCTCAGCAACCGTCACCCACCTCCCCGCGATTATCTCTCGCCCTCGCCTACTGACCCTAATCCAACTCTCCCAACAACCCTCACACAACAATCTTCACACAACCCTCACACAACAACCCTCTCCCAATTACCCTCACCCGACAGCCCATAAATGACCTTTGAAAGGAATCAGTCTCGTGAAAAATTTGTCTGATATAATTTATTACATTTGTATTGTGAGAAGGAAATTAGTCTGCTGAGTATCTCAAAGAACAATTGAACTTACTACGGACTTAGCCATTACAATAGTGCTTGTCACAATAGCCCATTACAATAAAAAGGATTACGATTATTGCGACGGAACCTTCATAACGAGAATGGGGCTATACACTTTCTATAGCAGAAGCAAAGTTGTCCTTTCTACAGTGATTGTCGAGTGTCTGCTATAAATCTCGAGGTCCTTGTTTCCTTACTTACTCATTGTCTTCCGTAAAGTATACACGAAATATGTATGTACTAACATTTTATTTAAACAATTTTATTTAAACGTACATGGTGGACGCCTGTATTGTTCAGATGCGTTGAACATCCAAACAGGAAAGATAAATGCACATTGACAGAAATGTTGTAATACAATGTAACTGAGAATGTTCAGTAAGTGATCGTATAATAAATTATGCGTGTGGTAAGATTCACTAAACATGATTTATTTTCATGTAGTAAATCAGACAATTGATAATCATAACTAAATGAACAATGAGAGTTGTCATTGATACTTTACTTGTTTCGTAGATAAAATTATAATGTGATATCTACATTTCATGTCGTCACAACTAAACACTGCTTAGCAAGCTCGTCTTGTCAGAAATCTGACCGATTTGAACGCTTGTAGAGTATTTTGAGAGGTGGCAATGCATGTTTGTATTTTGTGAGGATCGTATCAGAGTAGTATAATTAACAGTAAACTATCTTCGAAAGATACCTAAATTTGTCAAAGCCTGAACATAAATATAGTTGAACTAGTAAGTATTGAAATAAGTTTTTTCTACGTTCATGGGAATTTCTACATAATGGAAGCAGATGTTCGTCAAAATTGCAACGTAGAGGGTTATCGTTGTCATTTGTCTCTACCTGGCAAAGGGATACCCGTAATAGAAGACCCCGTATAAACAAAGGCGAACGCTTCTTGAGGTCGCAGATACTCCAGATCTTCTCGGTTCCACGGGTTGTGGGTTTTATGCTATAGTAATCATGATTTTCTTTAGATATTGGTAGTGATAACTACTTGGTATTTGGAGGAGATGCGAGGACTTGCTGTACTCTGTGAACCTTTAAAACGGAAATTTTGTTATTAAATTGTTATTTTTGTTGTTGAGAAAGGCTATCATTTCCCATAAGAAGAAGCGGTCAACGGGAAGTCGATGACAAATTTTGACTCTCTGACGATTGAGACTTTACAACCAGCATCGAGGAACATATTAAACTGGATTCGTAGAAGTCAACCAAACTGATAACTTTAGAAAAGGCATGCGTAGGGCACCCAGGGCTGCCCCAGGAGCACAGTGTACCATCCTATCCACTCGCACTACTACAAATTCAGGTCTTGGAGGACTGTGTTCTTGAGAAGGGTGGCTTCACTAGGAACCTTTGAACTCACCTTCAACGTTTCACGCTTGTTTGAAACTGTAGTGGAATTCTTCCAGGTGCAGAGTCTTTGTTTCGGTTTGTAATTACCGCATAATGTTCCCAAGAGGATTAATGTTCTAGACTTCGTCCTCTTTCTGTTGGCTTCGTTTGTAGGATTTTCAACTCAGTCTCTTTCAGGTTGTTCTCGAGAACACATTGGGAACGCTCCTCAGAAGTATCACGATTTCAGTGGTGTGGTGTGGTGTGCGATGGGTCACATGTAGAGGGTAAAGGGGTGAGGAGAGGAGTAGAAGATGCGCAAGGCAGTTTCTGGACCGCGATGTCCTGGATCCAGCTTCTAGATCGTACGTCGCTCGTGCGCGTTTGGTGGTAGCTCTCTGAGAAATTTTACTTACACTGGCTTTTCGTATTTTCAGTTGAAATCAACGGGCAATCATCCAATCAGAGAGGCAGCGCCTGATGCAGAATTAGATGAGCGTTCACTACTAACTTTCACTAATGTCTATTTCAAAATCCCATCCAATGATTCTTACCAAATGCTTGCTAGATACACTACATTATTTTTGTTTTAAGAATATAAAAATATTAAAATTGGAAAAATATTACAAAAACGTTCTATCAAGATTTCGAATTGATAGTATGGTAAAGATGAACATGCCGTTAGTAAAAGAAAGAATGTGGAACAGTTACATCTGTTTACTATAAATATGTGTTCACGTAATTTTGTCAATCGTTATTAGAAGTTTTAATTCCCATATCTTTCCTGTCGTCTCACACAGTTTATACTTCTTGTATTCTTCCATGCCTTGCTCTGTGATATTTTTAATGATTGGATATACTTTGTAAAATTTTACCTTTTCGTTCCTGGCCCTTATCATAATTGTTGAAACCTCATTCCGCTCCTTCAATCCACACTTCTTTTCGTTTTGAGCTGACGTTTTATTGATATCCAGATTATGTCCTCAAAAGTTTACTGGCATTTTGTTTTATCGTTTATTTATTTAACTGTCCTTAATTTGACTATGTGTGTTGTGATTCATATTATTTTATATTAGTGATGGTTTGACCCATTTTTATGGTCTTGATTTCCTATGTCGTTGTTTTTACTAAACGTATTTACCGGATACTTGTCATGACATGTTTTATTTTTTAATAAAAACGAAACATCAAACATCCACTAAAAACGTTTATATTTAACCTCTCAAGATCTTAAGATATGATATTTCTTCCTTATTAAAAGATTGAAGAGTTGCGGACTCCATCGCAATAGATCTTCTATAGCTTACATTTTACGAACTAACTCTTGTATATTCCTACGTTGCCAACGTAGCTATGGATCTCCTGCAGTGACGCTGGCCAGCGCCTCTTCAAGCTTCGCGAGAGCTTCTCCGGTTGGCCGCCTCCGCTGGCAGCGCGAGCGTCGCGTCGTGTCACCCCGTGCCGTCGTGCCCGCGGGGTATTGTCCAAAACGCACGGGGCGCCCCCTAGCACTATTATTTACGGGCGCGACTTTAAATAACGGCGACTTGGCAGGCAGCTGTCACCCGATGACGTCCATTGCTCTAAATGCGGCCAAGTCTCATTTCCGCGGAAATATCGATTCGCGAACCATTTTATGAATGGAGCCGCCCTGACGTCACGCTGCTCGTGGATTTGGGCGGCGCGCGCGACCCGCGGCTAAAAGTAGTGCGCCAGGCGCGGAGGGCCGTAGAGGAGCCTGTGTGTGTGTGTGTGTGTGTGTGTGTGTGTGTGTGTGTGTGTGTTTGAGTGAATAGGCGTGCGTAGCGGCTGGTGAGCCTGGCGTGCCCTCAGGGCTCTGTTACGTCACCGGAAAACCGCGTGGATACTATATTCTTTAAAAGCATCTTGAACCTGCGAATTTATTTCTTATTAGAAAATTGTAAGCTACTTTCCTTTACATGTTCCAAATAGAACTTAAAGGGGACTGAACAACTTATATTTTTGTTTTATTCAACCAAATAATATTTCTGATTTCATGTATGTACTAGTTCATTTTGCATTTTTTATAATACAAAATTTCAACTAAATGAACATCCCATAAATAGTATTAAAAAAGGCGCCTTTCTCGAAACGTATAAAATACTATTTGATAGTTGAAATGGAAAAAAAAATCTTTGTTGTTTCTGAACACATTTTTGAACACGTTAGTTCTCGACTCACTGCGTTTCGAATAAAAATATTTGCCGTGTCATTAAAGTTCGGTTATGCAACTTTTCAAGCCATTCAAGTACATAATTAATATTTAACGTATGAATCTTCAGAAAATTCCAAACTTTTGTTAACGTATTCTACCAAACTTCTGGAGACCCAGAGTTTCGTTGTTAACGCATCAGCCAAGATGGCGAACTTTTATTAAGTTGCATAATAATAATTAAAGATAGTGCAATTTGTAATTTGTTACCAAAGAAAACACGCACAATATATTAACATTGTATTTATCGTTGTGTACCAAGACTGATTAGGAACCAGACTGATTTAGAAAACAAAAAGAGTACCTACGTTATTATGTTAATAATTGAAAGAGAATTCTCAGTACAAATGAATATAAACTACTTGTTAATAGTAATATTTTTACAGAAAACGTAAACGAGATTGCCATTTACGAATTCTACTGAATATATTCCTACAACATTCAATATTCCAGGCTACATTCTCCCACTCTATTTCTCTTTAATCACTCTTCGCCTTCATTGTCTGTGCGTCCAGTGCTCTGTTTTTTCGCGCGAGCCCATCTTATTGTGTTGAATAGCGTAGCAATGAATCACAGCCGAAGAATCCGCGACCACCCGCCGGATGGATCAAGCCGCCCCCTGCCCCGCGCGTCTATTTCGGTCGGCGCGCGCGCGCGCGCGCTCGCGCGTGTGCTCGCGCGTCTTTGCGGGGGCAATGTTTGAAAGCGCGCAGCGCCCACAAAGCATTCCGACGCCGCGCCGGGGACGCGTAAGCGAAGGTAAAGGTTGGCCTAATGGGCTCGCGAGCGGGTGGTCCTCCGACCGATGCGTTCCGCGCCGCCGCCCCCGCCCCCGCCGTCGCCCCTCCCCGGAGGATTGTTTTCTTCTCAGTCAGCTTCCAGCTGCAGCACTCCTAACCAGTTCGGGATTAATCACTCTTCGAACGAAATAAGACGAAGGCAAATGCAACTAGTATTTAGCGCACTATCCACGCTGATTATACCGTACGGACAGAGTGTAATTTAAACACCGGGATTGATGATATCCGAGAAGACCAAACAATTGTGCATCGCATAGAATGTGTTGTAAACCGAATCCAGTAGCCTATGAACGTTAATCGGTGGGCGAAGGTCAATACCTCACCAGTTAGAGGATATATTAACGTCACCTTTCCGAACTTCTGTGACCCGACTAGCGATATACTTTATATATCGATGAAGTAGTTCTAAAGGACGTACTTTTATGGTGGATAACGACAAAGTAAAGAAAATTTAAACAATACTAATTCTTATTTATTCAAACAAGTTAAAGTTTTTGCACAATTGTTGCTGATAACAATAGCAAAATTTGGTGGCTTGAGATGCTTTTAAACAATTCTATAACAGAGAATTCATCGTATAAGCAAATGGTTCTGATAAATTATATTTTTTCTCACAAATTACATTTTGAAATATAATTGTTGCATTTTCAAACTAATTATATAGGCAAGGAACATTATCTGCAAATTTATTGCTGATTTATAAAGAGTTCGGTGTGCTGAATTCAGAAAAAAAACATCAAAAAATTTTATCACCTATCATTTTTCCCCAAAAAAGTATTTTAATTGCATGTCTGCAGAAAAAAATTCACTTTTCTGTCATCCCTTACGAAGGTGACGGAAACATTGCCTGCAAATTAATAGCTAACTTATTGGTTCTTGGTACCTATTTGTCATGGTTTAGACACAGAGAAAGAAATTGTATACCTTACTTTTCACAAGAAAATGATCTGGTTTACTGCAGTGATATCATTGAACTGTTTGATGAGTTTGATGATAGAACGTAGATTCCAAGGTAAATAGGACATGAATAAGATTGCGGACTACTGTTGGATGCTACACAAAGAACCACAAGGGTCATACAAAAGGAGACGTTGCAAACGGAGCTTTGATGAGAAACGGGAACGGTACCCCAAAATATAAAGTTAATGAACTCTCTGAGTGGTATTCCTCATATAAAATATTGCATGTGATCCATTTAATTTCATTCACAAATATGGTTCTATAACAACTGAATTTACTTATTCTTTTCCCATATACTCAAATATACTTTGTAGAAAAATTTCACGTGATAAAAAAGAATAGAGCTTATATTTGAAATCAGCATACCAAATCTCGTAAATTACAGATGAAATTTCTCAATTTTCGATAACCTAAATTTGACAAGCTTGTGTTATTCGCCTTTCTGTGTATAGCTATTGCTATCTTAGTTATTATGTGAGCTCTATTCATTCAAATTGTTATTTTTATATTTATGAATTCTTTAACATCCATCAAATGCAATGCTAATGTAGTAGTAAATCATTATCAGAGCTAACAATGTTTATATATTCTAAAGACTTACGCAAGCTTTTTTAATTTGATGAAGTGCTATACCGATTCTATCGTCAACGTTCCTTTTTTGTCGGTGTTTAGGAAACTATTTTCAGCTCAGTGAAGCTGCTGGCTATCTTTTTGGTTGCTCAATATTGACGTCTGATAGTGGGGTGTGGGAGGGTTACCGCAGACTTCGATATCATCACTTATCACTCGCCACCCTGTTTGTATCACAGATCGATCGAGAGAAGGTATCGATTGGGTATAACATCCAGCATGAGGTGAGTTGGCTCTATCAGATACGTGTTATTGAAATTCTTTGTTTAACAGCGATATCGTTCATATAAGAGCATGTATCCGATGTATAATGAAGGAGAGATGTGTGGGATAAAATCTATTTATCTTTTCCCATTTCGAACGTCAAAGAATTAAATGATTATCTTGACATTCTATATTGGTGTTCAGCCTTATTAGATAACAGGTATTTCTCTACGCAATTTCTGGCTAAGAGAATTACTTCTTTCGTTGGTGTAAGCAGATTATTTGAAGATTTATACATATTCGAAATTTGTGATATAAACCTAATTATTATTAAAATTCTTGTGATATAATTTTGTTAAAATATTTTGCTCTTGCATGGTGTGTTTCCATGTCGTATTAAATAAAGATCTGGATATAGGCAAACAAATAGCCCTCGGTGGCTCGTCGGCGCTTTCCAAGGCGCTACCCCAGGTTTAATTCCAGGCAAAAATTAATTGATGCGCTTTCCTTGCACTGTCCCAGTATCAGTTACTGTGTGTCGATGTAAAACACACTTCTCAGAATTAGAATACCAGAATACAGCCTAGGAATGGCTATGTGCTAACCACACGCACCACTTAACGCATAGCCGCAAGGCCGGGACGCTGCTGGTAAGCCTTAGCTCGTAAAGAGCTGTTGTGTCAAAGTACATACATCTATATAGATAACAAATCTTTGAGGTAAAAATGTTATTTGAGTACAAAAGATTTGAATGTTTTCTTTACAATCCTTGTATTACAATTAAAATGTTTCGAAATTGTACTGCTGAATGCAAGGCGTATTCTTCAGATCTTTAACTTCATTTTTTCTCGTTTTTTTCTCAAATTTGAAGAAACCGAAACGTGATTGTGGCAAATTTACAAGAAAAGCAAAAGTGTTACCCGAAAAACACACAAACATACCTGCATTTACGAAATCTTGTTTGCCTCTTTCTCAAATGTTCTGCAAAATTATCACGACGTGTCACCTTATAACAATGGAGTGTCAGGTTTCTCTCAAGGTCTCGGTGTATAAAGAGATCCGGGCGAGGCTGATGTGTTACGGGCGTGTAACATGGGTGGTGCAGTAGTCAATCTCAAGTTACGCCATGGACCTCCAAAATAGTGAGGCCATATCAAGTTCCTCGCACCAGCAACGTCTTTTGTTTGCAGATACATGCCTCACTAGACGACAACATAAAGCAGTAGGTGTCTTTATTGACACGTAAGTTTTATTTCCTGAAGATTTATTTGGAACTTTAATCAAGTTTCTTCTTTCTTTTATACATGTTTGTTATCTTTTTTGTTTGTTATTTAAATTATATTCATAAGTATTTATTTATTCTTAAATTTATTTGTGAAATTTATTATTCAATCAGATAATTCATACCTATGAATAAAAGAGCACACACCACAAGTGCGAGACTTTTTAATATAATATGACATACCGTACGCATTTAATTTATTTAAAACTATTCAAAAATTACATCACGTTGAAATTTTGAGTGTTTTGCGTGTTGAAAGTCCGACCCCGCTTAAAATTTTCTTATTTTATTTCCATTTTTCCAACTATATTAATTTAATTCCCTTCCGTACCTAGATATAAATTATATTCCAAATCTGCACTGACTCCGTTCCTGCGTTTCATTTGCAATGTAAGATTATAGGTCTTTTTATGTCACATCAATGTTACAGTTATTTATGACCTCTCTTTTGCAGTTGTACAGATATTATTTCTCACTTCTTGTAATGTGTCGACTTGCAAAATATTTACTCGTATTTACTTTGCTGAGAAGTATTATTTTATTATTAAATATTAATATTGTCTGAAAAAGAAAACATCAACTGATATTTTAGTTGAAAAACCAAATTCAATTAATTGGAACAAAAACAACGTGAGAAACGTGGAAAGAAAAAATAAAACATTTTTCAATATGAATAGGCCATACGGAGAAACAACGGCAGTATCAGCTCACAAAATCCGAGACTGAATTCTTTATTGGCTTCTCTAACTTCTGCCGCTCTGACTCACCTGTTCGTTCCAAGAGACTATTCACAAATGTTTCACCAACTCGTAAAACGTAAGCTCGTTTAGTTTAAAGTTTGTTATCTTTTTGTTTGTCTTGTTATAGAAAAAAACTAGCCGAAATTATATTTCCAGGTAACCTGTAACATGTAATGAAACACTTAAACACACCAAATAAAGTCAAATCGCAAAAAAAAAAAGAAGACAAAGTCACACAAATTCAAGGGCACAACCAGATGCGTCATTCCCGTAAGCTAGAGTCAACCAACAAATGTTTCATCTTTCCTTTCCCCGTTTTTTAAAATGTTTGTTCCAATTTAATCATTGCATTTGACTTCCGAAACAAGATATCAAAATGAAAGTTTTTTAGGCTTGTCATTTTTTCTGTGTCGAGGATATGTGAAAACAAATTTTTAAATATATTAATATTGTATGTTCATTTGAGAAAAAGTACAGTTTGAGGACGTCACAAGAAAAAAAAATGATATGTAATTCTTGGCCTAATGAATGATAAATGGCTGATATAAATTGAAATGAACCAGGGTAAAAAGAATTATATCTTCAAAATATGAGACAACGCGTTCTACTTTCACACTTAACTCACCATGGACCGTTACAGACCTGCAAATCCCGTCAGATGAATCTCCATAGCCCAACAGGGTCACCGGTTAACTGGAAACTGGGAACGGGATAAGGCCGGGGTCGAAGCGAGAAACAAAAGGCGTTCGAGCACGCTGGCACCTCGCGCGATCCCACGCGCGGACGTCACGCAGTGGGCTGCGCCTCTATTTTTGGCGGACACAATTCTTTGCGTCGGATCCTCGTGATTAGCACAGAGAAAAATATAAGAAGACAAGGTTTCTGTGGTATTGAATAAAATAATGACATGTTTTCTATTGATTTATACTTTTTCATGGGGGAGAAAATACGTTGTTTTATTTGAAAAGAAAAAAAAAAAAAGGTGAATTGTGAAAGTCAATTAAGCTGTAAGCGTGCTTCACTGTGCCTTATCTCCACATCTATCATTTGAATACTTCAAAATATTTTCTTTAGATTCTTGTTGTTTGCAATTTTATATAACTTCGTGATATGCTTTGTAAATGCTCTACCTGCTACATTTTTGTTCAACGAATATCGTCTAAGGCCTCCAATTATTTATTTTTATTGCTTCCTCATCGGGGTCATGTGTAATTATTGGTTTGAACGGGGTCATGTGTAAAAAAGCAATCCAGAGTGAATATTTAAGTGTATACACCATTCATGAATTTTTGTTTGTGTTTTGATGTATTATAGTAAATTTAAGCATGGTTTAAAGCTGAATAGGTTATAGGTGATATTTTTAACTTGAGTACTGATGGCTCTCGAAATATTTACCTAATTTTTACCGGTTGCAGCATCATCAATAATGAAAAATTGAAAATGAGAAATTGGCATTATTTTCACTGAATACCGTGTTGTCTGAGATGAAATTCGCTTCCTCGTGGTCGTATTATGTAATATGTAATATGATGTCATACGTTTCATGCAGAAAGTTTGCTGTGTGACGCATACTTCTGGACTTATTTTAATTCTTAAATCTCTCAAAAATAGGACCTGCATTGTTAAGTATGTGTGTATGTACCTGTATGTGTGTATACATTTTCTGTCCGATTTCAATATAGGGACTCCCCAAGATCGTGAGCTGGAATGAGAGGGGGACGTTGTCATCCAGTTGGGAGGTTTAATACTTGACATTTATGTACAAACGAAGCTGCCGAGTGGATGAGTGTCTCATTCTCCTTCCCGGTCATTCCATTCTCCTGCTCCTGCTCCTCCATTTTCCTTCCTGCTATATTTGTATTTGTATGTATGTACAATGAATGTAAGGCCACCCTTCTCTCTCTCTCTTTCTCTCTCTCTCTCTCTCTCTCTCTCTCTCTCTCTCTCGCTATTTATATATTGTGCCACTCCGTGCGTACGCATTATGTTTCGTTTATTCAGCATCTCCCCGCGCCCGCTCGCTGTGTGGCTTTTGGCCGCGTGGGACGCCATCGGGCGCGCGGGGCCTGCGGCGGCGGCGCGGCGGGGCGGCGCGGAAACCCGCAATTTGCCCTAATTTATGCGGCGCAGAGAGCAGGGCAGAGCGGAGCGCTCTCCGCGGGGGAGCTAGGGTCCTCGACCTCCGCGGGGGGTGGGGGAGGGGGCGTAGGGGCCCTCGGAAGCCCCCTCCCCCAGCCGCCGCTTGGCACTCCGCGCGCCGCGTCGCGGGCTGAGGACGCCGCGAACGGATTCATTAATCGACGAGTGGCCTGCCGCTGGGGGAGGAGGGCTGGTCCCGCGGTCCCGCGTTGGAATCTCGGCGGTGCAAACGAAGCCAAGTTCAGCCTCTGTATGAGTGATTGGAAGGGCTTGCTGGATGACGACGATTGAAGCGGGAGAATATGAAGCCTAGCCACATTTCTGTGTAGGTGATTTGGATTAAACAAATACAATTTTGCTTCTATGTAAGTTAATGGCATTCTCAGCGACGAGTTCTCGACTACTTAACTACTCTCACGAGTAGTTAAGTAGTCTTCTTCTCGGTTACATACGAAATAAAATTTCCGTTCTCTCCCATAGATTACGCAAACATTAGATTAAGCAATTTAAAAATTGGTCCAAAACTACAGCCACTAAACATTATTAACAAAAACACATGTTCCTTTGTGTATTTGCTAGTTGGTTTTCAAAGTGAACATTTACATTCAGTTTTGAAGTTATTTTACCTGTAAGTATGCAGATTTTATGTACTATATTCCCTGATGAAATACGAATTAATTTAGCTGCAAGCTTATAAATTGAAATCCTCTTTGTGAAATTGTTATGAATCTCATTCATAAACATTCTATGCTTTCTGTTTTAGTAAAGGGTGGGGAAAGTATTATTTTAGTATGAGTATATAACTCACTTTTTGCTGTCTCAGAGAATACGACAAAACAGTCAATTGATGTTTAATATTAATCAACCCTATTCCAGTTGTCATGGTGGCGACGAGCTCAGAATTTTGATAGTAAATGCTTTCTACTTATGAAAGTCCGTGACTTGTGCGATAAAGTCTATCGTAGTGCTAAAATAGAAGATCATTTTGTAAATTATAGCAGTTATGAAGATAAAATGATTTCGTTGTACATTGCACCTGCATCTCGGAGAACACGATATACTCCTATTTTTTTCTTATTTTGCTAAGTATCATACGAACTAGATCTTCAATAAATACAGACTGGTCCGCAGGTCTGTTTATCTACCACATGCGTTTCTGTAAAATTGTGGGAAATGAATCGACATATGTTTTCCTGTCCCCCTGCGAATGAAATTTAACATTTATCAGTTTCTAAAACTGTGAACAGTTTTAAAGTATATTTATGTTCTTTCGTTTTTATTTTGTTTCAGTTAAATCTAAAAATATATGTTATTCTGGTATGGTTATTTTAAATAGATGAAACACAATTTTTCATGATTTTATTGTGCTGAATTGGCACACCTGTGATGCTACAACATGTAGAAGGTTTCTCGCATTATTTGTGACGGTGAAGTAATATGTAATTATTTTGAACATTGCATCCAGCTCACATTCATGAAATGTAATTCCTTTAAAAAATATGATCCAGTCTCAATCGTTAACGATTATGACAAGAGAGCTCGTTTTGAAACGATGAAGATATTGATGAAGATTGTGCGTAATATTTCAAAAACAGGAGACATATCGTGTTCTAGTTTATTACTTATGAGATAGAAGAACAAACCAGATATTTGTTGCTTGAGTGTTACATTTCTGAAAGAGCAACGACTTTCGAGATGCTTCCAATGCGATTCGAGAACCAAGATGAAGTGAATGAAAAACATATCACTGTCGTAATTTGTTGCACGTGAAGAACAGAGAGCGACGCGTTCGATCGAGGGTTGTGAGTGTGTGAGGCGCGCCGGACTGTGCCATCTAGGGGTTGTTCGCGGAAACAACTGGCGGCAGGCGCACCGACGCCCGCCGACAGATGGCAGGTGGGCGTGCGCCATGCGGGGCGTCTCGGGTGCCCTCCCCCGCGTCGTCACCGAATGGAATAGCCTAATCCTCGTTACATCGCGTCCACGACGCTGGAGGAATAGAATTCCAGCCAAGCACCTCCTAAAGCGAGAATAGCCTGTTCAGAATGGGCCGGGAACAGATGAAATGTTTAGGTTAAGAATGTTTCTTGTTCGTGTGAATTGGAATATGCAGTCTTACTTTGTGTATATGGCCATATATTGGGAGATGTATATTCAGGGTAGTAAATATAAATTTAGAAGAATATACATCATGAAGGAAATACAAAAGCATGCATTTAGTGAGTGTTCATGTATCAGTCTCTCTTTCTCTTCCCTCTCCCTCTCTCTCCCTCTCACTCTTTCTCTCTCCCCCTCTTTCTGTTCATTTCACTGAGCCAAACACGTTTACAGCACCTACAAAGATTCTTTATTCGTAGCTGGCAACTCCATTTTGAGTTATAGGGATTGTAGTTGTTTTCCCACAAATCCTTTTCGGGAAAGTGTGATGCGAATGTTAGAAAAGGTAAATGGACGCAATCCTAGCATTACTGTGGAGATGGTCTTCTTCCTTTTATATGCATCTAAGGCAGGCCTCGCTAGGCAAATATGAAGTCTCGAAAATTACAGGCATTGTTCGTTGGGCCGAATTTATTTTATTTTCTTCGTAGTTTTAATCGAAAAACATCTCTTTACATGTCCAAAATTAAGCTTCAAATAATCCTGAAATATTTCATGTCGAAGGGAATAACTTTAGCAAGCATCACAATAAAAGGGTGTTACATAGTTTCAGGATATGAAGAAAATATGGAAAAAAAGTTGCCATCTGGACCAATCAAAGAAGATAGCAACGGAGAAAGAGTGAGGGAGGTTGAAAAGGAAAAAAAAGACCAAAATGAAGAATGAAACAAATGAAGAAGAAATTAAGTAATGAAAAATGATTACATGACCTTCAAAAACAGCCAATTCTTTTTACAAGACGGAGAAAAAGAAGGGAGAGGGAGACGAAGAGGAAGAGGAAGCGGAGGAGGGCGAAGGAGAAGTAACAACAAGGCGTCGTTGGAATGCGCAAGGCACTGGGCGCCGCGAGTGCTGCGTCACCTGCTGACCTGTCGCATGCGAGGCGGCGCAGGGCGATGCAGCGCCGACGCGTAGCGAGCGCCCTGGCTGCGGTCACCGGGTGCCCTCCCGCCTACGCGCTGGCCTTATCGCGTGCCCTGGCGGCGACACGCCGACGCTGCGTCTGGGGACAGACCCACGCAGCGCGAGCACGCGGCCCATTGGCTGGCGGAGAATCCAGCGATGTAAGAATTCATGGAAGACCAAACCTGGCGTGAGAATATTTGAGGTCACCTCTGACGTTTTATTACCGGATGTTGGTATACGTATAGATGCCACAGAGTAAATGTTACAAGCTTCTAGGGCGTGTTGAGGAGTCGAAAATGATCACTTTTTGCCCGTGATGATGGGGGAAATTTCAGATAACAAAGTTACAAATGTGTTAAATGCCTCTGAGTGTTAGACAACTCTTTATGCACGGGTGCTCCATAGATTATGTTGCGATGCAGTCAAGGAGATATTTTTATACCTACTGAACATCAGCGCATACGGAGTTGCCGAACAATTCGGGGCAAATTTCACATTTGTCAGCTGTGTTGGTACTACAAGTTCAATGAAAAATATTTGTTATTTTCGACCCTCTACGTGTCCTAGAAATTTGTAATATTTATTCTGAAACATCTTGAATATGAAATAATTCTTTTGAGTCGTCATTGCCAACAATATTGTTTATTATAAGAGCAGCATTCTAGGGCTTAGACATAATGAGTTTTCTAGTACAAGAAAACCAACATATTAAAACATGAATAAAAAACATTTGAATAAATAGATTACTAATAATTTAAAATTTAGAAAATAGAATTAACATTTTAAGAACTAAAATAAAGAAAGGGGGTGTTAAATCATTTAATATCACAAAAAAGTGAATGAAATTGAATTTGAACATGTGAATTTTTTGAAAATTTTGATGTTCAAATTCAACTTTATTTACTTTCTAGTCTTAAGTCAACCCGGAATCGATAATCTGTCATCTTGTGCAACCTATTTTAATGCTCATGCTGTTCATAAAACAATTGTGGTATGTGCCATTTAAAATGTTTCCCATTTGTAGCACCTTTCTTGTAGGGTAACTTGAGAATTCTTCATATAAATGTATTTTGCGAGAATTACATAACATCTTTAAGCAATCAATGACATTATCAATGGCTTGTAATAGCCACACTTCTTGTTTGACAAATTGACTTATTTACAAAATTGACATTAAATACACAAAGGCACTAAAAGCGAATATATTGCATTTCTTACGGTTTGTATATGCAAACTCATTTATTGCGAGTTGTCCGAATCCTACTTGATTCGAGGAACGTCATAAATCGTCATAAATACACACACACACACACACACACACACCACACGTGTCCTCGCGATCTGTCTGAGAGGCAGTCGCATTCCACTTGCGTCGCACGAACGTCCCTTTATCTGCGTAAGCTGTCAAAGGGGCTGGGTGAGAACGGGCGCGCCGGTAACGGGGTTTTCCTGCGCTCCTTTCCATGCGTTTGCGCCCCCTCCTCGCACCCTTTCAGGCCGTCCGCAACGAAGTGGAATGCAGGACATTTGTGGGCCAGCGTATTCGTCTTGTATTCTTTTCCTGATAGATTCCCTTGATTCATTGTCAAATTCTGTGTTCTTTATTATGATCAGGCGTTTATAGTTAAATCAGATTGGAATACGTTTATCATGCGTGTAATGTGCAATACTGAATTTTTTTCTACCCGCTCTTCTCGTCTTTGCGCAGATCTAAGCATGCATCGTTGTTGCTTTTTAGCTCTAGTTGATTTACTCCTTTCCAATTTTCTTCATGGCCATTTTTTCTATTTCGTTCGTTTTCATGTAGCCTTCTTGTCTTCAACGTTCCTCAATTATTTTGTATCTATGTGTCTCTTCCCCCTCTCAGTAATTTGTCACAGCTTTTTCAGTCCGTTTCATACCACCTCCTCTTTTGAATCATTTAAACCTCTCTCTCTACTTTCTACTACTATATTCATTCACTGAACTAAAACTTGCAGTGTATTATCCAAATAGGTGAAAAAATTATCTCAGCAGAGTATCATGAGGTGTATAAATTGCGATATGTTACGTCTTCTTATTAATGCAAACTTTTGGGAAGAAATTGTTCAATTAATCTTTCTTTAAGATATTGATTACATCTTGAAACATTGGCAAATCACCATGCACTTTAGGCGGTTTACGTTGTAAGGTCCACGGACAGAAGGACTACAAGTAAGTAAGTTCAATGTAACATGAGGTCTATTGTGCTGTAAGACTAATGTGGCAAAAGGTATTCGAGACAAAAGATCCAGTAACACTAAAGGGGTCTGTAATTAAAAGTTTAATTACACTAGTCTAATAGATATACATGAAAGATCTAATAGTTATGCGCAGGATGTCTAATAGGTATAATGTTTTCATTTCTTAATTATTAAGAAATATGCAATTGTTGAGCGAATTATGCCTGAAAACTTAAGTTCGAAATTCAATAACATAAATTAAATTTATAACAAGAAAGCTCCTTTTGAAGGAATATGTCATATTAAATTAAAACTTTCAGTCAAATTAATGCTTTCACCAATATACTGGGTAAAGATAAAAGGATTTAGCACCACGACTACGCTTAAAATTTCAGAATTAAAGTACCCCTTTGAATGGAATATGTTCGAGATGCTCACAGAGAGGAGCCAGTAATGTAATTCATATCAGAAACAGATTTACATGTTTACCTGTGGTCTTTGAACTGGATTAAAATTCCAGGTTTCGCCACAACGTTTCTCGCCAGGCACTTCCACAGTGAAGATTGACTATTTTCAACAACTTTTTCTTATTATGTATGTTATTTACTTAGTGAATTAGGCTTTTCCCTCCATATTGTGGTTTTATTTTAGACCTAATATACTAACTAATGTACTAACAATGATAGTATGTGTGACATTGGGTTATGTATTTCTGTTTGAGTAAAATAGATTAGATAATTCGAATCTATTGCACCATTTTTTTTAGATATTTTTAATAATTAGTCCAAATTTTTATTAGGCGTATTTTCGTGGACCTCCTGCCATTAGACTTAAAAAATAGATTTTCTGAACTTAGACCTAATATTCGAAGCCCTACAGACCCTTAACCATGTAGGTGCCCTTCCAAGTTCCCGAAACCTGGAAAATCTCGTTACCTGCATCGCCCGTGTTCCAACACGATCGTCTTCCTTTCCCATTTACTTCCTCCGTCCCTGCGACCGTGCTTGGCCTACGTGACTGCCCCGACTTCTGCTACAGGAGCAGGCCTCTTGGCGGGCTCTTGGCGATGCCGCTTATCTTTCGCAAATATGCGGTCGCCTTAAAGCAGACGTTTTTATTGGCGGGCGCGGCAATCGGTGCGGAGTCCGGCTGAGACGCGAAATCCTAGAGGCTAGGCGCCCGGGCCGCCCTGCACGCGCCGGCTTTCTAGCGGAGTTCCCCGGATTCCTCGCCTCCGTGGGCGGACGGGGCAAGGATGCGCCCGCCGGCCCACCCTCCTCCCCACCCACCTCTCCCCCGCCTCCCCGCCATCGCTTCGCGCCGGCCGCTGTGCGAAAGCACGAAGTAGCTTTGCAGCCTCGAGTAATCCCGGTACGCAAGCCTGGCTAGCAAGCCGGACTCGCAACCCTGGCTAGCAAGTCGGGTTGGCGCCCATTAGGGAGTTTTAGCGCCACGCGTAAGGTAGCGGCGTTATGCACTAACAGTCACGTGACAGACCTTGAAGTCATAACGTCTTACTTTAGGCCTAAGGTACGACCTTATACCTTCATAAATAGTGCACGCCTGTGGGAGTCTCTACGGGCACCTTACAAGCGGCAAAATGGCCACCTAAAAACAGGAAAAGTTGTTTTTTCCAACTCTAATAAACCAATTCTCGTATGTAAGGCAGTTACAATTATTCCTTACGAACTCCACAACGCTGGCAAAAATTAACGGGATATGTTGGAGAGGTGACAGGAAAGAAATTCGCGAAAAAGAAGTTCAAATCATATCTTCGGGATAGGTTATGTCTTATGATCATAACGAACGCTGTTTTAAGGTACTTCCTATATTTTCAAGAAAAGCAGATTCAAAATCTAAAACTCCATGCACAATGTGTATTTGCTGGTCTGTTGACTGTGTTTTAAATGTCTCACCACTAGCCTACACTCTTTGATATATTATGCAATTTCTCTGTTCAACGCTTGAAATGCTTCCTTTGTTATAATGCATAACGCAATGTCGCAATTGCTAAAACTCCTATGAACGTTGTTCATTACGACCTTATGAAGGCGTTAGTCACGTGATCAATAGAGTTTAAGGATATCTCCTTACGCATGGCGCTAAAACTCCCTATTGTAAAACGTTGCCGGTGCTACATGCTCAATTGTGTAAAAATATGACGGCGACAGATTTACAACCAGTGCGAGCTACGTTTGTTCCTGCAAGACTGACTCACAAGAATGACCAGCAAACCTAGCGCGCGCTTGTTGTACGGTTGTAATTCTATCGTCGCTGCTACTTGCTCCATTATGGATAAAATACGACAAGTTTATAAGCGCGTGAGACTGGTTTACAAACTTGATTTGCTCGTATATGGTCACCTTTGACATAAGGCTCCCACTGGCAAGCCTCGCTTGACAACTCTGTCTCATGGCGGAAGTAAAACTGTTATTACGGTTTTGGTTTCATCAGTCGCACATAAACTAATAGAATTGTGGAATGAATGAGAAACTGAAAATCTAAATTTAAATAGTTGAAAGAAAGGACGGTTTCCATTGTGACTGATGAGAATAATGTCTATTTTGTTTCAAAATGTCGTTCTTTCTACTCCTGAAATTGATCACGAACGTGAGAGAGATCAGTTCAGGAGACTGAAGTGGAATCCTGAGCCGGAGTTGTATGAAGGGGGTGGCAATGGCCCTGACCTGATTTTATCGCCACTCGGGACTTTCTCTGCGCGCACCACCACTACCACCCCCACCCCCACCGCTCCCGCAGCCGCGCGTCCCTCTGGGCTGGAATTGTGTTCCGTCCGGTGTTACGACCGCTGCCTTCCCAGCCATAAACCTCCCTGTTTCGCCCATAAAACCAATTTACACACGCCGGGGCCGCTGCTACCGCGCGACCTAAATATCAACTTGGAAAGCGAAACGACTGCCCGCCGATTTACGCAAGTCCAGCGTAGCTGCTCTCACTGCCGGCAATTGAAGGCAGTTCGTCAATGAAAAAGGGCAGCGCTCGCGACGGACAATTGCCGGCGCAGATTGATGGGTGGCGGTAGCGCACGTAGACGAGGAAATAACAAGGAGCGAGGTGCGGCGCCATTGTTTGTAGATAAAGCTAGTTCTTCCAGTTTGACGAAGCGGTGCAATTTACTGTCTCGAAAACATTGTAAGCAAATAAGTGGTATTTAGCGGTGATTGCTTTCAGTGAGCAGGTTGAAATAAGTGTCCGTATTATTTATATTCAAGTTTTAGAATTCTTCCCTCTTTCTTTATTACAGTAATTGTATTTGTAATTTTGAATTGACAATTATGAACAAACTTTTTTCATAGCATACTATTCTGGTTCAGTTTCTGAATTTATGACTTTGCTACTCATTATGTGTAATATTTGAGAATGTTCAATTAATAATCAGTGCATTGATAATGCACAAATATGTCGACGTCTTGAAAGTCTTTCACAAAATGTAAGACATTTTATTTTCTTTTTTGAAGCGAAATCACTCAAACATGTAGGAATACACAAATATACAAACATACACGAATTAAACCTTATTCTCATTTTAGGCATATTTTGTCTATTATCCTGTTATTTTATCCATCAAATAATTCTTTAAGAATTGACTTAAATTAAAAAACGACGCTTATTAAAAATAATGTTCTATTAAATATATCCCATAGATTAAAATATTTGCAAAGAGCGCCCAAATAAACTATACCAGGGACTATTTGCGCAGGAAACAACCAGTCTCACAAAAATTAGAGCTGAAATCATACTTATAAAACCACACGCGAAGTTTGGATGTACTAATCTAGGACTGTTTACGTATCTCTGGCCCATTCCATAATATTTACTCTCTTCCTAAGCGACCGAGGTCTGTGTTTACAACTTGTCACCCAGTTACACGGAGGCTGCGCGGAGGTCGTGCTCGCGAGGCCGTCGACCCGCTCGCGGAGACAGAAGGTGCTTTTCCTGGAACAAATCATCGCCTTCTCCTTCCCGTTCGTGGCCATGACATGCCGATGTCCAGTAGCCGTTGTTGCTATTGGAAAATATGCTTATATATTTTGTTAGTGCTGATTTACAATTTAATAATATGTAATATTCACAAAAAATTGTGTATCGCGGGAGAGATGGCTCAGGGCATCAACTGATATCACAGCAGTGTCTCTGACCGGAAGGTTCTAGGCTCGAGGGTGGCAGGATTTTCGGCAAGAGCTAGATAGATCGAATTCAGTCGCTATCTGGAGGAGCATTCCAGCGGTCGGATGCCCTCTCTGATCGGTAGTATTCTGTAGTTTCTCCGATCAACACCAGGCGAATGCCGGAGCAGTTCCCTAACAAATGGGTCCCGGAGCGCGCGCGACGTCCCTATGGTGACGTTAAAGCTCCCGAATGGATGAAACCGTCAACAGCTGACACCTGCCAGGGGCTGAGTTGCATAAATCACAGTATACACATACAGGCACGACACTACTACAGAAGTTGGGGGACCGGTTGAGAACTACGAGCTTGTTCCGGCTGGGGAGATGTTCCGCTGGTGGGAGATACCTGGTTGAGGAAAACCCCAGTAGCCGACGGTAGGTCGGCGCCGGATTTCACCATCCAGTGGGAGAAGATCAGTCACCTTGCGGATAAAAATACTACACTTACGGGACTATGACGTTAGTTGACGTACCCTCAATCACTAATCAATGAAACAGAAAGGTATACTTATACTTTTTCTCCAAATGGAAAGGGAAGAATTATCAAACGAAATCTTTAGGCCGAGTGTATTGTAAAAATATGTTACGATAAGATATCGAAGTTGCACACAGTTCGTAGAAATTCTCGTATACTACAATTTTCAAGTTGACTATTTATCTTACGAGTGGTGACAGATCATGTTGGTAGTAGTTAATAGGAGAACATGGATTACTAGAACAGTGATATAATAGTTTTACTTTTTAGAAAACTGATGATATTTGTTAAAATGTAATAGAACCGGACCATGATAAATAATCGACTTCAAAAATGTAATAGAAGTTTTAAAAATTCTCATTTTCTAGAATACTTTTTAAGAAACATAACTCTGGATCCACCTGTCCCCACATGTCCCCCTCCTATCCCCATTTACTTCTTCACATGTTTACCACTTGTTCCCACATGGCCCGCACCTGTTCCCCTCCCCCAAAACTCTTGTCCCCACAAAAATCACCTGTCCTCACAAAACTCATCTGTCCGCTAGACGTTTGCAAGCGGGATGCTCGAAAACCAATTGTTAATTGGTAGTTTCTATCCGAGCAGGAAATAACGTGACATCTGCTGTGCAAGAAGATAAGCTAATGGTTTTACCCTAGTGATCGTTGCTTTTCTTGTGTTGATGAATATTTCCCAGATTTCAGATATTGGCGCAAAAGGAGGAATTTTTGGGGGTCCGTCCTTACTGCCTTACTCTTCGAACCGTGAACAAATGAGCAAAAAGACAAGTCGATTTCTATTCATGGTGCTATGATATTGATTACTGCACAAAGTGGAATCTAAGAGTCTCTGTTAGTAAATGATTGATGTCATGTGCTTCTGAACGAATTAAAGGATCAAGAAGACCCTTCAGTTCCGGTAGGTTGGGGTCAGAATGAGTGAGATTTCTGATCTTGTATTGTGATATTTTTACTTCAATTCAGGTGTTTGTATGTCAAAGTACTTTATGCAGCATTGGTTTTATAAGGAACATGTCAAACACCTTCAAAGGGTCCAGAAATATTGTACATTCTGAAATGGATTATTATATGTAGTGTAATATTTACTTCTGTTCGTCTCCATCTACTTTTTATTGGAGAATTACCCCACACCTACCCATTTCTTTCAAGAGCATGTGCCTTGTTAATGTTTACAATGAGAGATGGTATTGTACTTCTGTGTTGGAAGTTGCTACTTCACCGAATAAACTCTTGTTTTCTCTCAGCATCTGTTTTCCTCCAATGAAATATTTGCCGTCCACACTTTCAAAAGCTGGTGATCAAACTTAAATTAATATTCGTCCTCATAGTTGGGTACCCACAACACGTCTGATTTTGACAATATTTTTTCTTCCACAGCATCTTCATCCTCGTTAGAAAAGTCATCGTCTAATAATTTGCAAATTTCGTCTTCAGATAAGACCTCAATCGTAAACGCAGGTACCGAGTACATTATACTGTTACCAACTTGCAAATCTGTCTTCTAGGAATCAAAATGACTGACAGTAGTGAAATAAAAATGACTCCCAGAATCTTATATAAAAAGGACGTTATAAGATGCACTAGAACGCACAAAATTCCATTAAGTATTATGAGTAACATCGGAAGTTCTGCCAATTCGTCAACGTCTAACTACTAGTATTGCGCAACAATGTGCTAGTAACATGGAAAATGAAGCAAGGCTGAAATTGACTGTCAGTCTGAATCCAGAATTAAATATTTATATTACACGTCAAAAAAAGAACTGAATGGCATTGTACGATAAAGTGTGTTATAAAAATGCTATACTAGTCTGAGTTTATCATCTAATATTTAATAAAACTTAAAATACGAATTTCGAAGTGCGATGTTTTTAATATTGAAGAATTATTATTTTCTCGCTATTCCTATGAAAGTAGTGATCCACGTATTAAAATAATGATTTTTAATATCCTTTCCTTATTGCATTTTTTCGATTTCAGTGTGTGTTCGTTTGGGTTAAACCATACATAGGATTCATTCATGTCGCGTCCTTGTGATGTTTCTTCATCTCTCTTCGTGTTTTATTCATATTCTTCTTACAATAATATTTATCTTAATTTTTCCTTCTTTGCATCGTTTTCCAAGTTTCGTGTTTTCCTCCTTCGGTATTCACTAACACCTTAATTCCTTTTTAAAGAGTTTTTTTTCTAAAATCGTTAAGATGTATTTCACACCTGACCATTTCCATATTTTTCTCATCTTATCGGCCTGTTCTCGGGTTGAGTTATAAATCAATATTTTCTTCATTGGACAGCAAAGCAATATCTTGTGATATCATTGGCACATTCTCTCCCCAATCTTGTGCCATTTAGTCATAAAACAGAAAAATGGTCAATAATTGATGAACAAATATTTAACAGGATCCCATAAAATTCTATTACCTGAAAATATGCTTGTCTTCTCCGCTCGGAAACCTGCTTTGGGTGATTGTTTCTTGAGTTTTATTACTGGCACGCCAACGACTTTGTGGGGACGCAAACGAGTCGATGGCAAGCAAATAGAAGAGCAGCGCGCACTTCATTTGCTTACCCGATCTCGGCCGGAGCGCCTTTCCGCCGTTCACGACCCGCAATGCATCATCGTTATTATTCCCAAATCGCGGAAAGTATCGGCGCGCTCCTCGGGCTCTCACCGACCATCTGCCTGGGGCGGGCGTGGGCGGGCGCGGGCGCGGGCGGGGGCGGGAGAGCGCAGACGGCCGCGGGCGGACGTGCGCGGGCGCGCGCGGACGGGCGAGCGCGGATGGGCGGGCGGGCGAGCGCGGATGGGCGGATGGGCGGGCGGGCGGGAGCGGGCGGCGTCCCGTTCCTCACCGGGTCGTGCAGCCGCCCGCCCGCTCGCCTTGGACCTCGTGGGCGGAAGGGGGGGCAGGAAGGTGAGTCATCTGGAGAGTTGGCAACCCTAGACGCGGAATACCGGCGTTCGGGCTGGGGGGGGGGGGGGGTCGCAAAGGCACGGGGCGGTGGCCAGAAGAGGCTGAGGAGACGACTCGGCAGTGGATGGGACGTCGGCTCGCAGGTGGGGAGTTAGGTGGCGATGGTTGGCGCTTCAAATGTGGGGGCAGATATTGTTAGATAGCGGCTGACATGGCGGTAATGATGGTCAGGTCGGAGAGAGAATTTGAAGCTTTGGGGTGCAAATGCAGTGAAGTACGGACGAATAAAATCTTGTGCTACTACAATACCACACGCCTTCTCTTCTTCTTAGTAACGGATTCATATTGTTGTAATTTTAGTTGAACCCGCGAAAGTGCTATGAATCCAAAGAAATATTTGACTAGTCTGACATTTAAATTTGAACGCAAAGTCTCCTTGACAAAACAATCTTGATACCATGATACCCATCCTTTTGACGTATTAAAGAGAAACTGCGCGTTGCTCTGTTACAATCTTCAAAAAATGAATTATATTAGAGCAAAAATGTAAAGAAAAGTTCGGAGAGTTTTTAGACAACGTAGGGGCTTGTGTAAAGTAACCCTCCAAATTTCTCCAAAACTTCAAAGATTCCACGGATTCCACGGCGTCCGGTCGGGCCAGATCGATCGGGATATATTTATTTTGGTTAAAATAATGTGTACAGTTTAGGCGATAATGTTGTTCACAGATGGGGCGATTGGACAGTCAGACACACGTTTTAAAAAATTCCTTTTGGTATCAGGAACCTCACAAATCGTGCATTTCCGATAAAGTCTGTACCTTGACTTTTGCAGCATTACATTTCTTCTCTATAGTACGTAAACGCGAAAGTACAGGCTGATAACATATTATATCAGACGTTTCACGCGTACAATTTTGTAGTATTATTACTTTCTTGTTTATATTCTTGTGTCTACCCCTTCAGCGCCATGTAAAAAAATCCAAAAACATAATCTGGATACTTCTATACCTTCAAGACAGTTGAATAAATAACATCGTATCTCCGCCGAGTTTTTCCTCCAGGATTTCTTCTAACTAACCAATGTCCCTGGACTCCAGTCTCTAAAGCTCGTGCTCTAATTAAAACATCGATGTTAATAATGCATGCCTTCTCCCAAACCTGGATGTTTTTAAATAATAATGGGCTTCGGTACATTTATGGACAAAATTCGATTAACATACTTTTTACCCTTGGTGACTGTCCTGAATGTTCAATTTACCGATATGAGAAGTTTATTTGAGTGTTATTGTTATAATCAAATATTTTTACTCGAAAATGAAGTATCAACATTACAAAAACATTGAGCACAAAGCACTCGTGTTAAAAACAAATCGGCTTTCATGTTTGGAAGTTTACGCATTTTTTAAAATTAAAACATCCATACTTCGAGAACATCCTCATCGGATCTTCGGTGGCTGAGCCAGCCCAGCCATGGCTGGAGTGGTGAAGGCGTGGCAGGTTTGAAGACGCGGCTCCTGGCCGCGAGTGGGCGGTGGGGGTCGTGGAGGGGGAGGGGGGGGGGGGCGTGTCGCCTGGCGCCGGCGCGACCGCCGGTGGTGGCCGCCTGTCAGCATCAATCCTCGTCGCGGGCTGCGGCTGCGTTACGCAAGCGCCGCGGCGCGTCTCACGTAACCAGGAGCGGCGGCGGAGCGTGCAGGCGGGAGCGGGAGCGGGAGCGAGACAGGGAGGGAGAGGGAGCGAGAGAGGAGGAGCGAACGAGAGGAGAGAGAGGGAGAGCGAGCGAGAGGGCGCAAGAGAGGGAGCAAGAGAGGGAGCAAGAGAGGGAGCGAGAGAGGGAGAGGGAACGAGAGAGAGGGAGAGGGAACAAGAGGAGAGAGAGGGAGAGGGAGCGAGATAGGGAGCGAGAGAGGGAGCGAGAGAGGGAGAGGGAACGAGAGAGAGGGAGAGGGAACGAGACGAGAGAGAGGGAGAGCGAGCGAGAGAGGGCGCGAGAGAGGGCGCGAGAGAGGGCGCGAGAGAGGGAGCGAGAGAGGGAGCGAGAAAGAGCGAGAGAGGGAGCGAGAGAGAGCGCAACAAAGGGCGCGAGAGAGGGAGAGAGAACGAGGGGAGAGAGAAGGCGCGAGAGAAGAAGCGAGAGAAGAAGCGAGAGAGGAAGCGAGATCGTGAGCCAAAGCGTGAACAAAAGCAAGAGCAAGAGAGGGAGCAGGAGCGGGAACGGGGGCTCTTGCGCGGCTCTCTCCTGGGTCCTACAAGCTCTCCATTGAATCTGATGAAAATTGGTCAAAATTACGGGGTGCAATAGCAAGTGCGCTAGGGGAGCTTTGCATAATGTTCACCAACTTTGTTCGATAAAAATAGAACTTGTGTGCAATAAGAAATACGCGGGAAATAAGTATTTGTAACCATAATAGTCGTATGCAGAAAAAACAAGTTAGAAAGTGCCAACATTTGCGCAGAATTTTCCTCCGGGATCGCCTACGTGTGTCCCACGCGCCTTCTTAATAACGTTGGCACCCGTCTCCTTTTTAAGTTGCTGCAGCCGGCTTAGTTTGGCTCAGAGACTCTGCAGCGAATCTGGCTAGGAGGTCCTAGGATTCAAGCCCAGACGGTGGCGGATTTTCGACACGAACTACATAGCTAGGTCGATTGCAGCCGCTGTCTGGAGAAGAATTCTAGCTGCCGGCTGCTCTGATCATAGTTTTTCGTGGTTTCTTCGATCAATACCAGGCGAAAACCGGAGCAGTACCCTAGCAATCGGGCCACGGACCGCGCGCGATCTTTCCTTCGCTTCCTTGTACTACCCCACCCCTTACTAACACACTCTTACACTTACATGCACTACACTACCACTCTTGACGCGATAACAATTGGCAGCTTAGAGCTTGTCCTGGCAGTGGCGGTGACTTGCTGGTTGGAGCCGATGTGTAGGTCTGTACTGGATCTCACCATCTAACGTGGGAAGAACAGTGCTACCTCCTGAGACAAAACGTGCATACGGTACAAATGAATAGAAGTTGACACGTCCGGAAACACGGAATAATTAATTAGTAGGTGCCTTATTTCACTATCCAGAGGGCAATGAAACACCGCCACATCTTGGGATAAAAAGTCACTACACTAATGGGACTAATAACCATATCATTTGACGTGCCAGGAAACATCAATGAATCAAACAAGTAAGTTCGTTCATCGTCGTTCATCGTCGCCAATGACTTATCGCATTAATACTACTACACACACTGCACAGTATCAGCTGTAACTGAACTGAGAGAATGAAGACGTCTTATAGATTGCCAAATGCCCATATGCTCAGGCAATTATATTGAACATGTATTGACACGAAGTGTTCTTAGCCTACAATATGTGAGCCATTTTATTTCGTTCTTCTTCACCAGTTCAGGCCAGTTGTGCCCTCAGAAAATTTTTATACTTGGTTTTAACGGAAAATTATGATGTCATGAATTATTATTTAGATGATGTAATATTATATATTTGAAACTAGGCAAACGGAGTAATAAAAAACATTTTTATGATTGTCGTATCTACCTCGTACTTTTGAAGTGGGTATCAATGCGGTTGTACGTAGCGTCACTGGCAAGTTTTGTTCAACTGAGTGGTAGATTTGCGAAAATGTTTGGGATTAATTGTTTGAATATCTCCAACATTAGAATAATGTTGCGTGATGATTCATGTAGTGTGTACATTATGCCTACATGTGCATCTACGGTGCGTTGCCAATACACATTGTCATAATTGTAATTATTTTAATAATTTCGTGGACTTGGAAAGAAACAAAAGAAAGCGTATTTTATTTTTATGATTCTTAGAATTTTTGGACTGAGTCGACTTTTCTCAACAATTCAAAGTTAAATAGCGATACACACACACACACACACACACACACACATATATATATATATACATAATAAATCGTGCACTATAAATAATATTTTAATATACAAATATAAATGCTATGCATTCAACAACATTTATAAATACTTACTTTGTTTCAGGTAAGCCTCCACGAGACGTGGTGTATGACTTCGTTTGTGTGTAAGTACATATATTTTTGAAGAGTCTCTTTGTTCTAATATTCATGTACATTTTGTAGAATCCTACACCGCTCTTTGGTTTGAACAGAAATGTTGATTTTAGTTCAGCTCATAGAGTTTATAAAGGCCAAGTTGTTATGCAGTATACACACGATCTGCTGTATTCTCCGCTGTTGATTGACACACGCACTTACTCTTGTTCATTTCCAGTTCCCCTTCTAGTTCCCCTTCAGTTATTCTCAAAGCGTATCGCAGCCTTCTGTGCCTCCTTGTTACTCTCATCACCTCTCTCTGGCTCTTTTCTGTATCTCATGGTCAGTCGACATCTTTTATTGGTGCATTAACCGGTGGTCAGTTACTAACAGAATTTAGCATTGCACATTAAGTGCGGGAAATTAGGAAAAAGAAAGAGGTATACTATGTGATTATTTACATCAGTTACATTATGGAAAACGTTTTAGTATATATGAAATAATTATCATTGAAATGAAATTTGTGAAGCGTGTAGAAAAGTTCTCCCTGCAGTACTGCTCTTCCCCATTGCACTTCTCTCCTTGGTACGTCATAATTTTAAAATGGTTTTTGACGTTTTGAAATCAACAAATATGTTTAACTGTATACTTTGTTTTTCTGCCTACTTTACTAATGTTCTTGGCCCGCTAATCAACTTGATGTTCCGTAGAGTTAATGAATCATTATCGTCACAGTTGAATTTTCCATAGTTTTCAGGAAATAGTCTCTGATGCTGTAACATTTTACATTAAATGGGAGTCAATTCTTTCGTTTTGCCACTCTGTTACATTTCTCTATAAAACTGGAGATAACCGTATTACCACTATACGCATACATATTACACTATACGCATTTCAAATATTGAAATGTGTTTCTCAGTGCTAACACAAACTTTATTCCATGTACTGGAGCTAAAGGCACACAACGTTGGAAAGATACTAAAACTGGGAATCATTGCTTTATGTGAACATGAGCCCATAAGACAAACACCTTCAAAAAGGCATGCAAACATTCTGACACACTGTACATCACCTACACATTTTTGCCAATTACCAGATAACAGTTTAGTGGTATTGGATGTAAGTGATTCATTTGTACTACCTATCGCAGCAATGCGTTTACGTTGTCCTTAGCAAAGCACTTTTGCATGCAACTGTTTTGTAATCGCAAATGAAATTCGAAACCTGACATATTATTGAACTTCCTTACTGTATTCCTTACGATATTGAAAGATGACCTGTTGTCATGCCATTTAAGACTGTTCTCACTGTGTAAACGTGTCTTTAAATAAACTCTTACTAACCATTTCAATTTGGGGCTTTGCCGAATAAGTACGCACCTATATCATTATATTTAGAACAACGTCTGTTTTTTCATATTGGTCGGGTCCGTTATTTCCTCTATATCGGCCTAATGACATTAATGACACTTCTGCGTCAGCCACGTGTGTACGTGACCAAAAACAAAAGGGAGACCATCAACGTTTGGGGGCCCCCTTTTGCATTTATTTTTATTTGCATATGACATATTTAAAAAGTAAATAAATAAATGTTCTGCAAATAAATAAATTATTAGTTTAATGATAGAGTATCAACAAATACAATTTATCTTATGTTAAACTATTTACATGAGGCCAGATTGTTTGAGTCTATTCCCCAAATGCAGTGTTGCAATTCTCCAAGCTGTCAACTTTCAAAAAGTTGCAAAAATTAAAAAATAAAAAAAACAAAAAATGAATTGAGGTGCTCAGGATAATAATGGCAGATCCGAACCGACTTACAGATTAGAAATATGACTCCTACTATACACTTATCATATGCTGAAATATGAAATGAATTGGGACAAGAAAAAAACTTCAAATTCTTCCTTCAAAAATGTGTCCGTAGTGAAAGTGAACGTGAACAAATACAGAAAAAGATATTTTTTCGAAAAGAACATCGGTTGGAATCTACCTGTTTATTATGAGCGACTTAATTGTTCGCTTTTTCGGACTTTTTCTACGTACGGCTGCATGATGCCTTTCAGAATTTTCACGGGAGTGAATCCCTCCCTCCCAGTACGCACGTCTCTGGTGCCCGCGCTTCTTGGTCCAGCTCTAGCTTTCCCGCTGGTGCCCCCTCCGGGCGCCTCCTGGAGCCGCCCTCGTTCCGGCGGGCGGGGGAGCCTGGGCGTCGTCGTCAGCGCGTTGCTCTCGGAGATCGCGTCACGCCCCTCCGCCACTCCGCCCCGGCGCCTGACAGGGATTAAGCGGCGGCTCGCGCGCAAGCAAGCACTTGAGCGCGACTCCTCCGGCCGGCCGGCCCGGGAGGAGAGGAGAGGAGAGAGGAGAGGGGAGAGAGGAGACAGGGAGAGGGGAGAGGGAAGAGAGGAAAGAGGAGACGGCGGCGCGTACTACGCACTAGTACGCAGCGATTTGCCGTCGGGCGGCTGCTACGACGGACTATTTATGCCCCTGGATAATGGGAGGATTACGTTTCGGAGGCTAAGTCGATAACTTAGTAACAGAACGTAGAACTGTGATGTGTCGGTCTTAGTATAGTACTACGTGTTTTATCACGCATAAACTTTCCTCGGGTAGTGTTTTGGAAGATTAATGAGCTGACTTTACACACATTATTACATTGTAATTCCATTTAATTACGGATTTTCGTAATGTTTTTACGCACGTGTACCAGTCTCAGATTTTTCTTTTCAATAATAATATAATTTCCAAACATTGTGATTCGTTGTAGACTGAGGCCTTGTAAAGTTAAGGACGATCTGTGTCAAGAAATGCTATTCAGCAAACTCTATGTTCTGTAGGAGTTGATGGCTGACATTATTGGGTTAAATTCATTTCAGCGTTAGGGTGGTTGAAGTTATTGGTAGCGTCTTTGTAAACTGCCGGAGGGAGTTCAGCCGGAAGGAGTGTCAATGTTACAATTGTTCTTATACCAAAATTCCTCCAGAAATACAATTTTGTAATTTATAATTTATGACATGAAAATTCAATATTTCTCTTAATTGTGTATGACTGTAAAGTCCAAATCAGACTAATTTAAAAAATATCACAATATTTTTACACACTGAGAGAGGATTCAATAGAAATAAACTATCACCCTTAATTAAATCTGTACCAAAATATGAAAGACGTTCTTCTAAAAAAAAAAAGAAAACCATAATTTGGATTATTAATTATAATAGAGAGAGGTTGGGCGAGACCAGACATGGTCTTGTGATTCAGTTTCTAATGCGTGAGCGATGGAACAGATCAAGACACGTAACGCGAATCACATTCACTATTACGCCCACTCGTGATTGCAAGCATAAGCGCAAGAGCGTGTTATCGTCATTCTGCGCAGTAATGGTCATCATTCATGGCAGGTGCGATGCGATATGATGAATTACCATTCTCACCTTCAGACGAGCAACGGAGAACATGTTAGTACGACATGAAATACAGGCGAGCTGCCACACCCTCGCTAGTTGTAGTAGGTTTGAATATTGACATGACATTGCAAGAACTGCATCATCTTGCCCATTTGGCTGCATGTATCTTTTTCCTTGGGAGTGGCAAATCAATATATAGGAAAGGAGGAATGCAGATGTACACTGAGAGACTAAATACTTTTTGCAAGTCATTTTCATGTAACCTTTTTTCTTATGAAAAACACGGAATTGTGAGAAGAAGTAGTTCATATTTGACATGTGAACAATTGCTCTGAAATACTTTCTCAATTTTATTCATATCTCCCAAAACGAGTGCTTCTCATAGCAATATGATGGGAAAAATTTATGATGGAAAAACTTCAAATGAAAGAAAAAAACACGTTCTGCATCTTGTTTTACAGAAATACAAAATGTACTTGGCATTTGGGTCGATTGTTCCATTTTGTGTGCTAGCTAACGGTATCTCCATGCCTGGGCCTAGTTTAATTCCTATGCTTGAGGGGGGGGGATAAGAGAGTCTGGTGGCGCGCATGACGTATTCCCTTCACCATAACTAGCACACTTCGGCTGCCTGACTTCTTTTCGACACGCAGCTACAGAAACTGAGGCGATTTAATTGGAAAGCTACAGCACTCTTTTTTTTTTTGCGCCGCCGGGGAATCGAACCCGGGATCGCACCAGGGAAAGCCACGCTGTCCACGGGCCAACTGAGGGGCAAGACATATCAAGATTGTTCTTCTCGTTACGTTTATTATTAATTTCGTACTCTATACGTTTATTATTAATTTCGTCCCGTCATATATGATGAGATGATATTATTATAATCAACTACCGTCCTCTTGATGTCGCCTCTGGGTCTTTGGTTGGTGCGCTGGGCGTTGGTCGGTGCTGCTCGGCAGCAGGGGGAAGACGCCTCGCGTGCGCGGGCGAGCAGAATGCGGCGGCGCGTGGGCGGCGGGGCCTCCCGGAGGACGCAGGTGCCAACCTCGCAGAGGCTGCCTTCCATCCACACACGCGCGCCCGCGCTCGCGACGGCACGCCCTCGACTGGCGACTTACAGCGCCGGTCCGTTCATTGAGCTGTTTGAAGGGGGATTGGCACGAAGTGGGTTGTCATGCTGGGCAAAGTGCAATAACGATGTATTCATTGCTTCCATTGTGGTGAGAGTTTTTCTTTGGTGGTGTCGATAAAACATTCATTGGAGGGCGAAATGTTACCTTCATTATTTTAAGCAAGTATTTAAATCTTTGTAGGACAAAAGTTTTACACTTTTTATGAATGAGGACAAAAGTTATACACTTTTTATCAATGAGGACAGTTTTACACTTTTTATGAATATGGTCATTATTCTTTTTGAGCACTAGAATGAACTTAAAATTTAATGTTATTGTATTTTCATGACGAGACGCAGAGACACGAACTATTCTTCAAATTAATCAGAATTAATATAATGTTTATTTAGCACGTAATTAGAAAACCATTTAAATTACTTCATTTTAAAATTAAATGTTGTTTAAAAACACATAAGAAAAAAGTACAAAGAAAGCAAACAGGCTGTAAAGCTATAGTTGCTTCTAGCTGACGTAGAAAACCTATTTTGAAAAGCTGTACAACTTTTTTATTAGTTGTAAGTTTTTTTATATGTTGTAAATTTTAGGTCCTATCCTGCCCTATTAGACAATGGTCATCTCTCGATTTCCGGACCCTGGAAAAATTACAAATAATAAATTTGTGGAGACTTGTCCAACATACATCATTCTCAACACCCAGTGACCAACAATCCATGAGAATTATATTGCAATCTAATGTGGAGGCAGATGATTTGAAAAAGCGAGGTGTCAGGCACGCGGTTGGCAGGCGTGGCGGTCGGCCCGTGGGGTAGAGCGTGGCTTAGCGCGGAGAGTGAGTCAGTGGCCAAACAGGGCGCGCCCCGCGGCCTCCGCGAGCGGCTTTCTCTCGGGCCAAGTGTAGCATTATGCCTCCACGCACAGCCACCTCGACCGACCGCCCGCCCATTCGCCCGCCAGCCCGTACGCCCGCCTGCCCGCTCATACGCCGCTTGCCGGCCCGCAAATATGCCCGTCCAAACGCCCGCTCACTCGCTCATATACACGCTCAAATGCCCACTCGCCCGCCCACCCGTACGCCCAACCGCCCGCTCATGCGCTCGTTCGCCGGCCCGCCAATGTACCCAGCCAAACGCCCGCCCACCCGCTCACACGCCCGCTCGTCCGCCCACCCATACGCCCGTCCGCCCGCTCATACGCCCGTCCGCCCGCTCATATGCCCACTCGACCGCCCACCCGTTCACCCACCCGCCCGCTCATACGCCCGCTCGCATGTTCATATGCCCACTCGCTCGCCCATCCATTCACCCGCCCATACATACACCCGCCCACCCATACACCGCCCACCCGTACCCCGCCCACCCATACACCCGCCCACCCGTATACCCGCCCACCCATACACCCGCCCACCCACACACCCGCTCATCCTCGCATACGCCCGCTCACCCGTCCATACGGCCGCCCGGCCGCGTGCGGGGGTGCCGCACATCTCCACTCAGACAACGAAGTACACTTTCCGCAATAATCAGTATTATTTAGTATTTATTTATCTATTTATTTTTTATTATTATTTATTATCGTATGACATGATTTGTTTTGCGGAAGCGCTCTCTAATCGTTATGCCGAAAGTAGAAATCTCGACTTAGCCGTCATTCCTTGGTAAAATGCTTATATTGACAATAGTAGATTGATTAATCGGTGTTTCTTAGCGCGACAACTGGTATTGTCATTAACCTCGTTAGTGTAGTGAAAACTGCTGGTCTGATAAGATGGCGTCTAAATTCTCCTCCAGACAGCAACTGAATACGACCCAACTACATACCTAGCTAGTGTAGAAAATCAGCTACCGTCTGGATTCGAATCATAGGTACTCCCAGAGTCAGTGTCGCTGCAGAGGCAGCGGTCGTGCTTTCTCTGCGCTTTTACTGACATGTAATGGTGATGATGATAATGATAATAAGAAAAACAAGGAAAAGATGGAGGAATAAAAGGTAGAGGAAACGAGAGAATCCCGACGAGGCCTCCCGCGAGCTTGCCACGACCCCACAAATTGCACTTCGACCGGCTGCGAGTCCACGGCCATCGAAGCCTGGCTGCAGCGGCGACAGACGAGCAGTCTGATCGCTGAAGCGCCCTTTAATGCTCAGTGAAAAGTAAGTCTCTCGTTATCCTTACAATTGCCGCCTAGGTCGCCGAAATGGCTAAAACGGACGCGCCCGTGCTGGTTCAACTCAAAAGACACGGGTTCAAAACCAGCCTGAGGCATTCATGTTTGCTTGTAGGTCATGGCATGGTGGAGGTTTTTCCAAGCCACCGTGCGTCTTCTCACAAAGTAACTATTCCTGCCCCTTCCTTCCTCTTGATCAAACGCTTTTACGAGAGGGGGAGTACGATGGCCAGCGCGCAGTAGAGGGTGTACCGAAATGGGTCTACGAGCTGCGACGTGTGCGTTATCAATCCGATACCGTTCCTTCCTCAACAGTTAAAGGTTTCACATCTCACCGGGGGAATATGGGTTTTATGAGCTAGTTTGTGAGTGCCGTGATGAGCCTGTGGGCTCCTGCGGCGTTTCGGCTCAGAGGCTGGGGATATGCCCCAAGTTGTAAAATGGCCGATAAACTGGGGGCAGGGAGCGTCGGTATAAGTGGATTAGTGGGTTAGCCGTTGTCAATCCCAATGATAACAGTGAGGGATTATCATTATAAAGGAATCAACATTTCGGGTATTTTTCACTCAACGAGTGTCACCCCTAATCTTACAAAATCAACACGGCAACACTTATATATTTTAGCAATGTCGTATTTTTGACGATGTCTATCTGAAATAAAGAGGTCCCTTCGTATTAAATTGACATAAAAGTGACTTTTTCAGTCATCATGGCGTTGCATTTATTGACGGATATTGTTTAATAAATAGGTATATTAATGTGATTGCAGATATACGAGGATTATTCAAGGCACATTACTCTCCATTATTCTAGTTCCTTTTTATTCACAACATAAGTCCCATGAATACATTGCAGTCCACCTATTATGCAATGCAATGAATACACTGCTCTCAAAACTCTTAATATGTTGGACATTTTCAAAGTGGAAATGCGCTCCTGAAATCCATCATCATTTATTTATGGGCTACCTAGTTCTTCTTTTAAATGTGAAAAGACATCTATTTAATGGCTCAACTTCACTTTGACCTTATTTTTTTTATCCTTTTGAGTCAACGATGCGCGTTATATAAAATAAAGCATTAATTCAATTCAATTCAACGAAAAAAAATGCGAAAAGAAGCATTCCTCTGTATTCTTCTTGAATGTATACTTAATTGCAAGTGATTATCAGTAATACCATTAGGTCTATTAAGTACACAGCCTCAAATTTATATGTTTAATAAAAAACGATAAGCGCTTTGTTCATAAGACATTTCTAGGTGTGTTAGGAATCTGATGCTATGTGTTCTAGGTATCCCAAAAGTCGAGCTTAGATATTAAACCATTAAAACAAATCATTAAATATTAGTTATGCTGGATGAATGTAGAAATGCAATTTCTGCTTGCAAAACGTTTTAATTATATTTACGGATACAACGTATGACTTATTACATTAGTGTCTTGTCCCAATGGCTTTAGAAAATGAAGTTGAAAGTACTGCGTGATGCTTGTAAATATGACGTTTGCTCCCATCGTTTACAAACACCAGCTGATACATATGTGTGATAACGTAGGCCATTATCATGTCCTCTTAGTCAAACGCTTGATCAATGTTTTAGCTTACAGTAGAGCCATATTGTTTCAGAGCGTTTTTTGGCTCTGGAAAAGAATCAGGTTTGTTCGGGGAGCAACCTTCGACTCGAGCCTTCATGAACGAGAGCACAGCGAGTGACGTGTGTATACCCTTATGGAACGAAAAGAACAGGGAAGAAAGCAGCCGTGCCCTTATAAGCCGTGAGCAGGGTCCGCATTCGTCCGATATCGAGTAAGGCAAACCGGGCAAATATTCACTCAGACCGGCCGACCCGGTATTCGAACCACGATCCTCCTAAAAACGAGACAGGTTTTGCGACCACTTGTCAACTCTGGCTAGTCTCCTTGCTTAATGGATTCTTTGACACGTCGACATGAACGCTAAATTCGCCGGCGTCGATTTCACGCGTTCGATGTTTAGAGAATGAATCAGATAAAAGACGATGGTTTCTCTTGAACTTTTTTTCAATTGACTCTTATAACAGGAACCAATCGCGTTACTTGACACGTTCATTTGAATATGTAAGTAAATATAATTTCATTGGACACGTCACGGATAGTTAGTTATGTTTCAAGATATTTCGTGCCGAAATACTGCATCTTAAATGCCAGCTATCTTCATTTACAATGTTAATTTATTGGTATTATAAAATCGTACAAACTATTGCAGCCTTCTCGAGGCTGTAACGGCATGAATTAAGATAGTGATGTGAATTACAAGGGTTGTGACTTATCGTGATGATATATAATGACTTATCGTGTAAATGTTGGCGGTCAAATTTGCTCCACACAATTTGGGTTTGGCGTAAGGGATGAGCCTACAAAGGAGGAAGTCGAGACGTCTGACCTGTGGAAACTAGGTTTTATTTACTTTTCGTAATTTATGTACACAGTACAAACTTGTTTCATGCGAACATAACACATTCTAATGGAAAATCAGAAAATGTTTGAAGGAAAAAGAAAGGTCTTTGAAAAACGAAAGACGAAAGTACTGCAATATTCACTCAGTAGGTTACTGGTTGGAATAACGAACAAAAAAATCTAATCGAATTTACAATGGCCGCAGAAAGCGTTGCTAGAGCTTTTAGTTCACTTGTTTCTCAAGGAACACGGAGTCCAGATCGTCTAAGAAAAGAAAGAGATGGAAGGTGTACACATCAGGTCACAACTGGATCTAAGCATAGAGAAAGAAGATGAAGACCTTGGCAGCTGTGCATGATTCTTATAGATATTTTTTCACTTATTAGCATGTAGGTAAATACGTCTTATTGACACTTTGTTAATTACTCGAACATATGATAGTTTCGCTTCTCTTTTACCTGTTGAGTATAACAACTACTATGCTCGGAAGGATTGTAGCCTTGACGATGGCGGATTTTCGACACTAGGTTGATAGTATAACTCGACCACTTAAAAAAATCCCTGGACTGCGCATGCGCTAAACATTGCCGAGGGGAAGGGTCCCTCTCTTAGAGACTCACCTGCCCTGCCTTGAGAAGCCTCGGTCTGGACGGGCGGGGAGGCGACAGTCTTGTCTTGCCGAACGTCCCAAACCCTAGAAGGGGTGTGGAAGCGTGAGAACTAAGTTGCAAAAGCGAATCAGTTATCATTGCAGGCGAACCTTGAGTTCAACTAGCTACCCTTCGGGAGCAATGAGGGGATGGCGTAGCCACGCCTCCCGAGGGAAGCAACGCTATGATGGAATTTTCCTAAGTGAATTCAGACGCTGTTTGGAAGACAATTCTAGTGACCGGCCGGCTACTCTGATTGGTAGATTTCCATGGTTTCTTGGACCAGTATCAGGCGAATGCTCGGGAAGTACGCTAATAAAGGGAGCACGGACTGTTCGCAATATTTCCTTCTTCATTCTTCCCTTACACACACACACACACACACATACACGTACACTACCACACATGTGCGGCGCGGTGTCTCGAAGGCTGAGATATCTCAAAGGGTAGGTCGGTTCCGAATCTAGGGTTTAACAGAGAAGAAACACAGACAACTTCCGCGTTATAATATGCACTATACGTACGGAACTAATGACCATAGCAGCCGATGGACCCGGAAACTCAAAAAATCAATCATCCATTTCTCTTCGGCACTGTCTTACAGAATATTATGTTCCTCCTAGCTCGCGTATCGACTGTTGCGTGTCGCAGCCGCGGCCCGCTTGGCCGGCGCCGTGCCGCCCGGAGGCGGCGGCGGGCGCGCCCGCGGAGGCGTGCCCCAGAATAATTGCAGCGCGCCCCGCGAGCGCGTACGCGCACTCGCCCGGTCGGGAAGTAGGGCAGCGCCGGCCGAAATAGACGTTTAAGCCGGCGGGCGCCCCGCCGCGCCAAGCAACGCCGCGCGTAGGCCGAAGACAAGCAGGAGCCGCCTCGGGGCGGGGCGCTGCGACGCATCAAAATCGCTAATGAGAGCGCCGCGGCGCCGCCGACGCCGCCCCCCGCGTACCATCGCCATAGAGGTCGACGCCTCCGCCTTCTGTGCGGGCGATGCCGCCGCTGCCGCCGTTTCTGTGGCTACCTGTGCTGCTGTCCGCAAGGTTGACTCCGCCGCTCCGTGGCCGCCTTCACCTCCACCATTGCCTCCGCTGCTGCCTGGGAGCCATCCGGTGCCATCCACATTCTTAGGTATCTCTTGCCGTCGCCGTCACCACTGTCGTTCGGACTGAGTTTCAGCTTTTACCTCAACGTCACCAACATCAAGTCCCTCTTCAGATGGGCGTTCTTGGTCTCCGCCACCAACTTCAACTCCCTCTTCAGATGTACATCCGTTGGTGCATCCTTTGCCACCGCGACCAACATCAACTCCTTCAGATGTGCATGCTTTGCTGCATCCTTTGCCACCGCCACCAAAATCAACTCCTTCAGATGCGCATCCTTTGCGCATCATCTCCCTCTTCAGATGTACACCCTGTGCCACTGCCGCCGCCGCTTCAGATGCTCCCGTTGCTTTTGACTGTAAGAATGAGTTGCTTGCACAATAGCCATCGTATCGACTGATGCCTACTGGGGCAGGTCCCCTTCATGTCTCCTTCATGTCCCTTCATTTTCTGATTTGCCATCTGGGAACCTGTTGGCATCCATATTCACAGTCATCTTCGCCGTCGCCGTCACCATCGCTGGGCCGGCAGCATCTCATCTTCCTCCTCTCCCCGAGATTGCCGCAACCGCCATCAACTTAAACTTCATCTTTAGGCAGGCATCCTCTTCCACCGCTGCACCACTAGATTCAGTAGCTGTCTTTGCTGCCGCCTGCAAAGTTGTCTCCGTCGGTTCCACAACTGCCCCCGCACCACTAGCCACCTCCGTTTCCGACTGCACCTCTGCTTTTGTTTCCATTGCTACCTCCCCCGTATTCACTGGCGTTGCCGTAGCTTTCGCCATCACCGCCGCCTACCCCATCAGCGCCTGAACTCTCACCTCTCCACACCATCACACCGGCTGAGTTTGGCTCACAGCCAGCATTGCCGCTGTTTCTGCAAATCATCTGACTGGAAAGTCCTAGGATTCGAGACCAGATTTTGTACACTAGCTACAACGTCATTAGGCGCTCTCTGGAACAAATGTTATTGGCCGGATGCTCTGATCGTAAGTTTACCTTGGTTTCTTCTATCACTACCTGGCTATCACCGGGTCGGTCCCCTAGATAACGCAGCAGGGACCCCGCACGATCTTTCCTTTCTTACACACACTTACATGCACTACACATCCATACATATCGGGAGGTTAAAGCTTGCCCCTTCTGCGGTGATGACTCTTTGTAGGAAATAGCTGGTGGGTGAAATGCCCCGCAAGCTGTCGTGAAGCTCAGCGCTGAATCTTCCCATCCTGCAGGAGAGTACAACCATCACCTCCCGCGATTAAATTTTCAGTACACTAACGGGACAAATAACCTAAATATTAGTTGACGCATCAGTTAATCAGTTAATGCACACCATCGCCACATCCTCTGCATACAACTCCTACATCACCATCACTTTCACAGCCTTCTTCAGCAATGCTTCTATTGCCGCCACTACCTCTACCTCTTCTACTCCAACGCCACACTTTCACTGTCTCCTGCGCCTTCATCTCTGCTTCTCCTGTTTGCCTCCTTAACTGTCTTTGTGTCAGCTTTCACGGACGTCTGTCTTCCCTCTTTCACCACTCTTTCTTCCGTTTGCATCACATCTCCTGGCTGCTAGGTGCCTCCAGTGCGTCTTTACAGTAGAGCAAGCAGAGGGAGCAAGAAAACGAGGGAACTGGAGGCTCTCGAGTGATAGCACGGCGGAGTGGGTGAGATTCCGCCTCCTGGGGCCCCTTTAGAAACAACCTGAGCAATGCTCTGGAAAACTTTCATATTCTCAAGTGGAATCCACGTGTTCTCTATTAATTTGAAATAAATATTTATTTTATCAATTGAAAAATATAAAAGTTCATTTTATTTTTTATCTCTAGTCCTAGCAATTACGTTTTTTACTACGTCAATTTACAAGAGACATCCTGACTCGCAACTATTCCGTTCATTAGTATAAAATTAAAAAATAAATAACGCGCATCACCTCAAATATTTAACGTGTCTGAGGGTTATCATGTTATTGAACACCCTCTAATTATTACTTTTGACGTCTGCAATATGAAATTAACTTCAACACAATATGTTCTTACATTTCATTTATACCATTTTAATACAACTACAAAATCAGTACAATCATAAATGCAGTAAATACTCTTATTTTGAAAACGTAGTAAAAACTGGAAAAGGGTTCACCAAACTTGGGATTTTGATACTCAAGAAAGGTCTTACTACAATTTTCATCTCTTAATGTTCATTATTTACACAAAAATAATTATCTTACAATTGAATAATTGGCATTATTCACATTTGTTACTGAATTAAAATATCAATTTTAATGTAATAATTGTTACACCATTCGTGCAAACGATGCTTGAAATTTATAATTCGTTTGGCTGCTCTTCGAGCTACATCACGAGGGTGAACGGTCACTCAAAGCGAGGCATTGTTCACAAAGGCAAGTGCACAGTGCAGCGGTGACGTCAGCACGCCAGCAGCGCGAGAGACTGCACATCGCCGCGTGACGAGCTGGAACGTAGCGCAGCGCCACCACCACCACCACTACCACCACCACCACCACCACCACAAGTAGCAGCAGCAACGTCGATGATCAAGAGGTCGGGTGACCGGGCGCGCGGGGGCGGAGGAGCGGTCGGCGCGGAAGGGTGATCGCAGCGCACCGCGCTTTTTTTAATTTTTTTAAAATTTTTTTTAAATTTATTTTTACATTGCGCGAGCCAGTCTCTCTTGCGCAGGGCTTGTTGCTCCGTGTAAAATCGCAAGCTCAAAGCGGCGAGGCGCAGACCCGCGTGAGGCTAGGGTATTTTCACTCGTGGGCTAGTTGGCTTCTAATTCCATGATTGACAGGTTGCTAGTGATTCCGGTCTCGTCAACTGCTAAGGTCATTGGTTCAGTAAGTGTGGTGCATGTTTTTGCTCGGGAATTGGCTGGATGGCGCGATCCGGCGCCGACCCACCGTCGGCTAGCGAGGTTTTCCTCAACAGGTATCTCCCACCAGCTGGGCACCGCTCCAGCCGGAACAAGCTCTAAACTCCCGATCGGTCTCTCGGCATGTGTGGTTGAGTAGTGCTTGTGAGTGTAAGTGTGTCTAAGTAAATGAAATGATACGGCAAGAAACGTGAAGGAAAGATCTCGCGCTGTAGGGTACTGCTCCGGCATTCGCCTAGTGTTGGAGAAACCACGGAAAACCACCGATCAGATCACCCGGGCGCTAGATTTCTCTTCCAGACAGCGACAGAACTCGACCTACCTATCTGACTAGTGTCGAAAATCCTGCTACCCGACGGAATTCGTACCGCAGAACCTTCCGGTCAGAGGCACTGCAGTGACATAATTTGTTCTCATTCCATCATGTTAAATCTGAACCCAGGGTAGTCAATCTGAACCTGTAATAAGAGAGGGCCCAATAAGAGGGGAACCCATTTTTCCATTGAACGTTTTTATTTTGCATATGAAATTTGTTCCTAGAAAACTATTAAAATACTATAGAATGAATGAATTTATAATTATAATGCTACTATTAATAAATATTTTTATGTGTTAGGGGAGTCGTGACTGGTTAGAATTATTTTTTATCTGAATTATTAATAATTTGCTGTTAAACCATTTACACGGTTGTGAGATGGTTTGGAGGTCTCCAAATATATATATATATATATATATATATATATATATATATATATATATATATATATATATATATATCAATTTCTCGTATTATCGGGTTAAAAATAGGAAAATCAGAGATTGAACCTATTGAATGATATACTAAGTTTTAATATGCAAGGCGTCGGTGCCCCTGTCAAAATTTTCAAGAGGTCCCCAATGCACCCTGCCCTTCCCCTGTGCATATGAATACGAATCTGAATCATTATCCCATAGATAATTATTTCTCTCTTCAACACACTCTCCTCCTTCATGTCTACCGTCATCAATCAAGTGGAAGGCAATGACAAACCACCGCCACGATTGTCTACTCAGGAAAGGAGGGGTCCACGCTCGAGGACAGGGTGAGGCTTCCATCATCGTCATGTTTCATAAAGCAAGGCCCGCGAGAGCCCTTCGGTGTAGTTTTTACGTTCTTTATGTTGAATCCAGGGAAGAGTTTCGTACTCCTGATTATCTCAACGTTTTTTGAATAAATCTTCTACAGTTAATAATCCTCTCCGTATAATAAACTAAAGGAAGGTGAGTTTTTACATTTTACAAGAAACCATAGACACACAATTCTGCCAGTGTGTTACTGTGTAAAACATATTTACTTTGGAAAACAAAATAAAATTTAAATTAAAAAATCCAAGATTGATAAATAGTTAAGAGAAATAACATGCAACCCGCAACACATTTTACGCTGCTACCATCGTATCTCGGAAACGATACATAGGGTGCGAGCAGCGTAGAGTCGGGGACGAGATGGACGCCACTCAGTGACAGGGGAAATGGCTTTTGAGGGCACTGCAGGGCGGTTGAACGCATTCCGTCATCGGCTTCGGAGTGCATGGCACATGAGCAATTGAATTATTTTTCACTTTCCGGACTTCGTATGGCACAATATATACAAACAACCAAGTCAGCGCGAGAGAACACAATGTGTTAGGTTTAGTGATTTCACGACCATCGCTAGTGTTACTGACCTTCTTTTAAATTTTTTTGCTGTGGAATTGTAAAATTCATATAACAATAATTGCCGTGTGAAGAGGAATATTTGAATACCGAGACATACCTAAAACAATATACAAAGATTTTATTGGTACTTCAATAAATTCTGAAAACTTTTGTTTGAGGAAAATATGTTATTTGAATTCATGTTTAATGATTGATTGATTCCGGGCGCGTCAACTACTAAGGTCATTAGTCCCGTTAGTGTTGTGCATGTTTTTATCGCGGAAGGTGGCAGTGATCTTCCTCCGCTGGAAGGCGAGATCATGCATATACCTACAAGTATATCGCCTCGCAGGGTTTTCCCTAACCACACATCTCCAAACAGCAGGGTAACGTCCCACCCGTGGCACACTCTGATCTCGTGATTGGTCTCCCGACATGTGTGGTAGTGGAGTGCTTGTAAGTGAACGTATGTGTAAGTAAGAGGTGAGGTAGGACAATGAAGTGAAAGAAAGGATCGTACGCGTTCCGTGGCCCGTTTATTAGGGTACTGCTCCGGCATTCACCTAATGTTGATCGGAGACACTACGACAAATACTGATCAGAGCATTCGACCACAAGAATTCTCCTCTAGACTCCTAAATTCGACCTAGCTATCTAGCATGTTCCTAAAATCCTGCCACCGTCAAACCTCATAACTTCCCGGTCACGGGCACTGCAGTGACACCAACTGATGCCTTGAGTCATGTACGTTCGTAATTTATGTTTAAATGTGTCAAAAAATTTGTTATATTTTTTGTTTTATTTTTTGAAGTATGAAGCTTAATTATGTTAAAAATTTAAACCCCTTTTCAACGATGGCGAAATTTCGACAGAGAAACTCTTATTGTCGGGTCCTGTTAACAAAACAGTGGATAAATTATTTTCCTATATTAGTAAGTTACTTTCTCTAACACGTGGTGTAGCCAGAATTCGAATTATATGGGTCTTTTGACGGCAAAACTGTCGGTCCGTCTGTCCGTCCTTTCGTCCATCCTTCCGTCCGTCCGTTCTTCGTCCGCCCTTCCGTCCGTCTGTCCGTCCGTCCGACCGTTCGTCTGTGCTTTCGTCTGTGCGTTCGTCTGTCCGTCTGTGATTAACCTTAGCGCCTAAAACTTTCAGCAGATTTTTTACAAAATTAATATTTCCCCATAGTGCTTTACAAGGTACTTTGAAGGCCTTCACAATATTTTCAATTTCTTTTCGAAAAGGTTCCAAATTTTTTATTAAACTTTGTCTTTGGATAGCGTAAAGGACGCTTAAGAGAATGGTACAGATCTCATATTGTTTAAAATCCCTGATTTTTTGAAAGTTTGAAAAGTGCAGTGGGTCCTGATAGTAATTATTATTTTGCAACTAGACGAGCAAAATCATATGCAACTGCAATAATAACTTTAGCTAGCGAGCAAGCGGTCAGCGAGGCAGCGGAGAATCTATGGCGAAGGCGTGAGGAGACATGCTCTTGTTCTCGTGCCACGAAATACTTTAATAATACACTGCTACTCTTCATTGAATTTCTTTAAAATTTGTATTTTAGCGATTTATTATATTAAAATATGATTAATAATAAATATTTGTTATGTACAATTATTTTATATTAAATGTTTCTCTTGTAATATACATTATTTGTTTATTACAAGAGGTAGTTTATAATGAATGCAAATGGTTCCTTTGCGAATGCATCTCTTCACCTGCTAGTACTCTCGCCTTAGTTTTTGGATCCGTGCCCGACAGGGAGAACCGGCTGCTTTTAAGATGTATTGATTCCGTCCATGTAAATATTTTCTTGTGTTGATTCATAGGCAGTAATTGTGAACTTACTTCCGCAAAACCCGAGGCCTTTCCTCGATTTTATTTTGGACGCGTTTAAATAACATCGCGGTTGAATGATACTGAAGATGAACAACAAGGCTTGGTGCGAATTTAAAGAATTAATTCTATGTTGTATTGGATTTAATTTTATTCCTACTATTTCGAACATATTTTCTCTTCAAAAACAAAACATTTATCGGATCATTGTGTTTGAACCTTATTTTCAGTTCTAGCCTCACGAAGAAATTATCGTTCGTCGGGATCGTTTTTGCAACACACTCGTCGTTGATACTGCCCCTCCGCATTTGTCTCCATCGCATGCACCCCTTTGACAGAGTACTCTCCCATCACGTTTCTCGATCGCCGTTTCGTCTTCACGCGCCCCTTCCTCCCGACCGTTTACGGAAAGCGCATTTCTTAGCTCGTCCACCTCGCGCGTTGGAACGCTTGTTCCGCGTGTTCTACAAGTTGTAAATATTTCCTCGGCATTCCCCCGATGCAAACTAGAATCGAGGGGCAAGCTCGTATTTCACCGCGCCTCGCACTCCGCTGATTCGCGGTCGGTCTCCGCCGCTGCCCGAGGCGCCGCCCCGCGCAGGTTCAAGGGATCCAGCCGCTGATACGTAATCGTTTTGTTTTGTGTCGTGTCGTTCTGGCTTGGAGTGGAAATTTTAGTTTTATTGCAGAGTGGAATATTGATATTTTTCGAAAATTGAAACCAGGATTGATTTTTTTCTGATACAAGGATTATTAATAAAGATTGATTCATTGAACAAAAAATAATTGAAAAAAAAAGATTTATGGAAGTTTACCAATAAATATTTATGTATCTAGAGGTGTTTAATATGTCTATTTCTGTATCGTAAAATGCGACTTAAAAAAGAATTCACATGTGTTGGCCATTTATTTTGACGCCTTTAATATCGATATGAAGTGATCAGTAATGACGTTTATTAGTTCTGAGAATTTATAATTTTTCTCTTTCTTCTGAGAAAATTATCTATGAAATATATATTTGATTAGTTACGAGTATTTTTTTTTACTCACATTAGTGAATATAAAATACGCAGGAAGATATAGGATCTTGATTAAACACACACAGCTGGATATGAAAATTGATAGAATCGGAATCCGGATATCTAAATCTTATGGTTGGTGAGTAAGTTAATACATTAACAGCGGCTCATCTCTCATACCCTTATACTAAACTCTCTCTGTAATATTACGTAGTTGATTATCCTGAGAAGATCTACCTAGTTTTCTAGAGCGTGTCACGAGTTGGATAAACAACATTTTTTCAAATAGATACAAGATGATTTTTTCGTAAACTTCGTTACAAGATTTACCTTCCGCAGCATCTCTACTTCTTGGATGAACTTCTCTCAACACAGAGGCATTAGGCACCACCATTCTACTAGGCTCCCTGACAGAATCTTCAATACGTTTTCGTCGTTTAGGCAAAAACCTGCTCCTTCTCGCAAAGGTTTTCGACGATTCTATTTCCTCGCGCATGGGCGCCGGCGATGCAGTCGCGATCGATAATTTTATGTTTGGCATGTTGGCTGAGCGGAGTCCGCCAGCGGCGGCGGCGGCGGCGGCGGCGGCGGCGGCGGCGGCGGCGGCGGCGGCGGCGGCGGCGGCGGCGGCGGCGGCGGCGGCGGCGGCGGCGGCGGCGGCGGCGGCGGCGGCGGCGGCGGCGGCGGCGGCGGCGGCGGCGGCGGCGGCGGCGGCGGCGGCGGCGGCGGCGGCGGCGGCGGCGGCGGCGGCGGCGGCGGCGGCGGCGGCGGCGGCGGCGGCGGCGGCGGCGGCGGCGGCGGCGGCGGCGGCGGCGGCGGCGGCGGCGGCGGCGGCGGCGGCGGCGGCGGCGGCGGCGGCGGCGGCGGCGGCGGCGGCGGCGGCGGCGGCGGCGGCGGCGGCGGCGGCGGCGGCGGCGGCGGCGGCGGCGGCGGCGGCGGCGGCGGCGGCGGCGGCGGCGGCGGCGGCGGCGGCGGCGGCGGCGGCGGCGGCGGCGGCGGCGGCGGCGGCGGCGGCGGCGGCGGCGGCGGCGGCGGCGGCGGCGGCGGCGGCGGCGGCGGCGGCGGCGGCGGCGGCGGCGGCGGCGGCGGCGGCGGCGGCGGCGGCGGCGGCGGCGGCGGCGGCGGCGGCGGCGGCGGCGGCGGCGGCGGCGGCGGCGGCGGCGGCGGCGGCGGCGGCGGCGGCGGCGGCGGCGGCGGCGGCGGCGGCGGCGGCGGCGGCGGCGGCGGCGGCGGCGGCGGCGGCGGCGGCGGCGGCGGCGGCGGCGGCGGCGGCGGCGGCGGCGGCGGCGGCGGCGGCGGCGGCGGCGGCGGCGGCGGCGGCGGCGGCGGCGGCGGCGGCGGCGGCGGCGGCGGCGGCGGCGGCGGCGGCGGCGGCGGCGGCGGCGGCGGCGGCGGCGGCGGCGGCGGCGGCGGCGGCGGCGGCGGCGGCGGCGGCGGCGGCGGCGGCGGCGGCGGCGGCGGCGGCGGCGGCGGCGGCGGCGGCGGCGGCGGCGGCGGCGGCGGCGGCGGCGGCGGCGGCGGCGGCGGCGGCGGCGGCGGCGGCGGCGGCGGCGGCGGCGGCGGCGGCGGCGGCGGCGGCGGCGGCGGCGGCGGCGGCGGCGGCGGCGGCGGCGGCGGCGGCGGCGGCGGCGGCGGCGGCGGCGGCGGCGGCGGCGGCGGCGGCGGCGGCGGCGGCGGCGGCGGCGGCGGCGGCGGCGGCGGCGGCGGCGGCGGCGGCGGCGGCGGCGGCGGCGGCGGCGGCGGCGGCGGCGGCGGCGGCGGCGGCGGCGGCGGCGGCGGCGGCGGCGGCGGCGGCGGCGGCGGCGGCGGCGGCGGCGGCGGCGGCGGCGGCGGCGGCGGCGGCGGCGGCGGCGGCGGCGGCGGCGGCGGCGGCGGCGGCGGCGGCGGCGGCGGCGGCGGCGGCGGCGGCGGCGGCGGCGGCGGCGGCGGCGGCGGCGGCGGCGGCGGCGGCGGCGGCGGCGGCGGCGGCGGCGGCGGCGGCGGCGGCGGCGGCGGCGGCGGCGGCGGCGGCGGCGGCGGCGGCGGCGGCGGCGGCGGCGGCGGCGGCGGCGGCGGCGGCGGCGGCGGCGGCGGCGGCGGCGGCGGCGGCGGCGGCGGCGGCGGCGGCGGCGGCGGCGGCGGCGGCGGCGGCGGCGGCGGCGGCGGCGGCGGCGGCGGCGGCGGCGGCGGCGGCGGCGGCGGCGGCGGCGGCGGCGGCGGCGGCGGCGGCGGCGGCGGCGGCGGCGGCGGCGGCGGCGGCGGCGGCGGCGGCGGCGGCGGCGGCGGCGGCGGCGGCGGCGGCGGCGGCGGCGGCGGCGGCGGCGGCGGCGGCGGCGGCGGCGGCGGCGGCGGCGGCGGCGGCGGCGGCGGCGGCGGCGGCGGCGGCGGCGGCGGCGGCGGCGGCGGCGGCGGCGGCGGCGGCGGCGGCGGCGGCGGCGGCGGCGGCGGCGGCGGCGGCGGCGGCGGCGGCGGCGGCGGCGGCGGCGGCGGCGGCGGCGGCGGCGGCGGCGGCGGCGGCGGCGGCGGCGGCGGCGGCGGCGGCGGCGGCGGCGGCGGCGGCGGCGGCGGCGGCGGCGGCGGCGGCGGCGGCGGCGGCGGCGGCGGCGGCGGCGGCGGCGGCGGCGGCGGCGGCGGCGGCGGCGGCGGCGGCGGCGGCGGCGGCGGCGGCGGCGGCGGCGGCGGCGGCGGCGGCGGCGGCGGCGGCGGCGGCGGCGGCGGCGGCGGCGGCGGCGGCGGCGGCGGCGGCGGCGGCGGCGGCGGCGGCGGCGGCGGCGGCGGCGGCGGCGGCGGCGGCGGCGGCGGCGGCGGCGGCGGCGGCGGCGGCGGCGGCGGCGGCGGCGGCGGCGGCGGCGGCGGCGGCGGCGGCGGCGGCGGCGGCGGCGGCGGCGGCGGCGGCGGCGGCGGCGGCGGCGGCGGCGGCGGCGGCGGCGGCGGCGGCGGCGGCGGCGGCGGCGGCGGCGGCGGCGGCGGCGGCGGCGCGCGGGCACCGATTTATCGCCGCAGCGATTCGGACGGCGCGGCCCCGTAAATCAACGAGACGAACGGCGGCGGCGGCGGGGGATCAGGCGCCGCGCCGCGCCGCGGCCGGCGCGCACTGCGCCGCGAAGGGTCGAAACGCGCGTGGAGCGAAATAAAATTCGCTAATTTCCAACGCGTGCAGAAATCAAAGGAACACCGTGCATCTTCCGTATATGGTTTCACTAAATACCTCGGAAATCAGGAAAAATACAAAAATACAAAAAATACAAAAAACAACAACAACAGTGATTGATTGACCGGCCTGGATAACAGAGTTCGTTAAGGCTGTAGGATCGCAGCTGCCTCGGCTCGAAGAGTCGCGAATCCCGCCTCGGGCATGGATGTGCTCTCGTGTTGTCCTTAGGTGTTGTAGCAACCTAAAAAAATCGATTGACTACAATTTCAGGGGCATCAACTGCTAACGTCATTAGTCATGTAAGTGTAGAGCTTGTTCTATCGCAGGAAGTGGCGGTGATATTCCCCTCTGGATGGTGATATCCGGCGCACGTGGCTCGTGGGTTCTTCCCCAACCAGATATCTCTCATCTGGGGAGAACAAGCTCTAACCTGCCGACCGGTCTCCCGGCATGTGAGGTTGTGTAGTTCGTGTAACTGTGTGTAAGTAAGGGGTCAGGATATGTCCTGAATAGATCAAACACCACCAGATTTTGAGCAAACAAGGAAGGTACGGAAAACTTCTAACAAAGTGCGAACGAATAATGGGTTTGCAGCGACTCGCCCACTAAGTGGAGAAATTACTTTTACAGTTTATGCATTTTTTGCCCACCAAAAATTTTCGCGTTTCGGCTAGTAAACAAGTCAACGCAGGGGGTTAAATTGTCGTTATTCTATTCGTTAACCCTATGAGACCATTTATTGTTTCTTGAAACACATTAACGTAATTTGGAAGTTAGTTTAGAGAAGTTTGAAAGTTAGTTGAGGAAGTTAGTAGCTCAAGATAAAGACAATGGTATATGACAATAATACTAGTTATAAAATGTATTATACTAGATTTAAAGCTAGCCATTAAAGGAACGAAGAAGGGGGCACTAACAAAAGAAATCTCGTATTTTACGGTGTTCGGTACTTCATTCCTTGTAACACTAAGTACGTGCCAATTGGAACCTCTCACATGAAAATGCGCTAAATTTTGGAAATTTATTATTTAGTTCATGTTACCAACCGAAAATTTGTAGGTTGAATGTTGGCTCTGCAATCCCGGTTAGGTTTAGTGATTTCGACCCACAGTACTGTAAGAGCAGCTGCAGAGCTGCCCTTTTAGCCGAAAACGTTCGCTCTTAAAAGAACACTTTTTGACAGTTATAGCTGGCATCCCACGAAGTGGGCGTGTCCATGATGAAGACGATGGTCTGTATCTCCCTCCGTCTCTAGTTGGAAATGCAGCTACAGCGTAACTATTTTTTGTCTTAGTAGAATGAATTATTTGGATCTCCTCGTTCATCGTGAAATGAAAGTTTAGGAACATATCAAATAATGTATGTACTCCAAACGAGCATAGTAGGTGTTCACTCAAAAAAGTAATCTTTCCTTCTGTAAGGTCATTCTACCTTATCGTATTCGCAGGCGCAAAATAGTGCTTGTGATGTAAATATTAATTTTTGAGTTAACACCTTCTTGCATTACGCTCCTGTAGAATTGAAACGTTTAATAGCTTGTTCCACAAATAAGACGTGATTCAACGTTCTAGACGTGCTATTTATGGTTATTATTTCTGGAGAAACCTTATACTTTCTTAAAAGATTTTATGGAACTAAACAGAAATATCAGAATTTTACAATGTCAGAGCGTCCAATTTCAGAATTACTGAAATATTAAAGCAGCATTCTTTTTAAATACGTGTGTCGCAAATGAGTACCGAGCGAATGAAAAGACTTCGAGACTTCGTTTGCTTCTGGACAGAAAAAAGGCAGCATTTTCCTTCCCAAAATGTCACATGCAGTGAACTTCTTAATGATGAAATTAATAATAATAATAATAATAATAATAATAATAATAATAATAATAATAATAACTGGTTGCAGTTTTAGTTTTTTCCCTTTTCCCCTACCTAAAGAAATCTCCATTATTTCTCTGGTTAAATGGTATTTCAGATTTGTCTCGTATCACATCAATTGACTTTAAGGTTTCCATACGCCCAGAAATATTATGCCTGAAATAATCGTTATATAACAATGCATGCCTATTGTAGTGAGTTGTTTTAGTTTAAGAACACTAGGGTAGTGATGAGCGTCGATTCTGTTATCAAGTAGGTGCTTTGGAAAAACAAAAGAAAAACAGTTTAACTCACCACGAATCATGCGATCACCACGATCATGCTGTTCTTTTAAAAATGACACAAAAATATATTCAAGGTGATCGGATGTTGCATATAAATCTAAAAATAATCTATTGTATTTCCGTGAGTCCTCAAAACAATAAGTATGTTTTCGACATAATGAAGAGCAATTTAATTTGTAAAGAATAATGTATATTTTCAACATTTTCGCGAAAATGGCACCAAATGTTTTGTGTAAACATTGTCCTTGAATTGCGTAAAGGACGCTTAAAAGAGTGGTTAAATTCTCATGTTTGTTGAAATCGCAGATATTTCCGAAATTGAAGAATTGCAAGTTTGGGGGCGTCTTCCTAAAACTTTAACATTGAAGATAGGGATTTATCTTAATGAAATTTGCGCATGGGGGTGCGCAAGTGAGTGCACGGGCGGGTGTGCGAAGGGAGCGCGATCGGGAGCGCGGGCGGTGAGCGGGCGGATGCGTGAGAGAGTGCGCGGGTGGGTGCGCATGCGCGAAGGGGAGCTTGATCAGATGTGGGGGAAGGTGATCGGGCGGGTGCGCGAGAGAGTGCGCGGCGAGAGCGCGAGTGGGTGCGCGAGAGGGAGCGCGGGCAGATGGGCAGGCGGGTGCATGGGAGAGTGGCGGCGGGTGAGCGTGTTGGTGCGCGAGAGGGAGCGCGGGCAAATAATCAGGCGCAGAGGAGATTGCGGAAGGAATACGTTGTCTGTGGTAGGAATAGAGTTGTGGGGAGGGTCGGGTCTGGCGGGAGTCGATTCAGGGAAGGGACCGGATCGTTGAAGGAGCCACAAGTGATAACGTTTGCGAGCTGGAGGGTGGCCACGAACGGAAGGGGGGGCTGGGCGCGGAAGAAACCACAGTGAGTTGACAGTACAACAAATGTAAGCGTGAAAAACAAAGATAAACAAGTGCCTGGAGTATGGTGAGTCGCGGAAATGCACACAAACGGAGAGACTTAATTTTAAATTTTGCTCTTTCACTTTCTACCCATCCCTTCAGAAACATCGTCACTAAGTTAATCGCAATAAATTAGATGACCGTGAAACATGGACGTTTTCGCATGAGACTTCAGAATACATCCAAAGGCCATTTCATTTGTAATTAAACTCCGTGATACTTGTAATGATGTTTAGAATGAAAGAATAATATATGATTTGTCTTCAATCACATCTTATTCACTGTAGATTTGCGTCCCAATGCCAGCATCTAAGCTTAGGAGTACGATCGCCTTCTACCTCCCTTCGCAGTGCGATCGAAGGAAGTGAGGAGCGGGAAGCGCAGGGGCCTGGGGCGTGGGCGTGCGGGAAAGAGCGGCGCGGAACGGAGAGCGGCAACGCTCGCGAATAATCAAACGCCAATGTTTTGCTTCTTTCTGGGCCCGCTGAACAAAGCAGTGTGTAGGGTTATGTAAACTATTGACTTCGCTTCTTATTTGTCTTGACGAAGGCAGCGTTCGCGGGGCCGCTGGAACACCGGCAGGAAACCCGTCCCCCCACATCCGCCCCTCCCCCTGCAACAACGCGCGCCTACTCGCTGTCTACCCCATCGCGGGCTGCGCTCCCGCAGATTCTTCGACAGACGCGTTCTCTCCGTCTTACTTTCCCTTCTGTTGATTCTCTTTCTCTCCATTCGTGGGGAGACGAAGATGAAAATTAGATCCGCCGGCAAGGGGCAGGGTCTGGGAGCGGCGAGACGGAGCTGGCTGCAGAAGAGGGAAACGAGGGTGGGGCGTCGTGGGGATCTAAATAATATGGCATTTATGTTATGATTATAATATATAAATGACCGAGCAATACAAGTTTAGTTCCGTTACCAAATAATAACCCATATAATCGTACAATTTTTGCCTCTGCCTGTTTGCTAATTGCGGGCTAATATCCGGACCTGCTGAACCGATTTCGATACGACTTTCACGGAATTGTTGAGTATTTTGTCTGCCGTACTTTCAACTCTTGATCGCATATAATATAAAGAAGAATGTTTTTTAAGCAATCAACAATTTTATTTCGATATTAATTTTGTATATTTGTTCTTCATAACAGAGAAAACCGTCTGTCTACATGAGATATGTAAACTTCCCCGTCCCTCTTTATCATCTTTAACTGAAAGCAGAATTTCTGTGCGCTATCTTTGTTTCTTTGCAAATATATGGGAGCATTATGCATAGACAGAATCGATTCCTTTCCTTTCCCAAAAGACTTGGAAAAAATAAATTCCCGGGACTACTTCCGAAAGACCTTTAAGTGAGCAATCTCCTAGAAATAGAACAAGAATGAAGACAAGTTAGAAGAATCCTTGTCCCGTGATGTGGTCTTTGCCGACATCTGTGCAGAATCTAGTAAACTATCATACAGAATAGACGGTGACTAGAATTTTCCTCCAAACAGGGTCTACCTTCAACACATTTATACTTTACCAAAAATTTAACGAATGTATTTCCCCGCCGACAAGGCCTTTGTTGGTTTAGCAAGCCGCGTCTCTGAACTCGATTCCAAAGAGTGACGTGAATTCGAAGAGTCATAACTAATGAATTCTGTTGTGCATTTCATCAAAACGTCGAGCAGTAACAACTTGAGCTAGTAAAAGGAGATCTGGTTTACATTTACACACACCAGCTCTGGAATTCTAAAAGTGTAATAAAATAAATTACTAGTACTCAATAGCGTATACTTTCTCGCATTATTTTAAATATCAAATTCAGGGAATTCAACGAAAATGATACATATGCCATTACTTTAAGCGTTCTTTATTCCATCTGTGGAAACAATTTAAAGAAAAATTTTGGAGCAGTTTTTGAAAAAGAAGTTTTTTATTAATTGTATTAATTTGAAGCACAAATTTCGCGAAAACTACACTCTTAAAAAAATGTGAATGACTTTTTTTAAAGGGATGATTATTTTAAACAGATTTTTAAAGGCAAAAAACCTTATCTTCAATTTTGTAGCTTTGAAATATACAATTTTTGCAAATTTAGGAAACACAGACAGCTTGCCGGAAATGAGATTAGCACCAACTTTTACCGACTTTTGATACATAGGAAGAGAAAATTTAAAGGGAAAAATGAGAGCCGTTCTTGAGAAAAAAAATTGTTTATAGAAATTAAAAATTGCCTTATTTTACGCAAAATTACTACTCACATTTTCGAAAAAATTGTACATGACCTCATTTAAAGGTCTGTTTTTCACAAACATATATTATAAAGAGAAAACATTTATCTTCAATATTGTAGTTGTAGGAAGACGCCGAAAAAAATGAACTGTTCCAATTTTAGACAAATCAGGGATTTCAATGAAAATGAGACCTGCGCGACTTCTTAAGACTTTTTACGCTAGCCGAGGAAAAAGTTTGATTTACATTTTTGTAACAATTTTTGAGATAATTTTGAAAATGTTGAGGTTCATGAAAAGTACCCTTAAAATCCAATGTTAAATTTGTCAAATGTTCTTTTTAATCGATTGGGGAATATCAATTTTGATGAAAGTAGACTGAATGGTTTACGCGTAAGCTACGATCAGCCAGACTATCAGTCGGAAGGCCGAACAGACATTTTGCCGTCAATCGATTTTCCCGCATCAAGGACCAACAAAACAAGGCTTCTGACCATACAACGTGTTAGAGGAAGTCATTAACGTCTATAGGAACAAGATTTATCTACTTTTTCTCTACCAGGGTACGGCAATAAGAGTTTTTGGGAATAAATTAGCCGTTTTTCGCGCACGGCTACAATACTTTCTCTTCTTAGGAAGTAAGAGCGAGAAAGAAGAAAGAAATAATACGGGGAGCCTGGTCTAGATCTATAAACAGAATATGTATTGAACCGCGATGATTACTGTAGAGTACTAGGATACATTATTATTTGAGCGATGTCAAAATGAAAACTTGTAAGTAATATACTGACAGAATATTCAGTATTTGTATTAATACTTATTGCAAAAGAAAAGTGAAAAAATTCAATGAGCTTACCGGGCTTCTTGGATTTGGTTCTGCCTAGCAACCACAGAAACCAAGCAATGTAGGAGTATTTCAGTATTTCCTCCTTTCAAAATCATCATGTTCTCTGGAGGAAAACTTGGTAAGAGGCCTTGAAGGTACAGTGGACACAAGGTTTCTGCTTGGAGGATCGCGAGTGTTGACCGCGTCCAAGGCGCGGAGCAGCCGCGGCATTTCCGACCGGCTGTAGCGCGCCGACGCGCCTGACATTGCAACGGGTGCGGCAACCTTAGCCGCCGTAGGATTCATCCGGCCACAGGCGCACCCGCCGCCGCTCCCATACAGGTCGTCGCACGCGCGCTTCTTTCACGCAGGACAGGAATTTCAAAGCCTTGAAATTCCTGTCCTGCTCCAACGATAACTATTAGTTCAAAAATGGCCCCCTTCTCTTTGACAGCGTATAGACCTATTTTGTCTGTTCTACACAAACATAGACAAGTGTTCCGCTTTTTTCGTACAAAATATTTCATTGTTCTTTGCAAAAAAAAAATCAACTTTATACGCGCTTGTTATATAAGTTATTTCAAGTTTGGCAGTGAATCTTGCGATTTCACTCGATCCCAAATTCAGGATAATAGTCACAATGTACCCCAGTGCATTTACCGTGTTTCGTTGCACAAAACGAAAATGCCAATATAGAAGATTTTCAACTTTTTAATAATAAAAACTAGCTGAGAAAATTAACGAGAACCAAACCATAAGCGTTTGTGTAAAACTATGTTAGTAAGTGCGTCATGCCTTTACTTTGAAGTTGTTAGGACGTATTGAGTGAATATTAATTTAATATTGAATAAATATTAAGAAAATATTACAATGCAAATGAATATAAATAATTATAAAAATATTCATTAATTGATAAAAACAATAACATTAATTATTCCACTAATATTATAATTATATAAGTATAAACAGTTATAAAAATAAAATAAATAATTATGTAAATAATTATTTTAATATTGAATTGAAGATTATTTTAAACTAGATATAAGAAAAGTTATAAATCGACGGTTGGTCACTCATGACTATTCACTGTGCAATTTCTTAGTGTTCAAAAGAATCGTACAAAAGAATAGCCGGTCGAATGACGTTGGTGCTAATGCACGAGCGCAGGGGAGAGCTGGGGTCGCGGGCCCGAGTTCCGGGTAGGCATGGAAGCCACCTGTGTGTTGTGGCATCCCGCCATGCGTCATCCCTCCCATGGCTCCCGATCCATTCGGGTGGCGCAGGAGCACGTGGGCGTTACACCTAGACAATGCCATTCCCGAGTGCGTATCCTCCCCCAGGAACAGTGTAGTGGGGCTGACGTCACCTGGTGGCGTTCCTCAAGGCCCAAAAGGAGGCAGAGGAGCCCTACCGTGGTCCCTCCGCCGGCTAAGCAGCGGCCGGTCTGAAGGGGTTCGCGGGCAACGCCCAGCGTAGCCCACCCCGCTGGTGCGGATTTACTTAGTACATATCAGAATCACGTTCTTGTGGGCCACTTTGGAGTCAAGAGTGGAGGAACCGTGGTACACGCCATGGTTACCGCATCTGCAGGTTAGCTAGTACCAGCCGGTGGAAGGAAGTTAATACAACCACCTAATCAGTGTTTCCTTGAAAGAAGTTAAACAAATGTACTTATACTTACATAAGAATAAACTTTTTATCAATGATATCAAAAGCTTTTGTACATTTAGTGTTTAAAAAAAATGTATTTTAAATTGAGACAACTCCATCACTAAACAATGAACACCAGATATAAAGTTGCCAATGTTTCTTTCAAGGACATGAATTGCATTTCTAACGCTAAACGTAAATATGTTTTAATAAATATCTTGGTTTTCAAAGAAAATCTTGAATTAACATACTAGATAATCCGAGACAATATTAATAAGTAGGAAATTAGGATGCATGAACCGTGCACCCGGCGTTTTGTTAACGGTTCGATGCCCTCTTTCGTAAGTTCTGGGGGTCACCTGCTCTGCTCTCCGACGCGACTCGCCTTTTTCGCACTTTACGAGGCCGCTCGAGGAATGCTGGGCTTTTCGTGTGGTTTTTGCCAGCAACAAATACTTGATTATCATGTTAAGAGCCGACGTTAAGTATGCAGCTCGCACTGGAATCTAAGGCCACGTATTTGTGAGCTTCTCATTGCTCTGCTAGGAATTCCGACGCCGTGTTAGTGGTTTCTGAACTCCCAATGTCGCCAAGTATGGTTTTTCAACATGAGCAGTTTGAGTTGCAGGAAAACGCAACACAAAATTTACCTGAAATCTAATACCATCTGGCATGACGTAGATATACTGCGAAGTAAGGTCCTTCCAAGTCAGGAGAGCTTTTTCGTAAGAACCTAAATTATTCGGCTTAGTTAAGCCATTCAGCATGCCCTTCTTTCGTTAGTGTTTTTACGAAGAACTCTGTGAAGAAATTTGAGAATAAATAGAAGAAATTGGTTGCCTATAGTTTCAACCAAACATGATCTAAACTCACTAACAAAATAGGAATGTGAACATCCGTTACAAACAGATCTCTCGAGTCATATCAAGCATAGCTCTCACCGGATAGTTTTACTCTCTTCTATTGCAGATCCCGTCTTACAATTCCAGTAAATAAATTGTAGACGTCGTAATAAATTGAAAGCGTATGTTTAGTGGTATCGTATGCATCATCACCACTGCAGTTGGTAGAATCAGTCAGCCGTTCGCGCCTAACATTTTTACGGCCGAGTACGGATCTACTTTGATCGTAGCCTATGGCGTGAAGGCTTTCTCCTTGCGATCATTGCGCCGAAGGTAAAGGTAGCCACCACGTACTCCTAAAATCTAATCGTCAATCGTCATTTCGTAAAAGAGGTTTGGTGGCGTTTTATTATTAAAATACATTCCTACCACAAAATTTGCATTTTAAAAATAGGTGTTTGTTCGCATCATTACGCTGAAATAGTGACACTACTCCCAAAATACGAATTTTAACTTAATGCACTCTAATTGCAGATTGGTCTACCTTCCAGCACGAACAACAGCATATCTTATAGTACAGTATTCCACCAACAAATGGCAGAAGTGTGAATGCAAGAATGATGCATTTCAATTCAATGTTACAACTTCAGATTCATTTATCTCAACACCTGATTTATTGAGTTGTGCCACTTTTACAGCCACGTACGATTTGTAGAACACCTTTAAGCCAAGAAATTCAAGTCACACCTAGGAAAATCATCCCGTCAAATACGTGATTCCAATTAATTTTATTAACTCATTTACCTCTGTATTCTTAATGAACATGGACACGTGAAATAGTGTGAGGTAATTAATCCTATGTTTTTGGAGACTAAAGTGGCACTGAGAATGTGGTGAACAACCATTCCTTGCTGGGATTGTGGATTCGAATTGTGTTCAACGCATGACTGATTTCACTTTGAAATTCTGACATGGTGGCTGATTCCAACCACCACTTATCGTATCTTCTAAATCATAATTCACCATTTCATAATAACCCTGTCAAATCAAATACCAGTTCCGTGATTCCCGGTCGCGAGCATTCCATCACGGATGCGGCCCCAGACGGAAGTTCCTCTCTGGTCACGCAGTATTGACCACTTATGACGTCGCGCGCAGGGAAAATTTCTGGATCCGCCTCTGGAGCCGAGTCGGCGCGTGCGGGCGCCCCGCCGCCGCCGCCGCCGCCAGGCGACCTCTCTCGCCGTCGATGACGCACGACCTCTGCGCCCTCTCCCTCCTCCTCCTCCTCGCCCTCCCTCTCGCGAGCCGCAAACTAGATGAGGAGGCAGCGTTTCTTTCCCCACGACCGAAATAAAAGCCTTGCTCTCCGCCGCCGCCGCCGCCGCCGCCGTCGATCGCCCCGATGTGCATACCAGATGCGCCGGAGCCCGTATTTCATCCCGCATTGCATTAGGACGCGCGCGGTGCCTCCGCCGGCGTTCTATTCCCGAAGCGCCCTGCGGCCCCCCCCCCGCCCCGCGCTGCACGTGTCTCGCGCGGCCGCCGCCTACCCCGACTCCCTTGGGTCCGAATTGGAGGACTCCGCAATTGGTTTTTTTGAGGATCCCCCCGCAGTAATTGTTTTTCACGATTCTTGTGGCAAACGAGTATGTGTGTGTGTGTGTGTGTGTGTGTGTGTGTGTGTGTTTGTATTTTGAAACTATTAAAACTATGATATATCCATATGTTAGTAGGTAATTTATGAGATTCATAATAAATTTATAATTGAGCAGATTTAGTAGTTCTCTATAATTAATGACGATTAGTAAAGTTTAAGAAATTATACTCAAATGTGTGCTTTTTCATATTTGACGATTTATATTAAATACGACAAAGTGTAGTTTTAACACCAAAATTCCCAAATTTCCCGAGTCCTAATGCAGATTCCAAAATTTATGTCATTAACACCATTTCCGTATCGTAATCCTTTTTAATTTTTCATTAATGATTAATTATATCACTATTCTACTCACTCTTAGATCTTTCCCATGTTTCTGTTGTACACAATGGTTGGCTCCGTTTATATTATCTCAGTCTTACAGCTCTCGTTTTCAGCAATGAGTGCTATTAGGGTTAGTCCTGATCATGTCTCCTTTACTCTGCCTGACCCCATCGGTTAAAAAAAAACTAACTAAACCAAACTAACTAACTCACTTCATTTAAGAATGCTGTATATTGATTAATAAAAAATATTTGTGTTTGAGTGTAATTGACAAGTACAAAGCTAATTTTTGAGAGTTTCTGAAATGAAGATATATTTAAATGTTTGTATAGTTCTTCAAAGCGAGTGAGAAGTTAAGAACAAAAATATTTAGGATATATTGAAACATTTCTCAAACAAAATGTGTGAAAAGTAGAGAATTCAGGAACGTTAACTTGGCGAGAGAAGTTGAATAGGGACAGTCCCTAATAAAAGGGTAGAATACATTCACCTATTATAAATAATTCATCGACAGTTACAAACTAGGTTGGAGAGTTTAGTTTATGTTGAAGGCAATGTAGCACTGATTAGATCAATTAGCATGACACGCATGTTACCCAACAATTGTAATTAATGTTCTACTCTCTATTACCACGTTAATCTTTAATTCTTTTAAAGATCATAATTGAATTATTCCGATACTCCAGTATTCTGCATACACGTCGTGCACCATACCGGAGTCTCATGCACAAAACCGAAAGAAAAAACTCGCAGTCAAGTGGGTCGACGGCTGCCTTCCTTTGAGCGAAAGCGAAGGGTAGCTGAATCGAGTTTCCGATCGCAATCGATTGGCTCCCACCGTCGAAGCACGCATTGTTTGCTCCGGATGATTTCATTGATACGTCCGCCGGAAGCAAAGGAGAAATTTTTTATGGCCCGTGAGCAGCGTCGGCAGAGACGAAAGCGGATGTCGAATTCCAGTGCCTGTTACTGCCGACTGAAGGGCGAGTGGGCAGGGACGGCGGTTAGGAACTTGAGACAAGCGTTTAGGGGAGTTCCTTCGACAAAAAGGACTCCAGTTTTGTAAGGTATATTTTTTCTTGGAAGAATGTTGTATATTTTGCATTTATATTTTCATATTGACATACATTTTTCGTCAATACCCTTGAGTGTGAATTTTATTTGTTTAACAAATTTCTACCTACATATTTATTTTATATTTGAATATTAAAAGCATTTTAATATCAGTTTCGTAGTTGGTTATATTTTGCCAAATGAATTTGTAATTCATAAAATTTAATTTTCATAAGTTTTCAGCGGTTTTCAAATAAAACTTCTTACTTCTCTTGACAAACAACTAGAAGAGTTTAAATCTATTAGTGTGTTCTATTAGTCTATCTATTAGTGTCACATTCGCAAGTGACTGACGTAACTTCATACTGTTGCTAATGTGAAACAGATTGACATTGGTCCATCATTTTGTTATACCGCCGTGGTAAATAGTAATAAAATAAATTAATAAAATGATAATTAATATTAATTTGTACTTATCACTGAAATGTATATTGGAGTGTTCAATCGTACTTCTCGCGCATGGTTTTACGTTTTGATGAATTGAAAAACTAATCAAAATATAAGAATTTTATAACTTTTTAAGACGTTCTTTCATTTACTTCAATATTTTCTTGTCTGCTCATTATGTCATTTACAGTCGAGTTTCAAATTTACTCACATGCAGTCAAATGTACTATATGAACATTTTCATTCCGTTGACTGCATTCATTATTTTAATACTACAGCCTTTCACTTTTTCACTTCTTTTACATTTCAAGCATGTGCTGAGAACACTATATCGATAGAGAGCGATTACAATTCCCACACTCTAATCCTGTTCTACAGTCGTCACAAAAGAGGAGACATGATTTCCACAACTTTCCGCTACATTGGCTCGCTTCGGTAAATTCTGAATCGACTAGCATACAATGGACCACCCAAAATGAGCCTTTAATAAAGGCCGCCGACATTCTTTAAGCGAAGAACAAGTGTTGAGCAAGCGAAAGAAAATAAATGGAGAAAAAAATGAATGTGATAAACGATACGTTTCGAAATCCGGGTGTTGGGGCAAGGGCATGAAAATAGTAGAGGCTATGGTGACGTCATTGTAGACATGTCGTCCGCCTGTACATTATACTGGATATTTGAAGTTATGACCTGAGTTGTGGTTTCCGGTAAAAGTCGACGACATTTGAATGTATAAGACTATAGAACAATGATCAAAATAACTTTAAATTCCCCAAATTCGGGAGTAATATCTTAAACACGTTACAAAATGACACAATCGTTTGAAAATAACGTTCATTCCTCTTTGAAAGATTTTAGATTTTACATTGTTTAAATGATGCTGTTATGTGAAAAACTATTCCCTAGTTTCAGTATTTTGATGTAAACATAATCGGTTATTGTGTTTATGAAAGTGTTATGATATACTGCAAGTTGTATACTCTCCTTCAGTTTCCACCACCAAGATTTCAAATACCTTTTCGGGGATATCTGTTTTATGATCTGGCAACGAGTCACATTTTTATGGGAGGTGAGTGATAAATTGCCCACACGTTAATGTAAGAGGGAGCGAAAATTAATGTCCAATGTTGTACTAATACATTAAAAAAAATATTTTAAAAGTCGTGGTACAATTACGATGTGATGATACAGTTATGTTTAGAGGTATAAATTACGGTCCAACTGGCATCACTGGAGGTGGTAGATTACAGATAGTGCTACTGTGGCTTTGGTGAGCGGAGGACGCGACGCGCCGAGCAGCGTAGGAAGAGCGGGCGGTGGCGGCGGTGGCGGGTGGGGAGTCGGTGATGGGAGACAGCGGCGGCGGTATTCATGGTTTGGCGAGCTACACAGGCGGCCCGCGGCGGCGCGCGGATCTCGCGTGATATCTGAATACGCGCCGCCGACCTCGACGACCGCCGTCCCAGCCGCACACTTGGCTGGGAAGCGACAATCCGCGGGCAAAAATGCTCTTTCCATTTACCATTCATTTTTAATTGGTTATTAATTCATTTAATTCATTCAATTGATACATTCATTTTTAAGGAGATTTCTGTTTGATTTTGTTTCTATTGTGTAATATTCTAGTATTGTGATGTGTAGTATGGTTTGTCAGAACGTTTACAACTACATTCATTTTAACGGATTCTGTTCATCTGTTTTCGAAGATTTGGAATTTTTGATACATAATGTTTTAAAATGGTCACGTAGGTTACAATCAATTCCATTCAATTTGTAGTTAATTTTCTGAATAACAGTTTGTAAATTCGTACGTTTTGTAAAGAAGATGGGTTCATTTTACAAGAAACACATTTATTGTAAGTACAAACCATGCGCTTCGTATATATCTGCATCGCAGTTTCTATCAAGCAGCAGTAAACATTTTGTAAAAGAAACAATAACTTAGATTTCGCAGAACAATTAAGAAAACGGGTGGCACTTCATTATCAACAAACATCCACGCAATCACAGGGAGGTCTTACGTGTTTTCAGTAATGTAATTGTTAAATATCTGAATCTGACACTAAACTGCAGGACTTCAAAAATAAAATAGTTGTTATATGCAACAAGTTGCTAATTACTTGATATCTGCATTAAAAACTTAATGTCTGTGTCTTACAATCGGATATCTACAGGTTAGTTGGATTCCCAATTCAAACATTTCGTTGTCATTCTCGTTCCTATACTAGAGCAGGTCCTTCCAACGCGTCATATGTTTATCATGCGAATTTGACCAACACTACACAACGCCAGCAACACTAATCGATAGTTTCCCGTAGAGTCTCTGATCAATATTAGGCGAATGTCGGAGCAGTACCGTAAGAAACGAGCCACGAACCGCGTGCAGTCTTTCCTTCCTTCCTCATCCTTGTCTTCCCTCTCGCTTTGAAACACACACTCACAAGCATTCCAATACCACTTGCTAGGAGAACAGATGGGCGCGTAGAGTTTGTCCCGGCGAAGGCTGTGTCTCGCTGGAGAGGAAATACTTGGATAGGAAAACCCCGCAAGGTGACGTGTAGGTCGGCCCCAGATTTCACGTTTTACGCGGGTATTGATTGATTCCGATTCAGTGCTTCCGAGTCAACTGCTATGGTCAAGTATTTCTAACGGCTATGGTCATTAGTGCCTTACGTTTAGTGCATGTTTTTACCACGGGAAGTGACGGTGATCTTCCCCCGATGATGGGGAGATCTGGCGTCAACTTGCGGGGTTTTGTTCTACAAGGTATCTCCCAGCGACGTGGCGGGGCATTGCCTCAGCCGGGAGAATCTCCATGTTCCTGAGACGTCATCCGACGTGTGTAGTAGTGTAATGCATGTAAATGTAAGTGTGTGTGTGTGTGTGTGTGTGTGTGTGTGCGTGCGAGTGGTGTAAGAAATGGATGAGAATAGGTCAGGGAAGAGGAAGGTAAGATCGCGTGCTGTTCGTGTCCCGTTTGTTAGGATACTAGTACGACATTCGCCTGATCTGAGAAATCACGGAAAACTACCGATCAGAGCAGTCGGCCTTTCGAATTCTCCTCTAGACGACGGCTAAATTTGACCGAAATCTCTGTCCGGTGTTGAAAACTCTGCCACCGTCGGGACTCGAAATCTAGGGCCTCCCGGTCAGAGGCACTACAGTGACATGGGATGATGCCCTGAGCCACCCCGGCCGTTCTCTAGGCGAAGAGGAACACCGCCACCTTCCGCGATATACCAGGCTCAACTCGTGCGGATCTTATGACGACTGCTGTTAACGTTGTCCGAAACACCAGTGAATCATTCACTCTAGCAATCAGCAGGCCACTTGTTTCCGTGGAGCGGCGCGCGGCCGCGGGGGCCCTAGAGAAGCGCGCCACGCCGGGGGGGGGGGGGGGGGGGCACGACGGAGTCGTTTGGTGACCACCGCGCCACAGTGGCGCTAAAACAGCTCGTACTTTCTCGCCCGTACTTTCACGCAGACTTTCGCGAAAAGTACTTAAATTTTCGAAATATTAAAATTTGTACATGATGTACATGATTTGTACAAAATTTGTACATTAGGCTATATTTCAAAATATATATTTAAGGAACATATTTCAGTAAGGAAACATCTCTATTTTCAATATTTTAGTTGTAGGACGTCTCCGAAAAATATTTGTACATTTGCAATTTTCGAAAAATCAGAGTTTTTAACCAACGCGAGACCTGCACCACTCTCTTAAAAGTTCTTCACACTATCCAACAACAAAATTTAATTAAAAACGATGGCGCTATGTTTTTGAAAATTTTGAAAATGTCCAGAGGCGTCAAGAAAGTACCACCCAAAATTAAAATATTGGTATGAAATTCAAGTAGCCACTAGATCATACGGATTGATAGGGGAATATCAGTTTCAATATCAATGGGAAAATCTGCTGATCGGTTTAGCCCTAAGCGTTGTTTACAAACGGACAGACAGGCGAGAAGACAGGCGTTTTGCCGTAATTCAATTTTTGGGTATCAAGGTTCCACAAAGCATGGGTTCTGGCTGCATCACGTGTTAGAGGATTTTTTTTTCTAAATTTATCAATTGGATTTATCCTCTTTTTCGTTACCAGGGTCCTGTAATAATAGTTTTTCTGTCGAAAATTCGCCATGTGTTCGCGCAGCACTTCATAACTTTCTCTCTACTGCGTGAGCGGTAGCGAAAAAGCAGCAAGGAATTTGTGGACGAGGAGTGGAAGTCGGGCGAGGGGCAAAAAGGGGGAGGAGGCTGAGGAAGAGCGCGACTGCGCCGCAGCCATCGGCAATTAGTCGTACGCACCGCCGGCCGCGCGAGAGACGAAGTCGTTGGATCGAAGTGACAGCTCCCTCCGCAGGCGACAAGGGTGGGGGACAGGGAAGGCTGTCGGGCGGTTTGGCGCAGGCCACACCGTCAGTCGCTTTCTTTCGGCTCTAAAGCTTTGAACATTCTTTAAAAAGTTTTCGATGGTGAAATTCGTGCTATCTGATGACGGTATCACAAAAAGGTTGAGTACAGCAGGACGAACATGATTTCTATGCAATTGATTTTTTAACATAATTTTTGATTTATTATTATTATTACTATTGTTATTATTATTACTATTGTTATTATTAATATTATTATTTGTTTTTAATGCGCTAGTCTGAAATATTTTGGCCTTTGGTCTTTGTGTGCCCCATGCTTAATTCTCATTGGTGAACCTAGTATGTGTGATTGCTTGTTCTTTTATTTTTCGTTTGGTTACATGGTGTACATTTTTTTTTAAAACTGTTTGTTTAATATTTATTACAATTGTTACACATGTACTATTTAATTCTTCTGCCGAATGGTATGCAATTGATCTCAAGTAATATTGTATCCAAGATAATATGATTTCTAGTTTTCACTGACATCAGCGTTTAACTACGACCTAAGCTAATATTTGTACATTCTCCTCTCCATCACAGAAATGAAAAATGTAGAATACAATAGTATCTAGCATTGTTATATCATTTTTTTGGCTTTGGAAAACTCAGTATCAATGAGAACATATCAACATTTTTTCGAACGATTGTAGTATAAGAAGATATATTGAATTTAAATATCCACATCATTTTCGCGAGGAAGGGCATGTATCATACCTGAAAACGTGTAACATCAAATTTAATATGAAAAGGAAATATGAACATTTTCCAATCTGTTATTTACTTTTTCCGGTATTTGCCTTTTACATCAATTTGTTGTATTGTTGAATTCACTAATATTCACTATTATATTGTAACACTTCCGGTTACCTGGGGAACCGGATAGCGGCCCTATCGCTAGCTCAAGTCGGTGATGGAAGGAATTGTTACATAGTACAATGGAAACACAAGAATAAACACTTGTTCACTGGTAAAAATTCACATTTATTCCTGGGCAATATGATTAAAATGCCCCAGGGAAGTTACACTCTTAAATTGAATAAAGTAATAGCGGGAAAATTAGATGAAGAAGAAGAGAAAAAAAAATGAAAAGTTAGTTTTAGGAGTTAAGCTTAAAAAACTAAGAAGAATTACAACTAACAATTACAATAGGTGAAATTACTACTGGTCAGTGTGTCAGAGCGTGACACCGCATTATGAAACATTTACACAGTAAGGGCGGTAGCCCTAACGATACTGCCTGAAAAGGGTCTTTGTGCGGCCGGGTGCGGCCGTGGCGCGGGTGAGAGGGTCGTCTGGCGGCCTTCAAAAAAAAATTGCCTCCAGGAAAGGCAACGACCTCTCTCGTCGCCAGCTGGGCAGCCGCCTCGTAGTTTCACGAAAAGGCCGCGATGCGTGGCTGCATAGGCGGTGTCTAGAAGTCTGGTTGAGCTGGCGGATCTAGAAGTTCTGGGAGAAACTGGCAGTACTAGAAGTTCTGGTCGAAACTGGCAGTACTAGCTGAGCTGGCCGGACGATTTCAGGAACGGAGTTGCCAACTATGCGTCTCTCTCTGACTTTTATGATAAGAAGTCGAACACAACTTCGGACAGTTTAAAATTCGATTGGAGAAACATTCGCCTCTCTTCACAACGGAAACCCACCCCAAGAGAAAATTCTCTCTCCACTGCAGTCGGCTCACAGCTCAAAACTCGCAGTAAATCCCCACATAGGCATTATCGCCCGAATAATTCCCACCCCCATATAAAATTCTCTCTCCACTGTCCTCAGTCTAATATTCAAGCTCAAATAATAAGAAGTTTTCCAGAGACACACTGGTCTTTTCCCCAACGCCTGATACTCTGGCCCCGTCTGATTGATGAAAAATTTACAAGTCCGGCAGAGGCGAACTTTGTCTCTGACCGACGAATATCCCCCCCCCCCCGTCTAATGATCTGGCCCCGTCTGATGCCCAAGCTCTTCTGATTTTCTCTCCGTCGAAATCTTATAAGGTAAATTTTTACCCCCTCCCGTTTCTCTTATGTGCCCTAGCTCTTTATAAAAGTCAAGTCACTATTGGCTCTAGGTTGTTGCGCATCACGCTATTTTCAGCCAATCGCCACGCATGAAGCCACAGAATTTTCCGCCCTGCGTGCCAGCTGCACGTGCACAATGTTATTTTAATTTCTTCTAGAACATCGCCCCGTGCTTGCATCAGGGGGCGCGTTTGCGTGAAAGAAAATTTATGAGTTTGGGATTCCCCGAAACGAGCGGGCGCTGTCGAAACTTCGCAGCCAGCACAGCGAACACGTGTGTCCATTGAATCTGTCAATGCTAACCCTCTAAACGACTCCGGTAATGGGCCGGGGGCGGTAGGGACCATGCGCGATAAGCGGAGTCGCGCACGTGTGCCCGTCTGCGTAATCTCTCGGCAGAAATCCTGGGTGGCCGGGTCTATTTGTTTAAATTTTGATCCAGTGAATTTCGTTTATAAAATAATTATGAAATCGGTTTCGCCATAATATTTGATGCTAAAAATAAATATTATTTTAGTAGTGTGCTTTTTCCAACTGTAAGAATAGTCATATCTCAGCATACTTTTCACAGAATCCAGATTTAATCCCTCCTCCAGCTCGCCTTTTCCTCGTGCTTTGTTCGGGAATTGGCAAGCGCTTGACCATTGACTCGCCGCAGCTGGGCGGCCCACTCGCCCTGTCGGTGAGCCTGTCAGTGATCCTGTCGGTCGGGGAGTGCTCCGTTACGCTCGAGCGCCCGCGACAGGGCGACACTCGAGCGTCGGTTGCTGGCCACCACGGCTCCCCCCCCCCCCCCCCTGACGCAGCACCTCCACCTCGTGCTCCGTCTCGAACCTCGAGCTGTAGACGTTCAGGCGCGCTTGTTCGAATTCGTCCAGGTGAACGTTCAGCATTTATTTCTTGGCCTACCATTGGGTTTCCTAATTAGCTGACGTCATGACACTTTCGATCTGCGTTTTTGCTTTTTGACACCTCGCGCTCGTGGTCCCCGGTGCTGCTCTCTGGTTTCGTGAGTGTTGGGGGCCGTTTTTATTCATGAGAGCGAGTGACTGAGTATCGATTCCGAACGCGAAAACTATTGAGGACATTACCGTACGTGTTGTGCATACTATGTTATAGGAAGTATTCATTTTCTGCCTAACGTGAGATGCGGCGCCGATTTTCACGTAGGCTAGTGGGGTTTTCCGTCTTCAGGAATCTTCTCCCAGCGGGACACCGCCCCCGGCGGGACACCCTCGAAGCTCCTGACGGGTCTCCCGACATGTGTGATAGTGACGTGTGTGTGTGTGTGTGTGTGTGTGTGTGAGAGAGAGAGAGAGAGAGGGGGGAGAGGCTTAGAGGAGGGAACAAGGATAAGAAAGGAAAGATCGCGCTCGCGCGCTGTCCGTGGCTCGTTTGTGAGGATACGGCTTCGGCATTCGTCTGAAAATGTTTGAAGAAACCACTAAAAACAAACGATTCTAACAGCTATCCGAAAGAAATCTCTTCGTAGCTAGCGTTGAAACTCCGAATCGATCTGGGTCTCGATCCCTACGATTCCTTGTCGACGATGCCAGAGCTAATACAGTCGGTTTATTTTTCAACCTCTTTTCTTGACGCTCTCATCATCCTCATTTTCATTGTCAACCTCGTCAATGTTTGTAATCGTCATCGTTGCCCTCATCATTAGCCTCATCGTCCCCGTTAATATTATCGTTTTCGTCAGCGACATAGTCTGAATCACTGAAGTACCCCTGCTTCTGAATTTCATGGTGCCTAGCTATGTTACAAACGCGGTCCCAGACGCTATCTGAATCTGCGCATTCTGCACTTTAAGGTTTCTTAATGTCGAATTTTGATGCTATGATTATGTTCCGCATCCGCTTTATTGCCGAAATGCGGCTCGTGATGTTCGCCCTAATATTACCCATTATCATCTTGAAATTGTTATTTTCCCCGATTTCAACTTTGTTGGTTGATATAGTATCATCATTATATTCGGTTCTCGATTGAAGCATCTTTGACTATATCGGTAACACTGTCCAGATCGATGTAATAAGTTGTTGCCTTTGACTCAGTTGTCCACTGTCCCACACAGCGTATAGATTTTCCTATTTATTTCTCTCGTCTTCTGTGTTTATTCATTTGTGTGTGTATCTTTGAATACCATTGTGTTCCATATGCGTGTTTATAGGAATCCAGAGAGTTGTGATTTAATATATATCATTACATAAAATGTATTTTCAAAATGTGGCTTGGAATGTATTTTTAAATCGTAATAAAGAACTTATCAAGATTTTTAGATTTAGTATTGAACTTTTACGTAAATATTCAGGTGCGCTTTTTCAAATCCGTCCAGATGTACGTACAGCATCTATTTCTTGGCCCACCATTAGGTTTCCTAATAAGCTGACGACACGAGACTTTTGATCTGCATTTTTCCTACTTGAAGTTTCCATTCTTGGGGGAACAACGATGGTGGAATTTCGTGACATCTTGCCATAAAAGCAGCGTCGTTTATTCCTTGCGTGAGGTAAGTTTTTGTTCTGCACGTGACTTGTAGACTTCGCGACTTCGAAGCTGGAGGTTGCCATACGAAAATATATGCCAGATGTCGTGATACTGGTGTACGATGAAGAAAAGTATTCGAATGGTTTTTGAACTTCGTCATTTCTGTAAAGTTCAGGTCACTTCTTGTTCTTTAAAGGGAGCGTTGTTATTCTCGAGAAAGAGCCTGAACAGTCATATTCTGAATGAAACCCTGTTTCGGAATGAGGCATTATGAAAAGTCTTGTAGTGATTTGTGCTTAACTTAGTAATCTCATTGTGGAACTAAATGTGAACGAAATACTTCACGTAATGCTAATTACTCTTCCTATTTCAGCAATTTCTGAGACCACTGCAAAGGATCTTATTTCATTTACTGTTCATATTGCCAAGAGGCTTACTCTCTTATTCCTAAACCTAATTTTTCGTCGAAAAACTTTAGTAGCGCGCTGCCCTACTGTGGTGCTTCCCAAAAGAGTGTCTTTAGGTTGATATATCTTAGAATATGTCTAAAGTATGTGTATATTAATGGACATCATAAAGGAAGATATGAGGAACTTCATAATTTCATAGACTGAATTGTGTCTGCAGATATTGACAACGGGAGACATACTCTGTAGTGTTTTACAAACACTCAGATGGTTGTATTCACAAAAGATCGAGGAAATTAGCGTTTTTGGAAAGTAAAGACGTGAAATACAAGCAAGGTAGTTGAAACTTTGAGTTCTGCATTTTTTCAGAAGATAAATGCAGCTTTGAAAGACGCGTTGCAAAGATTAGGCATAATCGGTTGATATTACATGTATCGAAGAATTGATACAAAACACATTACTAGGAAAAGGGTTGACAAAAAAATCGTAAAATATCCTACATTTGCGTAAAAAATTATCATCTTCAGATAAGAAATAATGCAATAGCATAACGTCTATGTATTTTCATCTTACAATTTCACTTTATTTTTACAATTTCAATGCTGCATTTCAGTATGTTACAAATACCTTATACCATACACGTATTGTCAATCGTAAAAGCCCTGCAATTTTCTGCCAACAGAAGTTTGAACATCGAAAAGCATCTTTCTACATCCACGGAAGTTAGAGGCGCATACCTGAAATAGCACAGATCATTTCGCTGCGAATCATTTCCCTTCTTTTCAAGTTAAATTCTATTTTAACGAAATATGTAAAATGTGCGCCTATAATTACATGAATGTGCATCAACAACTAATTGGCCAAATGTGCCCTAATATATTAATCTACGTAGCATCCATTTCTAATCAAAAGTCAAGGAATTTCACTTAGCTGTGCCCTGAAGCAACAGATAAAACTAGGCAGAATCATAAAAATCTGCTCCATTATGTAAAGTAAACGCATTACACTGAGCACAAATATGGAGTCTTCGGAGGAGGGAAGATCGTATAAACGTGTGTAATATTGCCCTGAGTGTGCTAGTGTGAGTCTCTCAACTTCCCGCGCGTTTACGATGCAGAGTCTCGGGCGCTCCAGACCAACCTGACGTTTTTATTGACGTACGAGAAAGACTTCTGAAGTTCCTATTTCCTGTCGACGCGCACGGACTCTTCTATTCATTTCAAGCCGTATCACACGATACATCTGACAAATGGGCGACAGCTGAATAGGATCTCGAAAACAGAATCCTCTCGCGAGGCAGGGTAATTTTGTCTTTATCACCGCACAATATCATTTCTGTCACAGCCCGGAGCTCATTAAGAAAGGAGCACCACTTTGACTTCAACCAACAGCCCCGAGAGAGCGTCCGGCGTAACACGAGAAGCAAAAGAAAGCAGCACAAGTATAACCTGTTGGGAGCCCGTCAAGATCGCTCGAGTATTGCCTAAAGCTAGTCCTTAATACGCACTTGAGGCGAGTGTTTGAACAGCGGATTCCGTTTCGAACGGTGGCTGTTGCAACGCTAAGTATTGGCGCGCGTGGATAATATTGGGTGGGAAGTTTTGTAGTACGTTCGCTAGTAGCAGTTGGAGGTTTTTGCACTTTTACTGAGCACGTTAAGCCACAATTAGCTTCGGGAATGTATTTATAAATCTTGCAGCTTTATGAGACAATGCAGAAAAGAGATGTCTTTTGTATCTTATTTAAATGGCATTTTATGGCAAGCTGTCTCAGAAACGTACAATATTTTTTTCATTCATAACATTAAAATGTATATCTTGAAGTGTCATTATTTTCTTTTTAAAATTTGTGTAAATCCTGTGTATTTCATTAGGGATTGCCTTAAATAGAATGTAATATCCAATGTCTTACGAGAACCATGCAGAGAAGATAAATGTAACGACTAGTGTAATAAAATTGTATATGAATCTGGTTGTGAAATGTGAGGCTTTTTATCATCACTTGCATATTCATTCATGGAACAAGTTCTGCAGTATAATATACAGTTGTAATTAATGAGAAATTATTATTTGAAATATTACTGGTCGTCCTTGGATATACTCCGAGTTTTCGTAGAAGTTATGAAGGGAAGCTAACTTGTACTTTTTCTGTTACGATGCCAATATTTGAAACCTGTATCATATAAAAATTGTATGTAAATCGTTTTAAATTTAACCACCTCAGCGAATACAAGTACTATGTATTGAATTTGTTTTCTTACAAATTATTAGAATTGAATGTATACCAGACTATCATAATAAAAGATGAATGTCCCTACTTAGGAAAAAATTGTAGTGAGATTTACTTAGCTGGACTCTGCATGAATTTACAACTCTTTGGGATGTGTATGTTTTTTTCATCTTTGATGGCATTCATTTAAATATGTTTCATGGAATTACGAGTTTTGAAAAGTAATCCTAATTTCATATTTATAATATATTTCTATAAAATGATATCGTGTCACATTTTATTTTATATCCATCGTTTTTGAAATACATTAAGTAATAAAGTTCAATAACATTATGATTCAAAAACATACTGTGATCAACATTTAATCACCACTTTATCTGTTTTTCGTAAAAATAAAACGTTGCATGTTATGTGGTAAGAACATCAAAGCACAGTATTATTCATTACTTCATAAAGATAAGGCAACAATGTACTTGTTCAACTGGATGAAATCGACAAATAAAGCATCACTTTCTGACGTAAAAAATCTGCATAGTCTTAGAAAATCTTGAGCCACTGATTGACAAATGTCATCCCTGTTGTCAACCATAATCGTCATCTCTAGATGAGTTTAGAATTTCATAAAAATTGAGAAGCAACATGCAAATACGAAACAGTGTTTTCTAATCTTAATAGTAGAGATTACATTTGCTTAAGCATAAATAGTATAATCTTTTAAAACAAAGTGGTTTTTGACCAAAATGGAACATTATCATTGCAAGATTTAAAGTGTTTACTTCCATGTTCACTTCGGAACAATTGGCGCATATTAGTAAATAAGATTAGTTTTTTATCGCTTGAAATTTGTAATTTTGTTGTGGACAGATAGTGGAGCTCGCTTCAAATTATATTTAGACGCCATTATTCGCAATATCGTAGAAGAATGCTTTATATGTTAGTGTTATTAGTGGTGTAAGTTAGTGTTATTAGTGGTTTTGCGAGTTCGTTATTCGCAAGCTCATAGAAGAATGCTTCATAAGTTAGCATTGTTTTCTGTCGGATTGCCAAGGCTAATGGCGGTTAAGTCGTTATCACTCGACAAAGGAGAAAGTTCTGAGTGCCTCTGACAAGACAAAACGTGTACCGCGGCGTGAGAGTACGTGGGAGGTTTTTGCGCGCGTGGTGGAGTGTTCAGGAACAAGTAACGTTTGCCGTGCGCAACGAAAGGGAACGCTTCTCATTGGCTTCGAACAAAGCGCTTCGCACCCAGGCGACAAGTGAAATTTACTGCGCGGTCACAGACTTCGCGGTTTCACAAATGTCTGTACTACGTTGAAACATCGATAACTCGAATGCGAAGGAGAAAAAAAACGAGTCGTCTTATGACTTTTCGTTTTATAAAGGTTCGAGTTTGTGACTGGGATAATAGAGATGATAGGGAAGTGACTGGGGTAATAGAGGGTCGGTTAGGTTAATGTCATACAGCAGAAATTGAGGCTAATGTAATACACTTTACGAATTGTTACTTATTGATGTCCAAAATTAACAAAAATTAGCAAATGTAAGAAATATGTTATATTTTTAATGACCATATATCAGGAACTTAAAATGTTACTGTATTTGGGCGTAGCCAAAGATAAAAACATGAAAAAAAACACTGCTGAAACACTAAACACTAAGGTCTAGTCCGGTCGTTGTTTACCAATCAAAATTCATAGAGATATCAAGCTGTATCACTTTAGCCCCACCAATGTATCACATTAGCTCCATCAGGTAGGGGTAATTGATACACTTTTATTTTGTAAAGAGTTGTGGTAGGTCTTTGTTATTTTTTGTTTGTTGTTTTTTGTTGTACACAAAGTAGTTTATTTTAATCTGTACACGTCTTTAGCACCCAAAGGCTCATATTCAGTATTTTTATTGTGTTTATTACAAATGGTATAGAACAGGGGTGTCCAACTTGCAAGATCTCAAGCAGGGTGGCCACATTGGACGGAATTTTGCTTTTTGGGCTGGAAAACGTTTCTCTCTCGCGGGACAAAAATTGATTTTGCAGAATACCCCCCAACGGGCGTAAATGCATCAACACATATGCGGTTTTGGGTTAGTTTTCAGATTACGATGAAATTTCCAAAAAGCAACCACAACAACGCTGTCAGTGAGTTTTTTTGTTTTTTTACATTATACATGATTTTCGATTAATCATTTGTTAATTCGTTCAAATGTACTTTTAGAAGTGAGTAATGTTAGTTTTTAGACCTCTAAGAAAGGGTGTTTTCTAATTTGTGGACATGTGTCGTGCATAACATGAGTATATAATATATCACATTGACAATACTTAGGCTTAATTTTAGAATACACCATTTAAAATTAGTCATATGTTGGAAGTACTGTTTCACTGCCAGCATTTTCCGTTAAGTCATAGGGAATAAGCATGCTTATGTAAGCATTTCTGTGGAAATATTTTTAAGCGCGGATATTTAAGAGGAACTAGGAGAGTGAAAAAGGGAAAATGGGTGAAATTATTTTATACCTTAAAGTAGTCATAAGAATAGTCATAATTAATTTTTAAATATTACGATATAAGAAAAGGTATACGTTTTTACATAAATAGAAGTATTAATTACAATGTCCACAAAAAACAACAAACTAATCAAGCATTTCGCATTCTCACAATCTCGAAAAAACATTCATATACAATTATTTTAATGTAAATTATAATTCCTCGCTTGGAATGTTGAATTTTTCTTATTGGGCGAAATTGGGCGAATTTTCATCCATCTAACGGCGGATGTTTGTACGAAGCATCTGGCAACCCTGACGTCAAGGGACACAACTAATACCTTTAATATGGTTGCGAGCCATATTTTCATTACCCAGACTATCCACACCCGACATTCCCAATTTCGGCACTTTCCCTGGCTACTCTGAAATGGGGGGGGGGGTGGCAAAGGCACCATGCGTGAAATCAGGTCCTACCATGCATAACCCTGTGAAACACATTGGGTGCTTTTGAATGTCTAAATTTACTAAAAAAAAAAAAAATTAAAAAAACTTAACCTAAACATCGCATATTTTTACATTAAATGGTGTGATGACCCCGTCAGGGTCCATGCGTTAGGCGTGCAATGTTCTCGCCCGACATGGATGCAAGGACCTTTCACGTTTGACTAATATCCTTTCGCGAGCCACAATAAATGGCACCGCTGGCCGCATGCGACCCGCCGGCTGCCATTTGGACAGTGCTGGTGTAGAAGATAGACACAAAGTTTGCTCTTCTATATAATAGCCCTGATTGACCTTACATTGAGTAGTTCAAAACTGTCTGGCTACTTTCTTATGCTGCGGTTTACAATGAGAAATTGATGGAAAGAAATAATTAAATTTAATACAGCCCTAGCTATACACAATATCAGAGTATTCCATCTTTTAATAACGCATCAAAATACTCCGAAGCCCTCGTTGATGTGCTCTTTTTCCCCGGCGCAACCACGGGTTCGATTCCCGATCGGGACAAAAAATAGTTGAGGGCTTTCCTTGCAATGGAAATTGCACATTTCCTTGCAATTATCTGTTGATGTGAGACGATGAGAAAGCTCACTTCTCAGGTTGAGAATACCATAATACAGCTTAGGGATGTCTTGTGCCAACAACACATACCCTTTAACCCAAGTTCGCAAAGCCGCTGCTTGTATGCCTTAGCGAGTAAAGAGCTGTTGTGCCAAAGTACATTCATCAAAATACTCTAAGGCTGACGAATCGTTGAGGGTTGCGTGGGATAGGAGTCCACAAACAGCGTTTTGTTTCGCTAACTTCTAAGCCAGCCTTGAGATTTCTCATAATTTTCTCGACGATGTTTTTACTGTGATTTGTGGAGAAGAATAGCCACGCTGGGAATTATGAGTTCGTCACTGACATCGTGAAGCGAATCCTTGACAAAAATAATTAATTCGAAATCGTTTTTCAGTGACCGTCGATACTGCTAAAAGAACTAAATCAAAAGATCAGATCGATCTTTTTCATTACTATTGGTCAGTATTCAATTTTTGTTCTCTATGAGAAAGAACATAGACAATCCACAGAAAGAACAAGCTCTTTAAATGCCATGATCATTAAACATATATTTTTGATAATTGAACTTAGAATTACCCAATAGTATTTCAATAATTGTGATAAAGAGATGAAATTAAGATAATCAAGATATGAAAAATTATAGCAATTGAGGTTCGAATAATCGAAATTTATCTGTATTCCACTGTCATTCAAAAATCGTTTCTTCTGGAAATGTATTTATATGAAATGTGCATTTTCAGAATAAGGAAAGATAATGATCGCAATTTTAATTGTTAGTTTTGAACTTTGTGTATCTTCCGCACGTTTTATGCGTTTCAGTTTTGTGAATGAATATATAGTACTATTAAGAAACATTTCAAAGAGCGTTGTATTCAGTAATGGTAGATGAAGTTATTATTATTGATTTACGTTGACTGGAGGCAAATATTTAAAGGCCAACTACTCTGAACTCTTCTTTCTCTGAGAGCTTTTCTTCGAAGATTGTTTGCTTGTTTCCTGCGAAGGATGAAGACTACTGTCTTATTTTTATCGTATATAATACACATAGGAAAAGTTGATTTCAAGAATAAGAGTTAATATGCAGACGAAGTAACTTTCCTATTCTCAAAATTCTCGAAATAAGAGTCTCTTCAAAAACTTGTTGCTAGGCATTAACACGAAACCGAACCAGTCTTATCGATTCTTATATTAGGGCTTTCACTAGATGAGAATTTGTAAAATGATGTATATACAAAAACGTCTCTTTGATCTTTCGCAACTGCCAGTGCATTCATAACCTTAGTCAAAAGTCAAATAACGCAACCAGTCACGACAGCCGTGGATCAGTCCCTGGTGAACTACGCGTCCAAGCGTCTCACCTCCCCTGTCCGGAGCCACATGTTCGGTACACTGGTGCACCCCCTGCCGCGCCGAGAGTCCACATTGTATGTTCTCTGTCTGGCGCAGTCCGCGAACCTTTTTTTTCCCGACTGGTCCCTGCGTCGCCCCCCACCCCCACCCGCCCCCCTTAGCTCTTCCGCCCGCGCCGCACCGCAACACACGAGGCCAGTCAGTAAATTCACGTGGACGAGGTGTCGCCGCAGTCGCGACTGCTCGCTCTGTGTGCGCGCTCCCCGCCGCCGAGTTACTACAGCCGCTCTCCCCAGTAAATACTGATGGCCCGCGCATCCGTTACAGCGAGGGCGGGGAGGCAGCGGCGGCGGTGAAAATGTGGTGACGGTGCTGCTGGGAGGCGACGGAACTGTGCAAGACGGTTGGGGAAGCGGGGAGGAAGGGAACGAATATTTCTATTACTAATTTTCAATGCGTGCAGAAGTTGAAAGAACCCTCGGCCATGTCAGAGTTTTATTTTCTTTGATACTTCCCAGGAACTCCGGGAAAATCTAAAAGTAATGAATCGGTTTTGATTTTGACAGACAAATGCAAAAACTTGTTTGCGTTATTTCGCGTATTGTCAGAGCCCGATTAGCCCATACCGGGAACGCGCTTTACGTGCGCCCCTTTCCAAACAGTTCAGTCTGTACCTAAATACTGATTTTTGTTTAGGGACTGAAAAAATATAAATTGATTTTCTACTCAGAAAGTGGTGCCAAACAATAGTCGTTAAGAATAATGTTGATGCGACTTACGCCTTTCGAGAATCTTTTATGAAGGGTTTCTTAGAACTCATTAGTAAGAATTAAATCACACAAAGGAACAACACTATTATTTTTCATAGCCTATTTATATTCTTAGCCTAAATATCAGGAGGCAATCTAAACTGAAGAATCTTTATTAACAGTCATAATTGGCAATAACAATAATTACAAAAAATACTAGATGTAACAATTACAGATTCTTTTGGCCCACTTATGTTCGCAATTGTTTTCTATTTTTGAAATTTAAACACTTATGACAGAATGTACAGTACATACTCATGTACAGAATATTGCATATAATTAATTTACATTTACATTTCAAAGACAAACAAGACGAAAAAGTTTGATGTTTTAAAATATTTACATAATTGTATTGAAGCAACAAAATAATCTTATTACGAAACATTAATGTACCATTTTCTGTATTACTTATTTGATCTTCCATTAATTTGCATTAATAAGTGTTTTTTTAAACATAGAAATTAGAATTTATCGATTCAAAGGATTGACGGAGTACGAAATAAGTTTCTTAAATGGTATAGGAAGCTAATTCCTCCTAATGTTTTTATAATGTTTCTTTAGTCGTAAACATCGCATGTGATAAATTCATTTTCAAAAGCTTTTCTTATTTCATGTTGTCTATTTTCATCTGGCTCATTAAACGAAAACTTGATTTTTCCAGGGAAGCTCCAATCGTCGACATGTTTTTATTTTCACGTCATTTGAGCTAGTGGCATCAACATTGCGTATTTCGTTAGATGGTTTAGTCTAATACATCGAATTTTACAATTTCGTATCACATGTGAATATCAATATCTAGTTTTCCGCATTTACCAGTAAAACGCCGGCCTGTAATTCTGCGCTCTCTGTCCATGCTGCTTTACAATTTATTTCTCTGGGACCCAATATAACCGGTGATAAAACGGCAATCTCGCTGACCCAGGAAGGAAAACAGCAGGCGGTGGAAGGGCTGCCAATCCAAAGTTCGGAGAGCACGGTTGCGCTTTCTCGTAGGCAGGGAAGGAAAATAAGCACAATATTACTGGTTCCGAGAAATCCTATGAACTTGATATTCTGAACCGCATGTCACAAAGCTTCGTGCCTGACCGTATGGTTCATTGTGTCCTGTGCGAGCAAATTCGTATTGGTGAGTTCAGCAAAGAACGCCCAACTATAAAACACTTCAATTGATGCTATGTGAAAACACATATTCCGGATGATTGTGATCTTAATAAGGGAAGTTTCTGTGAACATAACTGCTTGCAGCAAGGGTTAATAGGTACGAGAATATCGAGGTATCTCTATACCAGGTATCTCTCCCAGCGAGATACCGCTCTCCTCCGACTCATTCTCCGGAATGTGTGGTAGTGTAGTGCATGTTAGTGTGTGTGTAAGTAAGGGGTGAGGATAGGACAAGGAAAGGAAAGGAAAGAATGATCGCCCGCGGTCCGTGCCCGTTTCTTAGGGTAATGCGCCGGCATTCGCCTGGTGTAGATCGGAGAAACCACGTAAAACTACCATTCAGAAAAGCCTGCCGCTAGAATTCTCCTCCTAACAGCGGCTGGATTCCGCCCATCTCTTTAGCTCCGAGCGGCGTGAGGGCGTGGCACACGGGCAATGTGGAGGGGAGGCGCAGTGGCGGGGAGGCGCGGTGGCGGGGAGGCGCGGTGGCGGGGAGGCGCGGTGGTGGGGAGGCGGAGTGGCGGGGTGGTGGGGTGGCGAGGTGGCGGGACGGTGGAGAGGCGGGATGGCGGAGAGACGGGGTGGAGGAGTGGCGGGGTGACGGGGAGGCGAGGTGGCGGGGAGACGGGATGGCAGGGCGGCGGGGTGGCGGAGAGGTGGGGTGGCGGGGCGGCGGGGAGGAGAGCAGAGTCACTGGCGCGCCGGCCACACCCGCCACGCCCACGACGTGGCCACCTCGCGGCGGAGGCGGTGTCTGCAAAGCGGTCGGGTGACTTCCATGAATAATTATGGGCGATGGGTGATGCCTCGCATGACATGGCCACACTCTGCGATTTATGTTGCGCCGACCGCCCCTGCGAAGCCGCCACCCCCAGGTGACCGCTTGCCCTGTCGCGCTCGCGTGCGGCTCGACGACCGAGGGGGAGTCTGCGAGGTAGCCGCCGTTGTGCTTTACCTCCCTGGTTCTTGGGACGAATGAGTTAATGCAATAGATTTATAATAGGTGGTCATATCCATGAAAAATAGTTTTTGTGGTGTGTCATTAAATTGAGATATTTTCCAGTTCATTAATTACACTAGGGAACAAAGAAATCTTTTTTTTCATATCTTCAAGGAGAAAGTGAGGATTTCAAACAAAAAGATCACTCTGATTTCGAAAATCATTACAAAAAGTTTCCGTCACGCAAGGTTCAATAGGTATGAATATATATATATATATATATATATATATATATATATATATATATATATATATATATATATATATATATATATATATATTATTAGCGTATTTTCCCAATAATGGAAAACGTTAAGCAAAGATTGACTCGTTTTTGTGTTCTAATTAGTTTTTGTGGAGTTCTTCTTAATTTTCCAATATTCTTTCATTCTGTTGGAGAATGCCAGTTTTCTTTCTTCAGACCATTTCGGTCTGTAGGGTTTTGATTTAGGTTGTTCTGGTTTGACTTCCCATTTGTTCACTTTGTTGCGGAAGGTGTTTTTGTCTGAGGTGTCAGTTATGTCGGCGTGTCGCATGTCTTTTTTTGTTTCTTTCATCCATGGTGTTGTACTTTTAAGTGAGGATATATAGTTTAGTATTCTTTTAGTTAGTCGAGTATTTGGTAGCCTGTCTATGTGTCCGAAGAATTTCAGTCGTCTTTTCCTGATGTCGACTTCTATGTTCGAGTACTTTTCAGTTGTCTTAATAGATTGTAATCTGTATCCATCGGGAGTGAGTCTCCCACCGAGTATTTTTCTAATGATTTTTCTTTCTTCTTTTTTGATTTCTTCCAGTTCATATTTCTTGCTGAGAGTGAGTGTTTCGCTAGCGTAAAGAGCTGCCGGTTTGATGACAGTATTATAATGTCGAATTTTGGTTTTCTTAGACATGCATTTTTTGTTGTACAGGTTTTGGATTAGTCCGAATGCTTTCTTCATTTTCTGGAGGCGGGTTTGTTGTGAAATTCTTTCGGATCCGGTTGGTTCGATGAACTCACCCAGGTATTTGAAATGTGGTACCGTTTTGACCGTTCTATACCTTGTGTGCATGTTGTCACCTTTGTGGGATAGGACTTGAGTTTTCTCGAAAGAGATCTGTAATCCTACCCTTTCTGCACATTCTTTGAGTGTTTCTAATTGTTTGATAGCGGTCTCTTGGTTTTCAGACAGTATCGCTATATCGTCGGCAAAGGCAAGGTATGGTATGCAGAGGTTATTTTTGGGTATGCCGAGAGTGATAGGTTTCCAAGCATCTTGTCTTTGAAGTTCTTTTTCCCATTCTTCCATTACTTTGTCCAAGACTAGGTTGAACAGGAGAGGAGAGAGGCCATCTCCTTGTCTCACGCCTGTCCGAATTTCGAAAGGTTCTGAGATTTCTCCCATGAATTTCACTTTAGAATTTGTTTTTGTAAGTGTTTGCTCGATAAGTTTCCGTGTTTTGTGGTCTAGTCCTCTTTCTTCTAGGATCTGGAATAGTGATGGTCGATCGATAGAGTCGTAGGCCTTTTTGAAGTCGACAAATGTACATGTTACTGGTTTGTTTCGAATTGCTCGCATTTTGATTAATGTTTTTAGGTTGAAGATTTGTTCGGGACAGGATCGGTTTGGTCTGAATCCTGCTTGAAAATCTGATAATTTTGGTTCGAGTTGTTCTTGTGTTCGTTTCAGAAGACAGGCCGAGAGAATTTTGTAAATAACTGGAAGGAGGGAAATCCCTCTGTAATTGTTTACATCTGACTTTTCTCCCTTTTTATGTAGTGGGTGAATGAGTGCGGTTTTCAGGGATCGTCAGGGATTTGTTCTGTTTGCCAGATTTCTTGGACGATCTGTGTGATTTCTTTGAGTGAGTTGGGTCCAAGGTTTTTGAGCAATTCTGCGGTAATTCCATCTTCACCTGATGCCTTGTTGTTTTTGAGTTTTTTGATGTGGGAGTGGATTTCGTCTTGACTTGGTGGTGACGAGTCTTCATTTGTGTGGTCAGGTTGTTTCTTTGGGAATCTCCTTGTAGGTTCCGGACAATTCAAAAGTTGTGAGAAGTATTTAGCCAACTCTTGGCAGTTTTCCTTGTTCGTTAATGCCAATTTTCCATCTTGCTTTCTGAAACATAAGTTGTGTGGTGTGTATCCCTTCATTTGGTTGGCGAATATCTTGTAGAAGTCGTGCGTGTTATTGTTTCGAAAGTTATCTTCGATCGACGTCAGTTGGTCATTAATGTATATCCGTTTGATTTGTCTTATATATATATATATATATATATATATATATATATATATATATATATATATAATACATGAAATAAACAAAATCTTACACAAATTTCCGCATTTTCACTCCAGTTATCGTACTACAAAGTGTTATTAACATGCATCAAGTTAAAAAATGGAATAAACATATTCCTGCAATAATAGGCAGACATTAAAATGATTTGTTGGTATTCCCCATAATAATGATTTGAGTTTTCTGTACAACCACAACCTAAGATTCGGTGTACACGTGACACAACACGACTGCGTGAGCAGCCCATGGTTTGACCTGATCACAAACACGACTGCCAAAGCATATAGAATACGCAAGTTTTGTAATTTCATACATTTTTTCCTTTGAACTTTGGATGCACATCTTACACAAATGTAACAGAAGTTATCGGCTTGACTCGCACACTTTCGATGTGAAATGACGATTTGCATTCTATCGAACTGGTTCAATTCTACATATCATGTGGCGAATTTCATTTTTTAAAACTACAGAACTATAATGTATTAATGTATTTGAGGTACATGCAAATCAGATACGAACTCCACGCGCACTGCGAGTACAGTTCCACATGACACCGACTGAATCTGCCAATCCCAACACTCAGATACTTGTATACTTGCGATAAGGAAAGGGGCTAAAATAATTCCTTCCAGTGACCGATGCGCAGTACGAAATATGAGGGTGCACGAGACTTGTTTTCAAAATATCCACTCAGACCGCTACGTCCTACTCGTAGTTGATCGCGACTACCAGACGCGAGAATAAATAGGCAATATTCGAGGGGGCCATTGCACACTAAATTCGTTATAAAATTGTCGGTATTGAATGTTAGTATCAGGTCGGTTAATGTTAATATCAAGCCTCAGGTCAAATGTAATACACTGTACTAACTGCTAACTACACACCTGCACTACAGCTGGATTTTTTATTACTATTTAACAACTTTTATATACTTCCCACAGTGAGCGTTATAGTAAAGTGATTGTTTACTGATGTAATTTAGTGGTGGGAGAGATAAAACTTTAAAATTAAATTAAATTTATTAAATTAAATTTAAATTTATTAGAAAAAATTAAAAATATTAAACATACAACTTGCCATCACTTACATTAAAATTACAATTACTTAATATAATTGTGAGAAATCAAGTGACAGTGAAAGATAAAAATATGTTTCAAACTATTCTTTTCTCTAAATAAAATATATAATTCGCTATCTTCCTTGACTTAGAAGCTAAAACGAATCGTAATATTTTCATATATTTCTAGACGTTACATTTCATAAACAGGCCATGAAATGATTGGGAGGAACGTTGTGAAGATTTCCGCTCCAAAGGCACCAGGTGCTTGCAGCGAGGGTTTGCCCGAGTGTCGTGGCAGAGGTTTTGATGTTCTGTTTTCGTGTAATTAGTCTCTATCCCTGCATGGCGGGCGGTTTATTTATGTTGCAGGTAGTTAATAATAGGGAGTGGCTTAAAACTAGCTTTAGGTTACACGTTGAATTGATTTATAATATTTTGGGTAATTGCCGAGTCTAGTTTATCTGCTCCATGATAGTATTTTACAATTAAAGCACCGAGGGGATAAGTCATTTGTATTACTAATTTCCAATGGTCACAGAAATTGAAAAAATCTATTCTCCCTCCGGCCTTTAGGGAGAGCTCTGTGGTTTCATTAGATAACCAAGAACACGGGTGAAAGATAATAAACTATGAAACAATTGTTGAATCTGTGCACAATTTATCTAAAACTGATGTTATAGTAATTTTGAACGGTACAATTAAATCGTCTACTCAAACTGAAGTGCTCTATGCACTATATCTCTCTGCAAGTACTTTGAATGTGAAAATATCAGTTTAGAATGTATGTATATATGATTTGTAGACAATGCGCAAGTAGCCTAAGTAACTTTTTTCTACTCCCATTGTATAGTTCTGTCATTTGATGGCTGTAACCCGTTGCACAATGATACTCATTACGATACAAATTTCATTATGATACAGGTTTTTCACCAAACACAGAGAAGTTTACAAACCAAATATTGACAATTAATCATTGACAATCGTTGTAGTAACGTTTTGTTCGATTGTGTACATTAAAATTGCATTTAATTTTATATTATAGTAGTCAGTTAAAATTCTCGTAGTATTAGTATTTTTTCACGTGGAATATTATTTAAAGTAAATTGCATCGTAATTTCACTTTGATCCGATTTGATGCCGCAATGTTAAACCAAAGCTGCGTGCTACAGGGTAGGATAGGGAGCTATCCGTTATGTGGCCTTAGCTGAATCCTACTTGTCAACTGCCATAATGTGCTATTATAGACCTTATCTTATTAAATACAATATATTAATTGACTTGTGACCTACTTCCGATTTGTCACTAAATGTAGAATAATGCAATGGATTTCCTGGCAATACCTTTCACTGTTTTTCTCCCTTAGTGCTATTTGTAACTTACACCATCTTAGATCCAAACCAATCAATTATTTCTTCTCACTGATATCGACAAAATCGACTAAAAAGGCATTTTCATCATAATATTTGTGAGGAAGCATTATGTATTTTGCTCTGGATATTACTCTTCCTCGAAGACAAGCAAATTGCTTGCATTTAGATTACAACTAATATCGAGTTCCAATTAGGTGTTTGTAATTTTTTGAAGTTCTTGGTTGAATCCCCTCCCCCCATTTTATAACATAATAAACATATTTAATAATGTATGTTTATATAATGTATATATATAATAATGTATTCAATAATTTATTGAAGATTACAAATAGGCATTATTCAGCGCTTTTGAGAACTTGTGAAATTTCTACGTCATGAGTCAGTTTACTGTTGATTCATGCGTCTTAGTGTTTGTCCAAATATTACCATTATGCCTCCACATTTAACAAGTTTTTAATAAGGAAATGCGACACGTTAGAATTCTAGCTTCAGTGCACGGTAATGCCTTCGGAACAATTTTCGTATTGCGTCCTTGTTGGCCGGTGTAGGCCGCGGCGTTGAACGTCGTTTTCATTCATTGTTTCCCGCTTTTCGCCGCCCCACTTGGCGCATGCGCCCTGCCTCCGCTAATTGTGCGCGCCGGCTTCCCGCCGCCCGCGCCCGCCTCCACGGCGGCTGCCTTTGCGCGCTTCATGTCGCCGCGCCGGTGCCTTTGTAATGGGAATGGAGTTCTGCCAGGGCACTTGTGAGTTTGATGGAAGTAGGCGCCGAATGGCTTCCAGGGTCGTTCCGCAATCCTTGCAGACGCACACGTCCCGTTTTGTTTGTTTTCGGCTTTAAGTTCTTCCCAGGATATTCTTCGTCTCTAGTTACTTATTTGCGTTATTAATGCGATCGTCGAATAAGTAAGTTTGCTGGCAACTAATAATAATGGAATAATGGGCTATTGATTCTACAACAACACATAATGTCTCGCAATATTTCCAAGTTTTTCACTTTAAAAAATTTCAGACACGTCAACAAAAATGAGGCATGCGTCATTTTTTAAGCGTCAAAATTACACAAAGACTATTAATATTTTCGAAAAATTAAACATGTCCTTATTTTCAGATCTGCATTTGATGGACATATTTCATTCAGGAAAAAGTCTATCTTCAATATTGTAGTGGTAGGAAAACGTCGAGAAAATTTTGAACTTTTGAGAATGAGACCTTCACAATGTTTTAAGCCCCCTTTACACTATCCGAGGGCAAATTTTAATAAAAACATTGGAGCCATTTTTTAGAAAGTTAGAAAGTGATTAGGCTTCATGGGAAGTACTTCTAAGAAACAAAATATTCCTTTCACACAAGCGGGTCCTCGTGTTCGTCCAGATTGACCGGAGAATATCAATTTTAAAGAAAATCGGCTGAACGATTTAGGCGCTAACGTCCACAGACGGGCGGGCAAAGGGACAAACAATCAGACGGAAAGACAGACATATTTTGCCAACTGATTTTTCGGTATCAAGTGTGTAAAATGTGGATTCTTACTACACGACATGCTAGAGGAAGTGATATTCTACATACAGAAACCAGTTTTTTTCACTTTTCTACACCAGAGCCTTTCAATAAAGGTTTTTCTGTCGAAACTTTCTGTTTTTGTGCGGAAGGATTAAAATATTTTCTATTTACTACACAAATATGGCGAGAAGGTAAAAAGAACATTGTGATCTCTATAGATAATATTAAAATAATTTTTAAATGCATCGTAAAATTATCCAGGGGAACATTGTTTGGGGGTGATGCATAATAATGATATCTTTCTGAGGAAGCTAAAGAAAATAAGAAACGGATGCCTATTTGTTATTCTCCTGTCCTGTTCTGTTCTTGTCCCGTTAGCCCTATACGGGCCATCACCCACTGTTACCAGCCAGCATACAAGTACATCCATCACTCACTCTGCAGCCATGTCCGAGTAGCAGTGTCCCAGCCTCTCAGCCATGGGATTTGGGTGGTTAACACAAAGGCATCCCTCCACCGTATATAATAGTCTTCTTAACCTTAGTGCGGGCTTTCTCATCATCACACAGCAATAGATGGGCCGTTTTTAAGGAAAGCGCACAGTTATAATTTTGGCCCGGCTGGGAATCGAGTCCGAGGTTGCGCCGTGCAAAGCGAGCGCGCTAATCAACCAGTTACCGAGTGCGGCTTATTGGTTATTCTCACTCGCATAATTTATGATTCCTAATGTTTTCAAACCACGTACAGCTTGCCAAATTGTGGTGAGAAAAATATATTCATTTACGAATAACGAGTGTTTGTGCATTTTTAGTTATGATCAAAGAAATAAACTGGAACAATAAACTACTAACTCTCAAATTCTTCATATTAATGTAAATTGTTTTAGAGAAAACAGAAACTTTATTAGTCAAAATGATCGTTTTCTCAAGAAATTCATCAACACCTGGGATTTCAACGGGGACAATTAAATTTCAAAGAGGATCAATAAAGATTGGACTGGAAGTCAATAGCCAAATATGAACAGGTGGCTGATCGGTGAAGTCCTAATAAACCTCCCATTGATTACAAAAATAATTAATGAAGGTAATCATTTATTTCTGAGGTAAAACTACTGAATGTCTAATATCCAGGAATTATTTTTTATTTGATTTGTAAATTCAACATAAATAATAGTCAAATACTTGCAAAACTCAAAACCTCAGAACTCAATACCTGAAAATATTTTGTCCAAACGTTTGTTGATAAATTTAGGGCAACGAAGGATAAAAACATCAAAAACATCTATTTATAAATTACACGTTCGCTCCTTTTCTTTCCTTTTCCATCGTTCAACGTCAGTACTATGTTTTCATCCTGCTGCGAAAAACTGAAGGCTGAGGCGGAATTCTGGAATTTTGCATCGCTGGTACTATTTTTGTTCCAACATTACGAGACGTCTAATGGACGCTGAATGTGTAATCGATGAAGTCATAAACGATTAAAAATTTGTATGCAACAATAAACTCTCGTTCCTTGCTGAAATATATCAGCCTGTACAGCAGTCGATTTGTGACCTTGATCTTGACGTAACTGATGTCCAGCAGGGGGGAATATTTGCGTTGCAGTTAGACCGGTTTGGTTTGGTGTATGGCAGATGAATAACGGATAAATACCATGTGCTCTTTGTTAAACATGACGGATGCCCCTAAATAATGTTATAATTTGACCTACGAGAAAGGAGATACGAAAACAAGAACAACAAGCCTTTCAGACGTAGAAGCTACTGTAGAGCATGCTCCATTAACAAGAAAATCATTTATCGTTGGATATCTACGAGCTCTTAGATAAAGTGTTGCAAACTGTCTAAGCCTGACCTGAGAAGACATTTTTCGTCATATTTGGAACATTTCTAAAAATCAAAATTGTAATTCAAGACAAGAATGGAAAAATTAAACCAGAACTATCACGGCAAATAAGCAATAAAGAAGTTCAAAGAACGAGTACTTGCAAAAAGGAACCATTCGCTGTTATACAATGATTTGCTTTGCAAAAAAAACAATTGCTAACTCTGCCACACACACACTCCAAAAAATAAAATATTTTATACTTATATGAAATAAAGGAGCTGTTGATAGTTCAAATCAGCTTTCAAGGGCATTTGCAATAGGAAAATAAATCGCCGTCCATTCATTCTATCATTATCACATAATTATAAGATTTCGCATTAAGGTCTTAAATAAATTATAATTGGATTGCAGAAAAAAATAACAAAAATATTTCGATGGACCTGGGGAAATCTCCCATTAGTGTACGGCGTTTCGAAAGTATCTAATAACTTGGCATTTCGGAATCTCGTAGGAGTAACCTGAAAAAAGTCAACAATTGCTACAGGATTTACTGAACCATACCTGACGGTTGTAAATTTTACACAGAAAATATTGAAAATACAATATATATTTTATGTGGTATTTATGATGAAAGTATTGAAAATCGCCAGTAATTTATTTTTGCTCAAATAACATCCAGTTATTTAGTACAGAATGATTAATATTATATTGTAAGTTCATATCATATTATTAAATTTTTGAAGAATGTGAATAAAAGATCATAGCCCATGATTATAACTCATGTAAGTTCCAAACATATTTCTGTTTGTTATGGACGATAAACATAGGCCAAGCCTAGTACATTTTTGTTAAAGAGTTTCGCAATTTATCCACATCCGTAACTGTTCAAAGGTTTAAAATGTGGGGCTATGCTATGCAGAAGGCTGTAGTCATCTCAACAACTGGAATAGCTCGAAAGTTTATGGGGGTAGGGTAGATGTGAATTCCTAACAAAGAGATGTTGGTAAATATGCTTTAGACATATATAACCTGTGTATTTGACCTGATGATGAAAGAAAATAAATGTTATTAATAATAATAATATCCATTTATTGAAAGCAAATACTCTTTAAGGTATTGTAATTTAAGGTATTGTAAACTAATGAATGTATAAATAAATTAATTTTATTTATGCTTTTTCAACATTAATCGGTGAATGTTTTTCTCTTTCGCAGGTGAGTTCCTGGTTTTGTATGCCCTTAAGCCAGCGCTGCACTCGTGCAACACCTGAAGCATTCGTTACGAGCGGGACAATTGGTAAGTTTTTAGGAACTGGAATTACACCAGGAGGAATAAGAATTAGTATCCGAATTCACTAAATGAACATTTCATTCATTTTTATTTGTTAAACCGAACCTTACGTGTTCCCTTTTAAAAGATATCTAAAACAATCTAAATTGCTGTTTCTAGCTGTTTGTAAATCATATTTTCAAAATTTGTGTGGACGTTTTTGCAAACTTCAATATAATTCCCAAAATTCATTTGCCATTTCTTTTCGCTCAGGTTTTAATTTTTTAATTGTTTTTGTCGTTTGTGTCCACTTGCAAATGTGTTCCTGAACAAAACCATACAAAATAGTTAATCAAAATGAACTAGCACCCCACTCAAGAACAAGAAATGAAATACTACCGTGTAACTCCGCAATATACGAAATATTTGAACATAAACAGACTTCACTTCAGCTAAGCTACGCCATCTGTCAAGAACAATAATTTTATTATGAGTGACTCAATGCACCTTAATGAACGTATGACATAGTTGTGTGTAGAGCCTGAAAATTCAAAGAAAATGAAAAAATGGTGTGTAATTCTTCATTTCACACGCACTACGTGTTACCACGTCCTACATTGTTGATCTCTTCTGATTTTTAGAACGATATCGTTCTTAGCGCGAGTTGTGCTAGGGAGAGGAAGCGGCTATGACGTTAAAGCTTCCTTGATCGTGCATTGACCTCCATGTGGGGGTGGCCTCCATACAGGGGCCAGCGAGAGAGCTTCGCGTCTCCATTTCCGGAGTATTCCCTAGCTGTTGTGGAACGTGGAGGTAGAAAGAATTGTTTGAGCGTGGCAGTAGCATTGACAACACAATTAAGTCGTAAAGGTCATCACGAATGCGACTAGACGGATGAAAGAGTTTACGAAAGTCCACGGCAAAAAGTGGTAAAGGAGATGGTATTAGTGATGTGTTAAATAATGTGAAAATTTCGCCATTGTGGACTCAGATTTATTTGTGGTTAAATGGTAATATATTACATAATGCATATTAGATGTAGATGAGTAGATAAGATTAGTTTGACGGGTTAGCTGCCTGCATTTTTCGCAAATATTCCCATCATGCCTCCAACACCGGAGTTAGGTCTCCTTCATCCAGTCTTCACGGGCATCACCGTTGCGTCGATGGGCTGCGTGGTGATGCTGGCTGTGGCATTGGCGAAGGTCTGCGGCGCGGCGGCCGGGTCGCGCCCCGCGGAGGGCTTCTGCGGCGGCGGGCGACGCGGGTAAACTTCCGGTCCCAGTTTACACACGCCCACGTTAGCCGTGGTCCGGGACGTGGGCGCGGGCGCCCGGAGTGACGTCAGCACGCGGTAAGAATAGCCGCGGCGGGCGCGCTACCAGCGCCCGCGCGCGCCGCTCCGCCGCACCGCCCCTCCCCTCTCCGTCGGCCGCTCCTCGCGCCCGCGCAGTTTTTGTCGCGCGTCTGGGCAGCCGCGTGCGGCCTGCGGCCGCGGCTGCCCTCTGGCTGGCCGCAGCGCCGCCGCCCGCCCACGTGTTTGCGCTCGCTGCCTACGCGACGCCGCGCTCCTCGCCTTTTCGGTCCACGTCGGCGCTCCCGAGCCAGCCGCTTCGGCCAGCGCTCTGTAGCTCATCCGCCTAGCAAAGAACTTCTACTGACCAAGGGCTGGAATTTTGATTGACAGCGTCTCCGCAACTATTGGCTGCTAACGCAACTAGTCTGCGTTAAGCTTCCTTTCCGTCAATTAGTATGATGTCTCCACGCGTTCGATGTGAGTGAGTGAGTGAATGAATGTCAGTAGATGAGCGAGTGAATGAGCAAGTGAATGAGCGATGGATGAGTGAACGAATGAGTGAGTGAGTCAGCGAGCGAGTGAGTGATGCGCAATTCAGTGAGCGAGCGTCTAAGTGTGTGACAGAGCGAGCGACTGAGTGAGCGTGAGAGTGAGTGAGCGAGCTTCTCGGTCAGTCTAATACTGAGGTCATGAGCGGACATGAGTTCACTAATTGAAGTGCATATTATATCCAGGGAGGCGGCGGTTTTCTCCCCCACTGGAACCGGAAATCCGACGGCAACCTATGCGTCGTCTTGCGGATAGACATCTTGGCGATGAGTGCTCTAACTTTCGAACTTAAGATACCAGAATTCAATTTCAGGTTATTTTAAATCAAGTTTGTGCTGAAAAATCGGGTTTTCGGTGTTTTTTCGGGATTATACCACGTTTCTTTCTTTTATTTCACTATTCCTCCAGAATTCATCACACATTATCATCTGACCATCAATGTACTTGTGTGTTCTTGGGGTTCAGAAACAGTAAACGTATTAAAGAATATTTGGATATTGACACTTCACTTCGGCAGTGTTTTATTTTTCAGATCAGAGCTTGAAGTTACATATTTAAGGAATCTCACGTAAGTGGGATGTCACTGAATTGATGTTGATGATTGATGGCAGGAATTTTATTAATGGTAAGAAAATGCTAGAAGTTAGATAAAACATGAGTTTTTTTATGATTAGGTTATGGCTCATGAAAAATATTACTTCAGTTTTGTGAGTCAATAAGCTAACAATCAACAGGTCTCTGTGTGTCAGAATGTAGGAAAAAATAAACTAATAGCGACTTAATCTAGGAATTACAAAATAGGATATGTAATTTTTAAATAGAATTTAAACTTTATAATTATAATTAAACATTTATCCTGAACTACAGTTTAATGTCTTCGGTCTAGGGACAATTTGATTGTAAATTCATGCGATGACGTTTTGAACGTGCGTGGAAATTTTTGTTAAGGTATTACAAATTCAATCTCTGTTTTGCTTGTCGTAATACAATTCTTTTTCACAATCACTTTTTACTTTTTCTTTACACTGGTTCGAGAAAACGAATGTAGACGAATTCACGGTCAGGTGTATTGTATTTGTATTTGATACGCAATAAACATTTGAAAATTAAACTTTCATTTGAAAAGAAGGGATTATTATTTATACTTTTACAGATTGAGAATATACTGTTTATTCGTGTCAATTCTTGGATGTGAGATTAAAGCTCGAGATTCTGAAATTGCTTACAGATTCTGTTAGTTTATCATGCAGATATCCTAAGTTGTTTTCAGTCTTGGAATTTATCTACACTGGTGAGAACTTCCTTCATTCCTCTTGTAAATCTTCGAACACCCCGCAACGATGAATTAGTCTAAAAAACACTAAAATATTATTTTTTCAAATATTTAAATTTTTCATATTTATTTTTGAAGTTATAGTATACTTTTTTGAAATTTTCTGTTTCTAAATAAATTGATCATTCTTATTAGTATCTTCATTGATATATAAATATGCTGTTACGTTAGAATAGTAAGCCATTTCAAAGTTTTGCGAACAAAATCATTCCGAAAAGTACTAAAAAATCCCTCTTTTGTTTCAAGGTAAAGTGTATGAAGGAAACTGTTTTGGAATGCCATGCCGTAAGTTAGCGTTATGTGATACATACTATATACTTCATTATTTCACTTACAGTTACTAATACAATTCATATCTGCGTAATGGTATAAGTTAATTGTAATACAAATATGATGTTTATGGCAAGAACATGTGACTCAAAATGTAACATGGACTACTTGAGGTGGAATTGTTTCCTGATTTTGGCGCGAGCTTTTAAATACGACTATCACAATTTGTTTAGTTTTTCCAAATCATTCCGTTTAGTGGGTTCAGCATTACTGTATAAACGTACGATGAACGTTTTATAGTTATTTATTTCGTTTTGTATTCTGGAAACTAACTTTGATATTCTCTCAAATTATTTTTATCTTCATCAGTGCTACATCACCATCCCATTAGGTTCTATTTCCGAGACGCCTTGTGGCATTGATTGAAAGACAGTCAGGTTTTTGTTATCATATGACTTCGTTTACATTTAAAGCGGTCGTAGAAGTTCCCTCATTATCGAACGGGCTATGAACCAGTCTTCTGATGAATCATATATTCGAGGTTGATGTTCCCTCATTCACAATGGCTCCTCCAATCTGTTACACATCAAGCTTCTCGAACGCGTCGCATCGTACAAATTCGAGAGTTAACATTCGCATTACGGATGTCTGCCGAGCTGAATATTTTTGCATCGTTTTACATTCATTGGAAGTAAGCCAGAGGGAACATTCATTTATTTTTCTTCATAACCCTTGCGGCGAACAGGCCACGTGGGATGTGTTTAATAAGTCGAGCCTGCCAACACGACAATGATGTTCCTGTTCCATCAGTTCTGTCTTGTGCTTTTCTCTTTCGTATTTGCTTTGCAGATGTGCTGGACATGACCTTAATATTTTTGATGGTCAAAATGGTCGTACTGTTACGAGACCTAGTATGTTCAAGTTTATTTTTACTCCAGACTTTCCGCAACAGGTTAGGTTTCACTTGTGATTGTTAAAAACACGTCCACTTTATTGAGGAATTTGTTGGTAATTCTGAGTACGAGGATAAATGTGAGGTGACTTCCTAAAATTCTATTGTTTAACATGTTTATAACTCTTTTCCTTGAGACTAACAACCGTTTCTTTCCTTCAATGGCTCGGTTGATCACAATTACGCATAAGCAGAACACGTAATTGAATACTTTTTCACGATAATTGCATATTATGGGACGTAATTACTTCCGGGCTCGGTTTCAGCGTAGAGACTTGTTTTAGTGGCCACGCACGGGCAATCGAAGGTTGCATGTTATATTCCGAATAAAACATAAGTGTTTGTGAAGTGGAACCTTTCTCTCACCAACATATTTTTTCACCCCATCTATAGTCACTCATCTCTAATGATCATTCATGATCACCGTATCTTTCATACAGTGGAAGACGAAGGCAAACCACTAATATTATCATCTGCCACAGTAAGTGAAGGACATAAGGCTTAAGATTATCCCTCTTCCATGCTCTGAATGAATACGACACTCACTATGCACATCAAATTTCCACAAATAATGATTAATTACTTAGTTACATCCCATTTGAGATCTCCCTTTAAAACAATATATTAGAGCTCACTAAATGTTTTTGAGTGGAGAGATGTGGCCAGATCAAATGAAACATTTATTTTTCTGCGCGAATGGTGCAAATGTTTATGATTATATCGAATGCAATTAGGTGAAACCATTTGATCTCACCACTTATGAAGAGTGGCAACGACAAATTAAAAAAAATTACAATTTTAGAGGTCAAAGGACAAAATATAATTCTCGATTCCTTTTCTATCAGTTGTGTCAGTCTATACCATTTGCGAATGTATGTATTAAAGAGTGTGTTTTTATTAATTTTCCTTTTGTTTTTTCTGTAATTATTTAACGTCAAAAATACGATTATAATTCGTGAAATATGGGCTGGAGGAATCACAATTTGTGCACGTCACACTAATTATTCGTAGATTCGTCTATTGGATGGAAACAATTTTCTCTCCCGTGAGAAAGTGAATCCGAACTTTTTGAACAATATTTCGCCGTCCCCAACGAGCGGGTCTTCCTTTGTGAAGAAGAACTTCCCCGGTTCCAACGCCAGCTTCACCTTGCCGGCGCAGCGGAGAGTTCTGCTTATCAGCCCCCTGGGAGCTCGGGGCCCACGCGCGTGGCCAAGGCAGGGCAGCGGGGCGCCGTGTGGCGCGAGGTGGCGTAGGGTGGCGGGCCGCCTCCGGCCGCCGCCTAACAGCCCGGCAAGTGCCTAATAAATTATGAAAATGACTTGTAAAGGCCGGGGGCGGTATTTACTGCGGCTCCTCGCGCATAAAACGGCGCTCGCGCGCCCGCGGCTCCAGGGCTGGATTTGGCGAGGCCTTGGGACGGGGGGCAGGCGCGAGGACCCTTGCTGCTTGCGCTGCGCCCAAAGGCTGTGCGCAGTCCACGCTGTACCCCTAATGGGTCAAAAGTCGTTGTGGAATTTGTGGTGTGCAATGTTCTTGGATGGTTTGCTTGGGTTTCTCACATATCCGTGCCATTGCTATATCATCGTTCTTATCATATCATTACTCGGTGGAGTGCAAGTTCGAGTGACTTGTTGCTTTTACTTGCGCCCAAACACTTAGCTCTCTGTACACGGTATACACTTAGTGATTGAACAGACGGTCGATCTTTGTAAAATGTGTGAAAGGCAATGAAGGTTCTAGGCAGGTGTGCTCTGGTTTCTCCTATTTTTCATGCCATTCATCACCATTAATTCCGCATCTTCATCACTTTCCACCAAAGACACCACCTTTCTGACATAGCCTACTGTCTATGACCATAGGGCGTAGGTACTGACATAATAATAAAGAATTATCGCTGTTCCCAATCTTTCCGGCCTGGCTACCGCTTTGAGTTTCAGAGTTCACTTCGATTAAGCTTACAAAATACGATTGAGGTTTTCTCATTTAAGAAAAAGACGGTTTAATTGATGCAAAATGAATAGTACACTACCTAATAGTTTCTTAATTATTTTTAACTGTTCGTCCTGCCAGGATCCACTGAATTCCTGAAATGTGAAAAGATGTGGACTAATACGCAAAAAACCGACTAGCATAATTTTCCAAGCTAGGCTTTCTTTTGAACAGTCTCGTATACTTCTGCGGTTACTGGTTGGAAACCACTTCAATGTACGAGGGGAAACGCGCGGTATAGTGTCAGATGAGTTATTGCCACTTTTGGGATTCGGACCTTAAATTCCGATCGACCCGTGTGTTGGAAAATGCACCTCCTCGATACGTTTTATGGGATCTTCCACTTTCCATGGTTTTCCTTTCACCATTCCTTCTTATCATTCATACTATGTCATTACTCTATTATGCAACTGTAGTACGTCTACATGGCTGAACATTGTATTCTCTCTCATGGCTTCAATAATTTGAAAAATCAGATCATTATTACCAACCCTTTCAGGCCGTTTGTTATGGTAAGCGGTTTCGCATCAATTACAAATTACTCCTCCACGTCTCAAGAAGAACAATGAACATAATGAGACTTATTTTACAATGGATACTCAAATAAATGACCACACCATGTTTAAACTTAAGTGTCATAGAAAATGAACACAGAAATAAACTTAATCTAGCATTTAGGGTTGCTTAGTTTTTCACAAACGTAAAAGGAACGTTTTCAAGAACTGAATTCAAAGTAGGCCTAGAGCGTTGACCTGTTTTTAGATTTGTTATGTTCATACTATTAATTATTATTATTGGTATACTAATAATAATTATTAAATAATTGTTATTTCTTATTTAATGGCTTTGTTCATTGAATTGAAATCAGTTCCCCTAGTTAAATAACTACAGCAGTACTCGCGTTCCATTTCGTAATACTAGTGAGTACGTAGCTCAAGTATTTTTTTTACCCATTATGGATTTCCTAAAACGTTATTTAACAAGTACTCTGTTATCTCAAAACGTTTATTTGAATATGATAAGAAAGTTATTAGACTGTAACGTATGGCGTTTCAATTTACCTGAGTTGACTCCCGGATGAAAAATTCTGATAAGAGACATAACATACGAAATATTATATTTCTCCAATGATAATTCATTGTGATTATATTCGGAATTCGTGAGCAGCTAGTATATTATTGTAGTGTGTGCCATTATTATATGAATCTGATTATAGAATAGAATACAATAGTAAATGACTCATATGAGTCATTTACTGTCTTTCAGATTTCCCGCAAGGTAAATATCTTTTCTAACACCCATTACTGTAGTGTTCGTGCGGGCTAAAATAGTAATCTAACCAATTTTAAAATTGACAACAGTGTATTTGGTATGAAAAGCTCAAAGCAGACTGGATGGTAAGAGTAATTATCTGAAGCTACTGAAACGCACACTACTGTGAGCTCTGTAGAGATTGTGCAGCAACAAAAATAAAATGGCTGGACTGCATCTGTAGCCCGCGCTAGTACTCGAGGGTTCAAGATTTCTTTCGTTACTCTTGAGTATGACAGGACAAATGTAGCACGTAGCCCACTCTTCCTGATTTGACTCTCTAATTGCAGTGTTTAACTAAACAGAGTGGTAGATGACGCACCATATGATTTTCAGATTTAGCAACATGACATGCCAATTTGTTTCTCACTAAGGTATGAATCTTTCATGAATTTTATAAGAAGGTTCATTGAACTGTTTTTCGTTCCTCAAGCTGCACAATAATGTCATCAATTTTAGTTTACGAAAGAAATCCATGACTTTAAATTATGTTTTCAAAAAGTACCGTCATAACATTCAAACTAACTATAATCTTTCTGAATATTCAAACTATAACATTGAAAATAACGTGCATGTGATGCCAGCCATCCTGATTTTCTTAAAAAACTATATATATATATATATATATATATATATATATATATATATATATATATATATATATATATACTAGCTGACCCGGCCACGCGTTGCTGTGGCTAAAGTTTTTGTTATATTACATTATAGTAAACAATCTAAGAGGAACAATAAGAGAACATCAGTCACGGAGTCCACTATGCTTTTTCACACAGATGGTATTTGTAAAAAAATATGGTGATCTTTTTGACTTTCTACTACTATAACCCTTTAGTACAATTAAATTATTTCCATTTTATTTCCATTTAATTTGTATAACAAATATAAGTACTATTCAATTATAAATACTTTCAAATTCAATTTAATTTAACACCAATCGGTGCACAATGTTTTTGGTTAACCTGTCTTTAGCTAACACAAATAGATTAGACGGTTTCCCAACACGTGAACACGCAACATATAGTTGTCCATGAGAAAAACATGGATTTTCCAAATCTAAACCACAAATGGACATTGTTTGACCTTGAGATTTATTTATAGAAATGACGAAAGCTAAACGAATTGGAAACTGTAGCCTTTTGAAGGGTATGGTAGAATCTGATGGTATCATCGGAATACGTGGCAGCAGGACCACTTTTCCTTTAAACTTCCCAGCCAAAATGGTTGCTTCAAGAATGTTTCCGGTGATCTTTTTGATGACCAAACGCGTACCGTTACATAATTGAGGTGGATTCAAATTACGGAGGAGAATAATAGGGGAACCAATCTTTAATCGAAGATTATGTGGTGGCATTCCAGGGATATCTAATGAATTTAAAAATTCAATCGGAAAATTTACACTTTCATTTTCATCAACAACAGTATCGATTGATTTAAAAGACATCATATCGCCTGGTAATAACTGTTGTATCTGGAAGTTAATTTCGTCAACATCAACGTTTTTGGCTGCCAAAATCGCCCGTTGACTAAGCCATTCATGATTCAAATAATTATTCTGTATATCCGGGAAAATACTCAGAATCAATTCATTTTTATCCTGAACAACAGTGCAAAAATTGTCTGGTAGTTTAATGCATTGCGTATTTGGTTGCAGTTCTATTTTACCGTTCCCAATATCTAGTAGTTGTTCGGAAAATATTTGTGCTGATGGATCATTTTGCAATTGTACTCGCATATTTATGGTCAATCGAAGTGTTTCAACACTTCGCCATAAGAATGATTGTTTCAAACATGCATTAATCTCATCCGCGAAAGTAGAGCGAGGTATAACCGGTAAGGTCTGCCGGAAGTCACCAGACAAAAGTAAGATAGCACCACCGAAAAGTTTATTATTGCTGTTTAAATCTTGCATAGTTCTGTTTAATGCTTCAAGTGAATATTTGTGTGCCATTGTGCACTCATCCCAAATTATTATAGAACTCTTCCGCAACACTGCAGCTATTCCACTATTCTTTTTGATGTTACACATTGCATCTGGTTTATTATGAACGTCCAATGGCAGCTTGAATGTTGAATGTGCTGTTCGCCCACCATCCAGTAAAGTAGCCGCAATGCCTGACGATGCTACTGCTAATGCGATTTTTTGTTGCGACCGTATTTTGGCAAGAATCAACGATATTAAAAATGTCTTACCGGTTCCACCGGGTGCATCCAAGAAAAAAAAACCGCCTTGTTCAGCAGCAACAGCCAGCATAATCCGATCATAAATAATTTTTTGTTCTGCTGTCAGTAATGGTTCACTGTTCATGATAATTGTTGCTAAACTTTCATGGTCATATTGATTTTCTCGTTGTAAATCGGTATTGACTAAGTCGGTGGCTGGACGATTAGGTGATGGCATACCATAATGATTAAGTGGTAAATTTGAAATAAGAACACATAAATCCTCGATCAAGACCAATGCTTCATTGTACATCTCTGGTGTATAATCTATGTTTTGCCATTGATTTGTTTGTCTAATTCGGTGCAATATGTCTTCTGTCATACAATTTTTATATTTTTCCCACAAAGTTTGTGCTTGCGAGGGATAACATGTCGTCAAAATAATTGCAAACAACTGACGAATGTTATTCGGTGTTGATGTCAACGCAGCATCAGCAAGCGTTAAGTCCCAATGGTTATCGTCTTCTAGCAATTGCAGTTCACGACATGCATCCTGGTATGTATTGAATACTCGACCATTAACTGTTCGTAAAAATTCAAAAGACGTTGGTCCGGGAACATTCACCAATAACAAACGTAAATAGAAGCACTCACGTTGCTTTGGATGTACCGTGTAAAGTCTCCCCAATGTCTTAGCTTTGAATATGCCTGTAATGGAAGGATGTGGTTTTCCTTGTTTCCGTGGCTCCCATTTTTTACTGGATTTGTTCCATGTGAAATAACGTGGAACATCACCAAACACCAATGTCTTCGCGAATTGGCCAAAAACATCAGGTTTTTGACACAATGTAAAAAATTCAGTTAGAGTCGTTTTCGGAGCTTCGAACGCTCTTTGGAGAACATTTTTTTCAGTGAAGTATACACGTTGACCGTTTTCAAGATGTATTGCTAGATGTTGGACAGCAGGATCTCTTTCGTGGATGGGAAAGCTGAGAATATGCCAAATAGCTTCATTGCTGCTAATGTATCTGCCCATTTGGTATCGTGCTATTTCGTCATTTTTATTTATGTTTTGTACTTCAAATATGGCCAAATGGTACACCTGGCCTTGAATTTTGAATGTAGTTTTAAAATTACGTCCATCGGATGCACGATCGCAAATTTTAGTTGCCCCAAATGACGTCATTTGGAAGCAAGAATTAAATTTGCGTATCTTACGCAAAAATAATTTGGAATCATCTGAATTGCCAGTAAGAAGGGATAATAAAGGCTCCGGCGGAGCGGGTAGAGGTGACAGCACAACTTTTCCTGATGCGCAGCACATGCCGGCTGCTTCATTCCGAAATTTCAATGCCTGACAATATTGACATACTTTATCCATTCCACCGATAGCAATTTTTGAATGCGCCGAGTAGTTAATATCTGGTGCATATTCAAAGGCAAGCCGAACGAATGATGCACGTGTTAATGAGCGGCTGATCCGTTGCCTTTGTCGATCTAGTCCTCGTATTGTAGCTATGTTTCGTTCTCGTGCCGCTCTTGTTCTCGTAATATTCTGTTGCAGACGTTCGTCACGCTGTTCTTGAGATTCTTGTGTACGACTTTCTGCAGTCCTGATTCTTTGAGCTGCATTTCTTGTTTCGATTTGTTCTGGTAATTGCTGAGCTCTTTCAACACGTTTGCGTCGTGACCCTTTGCTGCTCGCGTTGTTGAGGTTAGATTTTTTCGGTGGCATTTGACTGAAAATAATAATAATCGTTTAAATATTAGAAAGAGGAACTGAAAAACATGTTATCATAGCACATTGAAATAATAAGTGCAAAATAATTTTAAATGGAGGTTAAATAATCTTAATATATATAAATCTCGTGTCACAATGTTCTTATGATATTCTCTTGAATACGTTCGTTACACTGTTCTTGAGATTCTTGTGCATGACCTTCTGCTGTCCTGATTCTTGGAGCTGATTTTTTACCATAGCAGCGCCATCTATTGATTACTTACTCAACCCAGTCGAAAGGTGTCGACATCTGTTAGAATCATTTGGAGTTAACAGATAATTGTGACTGTCAAATAATAACAGACAAATAATTGACGATGATACCATCAGATTCTCTGGGGTATCTTTCGCAGGGTCTCTTTCGTGGTGAAAGCCACAGCAACGCGTGGCCGGGTCGGCTAGCTGATTGTTGTAATCTTTCTTTTTAATATATATAAATCTCGTGTCACAATGTTTGTCCTCAATGGACTCCTAAACCACTTAACCGATTATAATAAAATTCGCACACCATGTGCAGTTCGATCCAACTTGAAAGATAGGATAGTTTAAATCTCAAATTATAGTCGCAATTTTAATTTATTGCTAATTATTTGTCTGTTATTATTTGACAGTCACAATTATCTACAATTATTACAACAATTAATTAGCAATTATTCAGACAAATAATTAGCAATAAATTAAAATTGCGACTATAATTTGAGATTTAAACTATCCTATCTTTCAAGTTGGATCGAACTGCACATGGTGTGCGAATTTTATTATAATCGGTTAAGTGGTTTAGGAGTCCATTGAGGACAAACATTGTGACACGAGATTTATATATATATATATATATATATATATATATATATATATATATATGCTTCATGAATAAAAGTATGCACAGTGATTCTCGCCTACTGTCTTTTTCTCCCCTGGGATACACATATGTTTACCTTGGGAACGGGATGTTTACCTTGGAAACGGGAGCAATTTTCAATATTAAAAATAAAATAAAGACTAAAAAATGATTGTAGATTTTTGAAAATCAGAGATAGACAGTCTTCTCATTTCCAAAAGATTGAAAAGGATTGTTTCAAACCGTTAACGTCATAGACTCCTTGGAGTATACGAAACTAACCTTCAGTCTCAACGATTCCACTATTAAAAGCGCGTGAGATCTGCTAGCTGCATGCTTTGATCTCAGACAGGATGTTTTCATCGGCGGGCGCAGTCAATTCACCAAATCGTGCGTATCCCAACGCAGAGCCGGTTAACGTACCGTCACGGCGCGGCGCGACGAGGACGTCTCGCTCCGGGGCCATCCTGTTCTGGAGGCGTCGTGCTCGGGCTTGCGTCATTTCCGGGGGCTCGCCGCCGCCGCCGTGCAACGACGACGGAGCGTCCTGTGTCGCCCGGGGGGCGTGGCTGTCTGCTTAGCGTCGCGCAGCCGCGAGTCGCCACTGTCCGCAGCACAGGCCTTCCGGTGTGGCGCGCCCGCCCGAAAGCGCGCCGCGTTTATTTTGCCTGGTGTCCGGCGCGGCGACGGGTCACGACGGCGACGGCAGCGTCCCGCCCCGCGCGCAAGTCGACGACGCCGCGTCGCGACGCCGCCGCCGCCAGCGCCGCCGGACGGGACGTTGAGCAGACGCTCGCGACAGGCGATCAACTGCCAACCGCTGGGGAAAATGTCTCGTACGGCACCGGTTGCATAACTAACCCTAATTTATCTTTAGAGGCGTTAATTTCCTTTTCGTTTGGAGGGACCTTCAAAACGGCCAAGAATATCTACGGCTATTTTTTAAACTATGACATTACATCAATTTTTTTTCTCTTAATCTTCTTTAGTGCTATAAGATTTTCTACGCTTTAAAATTGTATTATACATTGTGGCTGCGATACCTTTTCAAATTTGGGTGGCTGTTATATTGCAATTAAATGTAAACCAAAATGAAACATTCTGACTGATTTTGAAGAAATTTTTATGAATAATTCTTTTAATAGTAAATAAAATATTTGCGGATAACGACGGGTATCTCCGACGGATATCTCCTACATTGTATCCTACAATATTGTCCCGAAATTATCGTAGGCTGGGTCCAAGGCATTAAATGCGGAAGGTGGCAAATGTAATAATTTATTACTGTTGTGCTAGAACATTGTATTTTGAATATTCATTGAGCAAGTTTTTTTCTATTAAAAAGCAATATTTGTTAATTTATAGTTATAGAATAAATAAATAAAAAGTAGTGCAATTTTTAAACTTTATTACTTACGTGTATCTCGCAACACTTTGAAATGAAATGATTATGCCAAATTATGTTCATGACGCTTTTAATTCTTTAGTTCCGCTTCGTTAATTCCTTGTTTCTTTTTACAATCATTCAATTTCTTTCCCTTCGTCCTCTTCATATGAGTCCTCTTCATATCTCCTTTGGTCGCACCCGCAGGCGGCGCGGGGCGGCGCGGGGCAGCAGCTGGCGGCGCCGGGCGCGACGTGGCCGGCCGATAAATCCCGCGTTAAGCGACCGCGGCCACCGGCGTATCTTGATCGCGTTCTGAGTAAGGGCCCGCCTCGCGCCCACCGGGCACTAATGTAATCGTCGGAGCTCCTCTTCCTCCGCTGCCCGCCCGCCCTCCTACTCTTTCACCCACCCGCCCACGCGCCGGCCCATTTCCCCGCCCGCCTGCCCACGCACGCCCATGCATGCTCTCGCCCATGCACTCACCCACTCGTCCGCCCACCCACTCCTCCCGCCCGCTTCCCTACCCATTCACCCACCTGCCCACCTCCTTGCTCACCTACCCAACCCACCCATTCATTCGCGTGCCTGCCCATCTGTTCTGAGAACGTCCCTTCCTTTGAATCGAAGGCGCACTCCCTTTCACGATGGAGAGGCATTACGAATGGTAAGCAAAATAAGACTCCAATCGCGCTTGCTATCGTGTTTATTGTTTTGCCCACATAACCTCGTTCTATAGAAGGCAATGCAGCGAATGACTTCCTCTGCTGTTTACAGGGTTTTCAACTGACTCGAAGTAAATCTATCATGATTTATTTAGCTTTTTATTTATTAATTTTGTTTTTAAATTTTCGGTCACAATAGTTAGGCGTACACAGTGGCCTCTTGTTATCCTTTTGTTATCGTGGAAATCCCTGAATTAAAACCTATGGTGTGAAAAATGTCAAAGAACCAAGATGATAACGCAAAATCGGGAAATCTTCTCCTTGTTTTTTCGAAAATCAATTTTATTTTTGACTGGAAGGCATACCAACATACTCGGCGATTGAAAATAAAAGAATTCAAACCTATTTGAATATCCTGGTTACGAAATAATTTTCAAATTCAAATTATACTTCCAGATCGTTTTATGACGTACCTCAAGTACAAATAAACGTTTGATAAGTATTAAGTATGTACGATCACTTTAAAGATTGAAATCATTATTAAAAATTCTCCGTGATTAACGAGGACAATAGTTTATGTTAACGAATTTTGAAAACCATAAAGTGCAAAGCAGATTGAAATTCTAAATCGTTCACTTTTAATAAGCTTGTGGTTGCATCAATGATTTCTGTGAACAGTGTTTTTGCCACGACAAAAATGTTCGAAAGTCAAATCCAGACACTAATCTGATAATATACTAAATTCAGAATTATGTTGTATCATACTATAAAACTCTAGTGTCAATATTAAAAGTGTAAAAAGGACTTTGAAAATCAACATTTGCAATTTGCTAAGTCCCAAAAGATTTAATAAAAACTGAACTTATGACTTTTTATTAAGATAACTTTAACTCAGTTAAAAATCAAACTGTCAAAAACGGCCATCTTGTCTTATATAAAATAGAGATTCAATATATAAGAGTGGGAGGGAGGGTTTAAACTGTGAAAGTTCAAGTATTGAAACTTAGGTTTATAAAACTATAAATTACGATGACAATTTCTGGCATTGCTTTCTAGTTTTTTTACATTCGTATGGGTACGTTGCCATCAATGTTACTAATGCATTTAATTTTCTTTCAATGCCATCGATTGTATCTCGGGAAAACATTTTTACACGCGAAACGGCGCAATGAAATCATGATCAGACTGTGCCATCTTCTAATTTCGAATTCAGGAGAAATCGTCTTTCATAATTAGTGTATTAGCAAACACGGTCATGTATTACTTTTTCAACACCTTGCTCTTAAAAGCTGTTAATGAAGAAAAACGGGATCGTAAAAGAGCAATAGATACTTTAATGGAAGTACCTCTTTTATCGCTCTATAAACTAAAAGTTGGACTCCAAATCTATTGGAAAATTCATCAGATGATGGCCTTACTTAGTATGCATTCGCAGTAAGGAAAAATGATGCACCATTCACTTTGCACTTAACAACTGCCGTGTTGAGTCCAGTCTGAAACCTGAACTGGGTTTCGGCAGACAGGATCATTTGGAGCATTCGAAGCAATTTAGTTTGGGACTGAAGGGGAAATGCGTTACTAAAGAAAAGGATTGCATTTCAAGTAACAGAAAGGAAAACATTGTTCCTGATAACACTTGTGTTCGGCCCCCGGCCCATTTCTTGAGCTTGTGAGTCATGAAACAGAAAAGGGTAGGCATTTCTATACTTCTGTATATTCTGTTTGCAAGGGAACTGTCTTGTCTTTGTTCAATATACTAATAGTCTATTTGATAATTTTTCAAAAATTAAAGTAATTTCGTCAAAACAATTTATTGTATATATCAATAAGTTTATTTAATTATTACACAGTTTCTTTTTAATTATTTCATTAATTCACAGTTCTCACTTTATCAATCGAATAATTCGCCAATGTATTAATGCCCGTTCACGTTATATCGCTCGTACGATCTCACAAATTACTGTTGGTTCGATCATTGAATTTTAACGTATTTGTATATTTTGCTTTTCCTTGTCGAGTAATATGTCGATTTTCTAAGGTTTGGTGGCATTTCACATCTAATTCCACTGGGTCTGCCCTACTTCGAGTACAATATTTGACCAGATCATTAAGCCTACGTTTCAAGTAAAATACTTTGAGATTATATCAAGCATGATAAGAAGTAGTGTTTTCAAATTGCGTTTCCGCAAGAATCCCAAATACACACATCGACAAGATGCAGCTACAAATGTTTGACAGTGGAACTAACTTGAAGGCAATTGAAGGCGGCGAATCTCCAACAATGGAGGTTTTATATTTCAGAAGAACATTCACTACGACTCGCGTACCCGGCGGGCGATGTCCCGTCTCCAGCGGCCCTTCAGCGTGTGCTGAGAGACGCGGGGATTTGCATGCGCGACTTAAACGCGTGTGCCCTGCCCAGGCCGTCACATCCTCATGTAAATATATGCATTGTTTCCCTTTTAAATCTCCGGAACATGACGTCTGTTAAGTGAAACCAAACACCCAGACGCTCCAGGTGTTGTTTATCGATAGAGCTGCGCCGCTCGTTTCGCCGCGACCGCGAGCGCGCCGGCCGCCCCGCCCCCTTCGGCCGCGTGCCGCCCCGCGCGCCCCGCCTTCATTAGGCGGCCGACCGGACCTCTTACGGCGCTCATTTCGCCTTTTTACGGCGCCCGCCCCGGCAGAGTCTGGCACGCGGGCGCCGGCTTCGGAGTTGGCGGAGGCGAAGCTGGAGGCCGTGAGGCCGCGGTGCTTGCGGTGGCGGAAGTGGGGCTGGTGACAGAGGTTAAGTCGGTGGTGGTAGCGGTGACGGTGGCGATGATGGTGGCGGTGTCAGTGGTGGTGGCGGTGGCGGTGTTGGAGGTGGAGAGGGAGGCGGTGGCGGAGACGATATTGGTTATAGAGGTCAGATCAGTGGCAGCGGCAGTGGCGGCGGTGGCGGTGGCGGTGGCTGTAGGAGTGATTGAGTTGGTGTCGGTGACGGTGGTGACGGCGGCGCGCGTCAGTTCCAACCGGCTCTCGACACAGATTGCACTCCTCTCTTCCTGATCCGCCTGCTGCCCTGGCCGCGGTGAGGGGCGATAAGAGAGAAATACGACTCATTGTCGAAATCTTGCCACAAAACGTCAAGTGGTCTGCAAATGCTGTTATTCACGATCATGAGGGGTTGTAAGAGGATATTTTCAAGGTCTATCCCGTCAACGTGACTTTGCTATTTTTGCGTTTTATTGTCTTATTATTAGAATATTTAAAGTACGAGTGGATAATCATCGCAATCAACCAAAGGTAAATTGTATTTAAGTCTATTTAATTATCATACCTTCTTAAGCTATCATAATGATTATATCAATACTATGTTTTATTCATTATTTTATTCTTCTTTTAAAAAAAGTTATGCCAGAAGATTCCTAAAACATTTTTGCATGAGAGAAGTACTGCTATGAATGATTCTTTTAAAAAATAATTTAACTTTGACCTTCACAACATAACCCAACAACAAATTTCAAACTCAATTTCAATTCAAGTAGCAGTTTTATTACAAATTGAGTTTTCGTTGAAAATAAAATAAAAACGACCCACGTTTGTTCCTAAAAGGTAAATGCAGCGTGGTAAATTTTAAATGAAGAATCAAATTTTAGCATGAACACCATTTCAAATTGTTAAGAACTAGGGTCTTAATCACACATTACTTGAAAAGACCGTCTATTTTCACTACGTCACCGGAGTTAAGCCGTCGTAGTCCATTTCATCGTTAAAATGTCTCAGAGAGTCGTTCTGGGACCGTTGGTTTAAAACCTCCCACACCGTCTCTTATATTCTCTTGAGCGCGATAGACCACCCATGCCCCGACCCGCCGTAATAGAAGAAACGAGATACGCGGCCGGCGGTCGGCCCAAGTCCGCAGCGCCCGCGAGAGGCGGGCCGCCGCAGTCCCATTCTCGCCGAGTAATTACGGGCCGCATATAATGGCATGTTTAAAGTGGCGGGGCGGCGACCGGCGGCCGGCGCCCGGGCAGCGTCGAGACGGCCGGGCGCAAAACCGGATTTCGGGGCTCTCTGTCGCAGGACGGCGACGCCAGCTGCGACGCGTGGGCGGCTTTGCTCTCGATCTCCTCCTTCCACGACCTCAGGCCGTACACGTGCAAGATGATACATAACGCCATGTTAATTAGCAAAACTTCTCTTTTCCCCACTTTTCGTTTTCTGTTCATCTTAATGTATTGTTATGAAATAATAGTAATAAAAAGTAAAGAACTATTTAAGCATCTTAAACAATTAAATTCTTTAGTGTTTATGAGTTCAACGAGAATGAACAGTGAAATTAAGTTACACAAAGTTTTAGTTTCCTGTGAAAAAGTGAGCAAACTCGAGTTCAAGTTGTTTGTTTTCGGTCACGTCAACTACTACAGTCATTAGTCCCGAGTGTAGTGAATGCTTTTATTGTGGAAAGCTGCGGCCTAACTCCCTGCTGGATGGTGAGATCCTGCGCCAATCTACTGCCGGCTTGAGGTATCTCCCCCTAGCAGGGAACTGCCCCAGTCGGGACAATATCTGAGTTCCCGACTACTATGGTAGTGTAGTGTGTTTGCGCGTGGGTGTTTATGTGTGTAATGGCTGAGAATAGAACAAAGAAGAGGGCGAAAAGATCACGCGCAGTCTATGGCCTTATGCTAGGGGGAGATACCACTAGGGATTCGCTCGGAGACCTGTCGGAGCCGGCTGGTAGAATTGCCCTCTAGTCAACATTGAAATTTGCTTTTGTAAATAGCTAGAGTAGAAAATTTTGTCACTGTCGTGTCTCGAACACTAGAACCTTCCGGTTAGATCCACTGCAGTGACAGCGATAATGCTGACTCTGAACTAAACTCAGCTGGTCAAGGCCTATGCTAATTAGTATAAAGATAAGAATCCTTCAGTTGGTCTTTGCTCAATTATGTAAAATACATTTATTCCCACTGGCAGGGTTTCTTGAATTCTTTGAATTCCGAAGTTTAATCGCACTGTGTGGATATTGATTTCAATAAAAAAGTTTTCCGGAAGAATTCCTTCGAGTTGAATTTCTTCAGTCGCTCATTCACCCATTCCATCAACTTATACTCATTATCCATATCTGGTAAACACGACAGGTACAAGGAATAGTAATAAATTCTGAATTGATTGATAACTGCTGTGATGAAAGACTAATTTTCTCTGCCATCTTGAGGTAAATGGTAAGGTAAATGCCACACAAAGGCACATTGGTGACGCAAACGCAGTTTCTTAATTTTTTATCTCCCTTCCATTGTGGGATTACTGAAGTCGGAATCACAGAGGGTAATAATACCTCCGTATCCAAACTAGTTCACCGCTCCATTCTAACAGTTTCATGACTCAATCACTCGCCCTATGTTGGGGTAAATTAACGAAGTGCTGGGGACTTGCTGAGGAAATAACTTGGGGCGATTCTGTCTGGGGGCGTGTTGCGATGGCTCGTCCTCCTGAACACCTGCGACGCGCCGAGGCCATAAACGCCAGTGTTCTTGCCCTTCTCCGCTCCCCGCCATACAAATCTACTGGAGAATTTATGAACTCTTTCTTCGTCAATTTCTTGAACGACTCGCTAAGGAGGGGCCAAAGATTTTTACCTCTGAATGGGGAATTTTAAATCCTAATCATTCATCACGTGGAACTTGTATTCGAAAATATGATAGTCACGTTTATGTGAGTGTGTCTGTGTGTTTGTGTGAATTCCTCCCATTGCTTCGTTCATTAGATTTGTAGCAACATGTTGGTTTGATTTAGAAACGTCAATGTTCTTCATCTTGCCCCCCAAAACTGCTTGCCCACACTGCTACAAAAGACTCCGCCTGTTCGAATTAGTAACTTCGGTTTGTAGCGAAACTGTTAATCTGCTAGGTTTTCATCTTGGGCAAGTTAAAATACCGTCCACTTCGTACACAATTTGCGTGTAGGTAACAATGCTGCTTTGCGACAGGTTTCTTTTCGCATAACCCGCTCGTTCTAACCCGTTCCCCTGCTGCTCATTCAACCATCTCTTTATCTTTATCATTGGCATTTATTTATCTTATTGTTTATTGCCTATGTCTGATAAAAGGCGTCAGATTCAAGCAATTTTTCACATTTAAAACACCAAGTGTTTTCGTTTAAAGAGAAATTTGAGCTTTCTACTCAACAAAATTTCGCGAATTTCACTTTAAATGAAAGATTGAGAGCCATATATGCGTTATTGCTTATTGGCTTTAACAGCTTTTTAATTTAATCACTAAATTTAAAAAATAATAAAATTAACAGAATGCGCAGAAGAAGGAGGTGCAGAAAAAGGAGGAAGCACAGAAGAAGCAGGAGGCGCAGGAGAAGTAGGTGCCGAAGAAGTAGGCGCAGAAGGAGGTGCAAAGGAGGTGCAAAGGAAGGAGGCGAAGCAGAACAAAAAAAATCGCTGAAGGAAATAGCGAGAATTAGGAACTTTCAGTAGAACACTTCCGGGCGATCGCACGCGTGTGTGGGGGAAGGGGGGTTGGGTGTGGATGGGAATGTGCCGTTGCCTCGTCCTCCCGATCTCTTGCGACGCGCTGCCCGCATAAACGTCCGCCCGCGCCCGCCGCCCGCCGCGTTTACGGCCTTCGCGGGCGTCGCGCTGTCCCCAGCCGCCGCAGCCTCCTCCGAAGCTGCGCAGACGGAGACGGCGAGCTGCGGAATGCGACCGGCAGTTCCTACTCTTCGTTTGCTTGTTTGAGTTATTTATCCTACCAAAGGAAGAGTCGTTCTTTAGGCGAGTCACAGACTGCACTCGTTCCGTTGTGGATTTAGGGATTTACGACCAAATTTAAGTACTGATTGTTAGTTAAACAGACAGAATTCTGCCGATGGACAACAACTGAACAATTTGAACTATAGTTTTTTTCAGGAAGTGGAAAGGAAAAGAATGAGTTTTGTAGTGAATATCGAACTGTCAAATTGATTGTTTCTTTAGATCCCTTTACAATCGTGGAACTAAAATGTTAAAAATGAATTAGTACCAAAAATTAATCGCCAGTTTTAATTTATTGATAATTTTTATTCTAATCATCTTTTGTAAAAAATAAATTACAATAGTTAATTTTCGCTATCTTTCGGCATTTCAGTATACTATCATGTACAATGTTCATGTATTAGGTTCCAGAAGTAAAATTTTGTAGATGTCATGATTTTTGCTACCTTCCTGGATTTTAAGTAATAAATTAAATGTAAATAAATCGCTGGACGAATTGAGCCATTGTAATTATTATTTTAATGAAATTATCAGTATGCGAATGTGTTTGTGTTAATGGCACCATTCTTGGCTCCTTCTAAATATACTGAAGTTTTTGAAGGGCGTTATTATAAAGGCAGATCATTATGCTTCAAACGAAATATTGAAATAATCATCTTTATTGTTTCCCAAGAATTCTGCTTTAAAGATACCGTTTATATATATATATATATATATATATATATATATATATATATATATATATATATATTAATTTTAACTTTCGTAATAGGAAATATTTTAGTGTAAAGATTTATTTGGAATGTGAAGTAGTCCAAGCTATACATCGTTTTATAGAGCGAAAATTAAATTAAAACCTCATTCACTTGAACTTAAAAGGCAATTCTGGCTTCACCACTTGTTGGGCTGTAGAGCTGATCATTTCATTTGATTTGTTAGATTACCCGTGAACCAGAACCACAGTCTTTTACAACCGTTCTCTACTCTGACATTTACGATATACCCAAGAAATGCAAAACTTTATACTGTTTGGTTCTGATTCTAAATTGTATTCTCGCGAGTTAGTGTGGTAGTGAATGTTTCCTTACTTGTTCTTATTGGTATGTCCGTTTGCACATAGCAGGAACAAGATATTCAAGTCAAAGTTGAAAAAAGGATTATCGTTTGAACTCACCTTTAGTATGACTATTGAGTGAAACGTCAACCATTTACGACATGAAGGAAGTACGAAATGTGATTCATTAATCAAGGAGTGAGATTTATCTTATTTTTCAGAATGATTTTCGATTGAAGCATTTTGCAATACTCGCACACATACAGTACAAAATTTTGTAAATGAGTTTTTATGTGCTGAAATATGTGAACGCATTATTCTATTGAGGAAAGAATCTGGCTGGGACTGATTTCACAGAAACGAATTTTGAGATTTGTAAAAAAAATTAATAAAATGAATTTCCTTACAGAAAGGAAACTAGAAATTACATGTAGTTGATTCTGCACAACGTCACTTCCTTTTATTTATAATACGTATCCCTCTCAATAAACATATTTAATCGTCTTCCTGCTTTTTCGAGTTTATTGGTGATAATGGGCGCGTCAACTACTTAGGTCATTCGTCCCGTAAAGTTAGTGCATGGTTTTCCTCGGGAGATGGTGTTGATCTTCCCCTGTCGGATGGTGAGATCCGGCGCCGACCTACCTTCGGCTAGCGGTATTTTTCCCATCCAGGTATCTCCCAACAACGGGGCACCGTCCTAGCTGGGGCAAGCACTAAGCTTCCGACCGATCTTCTGGCATGTGTGATAGTGTAGTGCATGTTATTGTGTTTGTGTGTAAGTAAAGGGTGAGGATTGTACATGGAAGAAGAAGGAAAGATCGCGCACGGTCCGTGGCCCGTTTGTTAGGTATTGCTCTGGCATTCACCTGATCTGTGAAACCACGTCATTCACCACGTCATCCACCGGCATCCACTGGCCTGATCGTTGATCGGAGAAACCACGACAACCGCAACCGACCGCTAGGATTCTCCTCCAGGCAGCGACTGAATTCGACCTAGCTGACAAGCTAGTGTCGCAAATTCTGCCATCGTCAGACTCGAACCGAGAACCTTCAGGCAGAGGCACTGCAACGACATCATTTGATGCCCTGAGCCACCTCTCCCGGTGCTTTTTTGAGGAAAATCGCAGCTCAGTCATTCGGTAACCTTAAGAAGGAGCCACACCACTGGCGTGACCAATCGAGGAAACGGAATATTTTCTGACATTTATGACCCGGTTTCTTCAACATATCAATTTATGTATTGTGTTGCGTTCGGCCTGCTTGCGTCGTTAGGAAATCACTTTACCGTGGGCATTGCAGCCGCTAGAAATGGGCAGATCGGGTGATCGCCGGAGGCCCCGCAAGTCAAGGGGACCGATGAAGGGAAACATAAGTTAAAAAAGTGAAAAATAAATTAGTACTGGAGAAAATCGTTATTGTAATTTTGAAAGTCGTGGTATAGTAGTTTGATATTTCATAAAATTTTCATTTAAATTTGTACCGTAAAGAGTTAATTATAGTCATTTCTTAAATCATAGGACTCTATGAAATCAATGAAATACGCTAACATACATAACACGACAGAGCTACGAATTTCCTGGAGCACCTGGAGAGGGGTCTCTGGGTATCAAATGATAGGTTAAACTGAAATTCATATTTATATTTATTATTGACAACAAGTGATTATATTAAGCACTAACTAAACACATTTTTTTAGTGTTTTAAACTCACCGTGTAAATTATATTATTTGCTCACTAAGTACTTTCACTTAAAACTATTCTTTAAAATATATTCCAAAAACCTTTTTCTAGCGTAAACGTCGTAATTTTTCTTATTTGTTGAAAGAAATAAAATAACACACATAGTTTCTTGATACAACTTTCACATTTTTAGTTTTTTTCGAGGGAAAGGGGCAATGTTTCAGCATTGCCCAGGTTGAAAATTGTCTCCCTACGGCGCTGTCGATGGGCCCCGTGGATGTTCGCAGCGGGCAGAGTCCATTCGCCGGCGCGGGCCGTGCGGAGCGAGCTGGGCGAGCGGGCTACTGCGCTGAGCGCGTTGCGCGTGGGACGAGGATGTTTGCGTGCGCCGCGCCGCGCGGCTCCCGCGCCTGTCCTCTTCCCCCCCCCCCGCCACGCCACGCCCCCCGCGTGCCGCCGCCCGCGGCCTTTGTCAGCGCCCGCCCGCCCACGCTCGCCTGCTCGCTCTTGTCCACTCGCCCCCGCCCTGGGGAGGCGACGTCGCCAACAAAACATCCGTGTTTCAGAACATCCATGTTCGAAATGAAAACATCGATGGCAACACGCATCCCCTCAAAGTCATCGACTTTTTTCATTTAAACATTCAACATCGACATCGTCGAAACATCGAGTGTGTAATAATGGTGTTAAAATAATCTCGTCTTCAATAACTCGTTGTTCAGAATTAAAATATCGACGTCATTAATACATCTTCCAAAAACTGTGCGGTTTTGAAACTGATTTAGTATAATTCGTTAATTCGATGTGTGAAAGGGGGGAATTAAATCTAACACTGCTGTGTTTATTAGTTTATAACTTTTATTTACAATCCAACCTGAAAAACACACACACGCACACAACCTCAAATAACAGACTTTTCATTCTTCGCGTCTTTTGTGTGAAAGAATGTTCAATTTGGTGAGACGTGACCTGTCGTGGTCTTCCCCAGGATCCTCAAGTCGGCATACCAGCCCTGAGGAACACCACGACAGGATGGTCGAAACGTCGGCAACACAGCCTTCGATGCGGCGTCACTCGGACAGCCCAGATCACCCACTTGGATAAAATAGCCTTGTACGCGAATCGTTAAATTAAACTGATTAAATTTGGCTGAAATCGATGGTACGCCAACGCAACAGAGCATGTTGGTGTAAAGCAGAATGGCGTGAAGCCGAAATGTAAATATTTAAATAAAGATTTGTCTTATGTCAAACGACTGGCGCTCTCGACGCGATTTTGCCTAAGGGCGGAGATGTTGGCGAATGGGATGCCCCATCATCCTGGAGAGCACTCTTATGCATTCGAACGTGTGTTCATTTGCGGTTCATTCGATACTAGAATAAAGGGGTAAGGAATTTTCTTCTATGAAAAACAGTCTGTGGGATTTAAAAACATGTTTATTGCATTGAAACACAGAATGAAGTGTTAGTTACGCTCTTATGTAATGTAATATGTGTGAACTCATAATTGCTGAAACAAGGGTGAACATTTTTAAAAATCGAATTTCAACGAGGTTTGACAGATTTCAGATCAATTGGTACAATTAATGTTAAGTACAGCTGGCCATCAAAGAAAATGTATGATAGTCTTGATTAATGCTAATGAATTTTGCCTGTGAATCTGCCTTTCGAAATTGCACATAAGCTGGAAAAGTGCAAGAAAATTTGAGTGAATAAATAATCTACTGTAGTGATGGAAATTGGTTACAAACTTTACAAAGAAAGGTTTCAATCAGACTTCGGATTTTTACTTTCATTGACGTAGACACTCGAAACAATTTAAGAACATAGCAACACTCTACTGAGTGAAGAACCCGTGCTTACAGTGTCTAAAATACCTATTCAACGCATAAAACCTACAAATGCTTTCTGATAAACCACCATGTTTCTTTCTTCTACAGGATGTAGCACAAAGTGCGCTTGGTTCATGCACATCGATATGATGTTGCATTCAGAAGTACCAGCGGCCGCATTAGGTATCCGCTAGCAATGTTGTTTAATATTCAACTTTGTTGTGATTTATCGCGGCGCAGGGCTGTACGGGGCAGGGCGCCGGAGCAGATATTCAGCGCACTGGGTCAGGGCACTTCATAAATTATGACGCCGATCCCTGCTCTTGAGCTGCAGGCGACGAGCTGGCTAGTCTTCGGAATTTTCTCCAAGCGATCGGTGTGGGAAATCCAGACTCGCGCTCCGGAGCAAGTAGCGCAGCTGGAATCTGGACTGCCTTGCTTCTGGGCCACCTCTTCGGCTTAGGTGGACTATTGCGGATATACAAATTGGATTAATTTTTCAACTTTGTTAGTTAAGTAATGAAACGCTTTCGAGACAGGTATTAAGGTAATATAAATGCTGTATTACAATATCAGTATTAATGTAGCGCTGGTCTTTGGACGTGATATATTTGGGAGTTACATGAATGCAAGAGCATTATTAGTCATGCGTCAGATTTCACCTTGTTCATATATACCTTAAGGACGCACTTTGATGAATATCGAAAAATTCCCTCACGCTCTTTATCATCAGATTTATACGAAATCAGCATACGTTCCTATAAATTCGGAATATTAATGGACTTTTCCAAATTTTTAAATACAAATAAAATCCAATTTCGTCAGTAGACAACAGCTTGAAAAAAAATCACTACTGTTATTCACAGGAATTTTGTAACTGCCAGTTTACAATCCTGTGGCCTATTTTCTCGCAATATAACCGACCTTGGGAGTAAAATGTACAAATTAATGTTGCGATCTAGATGACAGGATTCGAGGGCAAATTACGGAAATTTTCCGCGAGCCCCAGCGCGAGCTGCCCGGAACCGGCCTGGCCCCTCCAGCAGCGCCTCGACCATATCAAGCGCGCCCTGCCCCGCGCGCTCGTGATGTGCTCGGCCTCCTTCCCGTCAACGGCTTGTCGGCACATTTTCAGCAAGCTTACGCTCCGTCGGTAAAATGTGCATTCTATAAAAAGTCCAATAAACGTCACCACTGTGTACACGAACGCCAAGAGATGCAAATTGGAAAACGTGGCGAGGAGAATTGAACACCTGCATCGAGGAATATATTAGACTTGTCCTTCAGAGAGCGAAAATAAACTCACGATGACCATGTACACGTAGGCTTCCGCGGCTCGAGTCCATTACTTCAATGCTGTCCGGGTGACGCCGCGTTGTTGGCAGATAGGCCGACGTTTCGCCCGTCCTGTTGCAGGCTTCTTCAGGGTAGTCACAATAAAGTTCCTCCGGTGTTGTATCTTTTCAGTTTAGGTAACACGAGTACGCCGTGATTGGCGGAGAGGTCCATCTGATTGGCTTGCGGTCTGGGCCAACCCGGGACTGGCACCCGCCCTAGAAATCGGACGGAAAAGAAGTGTCCCCGCGCCGTCAGGAAACAGCTTCCGTCAGGAAGTATATTTTTCCACCGTTTCCTGACGGCGCGGGGACACTTCTTTTCCGTCCGATTTCTAGGGCGGGTGCCAGTCCCGGGTTGGCCCAGACCGCAAGCCAATCAGATGGACCTCTCCGCCAATCACGGCGTACTCGTGTTACCTAAACTGAAAAGATACAACACCGGAGGAACTTTATTGTGACTACCCTGAAGAAGCCTGCAACAGGACGGGCGAAACGTCGGCCTATCTGCCAACAACGCGGCGTCACCCGGACAGCATTGAAGTAAGTTAAGTCACGATGACCATAATGGAAAAGTAGTAATTCTGTAATATATTTTATAATAAATTTGAAATGTAATTCTTAGAGTACAATGTAGAAGGAAATCATATAAACATTGCTATTCTTCTTGGGAAAGTGAACTAGGTACTCAAAAATTAAAAAAAAAAAAATTGGCATTGTTTTTCTCAGTCCCAAATTTTCAACGGTTTGTTAAGGTTATAGTTAATTTAATATTTCTAGAGTATTGATTGACATTGGTCCACCTCTTTAAATAGAATATCATCTGTTTATTTCAATATTGTGGGAGGCTGTATTATTTATATTGACAGAGTAAGCAAACGTTTCGGAGAAGTATTGTTGTTTGCAGATTATGTATGGTTCACACAGTTTGTCTCCTCATGGATACAATAGCAATCTCAAGCACATTACATCAGAAGTCAACCAATACGTCTAATACATTACGCCATTTGCAAATACTGTCAAAGGTCATAGGTTCACAGATTCTGCAGAGTCATAGGTCAAGGGTTCATGAATTGTCACCGGGAAAGATGGCTCAAGACCGTATTGAATAACATTGACAGTTACATTTGGACATTCTGTATTATATCAATTCTTCGCACAGGTGCCATGCTATTTTAAAGCAGGTTTAATAATTTCCAAATTACTACGAATGCAATGTACAATATTACACGCAAGTGAAAGACACAGAAAACATTTTTGATAAGTCTACAAGACTTGAAAGAGTATAACATAAAAAATCATAACAATATTTGCACACGCGAGTTTACATTATTCATCAAACTTATAAAACGAGATATTTAAGCGAAGCTTAAAAATAGTGTGGTCACTTCAATAGCGTGGTGACGAAATCTTTAAAAATAGATTATTAACTGCAGGAGAAGAGATATGTTAAGCGAATTTATTAATTCAATGGCTAGTATTCTTTTCTTGGTTTTATTTCCCTTGAAGTAAGATCAAAAAAGTGTACTTCAATTGGTCGCAATTTCGGCGTACTAAAAACATGTTAATGGCTAAAAGAAAAAAGAGAGAAGTTAATATCATAGCCGTTGCCTCGAGAACCAATATTTTCCAGATTTCGTTTCCTTGCTAGTCACGTGAAACGAGAAAACGCCTGTCCACTCTGCCCTCAACTCTCCACTCATTGCCTGGTTGTGCCAAGACCTGGTGATTACGGATCCCATTATTTCTGAGAACCCCAAGGGCACGCTCGGTGCATCTTGTGGGGTAGTTTAACCTTCACCTTGGAACATGTTCCTCAGCTGCTTCCATAACGACGTGTGATAATAATGACGGTGTTGCGGAGGCCGATTTCCCTGAGAGTATCTTTTAGCGGAGGTAATGGCCTTCGTGGGGCGGCCGAGGGCAGCGTGCGGGTGAAGGGCTGGGCAGAAAGCGAAACGCGTTGCGCGGCGCGGCGCGAGGCGCGTGGCGCGTGGCACGGCGTGGCGTGGCGTGGCGTGGCAGCGTGTCGCGATGTCGCCGAGGAATGCGTCGCAAGCGCGCCCCGCGACGGCTGAGTTCAAACACCCGGCGCCGGCAAAAAGCTGGCAAAAAGCGGCGGTGGCGGGGAAAGAGACTGGTTGGGCGTCCAGGAACCTGTCTCCAGCTGCAGTTTATTAGCCGGTTCAGGGGCAGACGGGGCGGCGGCAGCGGAGGTGGCGGTGACGCTGGTGGGGATGGTAGCGTCGGTGGAGGCAGCGTTGGCGGAAATGACGGGGGCGGAGGTGGCGGCGATAGCAGTGGAGCTGACGGCGGTGGGGAAGGAGATCGGTAGAAGACCGGCGGGAGGGGGCCGTGAGGGGAGGGAATGGGGTGGGAAGGGGTGCAGGAGATCCATTGACAGGGCTGGCGCCGGGGACGGGGACGCCGGTGGAGGTTTCGTGGTGGTGGCAGAGGTGACGATGATGATGGTAGTAGTGGTGGTGGTGGCGATGGTGGCGATGCCGCAAAGGAGGACCTCGCCGAGGGAGGAGTTCGCGAGGGTGTGGTCCTCGGTTCGCAGCCTCAGGCACAGGCGGCTACCCGCCTAGCCGGGTGCGCAAATGCCGCTCGCAAAACTAGTGATGTCACCTTTCATGACTGCGCCTTCTGTCAGTACTTTTTCTGTTGCGGCTCGCTTCGGCGATAGATAACTCTGAGTACCTGTCTCGTTGACATCTTACATAGAAGGGGCAATTATCGAGTAATTATTATAAAAGTATGTTACACTTCGTAAATGATACAATAAATCTTCGCAAGATATTACATGTGCCCAATTTTGCACAATTATAAAATAATACATTGTCGAATAAATGACATAAAAACTATTAATATGTGTATTCATGCATTTGTGCAAAGTCCCAAAATTAAAGAAGAAAATGTAGATATACACACATCACCAATATTTCCCTGTTTTTGTAAAGGAAATATGAAGGTAATTCGAAAGTGCACTCAGCATTGCAGTATGCTCGTGGAAATGTATCTGTTGTTGGAATTGTACACTCTTTAAAGCTAATTCTGAGCAAACGTAGTGTAATGCGAGAAGAAATTGCGAGGTTGGGTAGTGTCATGTATAATTTTACTTTCTCTGTAAGAAAGAGTTGCTTTAATTGCATTAATATTCACAAATTTCTCATGTTTTGCATTTCTGAAATTATTTGTTTTTATTTTTAAAATACAATTTTGCCTTGTCTTGTCAGTTAATATATGGTATTTATGGTATTCCTTCAGAATCAGTTACACTGAACTGCCGAACAATTTGGGATTCTGTATATCATCTGTTTGTACTGCACAATGCACGTAAAATTAAGAAGCAAAAATATGTGACGTACTGACTTCACAATTGAAAAATTATTTGAAACAAAATTATGTGTGATTTTTTATGTATCATGCCCGATTCCAAATATATACTTACCATTTCTCCTGCTCTTATCACCTTTGTGATAAGGTGATTTTAATATGGGAATGTGCGAATTTCCCCGAAAATAAGGTCTTACCTAGCCAACAACAAAAACCATCAGAAAAGAAACTATGTGAGATTTACTAAATATCAAGCCCTGAATCTAAATATATCCTGAGATTCTAACACGAATAGTTTCTGGGATTGGACGGTGGATGGTGGACTGGGATTGGACGGATACACATATGGTGATTGTGCGAAACCCCAAAGGCCAAGCCGTTTCTTCAGGAACTGCTGTTGCTAGGAATGAAATGAGCTTTTGTTGTGAGCTGCATATCGCATTTCTAATAACAGAATGGCAGAAATTGATTATACAATTTGTTCCTTAATCATATGTTGTTGGATTGGGGCACAAATATGACAAGCCACTCTCTGACTAAAATTGATAAACTAACATTTACGAGCGTGAGTCGTCTTCTGACTCGTGTGGCTTGTTTTTCTACCCCGAGACTTTTTCATTTCCGGGAAAGTGCTTTTATATTTATGTTTTTGATATTCATGTACTACTATGGAAATTATTGCCTATTATGGGAAGGAAGGTGTCCATTTCCGTGAACGACTTCTCTTCGCTCGCTGTATATTTGAGTAGTGTTAGTGCATGACTTCCACATAGCCATCTTCATGCACGGGAATTTCGCTTTCGACGAATTTGGGAGAAGAATTTAACGAAGCTGAAGTTATCGATTTTCGAGCAGTAATAAATCATTTATCAGTTCTTAAAATCGAGTTACAAATAGGCAGGATGCATTTTTAGTGAATAATTGCTGCACTTTTACTCCAATACGTGGAAGTGTAAAATAGGTCCATGACTTCCTCTTAAGATAAAACTGGAGATAATATCAGCAACATCGTAACCTAATGGTTCGAAGAACAGAAAGAAATATATTGCTTCTAAGAACAGAGACCAGAAGCTCATTTCATCGAAGTTCAACGCGCACTCAATTTTTCATCTACTTTCTACGATATACCTGGAGTAGGTGATTAACCTTTGCTCCCACACGGCTTTGCGTTCCCTGAAAGAGAGATAACAGGGAAGCTCTAGCCATTGCACTTCTGCTCACCTAGTTTACTAGGTAATGCCAATCGTTTGGTCACTAGGTTTAAATTTACCTGATCATTCGATTATAGCTAAATCTTGAACATTGGTTATGTAAGGCAACTTGCTCACCGAGCCATCACTGCATGCGATAGTCATTCACCATGCCTTTTTACACAGCAAGTGGAGAAACCTTAGTTAAGACATTTGTTTGTTATTTTGAATTTCGAGTTGGCATTATCCCCGCAGGAAGACGGAACATGCCATATGAGCGTTCCTGTGATCACTTCAGGACGATAATACAAATGCACATTATTTTAAATTTGTAAATAAATGGCCTAATGATATATCGTTAATGTTAAAAGAGACTGTTCAAACGCAGGCATTTCATCAAATTTCTACAAAATTGTCTTTTATATATTAATACAAGAATGTACATATCGAAAGTGATCCATTTTTGTGTCTCATATTTTGCCGTAAATATTCTACAGGATGGCATTTTATTAAGAAGCTCTTACACATTCAGAGATTTCCTACCCAAGGTCTCCCGTATTTGGAAGTTGTTTTTCTCAGTTCCAATTATAAACACAACTTGATAAAAATGTCACAGATGACATATCGACTGCTGCCGAAAGGACGATGTCTGAAGAGGGAATCCATTAACTGAGATTGACTGACTAGTTCTTGGCCAAGGAGAGTGCTTAATAGGCTTCCTGTACTTCAGTGATGGTAGATATTTAAATAGGGATCTTTACATTCTTGCACTCTAAGAGTATTTACGTTGTACACAGAAAATATTCTTATGCTGCAGCAGAGAATGGTGATATTTTTACAGAAATTCTTGTTTTGTTGCTTCTTGATATCTCAAAAGTGGATAATCCTTGTTCACACATGTAGTAACTTCTTCTAATGGGCAGTGTAGTCAGACCCACGTTTTGTGAGTCCGTGGAACCAAAACAATGTTTTATGGCATAACACCTGTCGATCAGTCTAGCTTCTTGTGAACATCGCTAACGGCTAAACCGTAGGCAGGATTTTCACTAAAATTGATATTATCCTATCAATCTGCCTGATGTAGCGACCCCTAGAATTGAAAACGGATATTTTGATTTGTTTGGAGGGGGAACTTTACTTGAAACCTCAAGAATATTTTCAACCCTTTCTCAAGAATGACGCCATTTTTTCTCAGAGGGAGCAATAAACACTTAAAAATGCCGATTATCGTTGAAGTATGAATTTTCGAAATTTTAAAAAAATCTTTAAAAAGACTCCATTTTTTAGTTAGAACAAAGTAATCTTATATAAATTGTGTAGGCCCTATTTTCGAGAAACATTTTATAATTTCGAAAATTCCAACAGTGAAAATGGCAAAACTATAATATTGTTGATAAATACGTTTTTCTTAATAAAATCTTATCTAAAAAAACAGATCTTTAAATAAGGTCACGTACTAGTTTTTTAGGAATACGAGTACTTTTTACGAACATGTAGTGTAGCAGTATTTTATGAGATGCTGTAATTTTTATGATTCTCCGAAGACATGCGATAGTTTCACATAATGAAAAGTATAGGTACAGTCAATTGAGCCCCAATGAGGAGATACCTGGAAGGGGGAATTATCACTCAAGACGATGCATACGTAGATCGTCGGCGGACCACACCAACCCGCGGGGGATGAATTCCGTTCCCTCCATCCGGGATATAACTCGCGAGACTAATGACCATAGTAGTTGACGCGCCGAGAAAAGCCAATCTATGAATCTATTAATTAATCAATATGAGCGAGGACTTCTTCTCGTTCGTGTGCCGCACCTGAGAGAGGCAACAGAAATGTGAAGATTGAGCTGCCGCAAGCATCCTTCGGAGTATTCCGCTGACCCATTCTGAGAAGCAGCGAGAGCGCGCTGAGAATACAAGTCCGGGAGCTGTGTTCCTCAATCTCCCTGATACCGCGTACCCCACAACAAGACTTGCAAATTCAGTGGACCCGTTGCTCAGGTTTATCGCATACATTTTCATTAAAGGAAATAGAGTTATAAATATAATGTCGGGAAGCAGATTGCTTCTGCCCGTTAATGTGTTTTCTTCGATAGCAAAGTGGAACGTGAATTTGGAATTCATCCGGATTAAATTTGTTGAAAAATTAAAGTACAGATTAGGAAGGAAAGCTGTTAAAGAACATTTCGATGTTTTCACATGTCGTTGAACTTTTGTTTTTTTCGTTCATGTTTTACTTTTTTTGGTGTTATTTGCGTGTTGGTTGAAAACTCGCTGTGTTTCAAGCACTTCTTATTGCTTACTTTTCTTTCAGTTTGTATTAATTCGTTTACGTTTTTTTATACTTTTATCTCTTTACTTATTTTGATTCATTTATATTTAATGTAAGATAACTTTACAAAGACATTCGAAAAATGTCTTCTGAGTGGAAATGTGACGAAATCGTCTTAAAGTACTAAAAAATGTTTCGTGTTTTTTTAGAAAAGGGAATTCAAAAGGGAATTCAAAGGGAATTTTTTGAACTGGTACGAAAAAACATGGGGCTGTGAAGTTGATGATGTCAGTTCTCTTTGTCAGAACCACAGTGGCATATTCAAAACACAGTGTTCAAGCCTTTGGAGGCGTACACTGGGGAAATAATTCTTCATTTTGACATGCACTCCTAGGACCCCACTTCTCTTAGGATCCACCACGTTTGATGGTAGAGATTAAATTCATCCTAAATAGTCACATCTGTAATTGCAGTGACAAATACTGATTGTGAAGGAACTAATTCTGGAATCATCACTATTGAGTCAGACAAGATAATCTTTTTGCAAATATTAAAATGACGTTATACTTGATATATATTGAAATGTTATGTTGAATGTTATTGAAGTGACAGAAACATGTAAAACAACTCAAAGCCTAGAATGTCGCAGGGCAAATAAAAATTTTTTAATTCAGCAATTGCGAATTATGTATAATACTAGATGATTCGATTGATTAATTGATGGTAAGTGAACGGCTAAGGTCATTAGTTCCGTAAGTGTCGTGTATGTTTTATCGCAGGTGGTGGCTGTGATATTCTACCGCTATGTGGCGTGATCCGGCGACGGCCTACGTTTGCGTGCGTGGATCCCCCCCTTCGACCAGCATATTTCCCATCAGCGTGACACAGTCCCAATCGGTACAAGCTCCCCGCATGTGTGGTAGTGTAGAGGGGCGGGAATAGGGAAAGGATCAGAAAGGAAAAATCGCGTGCTGTCTGTGGCCCGTTTATTTTGTTACTTCTCCGGCATTCGCCTGGTGTTGATGGGAAAAATCATGGAAAACCACCGATCAGACCGGCTGGCCGTTAGAATACTCCTCCAGACAGCTGTCGAATTCAACATGGTTATGTGGCTACTATCGAAAATTCTACCCGGGATTCGATCCCCAGGACCTTCCGGTCAGAGACATCAGTTGATGCCCTGAACACTCAATGCCGATACGAGGATTTGAGGTCGCCTCACTAAACCCCATACTGCACCGGTAGCACAGCGTCCTCTTTCCTTCCGAAACTTCGCTACGCCCCGAAGCACCGTACCCCGCCCTACGTTACCCCGAGTATCCTCGCCCGTGCCTGCCTCCTTCCCCGCCCCACCTTCCACCTCGTGGCGTCTCAAGTCGCCACACGTCGCCCCTCATCGCCGCGCGCATTTCCACAGCGCTGTCTCCGCTCCGCGTCGCCCGAGTCTCCGCACCTCCCCGCGTCTCCCTCTTCACTCCGCCCTCTTCCGCTTCGCCTCATTTCGCTCCTTCATACTACCCCTCCCCGGCTCCCGGCCCCCCCTCTCACTTCGCGAACTTCCTCGCCCCGCTCTTTCCCTTCCACTGAGTTCTCGCCCCCTTCCTTCCCTGCCCCTTTCCGCTTCTCTCCTGTCATTCCTATCCGTCCCCGCTCCTTCCCGCCGTCCGCGCCTCTTACACTTTCCATTCCTATTCCTCTCCACCCACCCTACCCATTTCTTCCACTCCGCCCTTCACTTGCTCGCCCTTCCTTTCTCCGCCCAAAATTCTCTCACCTTACTCGTTCCCTTCACTTCCACCCTGCCCTTTCTGCACATCCCACCCGCACCCCTCCGCTTCTTCCCCTCCCATTCCTGCCCTCCCCGCCTCCCCAGTTTCCCTTCCCCTGCCCTACCTCACCCCGATTTACCGTTTCCCCTACTCCTCCCTTCACTTGGTCTCCATACCTTTCTTTTGCCTCCTCTTTCCCTCCCACTCCCCGCTCTACCCTTTCCGGTCCATCTCCACCCCATCCGCACCTCTCCGCCTCTTCTCTCTCATTCCTGCTCTTGCCTCTCCCACCCCCTCAGCGCGCCCCATTCCGCCCCGTCTTGCCACTCCGCGTTTGCCCCGCCCGCTTCCTCTTCTCACCTTCCCGCCCTTCCGCACTCCCCTTCGCCCCAGGCCGGCCGCGCGCCGTGCCGCGCCGCGCCGTGCCGCTCTGCCCCGCGCGCCGTGGGCGTGGCGCGGCGGTCATAAATCGCCGGGTGACGTTTATGCGGCGCCGGACAGAGGGCGCGCGGGCTAAGCGACTAATGGCGCGTCGATTGTGATCCGAATAAGGAGCGCCTTTGCATGGAGGGGCGAAGGGGGCACGCCGGGACGACGGTGACGAGCGAGGGGCGACCGCGTCGGCCGTAAGGTAGCGCGAATTGCGATTTTCCAGGTCAAGAGGGCGAGCCGCTTCCAATTTGCCGCTCTGCGGACCGGTGAGAGGCCTCCTCCACGAGGCGGGCGGGCAGGAAGTGGACAGCACTTCTCTCTGGGGTATATGGAAATGTTCGGACACTTCTACGGGCTATATTAGATTCCATACAAAATGATTTCGAGGGAGAATGGCAGAAATGCTTCTCTATTATTTGACACATGTGCATGGACATCTACGTGACAGGGGCTTGAATTTCTTCGGCTCACAGTGCTTGAGGAATGAATAAAGAAGGTGGGGCGGTGACCCGCCGGGAGATACAACTGGGAGGGGGGGGGGAGAACTCGCAAATCGAAGTGTATCTGCGGATGAACTTAACCGTCACCTCCTGGTATATAACATTCACCACATTTACGGGACTAATGACCATAGTAGTTTACCGCTCGGAATGAATACTTACTCACTTGCACTTACAGGAAGCTGCATATTGTCATATTATAAGCAGTGCTGCGCTACGTGCATAGGCCAAACGCGATGGAATTCGTTGATCATGAAGGTGTGGTATGACTCAGTAGCAGCGACATGACTTCCGGCTTAGAGATGCCTCGGTTCTCTTCATCTGTGTTGTGATTTTCGCAAAGAACATCCTCAAGTAGTTTACATTGGCGATTCTGAAGAACAGCCACTGGACCTTTCTTCTCGGCGCGAGAAAATGTTTACGTGCACTCGCCTGACTCATTTTCCTCACACCCGCGCGCTGCAGGCTCATGGGCATTTTTCAAGAAGGTTGGGAAGGAGGTCCACGAGACGCGTTCCGGTGACCTTCGGGCGCCAGACTCTTGACTTACCAGTTGCCTCACACTCATTCTGTCCACTTGGAAGGCTTGCACTTTGTTTCGTTTTATACCATACAATTCGGCACGTAATGAACCCATCATATTCATTATCGTCCTTTTGTTTAAACTACATATCTCTATTCTGACCTGTCCTACCTTTCAATGTACTCCCACTTCTTCCTCCGTGTTCTTTTGCTACACCTATTGATGTTACGCTACGCATTGTTCAGGGTCTTCTTTTTTACTCTGTATCACTTAGCTTCGTTTACTCCGTTAGATCGAATGACCGACAAGTGAACGAAGAATTTATTTTAGAACAAATAAACATAAAAAGAACTAAGTGTACTGGGGTATTATGCAATAAAACTAGAATATTATATGAAAGGCTTGGAGTACAGGGAATGCAAGTGCACCAAATGGGGTAATGAGTGCAAAATTAAGTGACTGTAGAAGATACTATGGGAGGTTTTTTTTTCCACCGCTAGAAGGCAGTAATTGTTTGAGCAATTTGAATACACTTTGTACACGATATTAAATGGAATTTTAACTTTACACTCGTACTCTTAACTCACAATTTGCCAACAATTAATTTGTAGTTTTTGCGGTCTGGCTCCTCAACCGTGCCAAACTGAAGCTAAACTGTATATTTTTTTTGTTTCATTGACCTACTCGCATCAAATGTCACCAGCTCGCCAGGTTATATGACGTTATATTACCACTAATAGTTTCCTTTCATTCTATTGAATATATTCTATTAAATATTGTCAGACATTCCGGCAGAGAGAAGATTTGTTACATCTTCATTGATGGTGAGTTATTAATTCATCAACGTGCTTCTCCCCGGTCGGAACTAAGAATGCGACATCAATGTCGATGTTTTAAATATCGATTTATTGAAGCCGATGTTTTTTGAACATCGATGTTTTGTGATCGATGCTTTTTCGTTTTCTATGTTTTGCTTGTGGATGGAAAATTCCCATAACTACAATCGTGTTAATATTAAAATACAAAATAATAACTGATGGCACCAGTGTCTTATGTGTTCGAACCAAACAAACGTGGTTTGTACTATCTTCATCAAGCAGATTATCCCTCGCCCGATGATCCTGATGCCCTGGTATTTACTTCGTATTCCGCTCATGGAGTGGACTTTTTAAACGTTTTCCGTTGAATTTTAAATACAAATTAATATACACGGAACGGCGCTGTCAAATTATATTTTGTTGCGCACGAATTTAATGTTAGAGGTTACTAAACCAGCATTAAAACGTCGATGTTCAAACACATCGATGGCTTTTGGTCAATGTATTATTGAAATCGATGTGTTTATTTTGGATTCGTCGATGTATTGTTATCGATGTCGCATCACTAGCTGAAATGCGCTATTCGGCGCCGACCAACACGTGAGATTGCAGAAGTTTCCCTCTTCCAGATATCACCGCCAGGGGCACCCACCCGATAGAAACTCTAAGCTCTCGACTGATCTAACATTTGTGGTACTACAATGCATGTAAGTGAATATGTTTAAGGTGAAAACAGTGGGGACAATACGAGACAGGAAAAATGGTGCGAGGTTTGTGAGCCGTTTGTTAAGGTACTACTCCGGCATTCGCATGGTGTTGATTGGGAGAAACCACGGAAAACGACTGATCAATGCATCCGATCGCCAGAATGCTAATCAAGACAGTGACTGAATTCACCTATCTTTGTCAAAAATCAGCCACTTTCAGGACACGAATCCTAGAATCTCCTAGTCATTGACGCTGCTGTGACTTCGAATTATTTCACTGAACAATCTCTGGAACTATTAACCGGCAATTCCGGCAGCAAAAGGACGAGCTGGCAGTTCATTGTAAAGTAAACCGACTGAAACGAAGGACCACGGGAATGACCGGTCTCTTCGCAGCGGCGGGCTGCGAGGATTTGTCCATCAGCGGGCGCGGCGAGTGGTGTCGGCGAGGGCGCGGGGTCGGGGAGGAGGCGGGGCGCGCGGCTCGCGCAGCCTCCCAGAATAACCGGAGCCTCCGCCCCGCCCCTGCCCCGCCCCGCCACGCCCCCCTGCGGTCCCTCGCGCAAGATGGATGCCGGTCATCGATTTTATTGGGAAACGAAGAGGATAAATTTTTAATTTGCTGACTTATGTTTGTTTGAGGTGCTAATCGACCGATGCGCACGCGAATCGGCTAAAAGTAGCGAAAGCGAAACTGAAAGCGGCGATGAGGGCGGGAGCCGTTTCGGCCCCTGAGTCAGCGCCGCCTCCGAGGAGACGCGCTTTCCGCTCGCGCGGTTCACTGAACCGAGCGGTCGGGCGAGCCCTCAACCCGAAGCCGCTTGCTCGCGAGCAGGGAGCGCGTCAAAGGCGTTGGAGGGGCATGGAGTATCAGATGGAAGTATCCTTCGGTAGGGATGATTATCCAAATACAAAAACAAAACTGATGCAAGAAGACTTTCGTGGAACACAGAAATTGAATACTAATTGTGTTGTTTCATTTTCATCTCATTTAATATTAATTTTTTTTGTACTCCGTACTAGTCTTACATCCGTTTTGTTTGATTTTATTTTATAAACTTAAAATCATATGAAATTCACTGGCGAATATATAGTGCCAAATACGTTATAAGAACTTTTAGCGAACTGCATTGGCTCGCTGGAGTGTATAAGCCAAAAAGTCAATCTGCGATATCTGATTCACAGGATGTAATCTCATATATTCATTGAAGTTGAAGTAAAGTAATTATTTTCATGGGTGTCGTGAATTCGCACAAATGCTGTGAGTCTAATTTTGGTGTATGATTTATGTTTTGATACCTTTCGACTAGGTCCCCCTGGCGGTGATATCTGGAAGAGGAAAACTTCTGCAACCACACGTGTTGGTCGGCGCCGAGTATGTGTGTGTATGTTATATGTGTGTGTTAACGTATGTGTGTGATTTGGGAATTCGATTTTTTTATAAGACTGAGGCAGCGTTTGACAGGAGCTCGATCAAGGAAAAGAGAAGAGGTATTGGAGTAGCGAATGAGCGTAGATGGGACCAAAGACACTGTAATAGTGTACTAAACGTATAGTGATTGCAAGTGAAGAATTGTGAAAAGAACCGTTTCTTGGCAGCCGAATTGGCGGCACATATGTGAACACCGAACCCGATTGGTTTCATTCTCATTCTCATTCTCATTTTTTTCTTATGTTTTCCCCTTTTTTCTTCGGTAGGGGAATGTTCTGTAGGAGACGAAGTAAAATGGTGAAGACGTGTGCGGCGTACTGAGATGGTATAGAAATTTTAACGGAGTGTGTCTTGAAGGTCTAGGGAACTAGTCTTTAAAAACTATCACATTTTCGTAAATAAATGTCCCTAGATCCATTACATTGCTGCTTTTTTTTTAAGGAAAAATGGCACCAGCTTATCAAAACACATATTATCTGGAAAATGTCTTTAATGAGTTCAAACAATTATGAACGTGTCAAGGAAAGGACCTCATGGAGTATATACTAATATATTTTTAGAGTTATGAATTTGCTAATAGAAGCTTATATGCATATTTTTGCTTCCCAAAGCTACGCAAGTGACGTGATTTGCACAGCAGTGGCATTTCGCTTTATAAAGCTGTTCTTTTGTAGTAATATAGAATTAATATATAAGAGGTTTATAAAAATATTGACGTTAGAATGTTAGTTTGGCATATCTTACGTTTAAACAATGGGATAGTATTTCGATTTGACTTCCATTCATGCCTATTCAGACCTTTGGAAACGCCGACAAGTCTGTAAAATTTCGAAGAACTTGAATGACGCGCGTAAATTTGCCCCCAACATGGCTGCCGGCGTAAGCTTCAATTTGCAATGGGGAAAGACGATCATTAGCAAACAATTGCAGAACTAAGATTGGGACGGCCCTGTGTGCAGCAAACATAGTGTGAAAGGCGCAGAATTTCCTTATAACGACTCTTCAATCTTGACTCGTGCATTTAGTGTTTTCACTACCCTCTGTCCGCTTGCTCCTCTATCTCGTGTGTCTTCTGGGAATCGGTGGGCCGTGGGTCGTTGTTGCCCAGGCTGCAGTCCGTCGTCCTGCGCGACGATCAGCGCCTGCGCCGTTGACCGCTTTCCGGCTACGTCGCGGTCTGTGGATCGGCGCCCATCACTCGTTCATCTCCCTTTTCCTACTCCATTTGCCTTGATCGCGTTTCGGTTGCTGCTTCCGAGAAAGTGGGCCGCCTCGGCGCGGAGTGATCTTAGAACATCTACAACGCTAGAGATTTTCTCGAAAGACAGGGAAACGTCTGTTTCGAATTTCTAAGTAAAGCACAGATTTCGCCGTGATTCGACGGAAAGTCCTCAAATTTGATGAGAACTATTGTTTATCCCTGTGAAACGCCTTCGAAACACTATACATAAACCTTTCAGCCTTGGAAGTTGGCATTACAATTATTTGTCGAATTTATTGTGATCACACCCGGTACGTTCTCTGCAGTTATGGATATTGACCATCAAATGTGCAAGATATGATTTCCTGAGTACTACCTAGCCTTCGCAAAGAAATGTGTGTGCATAATATTTAAAAATTTGTATTTTAATAGACATAACGTCTAGAATTATGAATCAGTTAGTGCCTTCATTGCATTCAAATAATGAGTTGACGTGAAAAATTCAAACCTGATTTCAAACTTTACGTTAGTTCAAAGTACGGAGATTATGAAATCACATGCTCTGATGTTATATTTATTGAATTTTTATTATACGAGGAATCTCTAATTGTGCTCTTAATTCTGAGGATGGAAAAAATCCAGAAGGCGCTTGCCAAGTCTTAGCAATCATTAAAGTATTATTAATTAAAAAGTGATTGACTTCTTACGCTTCTTTCTTCATTGAGCCTGGGTGAGTTGAATTTGGTAGAGGTTTTGACGATGACACTAATTCTTGACTTTCTTTTATGACATTTGAAAAAAAGTCTCCCAAATCGTTCAACGTAAATACCCGACAATCGTACAACCATTGTAATGTAATTACCCTTGCCAAATTACGGATTTGAAAAAAAAGTGGTTTTCGTATATTTGCATAAATTATTTATTCTCCTAGGTTTATAATCACATAACATACTAGAAAAGAGCTATGCCGTATATTCTGGTGAGATTTTGTGGGTTCTCTGAACATTTCTCTTAGTACTTGCTATTTAAGGTTAGAGAAGCAAATTGATGAACTGTCATTGAAATGGATGAAAAGACGAATGAGAAATTAAAAAATAATATTTTATTATAACATGGTACAAAAATGTTTCTTATATGACTTTTTCTTCATTGTGTAGACCACATTAACTCTTAAGGCAGGGCAGGATCTGAAATCAAACGAGACACAGACTGTACACAAAATGCGATATTCATGTTTATAATAAAAATTATCCATTCCTTATTCAAACGCCAGGCTGAATGTGCCATTTATGACAAGGTGTGTGCTACAACGGAATTTTAGACACATATATAATTTGGGAAATCTATTAGTAAACTAGAATATGTTTTTAAATCAAGACTATGCCAGTTATTGCGTTAGGTGGAGGGATTCTAACTTGGGCTACAGTTCATAGTACCACCTCTCTTTACAGAAAGGAAAGGAAAGAAAAGAACTGAATGAAGCAACTCAGGGCAAATACTCGGGGAAAATGTAAAAGAAGGGAACTCTTAATGTGACAAAAATCTCGCACCGCATTTTGTTTTAAAGAAATAAAAATATTGTTTTTTTACTCATTATTAATGTGATTTTAACTCGTCCTTTTATTTTCAATGGGTTTCCTGTAGTAATAATCGTAAAATATTATGAAAGACGGTCGTAATTAAAAATTCATTTTTTTTTGTTGTGCCACTATTAGGGTTCATTTCTTTAGAGTTAGAAGTGCTTTTGTATTTGACATGTTATTGTACATCAGTAATACAGTCTTACAATTTATCGATATGATATCATAACGATGTTATAATTACAAACGTTTCTTAACTTCCAGAATCGGCAATATCGCCGGTGAAAAGTCTCAAACGGCCGTCTACCTAAGGAGCGGAAGTGGCTACAGCAGACGGGAGACGCCGCGACTGCGTTCAGAGCACCGGGTTGTCCTTCAGCTTGAGGCGGTTCCTGTGGCAGGCAGAGCACGTGCACGCGCGCGCCGCGGCCGCCGCGGCGTCGGGGTGGACGTAGGGCGGGGTGGGCGGGCGGCGGAGCTCGGAGGGGATGCCCGCCGGCGGGCAGTCCCACTTGCCGGGCGAGCGCGCCGGGCGCGCGCGGCCCGTCGCCGGCCGGCAGATGGCCGTGGGGCAGCGGGGCGACGCCGCGTACTGCTGCGCCGAGCCCAGGGGCTGGCCGCAGGGCGCAGCCGCGCACGGCGGGACGCGCGCGGACCGAACCCGCGCCGGGGAGCCGCACGGCACGCGAGCGGAGCGCACGCGCGAAGGCGAGACGCACGCGTGGCTGCCGTAGGTCTGGGGCACGCACGTGGCGGAGGCGAAGGCGGGTGGAGGGTAGCGCTGCTGCGAGATGGACGGGAGCGACGGGTGCCAGGGTTCGTAGGAGAGGCTCTTGGTGGGCACCGTTAACGATATCACGTGCTGCGACATTGTCGTGTGGTGGAAGGGTGACGCCGGTTGCTCTTCGTTCAGAGAGCCCTGTGCTCTCTGCCTCCCCCTGCTTCCACAGCTGCCGCCGGTGACAGTTGTGGCAAGTGTGTACCCCCAGCGACGACGTAATAATGCCTTCTTTAATAATTCATCGGCGGCTCCCCTGTTGCTTGGCCATAGTTTCAGCTGGCTGGTAGGGCGTTATCAGCGCCAACAATAAACTTTTGATTAAATAAGTATTTGAACCTAAATTGTCAAATTAGTTGAAATGATTTTATTATTTCACATTTGTTAATGCATCCTTCTGAAGATCGGATACTCATTTCCAATAAAATTCTACTTTTTTTGTCGTTTTTCATTGCTAAGTCGTTAAAACACGTTGTTAAGAAATATGAGAAATTTCAAGTTAAAAATCTGAGAAGCGATGTATTAATTTTAAATATTTTTATGATATATTTTTTGTTTTATTATTTAGATATATTCTAATAGTTTGATACACTTTTATATCAAATATTCTTTTAATAAATGAGACCGACACATAAATAGTTCCACAGTGAGTCCCTTCATGATCTTGTGTACACAGCAAGCCCATGATGGTGAGCTACTGTTAGAAATCAATTTTCTGTACATTGCTGACATTTAAAATTTACCTCTATTGCATGCAAGAGCGATATCATCAAGAAGTCCTTCTGGGAAATGGGGCATCTCGGCGGCTGCGTGTCCCTCAGTAGTTGGGACTCCCTCATCAAGCGGATCGTTGATCGGAAGGTCCAAGGGTTCGAGTCCCGTCTGTGCGGATTTTCGTTTCTAGCTATGTTGCTGGAACAAATTCTAGCGGCCGTCTTCTCCATTCTATAGATTTGTTTCAAATCAGTTGCAGAAAAATGCCGGAGCAAAAACTTAATGAACAGGTCATGGACCACCCGCGATTTTTCATTTCTCATCCCTGTGCCCTCCTCTCTCCTTGCAGGCAAACGTGCATTACACCATCATATATGATGGGAGACCATGTGGAGCTAGGAGTTTGTTCTTTATTAAACGGTATCCTGGTGTAGAATATCTGGAGGGTATCCGGAAACCTACATGTAGGTCAGCGCCGAATCTTACATTGCAGCAGGGGACGAACACCGCCAACCCTTGGGATATAACAAGGAAAGTCTATTGACTACCTTTATTTGAGGATATATCGGCATTGTCGTAATCACAATCAATCTCAACCACCATGCCACTTAAACTACTACATTTTATTTCTATATCAGCGCCTTTCGACCGACCGTGTGATGGATGAGAAGAACTGTTATATATTTATATATATCTATATCTATATATATGTATATATGTATATATGTATATATGTATATATGTATGTATATATGTATATATGTATATATATATATGTATATATATATATATATATATATATATATATATATATATATATATATATATATATATATTCTAACACACCCACCTCCTCGTCCTACTGGTAGCTTCACTACCACAGCATGGACCGTGGAGGGCGTTGATAAGATATTTGCTCGTGAAGCGAGCTTAAAATCTCGGGAGCAGGATCTTCAGGGTACGAGAAAGGTTTGAACCATTGACACAATAAAAATCACACAAATTGCACATAAACGAGCGTATAATTTACCCAAAACTCTGTGGCATAAGTTAATGACAAAGAAAAAAATCAAGAATAGAATCACACTTTACAAAAATAATCAAAAACACAAATAGAAACCTTTACAGCTCATTAAATGAATGAACACTTAATTTTCTTCAAAACTAATTCTCTGAAACAATTTCTCCAACCTACACTGGGAATTCCCTTTGAAAATTAACTATGTCTAAATTTAAGCTATCCTAGTTACATTTGCACATGAAACCAAATTCAGTTTACAATCTCTTGCTTTTTTAAAAGAAAAAAAATACATGCAAAGAACAAAATGTGGGCAAGTGCATTACTCTCAATTATAATTTAACTGTAACTGCTAACAGCAGAATAATAAATGCTCCAAATCGAATGTTTAAGGCAGGCAATAATGCAACAAAAATCTCCTCCTGCAATGCTACAATTCGTTATCACCCGTGTCCTCGATTTCCTGCACTTTCCTATACTAGTCTTTTTCCCTGCCGACGCGAACTTGACCTACTTTTCGATGGATTTGAGTGTTACCTCGAAAACTGTCGTTTCCTGCCTGGAAGGTCACACGCTGGCTTCTGCACCGAGGTTGCTGGATTCCAGCGTCTGCGTCGTACGCCGTCTTCTTGCGCCCTCTTCCGTTCTTGTAGTCGGCCTCTTCTTCTCCCTCGGCTTCTTCTTCTCCTTTCGCTTTTCCTAATCGGCCTCTTCTTCTCCCTCGGCTGCTACCGGCGCCTCTGACTACGCCCTTGTTGTGGAAAAATGTCTCTTGCACTTCCGTGAATACTAGTGCAAGTTCCTCGCTCGTTGCTACTTTTACTTTGTTAAATAATAACTTTCAATGTTTTTCGCACAACGGTTAACTTTACTTCCCGTGATGCTAATTGAGGAAACACTTTCCTAAATGTTCAAATCTCGCGGACGGCTAACTAGCACGTCTATTCGACGCCGAAAACTCCTATCTAGCAGTCGTTGCGGAGGCAAACAATATCTAAGTTGCCGTTGACGAGCGGTGATGCAAATGCTGCTTACCCGACGAACGGCGACAATCAGAAGAGCTGCTTACTCGACGCGTGGTGGCAAGAAAAGAGCTGCTTACTCGACGCGTGTTGGCAAGAAAAGAGAGCTCCCGCATGCGCGTCTGCCTATTTATTGTGAGATGCCTGGGGAAATTCTCCGTGGCGGGGGTATTTCTCCTCCTTCAGCCCTTCACCAGGAAAAACGTTGCTTGCTAGTTCGTCTTTGATTAGTACGGGCAACGGATACTAGGCTGCGCGTTTAGATACTCTGATTTACGCCTGCTCTCCTCGCTACCTGTGGGTGTTCATGCAGACGAAACGGTGGTGTTATGGGGTTGTATAATCCCATAACGCCACAATATATATATAAAAGACATATTGACGTGTAATAACGAATGAAAATGGAGCAGTAGCGGAGTGTTTTTACTGCCTATCATAAAAGGAAAAGACTCAGGTGTCTTGAAAAATGTGAAAAGACTGTTCAGAATGGGACATCGTATGTAAGAAAGTAAAAAAAATGTAATCAATTCTGGAAAGCGTGTGTGTTCTCAATGGAAATCCATTAAAAGTTATGTATGTAGTAATAGTACCCAGTTTGAGCGAAAGATGACATTTCAAATAAACCCACTTCAGAGATGAGAGTCGGCGTCCATTCAATTCTGTTCAGGATTATTTTACGTCGTGACGCTTAGGCTATATGCCTGCTCTTCCGCCATCTCCTTTCGCCATTTAGCAACGAATGAAGAAATCACTAATGCAAAGGTGATTCTGTTAGGCTCGAGGATCTTTTACTTTCATGTCTACTACGTGGGACAGCCGGCTTTACTTCATTTCTAAATGTAGGTGAACAATGTTTTTTTCGCCCTTAAAAAACTCGCATTGATCGGATTTGAGCTCGCGAAGTTAGGTAAAACAGTCCTATACGCTAAGCGTTAGAGCCGTATACGCTAACCGAAGCCGTTCCCTCTCGAACAGTAGGGTTGTTCTCAGTGCGCAGGCCTCCGTCGGGTGGTGGGCGTCGGAGCAGTAGTCCCACTGTCCTCCGTTGCGCCGCCCGGTGGGAGGACAGGCGCGGCCCAGCGGCGCACAGGATAAATCACCTAGGCGGCGGCGGCGCGGGGACGCGCGCGTTATCGCCAGCAGCATTTGTTTCAGTGCAGCGTCGCGATAAAAATAATTTATTATTTCGGTCGCGCCGATGTGACAACTCCCAATTTCCAGGCGTCGAGGTGACCGACCTGCATTTGGTGGGAGCTGGCGACAGCCTGCGCTGCGCCGCGCCGCGCCGCGCTGAACACCCGCTGGCCTTTCGTCGTTTGATGTTAGGCCTTTCTGTTCACGGGGTTTGACGACATCTCGACCTTTTGATCCCGTCATTTGTGATTAAAATGAGCAATTAAGGAGGACAGGGAACGTTGTGTTCGATGAATACATCAGGCCTCGATTATGCGAGCGCGCGGCGCCTACTGCCTCGGGAAGGCCCAGTGTGTGTGTGTGTGCGCGCGCGCGTGAGAGAGTGAGAGTGAGAGTGAGAGTGAGAGAGAGAGAGCATGTGTGTGTGTGTGTGTGTGTGTGTGTTTATAAATACGTGAGAAGAGAATGCGCATGTGTAGCGGGGAGAACTCGGAGTTTTCGGAGGGAGAGAAACACAACGATTAGAGACTCCTAATTAGGTACTGTTCTTTCCGAAATGAGAATGGTTTTCTCGAATAGTGTGTAAAATGTTTTTTAGGATTTTTGACAAAAAAAATACAGGTAAACCGAATTAATACATATGTAAATTTGTTATAAACTATACCGCAGAGTTTGTGCTATTGCAACTAGTAAAGTCACGTAAACGTTATGGAATGTATTTTACAATCCTTAAAATGTGTACGTACATACCAATAAAACTCTGTATTAAATTAAGCTGAACTTCAAAAGGCTACGATTTGTAATGCCAGATTGTAAGTGTCAAAAAGATACTTCTTGAAGAAAGTTGAGTAGTATGAGAAAATGTAATGTAAACAAAAATTAATTCCTATCAAAGGATGTCTGGAATATATTTCCAATTAACAATTGTCTATAACACTAATATATGTACAAACAAAGTATATTCTTTCTAAATCTATGAATTGATAACACAATTTTGTAAAACTCAGTGTTTATTGCATATGAATAGTATGCAGAAGAATAAAAAAAAATCTGAAATGTACTATGATCGTGTTTTATTGGATGTCTGTAATTTATTTTATTTGATTTGATCATATTGATCATTTTCAAATACACTATGTGATGTAAAAGTACATTAATTTTAATAGTATAAATGAATTAAATTTCGATTTCTGTTTTAGGAGTATTTATTTCAAGTATGTATATTTTGTGAAGAAATGATCTATATTTGTACTTTAACTTTATGGAAAAGAAATGAATATATTTTTTTAGTTTTTGATTACATAATTACTTACATGACTTTTAAAATATCAAACGTCGTTATATTGGAAAGTACATCATTACTCTGAAAATGATCTTTTACATTAACATTATTGAGTGACCAATTCAAGGGAAAATGTGCTTCGCAGGTGTGAAGCAAGACGCACATAGCAAGACACACACAAGCAAAACAGCAAGACGTATCTACATTCTTCTAAGAAAAAGTCAAACACGTTTCCCTTGAACACCGGTTGTGATACGATATAATACAATTTCTTCCGTAAAAATGCTGGAAGACAACTATATTGACATCAGTAACTATGTTTTCTCTTAAAGGATTTGGTGCGAAGATATGAAGTGAGACACAGTAAACGTGTATACTTCCTGCGAGTATTATACGTGGGGTTGGCCGCGATGACAGCATGTGGCGCCTGGCTAATCTTTTCGTGAAAATTCTTACCTTGATCGGCAATTCTCGTCGTGGTCATCTCTGGTCGCCAGCGAAGCCTTCGTGTGGGCATTCACCCCTATGCTTCTTCGCGCTCCTGTTTTTTTACCACGGAATCGCTCGTCTGTCGTTATATCGCCGTTATATCGTTTTATCGCCTCTATGAATCCTTTAGGCTAGTCTGCACAAAAAGATCTGCGCGCGTCAGTACGCTCCGATCTGAGGCGTGGTCCATTAATCGTATTGGCATGAAACTATTTAATTTATGTGGCTCGGTCGAAGGCCTTTCAGCCATTACATTACCTACATCCTACCGTGTTCTAAACTTTCGAATTCTGGTTTTTACCCCAAATGGCCTCTCTATCGCATTAAAGCCGTGAAAAACAGACCTTAGGGTACGGCAGAGGTAAAAACCCCTGACTGGGGAAAACCTGCCGCCAGAAGCTCATCTACCAGCCTTTTTCCAAGCTATTTATTTATTTCCTGGAGCGGACGTCGCACATTTTCCCTCCAGTCTTTGGCCTCCTTAGCACCTGAAATCAAACAAGGCCACAGCAGATTGACCGCACCAACGCCTCTGCACTTACATATGGGCAACCCTCTCCTTTTTGCTCCCTAATGTTTTTATTGAATTATTGACAGTTTCATTCTTTAAATTTATTTATTTACTTTATTTATTGATTGACTTATTGCTTCACTGGTGACTATGACTGATGGCTACTGCTGTTGACATGCTATTGACATGCTGGCATTGGCATCTGCTATTGACACGCTGACTGCCTGCAGTGAATCACGGCGGTTGCGACGCAGTTTGCGCCCGTTCAAACACATGAGCGGCGGGCTCCGCTCCCGCTGAGCGTCTGCGGGCGGGGGGAGGGGGGAGCAGCGGGGGGCTCTCCGACGCGTCCCGGAAGAAGACCAGATGGAGAGGTCTAAAAGGACGGTGATTATTGACAAAGTTCGGTGAATCGGAGTGATGTTTGTTGTACCTTCTGAAGCGTTGTATGTCTCCCTCCTGTGGACTGACCCTTTCAGATGTGATCGTAGTGAAAACGCAGAATTGGATTTGAATCAATAGCAATAAATCGTTGATATTCTGAATTTAACGTTTCGTGTTTGTATATGAGATACTTATTTGCTTTTTTAGGCGATACTTCAAAATTTGTCCTTTTGCAATACAATGTGCCAACAAAATACTGATTATTTTCTTCCTACGATTTATTTCTCGTTTATCTTGTTTGATACTTATTAGATGTAGTATACCCGTGGTAGTAATTATTTGTTATACATATCAAATTATATTGACGCTTTATTTCATTCGAATTGGCATTCCTTGGAACTTTACGTAGTGGTTGAGATGTCATTGTATCAAACCCAACGGACATGAAAACAGCGAAAATAATAGTTACAAGAGTTCATTTAAATTGGTCGGAGACGTCTATTCGAACACTTTAAAACCCTTCAACAATGCTCTTATATATCTTCTTCTGCCTTTAAGGATTAGTGCGATAGCTGTTCCGGCCTCTCAGCCCATCTTCTTCTTGGCGACCTGTATATATATATATATATATATATATATATATATATATATATATATATATATATATATATATATATATGGGTGTGTGTGCTACAAACATGTCATCACTTTCAACTTAAATTTTTATCCGTATCTTTTCATTTATTGCAATGCTTAGGACTTAAAATATACCACGTTGATCACCAATATTGTCTAGTTCAAAACGTTCGACACAATTGCCATCTCCACCGTCTTTAAGGCCGAAATCATAACGTTTCTCTATTATACTTATCTTTAGAACCTGCAGCACAATACGCACTACAGGACATCTTCAAAGTCCTTTTCCATAGACACAACTGTATCTTCAATACCATCTCCAGTATTTCCATGGCGTTCACAACTTTCAATGACCTCTTCACAATCGCAACTTTAGGCGCAGACACTGGAACACTCACCTCCAACTGGCACTTTCAATCACCTCCTGTAAGTCACTCCATACATTCCGCCACTTTAAATTCCGGATTTATATAAGAAACCTTCACAAAACGTCTTTTCCATTATCTTCAAAAGAATCACATTTTCAGGCTTCTTTAAAACCTTTCTCTGCCTAACACCAATCTTAGCGACTTCAATGCTTTCGCTAATTCATCATCACTACCTCAGCTTTCGAAACACATGCCATAATTCTCAGCCAAAATCATTTTTAAACCCTCAATTCATTTCTCCCCATCCCTATCTACACTCAGCTCTTTCAAAAACTTCTTAACAATCCCCACTCCATCGCAGCTTTCAATTCACCTCTTCTTTCACCACCACATCCTCCGCATTAAGAAATCCTATTCCAATCATCACCAATGATGCCGCCTTTAGATCAATCGTCCTAATCACTAGCTCTTGAGTTCTGAAGTCGGCAGCAGAACTGCAGGTTTCAAAAATGTTGCAACCATCCCCACAACTAGCGTCGCTTTCAAAATCCATTCCGCTATCGTCATTCGTACCGACATTATCAACGCCTTATCATGTCATTAACTGCCTTGGATTTTAAAACCATCATTACAACCCTTTCCCATAGTATCATCTCTATCAAAACCATCTCTATAAACACTACCTTTATTGAAGACTGCAAGCTCTCGCCAATATAGCTTCCTTCTAGCTCATCCTTACAGTCTCTACTATTGCCGTTGCCTTTAAATTTCTCGTCACAGACATCATATCTAGTGTCGTCTTCAAAACGTTTGAACCAACTACCGTATCTTGAAACTCTCTCCAAATCTCGCCACCAATCCCCGATATTAACGCTTTCAAAATCCACTCTACAATTGCCACTCTTTCCAACGACTTCAGAACTTTCGTCTGACAGTCACCAGTACCACGGCTTTTATATATCCTTGCCATACATCTCTTGCCTTTAAAATCGTCGCTTTCAAAATCCCACATACAATTACCATCACTTTTAAAGACCTTTCAACAATTACCACCTTGGCAGCAGCTGAGAAAACCCTCGCCATTACCGCAACATTCGAACACCCTATAAAAAAAAAACCGGTTGTCGTTAAAAATTTATCGTAATCGCAACCCCTACCATCGTCTTCAGAATTATTTCCAAGTCGCCATCACAATCTCGTATTTTAAAATACTTTCCAAAGCCCCCACATCTATTCTCTGTTGTCATGTTATCGGTTATTTTGTAATTCATTCATGTCAAATTAAATTAGGGGTCGTGTTGGGTGAGTACCACGTATAAATGATCCTAATTCATTTCACAAAGTTTGGCCAACTTGTGCTGGGGCTGTGGTACTCCCTATTATTTGTGTCTTTCCGCCAAGTGAGGAATGGTCACAGGAAATTAATATTCTTATGTAGGAGTATTGCAAGAGATGTACACTACAAAGCTTTCCTTTTAAGAAATAATAATATGCTAAATTATTGTATGAAAATTTAATTTATTGCCAGCTATATGATTTTTTTTACTTATGGTCGGCCCGTTTATAATCATTTGAGAGCTTAATTCACACTAACAAGTATTCTCATCATTTTTATCAATTCTTGCTACATTATTTTTAATAACAATTACGTAACAACGTAAATCACTCTTGAAAACTATGCCTAACTTCTTACTGCACTCAATGGACTGACACTTCAATGCATTCATCTGGTACTCAGCTCACCTAGCTGGTGGATGAATACACATTTCTCAGAGCAGTACTATCTTCAGTGATGCTCAACTGCTTTATAACGTCAAAAAATCGTACACTGTCCTGAACAGATCATATCGCCGCTTTTAAGCGCTCACAATCGTTGCCGCCACTAGCGTGCAACAAACCTGTGAAGTAGCTTGGTGTATTATTGGACAGAAGGATCACTTGAAAGCCAAATAACCTACAAATAAGCACGTCGAACTCATCATCCACACTTTACCTTCAAAAAGCCGATTACACGTTGCAGTTCATGTTTACTAATCAATGAACCGTCCAATCCTCTCCTGTACTTCTCCTATGTGGGTCTCGGCTAGCAAATCCAATATGACATAAATGCAAGTTTTCAAAACCATATTCCCACAAACAATAACAAAAGCATGCTGGTTTACACGAAGTTCACAAATACATAATTCTTTCTATTCCGCTCCATTATTGCTTATCTAGCTTCTATCCCAAAATTCCTTACGCCGTACATCTTAAAACTGGCAAACAAAATTCACATCGTTCTCCAAGATTAAAACGAAAACTCACATATCAGGTCCTCTATCTTTGGCATACATCCGGTGTGGGTTTTTGCATTGTATTCACAATTTGATACAACACTATAATATATATGAATTCAAATAATTATTTTTTAATTGTATCCAATATATTGTATTCGGCTGCTGATAACCTCGCTGCTCAAATAGAAATGCAGTCGCACATCCATATATCGAACCTAACTGTTCCTTCGATAATTTTCGATGTATAGAAACGTCGATGTATAGAAATAATTATGAAATTTTTGCAAATTCTTTTTAACAATTTTGGGGAAATGAGTAAAAAGGAAATCTCAACAATAAGTAATAAACAAAATTGTAATATTTCGTACCTCATATTTATGAATAATAATATGAAATTAGTATGTATACCTAAATTAAAATTTCATATTTTTTTTCTCTAAGGTCTTATTGCACATGATAGTTCAAAATACTATTCACACTTGTTATCCCAGTGAAACAGTTCATCTAGAACATTTTCTTTCAATCGAATACCCTACTGAATTGTTGAACATAGTTTATAGTACATTTTTTTTCATGGGAAAAAATGCTATTAAGAAATAGAGTTCGATATATGGAAATAATTTTCTACATATAGTAATGTTTTAAACAGAACTTTCAAGGGACAGAAAAATAAATCGATTTATAAACAATTTTAATGTATAGGAATTCGATGTGTGGAGGTCCGGCTGTAGTAAATTTAAAACAAAGTTCGATAGATAGAAATGATTGTCGATATATAGGAATGCTTTTAAACGGAACTTTCAAGGGACAGAAAAATAATTCGATTTATAAACAATTTTAATGTATAGAAGTTCGATATGTGGAGGCCCGGCTGTAGTAAATAACAAGAACCTCGTGGCCTTCGCCCGCCGCAGGAGGCCTTGCTGGCGAGTCGTAGGCGCCGCCGCACCCCACTTCCGACCGTCGCCCGTGGCCAGCGCCACCGCCTTAGTTATACGTTAGCTATATTCGCCTTTGGAAGTGCTGCTTTTGACGCCAGCAGCTTTTCCTATGCACACAACACGTGGGAGTCCTTTTTTTCCCCTCTTTGCTTCACAAAAACTGGATGACTCGTGACACCCGTCTCGAGTAACGTGTGGGAAAGCCATTGTAATTTATTCATCGCGCCTCGTGGCCCTGCCCCCGCCATTATGCGAATGAGTTGGCTTACGCTCGAGGCTGCTTGTTTAAAAACGAAAGGAGTGGAGGGCCCGCTTGTTGTCGAGGAAACAAGAACATGCGCTACGTTTTCTGGTCGCGTGTGCAGGCCTCTCTGCGTGCAGCATCTCGTTATGATGACGCTTTTGAATCAATAAAATTAGTCATTGTAATCAGTCGAGTCGTACGTAGTTACACACTTCGTAATGGCGATGATTTATACGTTCGTTTCTGTTTAAGTCCTTTGTAATGCAACGTTGGATTTTAATTTTAAGGTAATGTATTCATGTGAGCGTTTCCTGTAAGATTTATGAATTGTTTTCCTGGATAATTTGTATGGCTCCTTTTCTTTGACAAAATTTTATACATTATTTATTCTCAGTATTTCATATGTAAAGTTCTCTACCTGAAAATGAGAGAGAGAGATGCGATGTTGCAATGAAATAAGTGTACTCCATCAAGAAGAAATAAAACAGCCTTTTGTCTGTAATGCCTGATACCGTCGGGGTGTTCTCAACGAATTCTTACGATGAGGTCTTGTAATTTGATTGATTGATTATTTTGGTTTTCCGGGAGAGTCAACGGCTTAGTACCGTAAGTGAAGTGCATGTTCTATCCCGGGAGGTGGCAGTATTTCTCGCCGATGAAACGTGAGATCAAGTTACACGTCCCCTTACGGGTCTCACGCTCTTGGCATCTTCGTCAGTGGGGCTCCGCCCCCATGGGATCAGTTTTAGGCTTCCGGCTGATCTCCTGACGGGTGGTCAGTGTAGTGCAGTGCTTATAAATGCACGTGTGTATATGTAAGAGGAGGGGACGATAATGAGAGAGGAAAAATTGCTGCTCGTTTATTAGGGTTCTGCTCCGGAATTCGCCTGGTGTTGATCGGAGAAAACACGAAAAACTGCCAATTAGAGCAGCCGACCGCTAGAAGTCTCCTCCAGATAGTAACTGAATTCGCCCTAGCTAGGACGTTAGTGCCGCAAATCCGACATCGTCGGAACTCGATCCCTAGAGCCTCCAGGTCAGAGACACTGCAGAGGCAACAGAGCCACCTTAGCCAGTACTTTCCAATTTGGATTCTCTGTTTCAACTTATCGCTTATAGCTTAGAGACTTGTAAACACAACTTACAGCATATAAGATAAGTAAATTGATGTTATAAACATAATAGTGAATTCCAGTTTAACGATACGCAGCTTGTGAAATGAATTCCAAATCTGGCAAATAACTTTGTAGATAACAGGTATTCCCATCGTATTTAGACGAGACCTTCTAGTTTCAAAAGAATTAATAAAACAAATGAGTTCGCGCCATTTTACGAGTTTTATTTTAATTGAATGTATAAAACGTTTCATGAATGAAAACAGAGTAGAATGCGTTACCTTAGAACTAATAGCATTAATTATTTGATGTTCTAATTAACAATGCAAAGCAATGAATGGTCTGAACCATACTTGAGATGTTAATTGCAACAACTGATCACAGAGTTAACAATGTCCAGCATTTACAAAATATTCTCTGAAAATCCGGAAAAATTTAATACACATGTAGTCTGTAACAAATAACAGGCAACTTTTTTAAAATCTGCAATGAAAAGTACATAATAAAATTTTCAAGCATTCCGCTGATGCCCCTCGTAAGTACATAGAAAACCGTGATATTATCTGTTTCAACTTCCCGCTTATAGCTTGTAGACAAGTAAACACATGTAAACATGTGCAGTGAGAAAAGAAAATGCGATTGATTCCCGAAGTGTGTACTACATTTTTATTTTCTCGTATACGTAAGTACGTACGAAGTAATATGCATAGTATTGAGAAAGTTATGTAATGCCGAAATACGATTTCGAGATTTCAATGGAAATACACGTACCCTGATACCGAAAAAGTGCTGTTTCCAAAACATTCGTCTGTCCGTCTGTCTCTCCTATCGTCCGTCCGTCGTCTGTGAAACACTATCGCCTAAACTAAGCGCAGTATTTTTTCCAATCTAAACAAACTCCTGTCGATCTGGACTCACTCAAAGATCTGCGGTTCTGAAAAACATATATTAATTTTTCGTGTTTCTATACATGAAGCGCCTGCGACATTTTCGAACTTTCCTCAGAGGCGGGAAAGCGCCGTCGTGCGCGTCTGCGGCGGTGGGGGCGGCGCGGGCGGCGGCGGAGGCCGTCGGGTGCGCAGGCGCTGCTTCCGTGGCCGCCTGCGCCGCGCTCCGCCATAAATCCACGGATAACGAGTCTCATTAACGCTTCCGGGAGGCGCCGTGGCTCGACGCGGCCGCCGACGCCAGCACAGACTTCTTCGTCGCCTCCCGCGGCGCCGCCGCGGCCCCGGGACGGCCGCTATTGTTTTTTAATGTTTATCTCGTATGGGAGGTCTGGTGTCGTAAATTAACTTTACTTCACGGAGCGAATAACCCCAGTTGTATGAGTTTTGGAATACTTGGAGTTTTTAGTTCTTGGAGGTATTTTCAGTGGTTTCCGGTCGTTTCCGTTAGGGAGGTGGGAAGACAGCAATGCCAAACGTACTGTTGTGGCCCTCGATCTTAAAGGTAAACTCGCGTGTTGTGCATATTTTGCTCACATGTACGTGATTCTTCCTGGCAGTGGGCCGGCTGAGTCTGATCGAATGGTCAGAGTGCTTCGAATGCTCAGTGCCGCTGATTCTGTAGCGACTCTAACCTGGAGGATCTAGCGAGTCCTGTAGTGGCGGATTTTTGACACTGGTAACAGAGCTGGGTCGAATTCACCCGAAGTGTGGAGGAGAATTCTAGCGACCGGCTGTTCTAATTCAGAGTTTTCCGTGAATTATCTGATGAATGCCAGGCGAATGTCAGAGCAGAACCCTACCAAAAAGGAAACATCAATCATCTAATTAATTCTGTCAGTATACGGACAATTTCCATGAGTATTTTTGAATAGAACTAATTGGAGCAAGTATTGAAAATATATTTCACTTAAAATCTCAATTAAAGGGTTGGGGGGTGATCAGTAATACTATAATGTATCTGTGATTTGCTTTCGCTAATAATCATGAAGAGTGGACTCGAGTAAAATCGACTGATAATAAAACAAAGGTGTGGAAAATATTCCTACTGATGAATTTATTATCGGTAGATACTTGTGCATGCAATATAAATGACACATACAAAAACTGATGAATTTATTATCGGTAGATACTTGTGCATGCAATATAAATTACACATACAAAAACTACTCGAATTTTTAGAAAAAAGAACCGTGTGTTTCGAATTATGGATTGCCTCGTGGGAAATTGGCGAGAGGTTTGGATCGGAGCGGCGGCGTGGGGCCAGCTTCCGACGTCCGGCACCGGTTGCTGCGGGGCCCCGAGGCCGACGCGCTCGCTCTGGAATGTTGATGAGTTTCGCCACGGTACGAAATCGTTAACATTTCTAGGCTGTCGCCAACTTGTCGCCTGTGTTTCTTCCTTAAATTCGGCATGCCTCGCCCATCCGCCGCAACTTGGGTGTAAAGGGTCGTTAGTATATTTCAGCATCGGCGAGATCCAATAAAATGCTTCGGTCTGTCGCTCGAGAAACGCGTCTGGAATAGTAATGTGAGGCCTTCTTCTCAAAAGGCTTTTTCGGGCTTTCGTCTTTACTTTGAGGGATGCATCATGTTGCACGCCATTCTTCTCTTCTTTATCACATAATTCTGTCTCAGGTGCTTACTTCTGAAAACTTGTAGCGTCGTTTGAATTTAGTTTTAAATCTAGAAAGGGTTCTTAGATCCTGTCGTATATCTTGCACCTGATACTAAGAAAGAGTAAAATTACATGAAACAACATTGTTAATGATTGTAATAATAATAATAATAATAATAATAATAATTTTTTAATGTTATTGTGTGACAATTTCCTGTGAATAAAACACATTCACGTTTTCATAATTATAACAAATGTAGACGGTATAAAGACATAATAAAGGTAATAATAAAACAATTTTTATTATTTTATTAGTTTATTTTAAGGCGAAGAAGTGATTACCAGTAATTTCTTGGTTCTTTTCATTGCGTTCTGACCTTTGCCATAATTCTTCTTAATTCAGCCGTGAATCCCCGTTAACTTTCTTCGGATGTACACAAATCTTAGTAATTAATTCATGACTATATGAACTCGTGGAAACATTACGTAGTTTGAAAATAATAGTTTTAAAAGTGAAAACAAGTTCATAATCATCTCAGCACTCACTTCTCCAGAATACTAGATTCTCATCTAGATGTAGTTTAGAAGAGAGAAATTCTCATTAGAAGGGGAGGTCTTAGACCAGTACTGCGCTTTTGACTTTAACTTAACTTTTGGAGAGATGCCTTTTGTAGCCAAAGTTCTAAACAGGTTAAGAAAAATATTTGACATGTATTTATTCGGATTATGGTCAACAATGACTGAAAATGTGTTGCAGAACATCCATAATTAGTACTTAATTATTAAAGTTGTAATATTTGCAAGCACATTACTCCGCAACACACTTTCATATTGTGTGTAACTCGGCAACGGTTCCTTCTAGGGGCTTAAAACAGACGTTCGTGTCACATCGAGCACCGCTATGTGTTTATCCATTAAATAATTATTTTTAGAAGTCTCACGCACGATCATACTATTTTGAAAGTTTCCCTTACCCTGTTGCCGGAGAAGCTAGTAATTTGGTACCAACGTGAAACTATTTTTTCATTTAAAACAATTCTGTGCGAAGTGTTGAATGTTCGCACGGGTCCAGCTAGATAGGAGTTATAGAAGAAACGATCATGTTTATTTGGGGACAGATTTTCCGTGTTGGACGCGGTTATTAAGTAACTTAAACTTAGTATAAATTCACAATCGTGATTGGGAAAAATGCGTACTAGAAGACAGTCCACACGAAACAGCTAGTAGCTTTGTCATTTAAGCGGTGAACTTTACCGCTGCTTCCTCCCCCCAACACCGCCGCAATTGCGCAGCCGTCGTTTGTTCTGCTTCCTAGCAGAATCGAGGCCTCTCCACCATCCCGGCACCGGTGCCGCCACCTCTTCCGCACGGAATCACGCGCCGCCTCCGCCTCCACCTCCGCTCCTGCCGCCTCCGCTAACACGCGGATTTGCGGTCCGCCTCCCCTCTTCTGTCTCCGCAATCACGCGAAATCCCCGACCTTGCTCCCATTGTTGCTACCGTATCCACCATATCGCGAGCCACCCCCGGCCCTGCTGTCTAAGCTCCCACCACATCCACACATGATCGGAAGCCTGCCCGCTTCTGCCACCTCCGCTGCTATCACCTACACGCGGATTCGCAGGCATTTCCCGCCCTGGCTGCCTCCGCTGCCACCACCTCCACCACCACGTGGAATCGTGGGCCACTCCCGTCCCTACCACCTCCGCTGCCACCACATCAACATGTGATCGGGAGCCGATCCGCTTATGCTACCTTATCTACTTACACCTCCACGTGGAATCGTGGGCCACTCCCGTCCCTAACACCTCCGCTGCCAGCACATCCACGCGTGATCGGGAGCCGATCCGCTTCTGCTACCTTATCTACTTACACCTCCATGTGGAATCGCGGGCCACTCTCTTCCCTGCCACCTCCGCTGCCACCACATCCACGCGTGATCGGGAGCCGATCCGCTTCTGCTACCTTATCTACTTACACCTCCATGTGGAATCGCGGGCCACTCTCGTCCCTGCCACCTCCGCTGCCACCACATCCACGCGTGATCGGGAGCCGATCCGCTTCTGCTACCTTATCTGCTTCCACCTCCACGCGGAATCGTGGGCCACTCCCGTCCCTACCACCTCCGCTGCCACCACATCCACGCGTGATCGGGAGCCGATCCGCTTATGCTACCTTATCTACTTACACCTCCATGTGGAATCGCGGGCCACTCTCTTCCCTGCCACCTCCGCTGCCAGCACATCCACGCGTGATCGGGAGCCGATCCGCTTCTGCTACCTTATCTACTTACACCTCCATGTGGAATCGCGGGCCACACTCGTCCCTGCCACCTCCGCTGCCACCACATCCACGCGTGATCGGGAGCCGATCCGCTTCTGCTACCTTATCTGCTTCCACCTCCACGCGGAATCGCGGGCCACTCCCGTCCCTGCCACCTCCGCTGCCGCCACATCCACGCGTGATCGGGAGCCGATCCGCTTCTGCTACCTTATCTGCTTCCACCTCCACGCGGAATCGCGGGCCAGCCTCGTCTCTGCCGCCTCCGCTTCCACTGCCTACACGCGCCGCGCCTTCCGCCGCTGAGAAATATCCGCTTTAACTGGGCGGGCAGCCGCTGCCGGATGCTGGCGGGTCGCGACCTCTGCGCGGGGGCCGGTCGCCCGGGCAAGACCAGCGCGGGGAGGGGGCGAGAGAAGCCTTGCTCCTCGTTTCTCACGCATTTTCCCCACGATAAATTTTTCCAAGCTCTTTTGGATACGAGATATTTTTCGTGGTGGCAGCGCCCGTGACCGAGTAGCTTTGTCACAGCTCGAGGATGCGCAAGAATTGTGAAAAATATCTACATGATAGGGGTGGAAATTAGAGGAATTACAGCATACTTTCTCGAATTATTGGTAATGGTTTCGTAATAGCGCACCCTCATTTTAGGAAAGTGAAAATAATGTTTATTAATATTTTAACATTCTTTAATAATACACCATAAATTACAATTTGGCTGACTTCACATACGTTTTTTTATTTAAAAATATTTGTTTTCAGTTATGGCAGTTTTCTACTCAATATTTGTTGAATTGGTAAAGAGTTATTGCTGATATATTGAACGCTATTTCCATTATTTTAGTGAATACCTTTGTAAATCTTTATTTAAACTTCAATAAATAAATTGACTTAATAATAGGAACCAAATAAGTACAAAATAATTTCAATTTATCCATATTGATTTAGACTTCACTAATTCGACAAGTTTCATGTTGCAATGTTTCACAATCGTTTTGAGTTTTCTTTAATGATATTTCTGTAATAGTTATGAACGTAGCATCACTACGTCCTTCTTGGCCTCAGTTATGCTAGGGGGTTTCTTATAAGCCTTTTGCAAATTCAAGTATCCTGTCAGAGGGAGACCCCTGCATCGTTGCCTAGTGTTGATCTGTTGGAACTATTCACCAGAAGCACTTTTATATTCTAGAACGAATGGTGCATCTTTCCTTGCTTGCATCACCTTTGTCAGTCCATACAACTTTTTCTCATGTTCATTCCTGTCTAAGTTTCTAACCATTTGACCACTTAAATGTATCAAGTCAACAAAATCATCTGTTGTCATGTGCTTGAGTTTATATTGATTTCCAATCTTCTTAACTGTGTGCATGATTGTTGCACGCGATGTGTATTAGAACAAAACATTCAAAATTAAGATGAGGCAACCTTCTACTATTGAATAGTTCAGAATGGCATGAGAGGAAAACTGAATTACTTGCTGAGGGATCGTCATTTTTGAGTTGAGATGTGGGAAAAGAGGGTACGAAGTGAGTTGAATTACATACACATGTTTTCTGAGAACTTTTTAATTTAAACCAACAGGAAAGTTTTAACTCTGTTTACTAACATTGATGTTTCTAAATGCAAAAGAGAAATGTGGAGTATATGATAAAATATTACTTCAATTCTTTGTTGAGTTGATAAAATATGTGGCATTTTATTGAAGTACTCATGATCTTATGACTGTTTACTTGGTTGGTACAAGAAATGTAGTTTAATTAAACAATTTTAAAAAATCAATTTACAAACTTTACTTCTAGTTTAGTATTCTAATATTGGTTTTTAAGTTAGTAGCTATCCAATATGTCGCGGGTGTTCTCAACTATGTGGATCATCATCGGACCCCCTTTGGCATCTGTATTGAGATTGGAGTCATGAAATTGCTTCGACAGAAGTACAAAGCGACGTCCATCTTTTGAAAGTTTAAAGTAAATTAGAAATCAAGCCGTATTCTAAATTGCTACAATTCAAAAAATTGAAACAGAGTACGACACAAACACTACAGCTGTCCATGGCGAGAACTAATTGTGACATCGAACTTGTAATATGAGTTGTAGTGAGATAAAGTTTTAATAAATGTGTAGAAAATTCAATTGTTGTTAACATCGAATGTTAAGTGATGCAAACCTCGGCTATTTTGTGGCTAAATATTTTCTTGACCCACCCGATTAAATTAGTTTTGCATATTAATCGGTGCAAACAAAAATGTTCGATGTCACTTTTGCCGGTTTTGAGTTAACTGTGGGAAACTATTCTTAAAATGTAAATTCAACTTTCTATGGATAAAGGTTCGTTGTACTTGAACTTTGACGTCTGTAACTATTAATGTTAAGGAAAAAAAATAAATGTCCGGAACCTAGAACCTTGTTGGTTGCTCATCAAAATATGAAGCTCCTGGACATCAACATTTTTGTTTCCTCCGTTTTATATATCTCACTGTGTCATACGTGATTACACTCTGTCAACATCTGTAAGTAAACTTTTGTAACTTCTACAACCTGTAACTGTGACTTACGAACGTACATGGAACACAGTCCTCTCCATCCTCTTCTAGTTTTCTCGCATTTTATTTACGTTGTGTAGACAGTGTTGTAATGGGGCAGCAAAAATACGCAATTTTTTGACAAAAATCTTGATACCGAACAAGTGGATAATTCTTGTTTCTGTATGTAGTAAATAACTCCCTTTAACATATTGTACCATATATACTGAATACACGTTTCGTGGGTTCTTGATTCAGAAAAAAATATTTACTTCAAAGCGTTTGGCCGTCTGTTTATCCGTCTGTGAACAACGCTTAATGCTTAATGAATAACATTAAGATTAAGCGATAGATTAATGAAATCTTTTCTTTCAAATTAGATCTTTGAATTAGGTCATATCTAATTTTAAAATTTTAAATAGTCCTAATTTTGTAATTAAATGTAGGTTTAGAGTAATTTTGAATGAAATAAAAGCAATTATAAAACAAGATTTTCCCAAAATCGGCTCCAAAAGATATAGCTCAATAAAGTGATGAAAAGTGCCCCAAACCAAATCAATAACACTGGTCTATAAAATAACCTTTTTGTCTCTCACAAGAATTAATATAACAGATTCTAGAAGTATTTTTCATGCTCAATTCAAATATCATTTCCATTTTTCTCTATTTGGCACGAGTTTTGTGTGATAATCATTTGATGAAAAATGATTATTCATTTTTATAATTTTTTATAAAATCAGTAACTAAATTATATACTATTTGTTCTGGCATGGCGAGAAAGTGATTGATAGTGAATTTCCAGCATATTTTCCTTCTGGAATAATTGGGAGTGGTCCAACAATCGTTAGCCAGAATATCCGAACTCCACTTGCTTTGGTACCTATTTTATATTTGTAGAACATTTGCTGATGAAAACGCTTACCGTACTCATCGCTGATAGTCCCAAGACTTACTGGGAAAAAGTCTAAGTGAGAGTCTAAGAAGTTAATTTTCAAAGATTAAGTAGATGTTACATTCCATAGCATTATAAGAATTCAGATCTATCACTATGTCACGATAGTTTTCTGCTTTATTGTTTTCGAGAAAGTTGCAACATACATTTTTGAAAGACTGTCAGATAGCTTTTCACCCTTTTATCATTTTTTCTTCTTCAGATCTATCCCCACTATAGTGGAAACCGTGCGTATAAAAATAGCGCAAGTCCGATTTTCGTTCAACCCTCTGAATTTTCGAAAATTGCGAAATTTAGAAATAATGCAAGAAAGTATGTGCCGTTGTAGCATCACTAGTTTTATTTCGAATGTTTCGGTCTAGTAAAATCCGTTGCATCCGACGCTCGCGCCGTTCCCTTCTTGCGGTCGGGGCCCCTCGTGGGAGGCGCAGAGTGGTCGTTGGGCCTGCGATGCGGCGTTCAGTGTTGGGACTGGCCCCCGGCAGTCGGCCGGCCACTTTTATCGTCCTCCATAAAAACGTCAGGGGCTGCACGCTTAAGTGCACTGGCCGGGATGTGGCGGCCAGGCGTGCGAATATTAATCGGAGATAATCATAGCTTCCAATGTGAACCGCATTGTTTGCAAACTACAAACATGTCACGTCACACTCTAGGAATCACGAGGTTTGCATCTCTGATTATTTGGTACATATAAGTCTTTTATTTGTTTGATTTGTGATGTCGGTGAAAGTGAATTTCTGTACATTTTGGGTGTAAAGTAGAAGAGTGTTCGTGTTAATATCGTATAATGTACGTAATATTTAATATTTTATATAACAACACAAACGATCCTTACATATAAAAACATTTACTTTTTGTGTATTGGATTTACATTCTAAATACAAAGTATTTTTCTAGAGATTGTTTTAATTGTTTCAGTTTTTGCAGTATTAATGTGAAAATGTTACTTATATTACCCTATTAAAATTTTCTTCGCTAGTTACAAGTAATATTAGGCAGAGATTTTTTTTGTTTCTCTTTTTCATTTTGGTTTCACCATACTTCTGATATAAACCTGCTCTCGCACATCACCTTCACCTCTATCTAGTAAACCTCGTATCCGAGGCTTTATAAAAAACACACCTTAACTTCTGTTTAAATATTTTTTCACACTGATCTCATAGTACAGCATAGTTAAATGTGTAATGTGACTGGTAAGAAATATGACTGCTTCCGATACTAAATAATTCCAATATATTTAACATCCCGTGGTTTTGAAAAGCATAAATTCTATTGTTGAAAGTACTTTTTCTCCAAGTTTTGATCTTACATCGCATCGTGAATACCTGCTGGAAAAATGAGATGTGCTTTAGCGCATCTGTAGTGCAAAGTTGTATGGTTGTGGTGAAATAAGGACATTGTGTGAAAGTTTTTGTTGTCATATTCAAGTCAATTGAAATGACTTGTAAAATATTTGTCTCTGGTGTAAAATATTGGACAAATTTTGACATGTAATACCGCTCAAGTTTTTGAGAATCTGTCTTGTAAGATTGTAAATTCCACTTTAATTATCCTCGTTGTAGTTTTCAATTCGACCAGCCGCATTCTTTTGTCGTTCACGTCGTACGTGGCCGCTTCGCGAGCCTTGCAATCGAACTTTCTGCTTCTTCCTCGCCGGAGGCAGCCCTGCCACCCGGTGGCTGCGGAAGCGCCCCGGAGCTGCGGGGGAGGGGGAGGGTGGAAGCAGAGGGGGTGGAGCCTGGCGAATCTTCGATCGGCGCCTGCAGTGCCCGAGGGAACACCTGACCTCGCCTTCAGCTGCTGCACCACGAATGAGCGCCAACTGCCGGAGCTTTGATGGTGCCCTGCGCACGTTCTCAAACACTTTCACCTGCTGCTTCTTGTGTCTCTCAAAATGCATCTAATGTCTCTGCTATACTCTGAAGTAATTCATTTATCCGTCAGTTGTTCAAGGAATGATCTTGAATTGCGATGATTGATATAGAAAGGCCTGCAGTGAAGTAATCTCGCAGCCCCCGTACCCAAGCCCTTACTCGCACGTATCTGGGTAACAGCTTTTAACACGAGTCAAATATACTAGGCAAGAACAATTATAAACAGTAGCAGGAATTAATCGTTTGTCCTGTTCTGTAGTCGTAAAATAGAATTAATGTTTATTATATTCATGGTTCTTTAATATATCTTCGTACCACAAGTGGTTGTGGAAGTTGTACATGTTACTGAATGTTAATATGTTTTATAGTACGCTTTGAATACTAAATAGAAATATTTTTCATTTTAAAAGAAAATATATTGTTTGAATATGATTATTTTAACCTTCAAGTAACAGTATTGAAGTTAGTGATATGCGAGATATTCTATAAAACCAGGTAATTCGCTGACAGGAATATTTTTTGTGATGAAAATGTTATAGTGAGAGACAGTTATTAAGAATAAAATTGCAGTTGTATATCTGAACTGGCTGTCTCACACTTGGGATAGAAATTAACCGCCGAAACAAGCAGGCTTCATATTAAGCTATTTTACTGTCGATCACCCTCAAGCAGTTTGTCAAATCTTTGAGATATCGCATGAATTCAATCTAATACTCTATGTAGCATTTGCGGACTTTGCTAAAGCCTTCGATTGCGTCAAACATCCTTGCATCCTCCAAGCATTGCTGAAAGAAGGAGTAGAAAGAAAATTGATCCGCATTTTGGCAAGACTTTATTCAGATAGCCACGCAAAAATCATAACTGACAAAGAAGGCGCTCCATTTCAATTGCTAAGAGATGCGAAACAAGAAGACCCATTGTCACCGAAATTATTTTAATGTCTTCTAGAGAAGATCTTTCGACAACTGAATTGGAAAAATAAAGGAATACTTTTGAACGGACAGAAATTGTCAAATTTAAGATTTGCAGATGATATAATATTATTTTCACAATCAGCTAAAGAATTAGAAAGCATGTTGCAAGAATTAAAAGTACAATGCAGTAAGGTAGGTCTCCAAATGAAATTAAGCAAAACAAATATGATGACAAACAGCGAAGAAACTCAAATCAAGCTAGGCACGGAAATATAAACTACACCCAGGAATACAAGTACTTAGGTCAAACGGTATCATTCCATCAGAAAGGAATAAACAGAAGAATATCGCAAGCTTGGAAACAATTCTGAGGGTTGAGTTTGTACTGTTGGATAAATCACAAAAAATAAAAAGAGATATATTAGATGTGTACTACCAACAGTGCTGTATGGAGCACAAACCTGAGCATATACCGAGCCGGAAAGAAAACGTTTCAAATAACGCAGAGGAAAATGGAAAGAAAAATACTACGAGTAACACTCTGAGATCACATAAGGAATTCAGAGTTTAGAAAAAGGACACAAGTGTGAGACGCTACATCCACAACTCAACAAATGAAATGGAAATGGGCAAGTCATGTAGTACGACTGAATCACTACCGTTGGACCAACATTACAACGCTATATGACCCGAGAATTGAAAAAAAAAGACAACAAAGAAGACCAAAAAGAAGACGGGTCGATGCGATAAAGAAAGTTGCAGGCAATCTATGGTCGCGGACAGCGAGAAACCGTGAAGAATGGAAGTGTCTTAAACGTGTATATAGGAAGGCTAGTGCTTCAAAACGGAACAACTAAAGTAAATTTGACGTATAATATGTTAACAAATGGTGGAAATCAGAATAATAGCTCAACAGTAACGTTATGAGAGACAGTGATAGAAGTGTATGTGAAAAGAGAAAGATACAACCCCGGAAAGTGTTCGGTTAAGAAAATAAAGACAAAGATCAAGTAGTACAGCGTCATCAGTTAGATGAATAGGTTTCCAGATTAATTCCATTATCAGTACTAAAGGAGTGCAAGAGTGTATACGGTGCAGTATAACAGTGAACTAGAGACAAGTGTAACATTGAGAACGTTGCCTAGTGTGAATGATTGTAGGAAAATAATTGTAAGACTCACAAACATTGTTCAGTTGTATTACTAAGTGGAATCCTCCAGAAGGAGAGGGGTTGTCCACTTAGAGATTCTCAGGCTTTATTATTATTTATTTATTATTTCATCATAACAACAAAACGTGAGACTGAGCGCTTTTTTTCGAGAACGCTCGATATTCTTTGGAACAAGTTGCAACTTAAGAATATTGGTCTCTTCATCATTACTCGTCATGAGATCAGTGGGCATTTCTCATTAGTGATGTGAGAGTTAAATCGGAACCCTACTCCATTTACAAAATTCTTTGAGGTGTTTTGGATAACATTATACAGTTAACGGTTAATAAAAATTTCTTAACGAGCGTTTGGTAAGCTTTCTTGTCAACTTTTCAAGAGTACAACACTTTTTACAATTTTGATAACGAATAAAAATAACTTTGATTAATATGAATTCAAGGACAATACTATAGGAGCAATTTATTAGATGAATACGCGTTTAAAAATATAAAATAGTTCTGCTTTCAAATACCAAATTAGTCAAATACGCTTTGCAACCTTCGGTGTTTTCTACCTTGGCCTTAACATGTAATTTCATTCATGTGACTTCCTGTTTAATCCTGTCCCCGTTCATGTATTCGTGTGTAGCACCTCCAAATTTGCGTTGTTCGTTATCTTGTACGTTCTTTCATCCGCCGGTTGTCCATTTATCCCTATCCCGACGATGCGAGGCAGCTTTCCGCGAGGCTGGCCGCGAGGACCACAGCCGGGCGCGCGCATTGTAAATCCTAGCGAGTGGTAGCCCTGCCCGTTAATCACGCGGTCAGCGGAGTCATTTATTCCGCGCGCTGCTTTTTGCGATGATTTATCCCAGCGCTTAGCGTCCGCTGCCACCGCCTGGCCCGGGATCCAGCCGAAGGAGTGCCTGTGTGTGTGGGGGGGAAGGGAGAAGCGACAATTCTTATTCGCATTGCAAGTCATTAAAGCGTCCAATCGGCGGCTTGCTATCGAGTTCAGCCGTTGAAGACTCGAGAACTCTGATGTGTTCATTACAACACGTGCGTTTGGTTACTGGTCTGGGAGCTAGCGACTGGTCTCTTGGGGGTTAATTTTAGAGGTAGGATGTTTGGTAGACCTTGCACGTACGTGGTAATGTGAAATGAAATGCTGATTAAGATATCTCATGCTGTTTAACACTGCCTTTCTATGAATATTTAAAAAAATATTTCCATCTTATTTTTTTAAATATTAATTCGTACAAGATGTACTTCGTTTTTTTCATTGGAGTTTCTATGCTCTTGCAGCACGTAGGATAATGGCCCCAGGAATGGCGAGTTAATCTTGCTTGGGGAAGGCATTGACGTCATGCACTTAAACGCAATCATGCGTAATGCGCATGTGGATCCGGTCTGCTCGTTCTTTGTGCAGCATTGCGCGTAAATGTTTTTGAATTCTTTTTTATCGTAATGTTGTCATTAGTGGAATAGGATGTTGATGCTTTCACAAAGAATTCTTTTGCCTTCTGACTTCGAAAGTACCGTAGGATCAATGTGGTAATTAGTAAGATGAGAAATGCAGTTTTAATCTTTTTATTGCACACCATCCCAACTGCTCATATATGAAATTGATGGATTTTTTTTTAGACAACACTAGTCGTTGAAACCTTCCGCTAGACCAGAAGGTTCTTTAATTATTTTCCTGCTGAGTTTGATTTTTCTTATTCGTTCTTCTTTTCATTTCAGGTGAGTGTATTGCTGGGGTGCGGAAAAGGTGTGTGCCACGTTGTACATGAGCTGTGGTGTAGGTGAACGAAAGGTAAGACTTTTTGATGTGAAATTCGGATTTTTATTGCGGAGTCGAATGAAGGATCTATATCATTTTCAGGCGAATTATTCGTAATTCTGCGTAACCTTGGTAATAAAATAAATTTCTTCCTAAACAATTAGATTGAAGCCAAATGTACGATTCCGTTTGATAATGTCTACAAACATATCAGCGTCGTACTATTTCCTTTTATATGTTTTCATCACACAAGAACCCCTCCACAGTCCATAATTGCTTGGTACAAAGAACATTCAATTCAAGTTTTATCTTCATAGTAATGTAAAGCAAACGAAAAAAGATCCCAATATATGAAAGAGAATGTTTCAGAAAATAATGAAGATATGTGCAAAAACATCATATTGCTTGTTTTTAACCTTCACAAAGTTAGTAATATTTTGAATTCGCAGAATATTGTGATGTCATTCATAAGTAGTCATCATGTCATAGAGTGTCAGGAGTACAGGAATCATTAGCATAAGCAATTTTCTTAAAGGCATTTGCGAGTGCTGCTGTCTCCGAGAATGACTAAGTGCCTTCTTACAATCTTGCACTCCTGTTCGCCTTAATGAAGTTGTCAATGTTCTCGAAAAAATTAAATCCTGCGGGAGATGTCATAATGTATTAAATGAAATTTTGATTAAATTTCAAACCCTTTTGAATGTAGTTGATACACTACCCGAGATGTAAAATAATCTAATATTTTAATTGCTTTGGTACGGATTATTTTACTTGAAGGTAGAGAAAGATTGCTGATGAAGTTGAAAGAAAGTAAAACTTTTATTGAGCGTGATAATATGTATTACGGATTGTAAGTAATTAATTAGAAGAGTAAACTTTTCCAATTCTTTGATACGTCTCGACTTTTTCCTAATTATGCCCAACGTTTTTGACTCATTACATTTTGAACCCTGAGGAAGAATTACCCCGAGGGAGAAAAATGGAAACTTTTTCGTATTTTTTGAAACCATATAGTCTCACAAGTATGCATTATTTCTACCAAATTATGAAACATGTTGCGAAAGTGAAGGGCCAACCAAAATATCGGGGGAATCTGCAACGGCAATCGCATGACATGAGGATTGTTAAAGCAAACTAAGCCTAAGGTATTGATATATTCATATTGTGAGTTTAAGGAGCATGATAAATAAAGGAAAACCTCTACGTATCCCATGAAAATATTCTAAATCGTCATTGATCATTTCGAAATGGGCGAGGGAAGCCAAGTATCACTTTCCTGCTTTTCTTTCCCATTATGCCTTTAAGAGATCTTGTACACACCCTCTGGATACATGCCAGTTTTACCTGTTCCATTTTACCTGTTCGAGGACACTCAAACGTCTGTGACCACCATCCTGCTGATAAAACTATTACTAACGAACATCACTGACATCTAGTTTTTATCTTGATACGTGTTCTACGTTTCCCTATCTTAAAAGTGTGTAAGCGTAACCCTTTTCCGATTAGGGCTTGCTACGGGATCCGCTAAGCTTGGACGCCCAGACACCAGCGAATCTCGCTCACACAAAGACGAGCAACGTTTGAGTCGGGAAGCGAGAGAGAAACAATCGAAAACACGACACGCGGCGGAATCGGTGGAAGAAACCTGGGCGTCCGGTTGCCTTCTAGAGAGTGCAGAGCAATCAAATTCCGTTGTCCGGTGAACACCAATAGGGGGAGGGTGTTCATGGGGGATTCTAGAATACATTGATGTATAATTGAAGGAAAATTAGATATATTTAAAAACTAATGATTAGATCTCTGAATTTTGGGCACAAAAAAGTGATGATGTAGGTATTTAAATATGTAGCAAAATTATGAAATTATAATTAGGTACTATCAGGCATGAAAAGTGATATTTTAGGCACTTAAATAGGTTAAATAATGATTAAACCAAGTATTTAAAAGCAGACATGAAAAGTGATGTTTCGGGCATTTAAAACAGATCACAAGGATTAAATTAGGTACCTTTTTATTTTTCAGGAAAGTCAAGTATATTTACATTAATGATAGTGGCTACATGTATAATATTTTATTATTTTTCATTTCTTTTCATTTCATTCATTCTTTCACACTTTTCATTCTCAAACTGTCAACAGCGTAGTTGCAGGGGGAATGGGTGCAGTTGCCCAAGAAGTGCGTGCTGATTGGAGACAAGTGTGAAACATCCTCTTTTGCAGAGCTCCTTATATTCGGTGTGTTCGGCGAGATATTTCAATGCATAGTCGATTGTGTATTTGATAAGGAAATATTCACGTTTCGGACATTCGAGAAAGTATTTGCGTTTCGGTAAAATAAGTTTTTTTTAAGTAAATAAAATATGATTATTCATCAAAATTACTTGTTTTAGACAGTTTTAGGTAAACAAATTAAAATATGCATCAAGCGCTATCTTATGACACTTGGCTCTATTAGATGCTTTCAGTAGATCAATTTTTTTCATGATTCGTAAACATCTGCAATTATTTTCCATAATCCTCCAAAAGGAACTAAATAGGCATTTGTACTAAAATACGAGTTTTACTAGTGATACATGTACTTAGCAATATATTGCTACACTTTTCTGCAACTTTGTGTTTAAATATTTTATGTTTTTGATCTTCGGACAGAGTATAAACATTTTGAACATTTTCTGTTCTTGCCATCCCTGAGGGATACCGATGGCGTCGTCCTTTTTTGGAGATTTAGTTCAACATTTTCTATGTTGCTTTCAATTCTCTAATGTTGTCTTCATCGACTGATTCTAAAGCAAGGTGTTTGTGGGCATGCGCGGCTGTAAGAGAACGCCGGAGTTTCCACGAAGCGATTCTGCTTGGCGACGGTTTTGAAATTGTGAAATTGTGTTCCGATACGTTTTGAAAATCGAAACTATTAGAATTATAACTTCGCGTAAGAAAGGTTCTTAAAAGAAATGTTCTAAACGATAAAACAGTACTCCTTACCTAAACAAAGATAGAGGCGCCGGCCTGAATCGCCGAGAGCGCTGAGGCTGAAAGGTCGTGGCTATCTCGATTCGAAAGGTTGCGGGTTCGAATCCCACCCCGGACATGGATGTTTGTGTGTGCTCATGTTGTTCATGGACGTTTGTGTGTTCCCCTTGCAGTCATACCGATGTTAAAAATCACAGTGGTTAAAAAGCGACCTTAAGTCAATAAATTAAAAAAAAGAGGGGAAAAGTACCCCGATTTGCGCCGTTGACCCTTCCTGTTGATACGCAACTGTTAAACCCGAGACGCGCAATATCGGATGAGAAAAACTGTCACTCCCCCGCTTGTGCAGTGTGCCCCTTTAAACGTCACGGCAATGGAAGAACCGAGACGTCCAAGTGGAGAAGGAAAGGAGGGCACAGTGGGAAGTCGAACTCGGAGCGCAGAGAGACCCACTGTGCAGCGTAAAACTGTTCCGCGAATTCGCAACAAGACGCCGCGCAGAGAGTGCGGCCCCGGCGTCGGCGACGGCGCCTGGGCGGCGTCGGCGTTTGCGTCGGCGCCGCCGCCGCCGCCGGCGACCCGTAAGCACTCGCGTTGCGCCAACGCAGGCGCCGGCGCCGCGACGCCCGGGGAGAGCGAGGCCCCGGCGGTGACGCCGCGACTGCCTGCGTGGACACGAGTCACACTTTATGGATATGGTACGTTCCCAATCCAAACTTCACTAACATTGCGTAATTTTGTACTGTTATAAGGTCATAACGTAACCAAATAGAGCAAAGGAAAGCTACTCTTCATGGTCAGTGTCCGTTAAAGATTGAAATAGTTAGACATTCGTTAAGACTTAATTAAAGATTAAATAGACTTAATTCAATTGAAAGACGTTTATTCGAGCTAAAGATGGCATATGAGTACTCCTAGTTCAACAAAAAATTGTATTATTTATTTATAAGAAAATTATTAATTGACACACAGAAGATATCACAAAAAAAGGTCTAAGGACTTTAAAAACTAAGTAATGGAGATACGGATGGAAGCAATGGGGTTGAGATTTAAAAATAAGAAACAGTTCTTCAATTCCGTCACCAGCATTTTTTAGGATGTGCTCTAAGTTGTAGTGCCTTGCCGACTTGATGTTTTCTTATGAACAAGTTTTCGTTTATGATGGATTAAGCATTTAATTTTTAAATGTGTTATTATAGTTATTTGACAGGATGTGTGTAAAGTTACAAGGAATTAAAAATCTGTTGCCGTTTGTTTAATATGTGTTTATTTTAATTTACTTAGAAACATTTGTACACTATATTTGTTACATAAGTTATACAAAAGTTATATTGAAAATCACATTATCACGTTATATTATTACAAAATTATATTTCAATTCTCAATGTAGGTACTGTCGTATTCAATCAGCTTCCTCAATCATTCGTTGGTACAATTAATACTATTTTAAAACCAATTTATCGGGATGTTGGCCATTATCCTGTAAATTTGCGCCCCAATTTCCTCGAATGTGGGAGGTTTGGACTTTTACACCTCCTCAGTAGTGTAGTCTCACAAGAAAAAAAAAAAAAAACAAACACGGACTGAGATCTGGGCTTCTTGCTGTCCACTCGTGAGATCCACTACTCCCAAACTAACGACCAGGATAAATTTGGTCCAACCCACTGGGAACAATTAGTACAAAGTGAAGTGTCTTTGGCATAAAGACAGCATTAATTCACCAAATTCCGTTCTTCGGTCAGTTCTCAAATTTCAATCTCGGAACATAATTGAGTGTCCAGGGCGGAAACTGAGTTGTTTACAATTCACGAGTTGCTTTCTGCGGTAAACGGTTAAACTAATAAATACTTCCTAATAAATACTACAGATGTCTCCGTTAATAACTTTAAATGATTAATATATTATAATTTTCTCTAGTATTAAAAATACCGAGTTACTTTACACTCACCCTGTATATCAGATTCAAATGAGGAAGTGATTGATTTTTGTTACTATAGAATGAGTAAAAATTGTATTTGTGAATATGCTCTGAAAGTGAGGGTCTGAAGCCGTATTACCGCTCCACCTATGCGTTCGCCACTGCAGTTGTTGATTCTGATTAGGAAAGAGGCGAAGTATTTGTGTTTCTGTTCAATAGTGTAGTTCGGCATCGTTACAATGGCACATAATTTTTTCTTGTTTGTCAGGCAGAAAATCCTTGTGGAATAATGATAGTTTTACCCACCGATGACCTCATCAATGCTTTCCTATATGGATGTTTTTGTATGGATTATAAAAGAATTGTGTGCTGAAACGTAAGAGAGTCACAATTCACAATATCCTATGCTATGTCCATTGTTAAAACTTAGAAGTGTTGCATACAAGTACTGTTGATGTGGCGTATAATTTCTGAGAGATAAAGGAAATGCTAGACCAATTTCGCATGCTTTATAATGCGTATCGTAGGTAAAAGATTTTTAAGACTTTAACGTGAATGTGAAGTAACATTACTGTTTAATTAATTCATGCTAAATGATGCTCGGTTCCAAAACTGTTAATATTATGTTTTTAAATTACAAATGTTGGGAGTTTATTTTCATTGTAATTGAATGTTCTAAACTATTACATTCCGTAGTTTTGTCATGCCTAGGACATCTTGAGATATTAATTCGTATCAGATTAAAGCGCGTTTGTGCATCTCAATGGCATTATCGGATTTGAAGCCACAGTGGCACAATCCTACCTTCAACCTCATTTTCACGCCTTTGTACTAACCTTTTATTTTCACTTTCTGGGTTCCAAATATAATACTAAAATTATACGCTTTACAGACATGTAAACGAGCTTTTAAATTTCGCTCTCTTGTTCTCCATTTTGTTTCCATTCAAACATTAGATCACGCTTTGAATTTTGAATGGATATTTAGTGCTAACACGGACATTTCACGAAATTAATTTCCCCTAGTTAATGCGCGATAAAAAATACCAATCTTCCATTGATATCCTAAGCAATATATTACGTTCCAATTGTAGTCGTGGGGTAGTGATGGGGCCACGCCCTCCTGGAGACGCAGTGGTTTTGAAAAAAAAGTATGGAGAGAATTCAGGTGTGAAGTGAATGACACGAAATTTTATTTCACCTGGAAATTACGGCCCTCCGCTGATTTTTTCCTTTGGCTGGTTTTGAATGGAGCAAGTGGGCTGCACTCCAATATAACAGGTTCGTCATCGCTCTCCGTGTCCTCCTCGAAAGGAGCGAGGCGTGCATGGGCGCCGATGCGTCGCACTTGTGCCACAGCACCGTCACCTGTGCAGCCTTCGCCGTCTATCGAAATCTATCGGTACGGTCGTCATCCTCGCCCTCGTTTGCATCGTCGTCCTCATTTTCCTGGCCGTTGTCTCGTTCGTTTTCGCGCGTCCCGCCGCCCGCCGAGGCGGTGCGCGTGGATGTCAACGTCGCCGTGTTTGCCGCTACCGTCGCTACCGCCGCCACCGCCTCCGCTGGCGTCACCGCCGCCGCGAGTGAAAGGCGCGGCGCGTGGCGCCGGCGCTGGCGCCGGGGCGGAGGCGCGCGGCGGAGCTGCCACGCGCGCCCCCCCCCGACCCGCCACGCCCCGCACACTGCTCCAGCACAGTGGGCCCTGGCGTCGTGCGCCGCGAGTGGGGTTGGGCCACCATTCCACAGAGGGGAAGTCTCAAGGGAAGTTATAATACAACCAAATTACTCATATATTTTTTTGTTACTATGTAAGGTCGCATCGATATCTAGGTCATTAGCGACTACAATTGCATTTAACAGTATGGAATCTGTGAAAATGACATGATTGGTGATGATTTGGGGGTGAAAGGACAAGTACAAATACAACCGTGCCCGAGTCGGGTCTTGATCTCGCGAGCCTTTGGTCCGAGATCGCCACGGCACTTCTGCCTCAAGGATCTCTGCCATCCGGATCGGGTCTTATGATATGTGTTACACTCAACGGTAGGAAATTAGTAGCTCAACAGAGCTTGGAAAGGAACATGAAATCTCTTTGAATCAATATGCTGGCTTGTCAAGCAGAATTGGAAAAAATGCAGTCGATTCCTGATTACCCAATTACAAAATAATTAAAGACCAACATATACACTTTGAATGTGTGAATGTGATTGTACTTTTGAGTGTTTTACATTTATATTCTTAGCAACATAAACAAGTTGCATGTTTCTTAACTTCTTGGCTAAGGATGCTCAGAAGCTCAGAATTTTCAATGAAATATATTTCTTTCTACCGAGTTTGTAATCAAAAAGGGTATTTAAGGCAACCGCGAACAGCTGACAAGCGCAATATTACTAATAAACATTGTTGTAATTTGCAATCATGAAGCTGTACCGCTAAAGAAGTTAGCTGTTTTCGTTATATGATTTTCATCAATTTATGGAGTTTTCAGAAAGCGAACCGTCTTACGTGGCTCAGGGCATCAATGGATGTCACTGCAGCGCCTCTGATCGGGACGTCCCGGCGGTGTCAGGGTTCGAGTCCCGGAGTTGCCTGAAATTTTGGACACTAGCTTCAGAGCTAAGTGAAATTCAGCCGCTGACTGGAGGAGAACTCCACCAGTCGCTCTGATCGGCAGTTTTCCGTAATTTCTCTGATTAACACCTGGCGAATTCCGCAGCAGTATCGTAACAAACAGACCCCGGACCGGGCGTGATATTTCCTTCCTTTTCCTTGTTCTTTTCTGGCCTCTTGAAATCTGACCAGTCGGGAGGTTAGAGTTTGCCCCAGCTGGGGTGTGCCCCGCTGGTGGGAAATACTTGACCATATCTCGCAATTCAGAGGGGAATGATCCCCGCCACCTCCCGATGACAAACGTACACTTACGGGACGAATAACCTTAACAGTTTACGCGCCCGGAGTATAATTTGCACACAATATAAAATAATCTTCCAGCTACAGTATTAGACCATGCAATACGTGTTATACTGGTAATCTCAACTTCGGTCTGGAAACACGCTAACGATACCTGCACTCATCTTAATACGAGCAATTAGCTCTTAACAGGCCTTCGTCTTCTATTACGCGAATATAAAAATTAAAATGCGATGTGGGAATGCGATGTACGACTAGCTGTTAGCAAATAGGAAGAGCAAGTTGCAATTTTCGCAGCACTTGGAGAAGAGCCACGAAGCGGGCTCTCGAGTGCATGCGTCCTCGACGGCGCACGTGGACGCGCGACGGGCAACGCCAGCGACGACGTCGGCGCGACGGCTCGGTGGCGGCGTCGGAGGAAGCAGCGGTTGCCTGGGGCGGCCCTGCTCTGCCGCCTTGCCTTTGTTTGACCAGCGGCCGCCTTCGCTGCACCGACGCGCCTCGTCGCTGCCGCCGCCACGACTTCACCGCCGCCACGACCACCGCTACCGCCGTCACCGCCATCAACGTCCTCACCCCTGCCACCGCCGCCGCCGCCGCCGCCGCCGCCGCCTCTCCACCGTCTCCATCGCCGCCCCCGCCGCCGTCACCGCCGCCATCGCCGCCACCGCTTCCACCCCCGCTACCGCTGCCACCGCCACGCCCCCACCGCCGCCAGAACCACCGCCACTGCTATCACCGCCTCACTTCCGCCGCAGCCCCCACAGCCTCCATCACCCCCACCGCCGCCGCCCCCACCGCCACCACCGCCCCACCGCCGCCCCCTCCGCGACCACCGTCTCCGTCGCCATCGCCACCTCTACAGCGTCCGCCGCTACTGCTTCCACCCCCGCCACCGTCGCCACAACCACCGTCACAGCCCTCACTTCCACCGCCGCCCCCACAGCCGCCACTCCCCACCGCCCCCACCGCCGCCACCGCCGCCACCGCTACCGCCCCCACTTCCACTTCCATCACCACCGTCACCGCCGCGGCCCCTGCTTCCCCTGCCACTACCGTTGCCACCGACGCCATCGACGCACCGCCGCCGACGGCGCCGGCGCTGCCGTCATCTCCACCACCCCATCGCAGCCGTCGCCGCTGCGAATGCCAATCGAAGTGTGTCAGGATCGATGCCTCCGCTCGGCCCCTTTCGGGGCTCTTAACCCCTCTCGGTGCACCTGGACGCGCGACTCTCTGTCAGACTTTTGGAGGTTACATTTTGCTCCTCTGTGCGATGAGTGCAGTGCTCTGCGTCAATTTGAAATAGTGTTGTGATTTCTTGCATTTCAAACGTAATTGCCAGACAATGCAAAAAGGTTTCTTACTGCTATTGGGTCCAGTTGATATCTTCATATGAAATGTGCTCACTGGGCAGTCCTGGCATACGACCCAAATACATGAAAGGTAATGGAAGCTAGGCTTCAGAGCGAAAGAAGTGAGCAGTAGAGCGATTAGTAAGCAGCTGAACAAGAAGGAAGAAACAACACAGAGTGCGAAAGTTCATAAATTTCAAAAAAGTAAATATTGGTAATTGTGATATTATTGATTATACGTTTCATGGTATGGTGTACCAAAATGCTCTGTACTAGAAGGCCTTTACCCCAAAACCGCCGAAAAACTCTACTCGTGCCAGAGGAAAAGCAGTAATTTATGAGGCTCAATTTTACACTTCCAATGTCATTGGAGCAGGGAAGCCCAGTGAGTATGTAAGTTTTCCCTGTTTATAGTGCTTGGTTCGTTTTATTGGCAGAAGATATTGCATTCTCATTCACCCATTAAACTCATGCGGTTTCTCTTTGCAAATACTTGTACTACATCACGTCAGGCTCTGTCTAGACGATACCACTTCACGATAATGTCACAGGCATTTGACCCTCAGTAAATAAGCAGCAACATTGAGGTCACGTAGGTGTGTGGAGAAACTATTTATAGGCCCTCAATTACCACAAGAACATTAAAGATTTTATGGCGGAGTCATTATTACTTCAACAATTGTCACTGAAAGATTTATTACTTTTTTGCAGATATTTGTATTGCATGTTCAGTATTGGGTTTTATGTTGGATTTTTCATTTTTTATTTAAATTTTGAACGCTTTGAAGTCGTATTTCAATAAATCGATTAGAAAGATTTGATTACTGTTAAACGAAGCTACATAATAATTGCAGATATAACATACCAGTAAATAATAAAAGAAATGAACATTTGACGTAGGGTAAACCATTAGTGGTTTCAAATAGTAATCCACTGAGCCAAACCTAGTATTTCTGCAAGCCAGAGATGTACATACTTCTTGGAGAGAGGTCTACGTTTGTTGTAACTAGGGAGCCCTATCCCGCAAAAACTCAACAGTCAGCACATTATCCTAATAAGTTTGAGATCACACTGATTCTGCCCTCTTGCCGTTCTACTTTCCACCTGTTCTTCCACCCATCTTCCGGACTCTTCCATAATTTTTCATTCTTCTTTCTCAAACCTCACAACTTGAGCCGCCAGAAGATTCTTTCCGCCTTTTTTTTCTTTAAAACGGATGTATATATAGTTTATTTGTTTATTGGGGAATATAGTTTACTTGGAACTGGCTATTATGTAATTTTGATGTACATGATCCATAAACTTAAGTAATTAAGCCCTAAGCTTTCTCTTCTCTAATCGTAAATATCATTTAAATTTTGTATGTAAAATACAAAAAATAACCTCATTTTAAAAATATTTTTTTAAAATACATTTCCTTAAAATTTAAAACGCATGTAATATTAATTTTATTTTAAAATTTACTAAGAAAAAATCTTAAACATTATCCTACTCTTCTGGGCAGTTACGCTGATAACGGACCACTGATCGGCTGTGATATTTCCTCCCTCATCCTTTGCTTATTTTCTCCCGTCACACACACACACACACACACACACACACACACACACACCTACAGGCTTACCACACATATCGGCAGACCAACCGGGATATTTGAGCATAATTTGGCAGGTTCCCCGCTGGGCGGAATACTTGGTGGCAAGCCCTTCCTAGGGCACCGTGAGAGTCAGCGCTTGAATCTCACGTTCCAGGGTGAGCTGAACACCGTTTTTCAGGATAGAACATGCATCACACTTACGAGACTAATGTCCTAAGTAGTTGATGCTCTCGGAATGTTTACTCCTTTATTGGGACCCTTCAGATTCACTAGCCGCACTGGTGCACATGTAGAGAGTCTATTGGGTAAACGACCTCGTATGATAACTGCGGTACCTCGCTCTTCTTATTGAAGATCCCCTCCTCGCACCATTCCTTATTCTTCTTCGCTGACTTTACGCCCTTCATTCTCGGGTTCCGTGGCCGCCCTCGCTTTCTCGTCGCCTCTGCCCACTCGGAAACCGCCTCCTCCTCCTCCTTCCTGGCCGCTTGCAGAGAGCCGGCTGCGGCGCGGCCTGCAGCGCGCTCGTGCATGATTTACGAACGTTCCCGGTGCGCCGCCGCCATTCAAAGGGCGGGCTGGCAGGGGCGGGGCGACGAGGAGTCGGAGGAGGAGGGTGGAGGAGGGGGCAATCGGCGCCCATAAGGGCGGGTGGGAGAGGACGTAGAAGGTGGTAGAGTGAGGGTGTGAGGACAGGCGAGCGGGATGGATTGAGAGAGAGCAGGAGAGCGGGCTGGGAAGTTGGTGGCTGGGCGAGCGGGCGGGCGAGCGAGCGGGCGAGCGAGCGAGCGAGCGGGCGGGCGGGCGGGCGGGCGGGGTGGCAAGAGGAAGTGAGGGCGAACGGGTGGGGAAATGGAAGGGCAGATGTGCAATTGGGTGGGTGGACTGGCAGGATGGGGAGAGGGTGAAAGGAAAGAGGATGAAAGCGAGAGAGTGCGGGTGATAGCGAGTGCGGGCGAGGGCGGGTGAGCAGGCGAGAACGGGCTAGAACGGGCGAGAGCGGGCGAGAGCGGGCGAGAACGGGCTAGAACGGGCGAGAGCGGGCGAGAGCGCGCGAGAGCGGGCGAGAGCGAACGAGAGCGGGCGAGAGCGAGCGAGAACGGGCGAGAACGGGCTAGAACGGGCGAGAGCGGGCGAGAGCGCGCGAGAGCGGCCGAGAGCGGGCGAGAACGGGCGAGAGCGAGCGAGAACGGGCGAGAACGGGCTAGAACGGGCGAGAGCGGGCGAGAGCGCGCGAGAGGGGGCGAGAGCGGGCGAGAACGGGTTAGAGTGGGCGAGCGGGAGGGTTGATGGTGCGGTCATGCCGGGGTGAAAGGGGCGATGGGGAAGCGAGGAAGAGAAGTCGAATGCGTGCGAGGTGGTGCTCGTGGTTCGTGGAGAAGCGTCGGCCAGAAAATAGTCGCATGACGTCGGTGTCGATTTCCGAACGCGCTGCATAGCCTGCGCGAGGCGGCCCGCGGGGCAAATGACTGACTGCGCAAATGACTTTAACATGAGAGTGGGCGGGAGCCTGCAGCACGACAAGCGAGGCTGTCCAGGATGTGTGGTCGCGGCTCTCGTCGCGTCGGACACTCGTCAATTTCAAAATAGGTCAAAGTGTTTTAGGTTGCGTAAAGAATGTATGTGACGAGAGATAATAGTTCTTTGGTTTGAATATGAAATTTCACCAGATTCAATTGCATAAAGCGAATACCCACATTTCTGGAAATTAATTAAATATTGGACGTCTTTAGCAGTTATTGCAGCATTTGGTTGCCCAAAATTGTATGTCGTTCTATCAAATGCCAAAAATGATTAAGTTTATGTATTTACGTTTCCCGCTCATATTAAGAATATCAAAATTATTTACATCATGTTTCATATATTTTCTCTCAAGTGAAATATGAAACAGAATGTTATATATATTGCAATTAAAGGCAAGTGAATCATATCTCCGTGACAGAAAATCGTCGGCGTATACAACAGAACGATGTGTCTAGACGTTTAGTTATATCGTGAACTACGTAAGTAAGGAGGAGGCTCAGTGGCGAGTAGAGATGGTACCGGCGGAAGCCGCAGCGAGTTATGGTGTTACGTGGGATTAATGAAAGCATAGTCTCTTACGCTGGTATGTGCGGCTGTGGAAATTGACCGAATGTTCCGTGTAGATGCTATCTCCTACGCTGGCATTGCAAGCTACTTGAGAGATCACTCTCGTCGCTCTAGAGCGATTACTTAACTTCGTCGGACTCATTGTGTAGTCACATTTACGCTTCTCCGCTCGCCATAGAATGAATACAATTGATCGCTACGAGGGTGTTTACATCAATTAGTTTTTTGCGTTCAGATTATTTTAAAAACACTTTTTTTTGGTTCTGTCATCCGCAAGAGTATTTTGACTTCCATTCTTTTGCTCGTATCTTTTTAATTACAATACGTTTTATGTGTAAAAATATTAATCTTGAGTGAAAGTCGATTCAAACCTCTGCAAAATTTTGAAGAGAAAGAAACAGTGGACATTTCTGGTATTCACATTATTAATTCTCTCTTCCTGTCTCTATTTCTTTACGTTTCCATAATTCTGCAATGAATCACATTTTAATATCGCTCTTGGCACTTTCATGTAATTTACTGGAACTACAGGCACCTAATCCTGACTTAATTTTCTATCATTGCAATAAACTGCTTTCGCGTGACATTTTCATGTTGAAAAGGAATCAATATTTTGAGATTGTTTGGTCTACAACTGGTTGTTTTGCGCCTACAGCGTTCAGTCTAACATATTTATTACAAAAGTGAATGCATGGGTTGTTTTCACGTCGTTGCATGCGTTGAGTGAAATCAAACGAAGACGTACACATCGCCTACATGATTTAAATATGTAAGATGATCAGATTAGTTATGTTTTCTTTGAAAGAGGCGCCTGGGAGCAGTCGCGAAATCCACTCAAATGCGTTCGTACTTATTGTATCAAATGAAGCATGAGCAATAAAATGGCATTCGAGATAGCAGGGGTTCGTAACCCTAATATAAGATAAGCCGAATCCTCATTAGTCAGGATTCCGACCCTACTCTCCTCAATAGCGAAACACTTCCTTTGAGTGACTGTACGCAAGTCTTATTCATTCTCTCCCCCAGTACCTTTATAATTTTTCAGTAAATCACTTCGAGCTTTCATCTCGCATACCGGATGCGAAAGACATAAAACGAATTCGGAAGAGGCAACAGTCGGCATGATGTAAGAGCAACCTTTCACACTGCTTGCAGCTAAGTATCGGATAGCGGAGTCGACACGTCATAATCTTACGTAGCCCGCCGTCTGCTATTACTGCGGTAAATGTTTTGCAACGACCGTTAAAAAAAACTGGAGGGGCAGCTTGGAGGCTAGTGCCGCAGCGGACAAGAGAGGAGAGTTCATGTTAACGAGGCTGAAGGAGTGGAGAAGACGACGATGTGGCAGGAGGAGTGGGGGAAGGAGAGAGGTGGGCGGCGCCGGCGCCGGCGCTGTCTCGTCGAAGATAGCGCGATAAAACAATGGCCATTATTCACGAGGTCGGGCTGTCGGTAATTGCGGGTTATCCGACTCGCTAACGTCAAGCGCTCAAGAAGCCTAGACGCGCGGCGTGGGCACCCGGAGGCAACGGGCAGCCGGGGGCAATTCAGGCAGTGGGGATGGAAACGACAGAGGAGGAGGGTGTGACGTTGGGAGCTCAGTGCCTTGGCGGTGGGGAGTTTTGGTTATGGCTGCAGTGGGATAACGACGATAAGATCGTGATACCACTGCCACTGTCTCTGCTTCTTGTGGGAATAGGCAAGGGGTGAATAGGCGGTATGTGTGATGTTACAAGAGGAGATGGTGATGGTGAAGAGGGCAATAGCGTGCTGGTTCTAATTACATTTTGGCCGAAGTGGTGGTGTTAAGATGCTTGTAGCGGTGGGGGGAAATGGAAGATAGTGGGAACGGCTATCTATGTTTAAATGAGAGTGTTACGGTTAAGGCGGAAAGTGAAATGTGAAAAGATGAGGGGTAGTGATAGAGGTGAGGTTTGTGTGCAGGTGAGTCGCTATCAAATGCAAGAATTGTCAGAGGATGGAGGATTCGGTGCAACGCTCTGGTGAAGTGCAGCATGTGAAGTTGGGTGGAATAAATGAAAAGGGACTGAAATTAAAGACATGTGAGAGGTCCATGTAGAGACTAGAACAGTACATATAAGATTACTATTATAAAAGCAAATGATCGTATGAGTGTCCGTACGGTGTAAATACTCCATCGATAACTGCCGATCTTCCAAATTTTTCTTTAGGTAGCATTTACTTGTTTTCCTTTACCGTTATTTATATAATTTTAACAGAATGTGACATTTTACACATGAGGTCTTGTCGATGGTTAAAAGGTTATTTTTTATTATCTGTTTTTTTTGACATATGAGTTTGTTAAAGGGTGGTATTTTGTATTCTTTCTTTTTTGTTAATGTTGAGTTTGAGGTAACAGAGGTGCAAAAAATCAGTTCATGCCGTTAATCCACGTAATTTAAAAATAAATGATTTCGTATTTTTCATTTTTTTGTTCTATGTTATTCCAAATAGTAGTGTTTCAATCCTATTTATAGTGCCTAAAATCACAGTTTGCAGCGCTAAAGTAGGAAGCATGCGGAAAGGTACTTTCAACGCGTAAAGGTGATGCGGAATAGAAAGTTAGGTAACAACTCGAAACAGGTGATTCGCGCACAAATCGAGACAAATGAGGAATGCGCGAATCGCCTCGCACACGTGTTGCGTTATATTAGTTTTTAATTCGCCATCTGTGAAAGATGTTCTGCTCAAGCTGCGAGATGTTTCGCGTACACTTCGAAATTTTTCGTTCACTATTAGCACACACACCCCCAAAGAAAAAAAAACACCTCTTTCGCCAACGGTAAAGGAGCACTAGAAACAATTTTTCGCGCACGACGTGTGAGAAAATACCTTTCCGCTTGCTTGATCTGTCCGTTTGATCGTCGGTCTCATAAAAATGTCTTGTTTTGAATGGTTAGAAATATATCTATATAATTATTGAAACCTTTGTACACTGGTCGAGTGGAACAAATGGATAATAATGTTAGAGTGTTCATTACTTTAGATTTTTGAAAAAAAAAAGAAGAAAAAAAGTAATGGTACATTTCAGCGTAGGATGCAGCAATGATTTTTTTTTCCTGTGAGCACTCATGCATGAAAACTATCTGAACTATGGTTTACTGTTTATTGATAAGAAAGGTGTTACATTGCGGTGTGTGTATTGGAAAGTAGCATTTCGAGGGACGCAAGCGGTACCGCAGAGTAAATGAAACTCTGGGTAAAACAAAGATAAAACAATGGCACGATATGAATTAACATGGCTGCCGTCTCGCGTACCATCATAATACCAAGACTATTACAAAAAAGTGTTTACGGATTCATACTAAAATAGTTATTTACGTAACTACTTCAAAAATTAAGTCTTCGGTGTACGAATGAAATGTTGACATTGGAAAAGTGGCATTTTGAGTATGCCAAGGCACTTTTTCATGACACAATGTACGAGTCCCGTACATTATTTCTTAGTACTATTCATGGAAACTTACAGGGGTATATTCTTTGGATGGTTTTCAATATACGAGGAGTGTTGTTTATTAACACCACATTGTTTTGTTTATTTGCAGTACCTAGGTGATTTTTATATTGTCGTGATTTCTTTGCAGCGAAGTATAATTTACCGCAGATGTACCGCAAAGTAACACTTGCCAGTCAATGAACAGAGTATATACGTTTTATTTTCCATTCGTTAGAAAACTAAGTACGCAGATCATTCGTCTCTTTGACATACTCATCTCAAAATTCCGATCGGCTCCTATTGTCGCCTCCTATAGTCCGGGTTCATTTCATTCATAAGAAAAAAACAATCACTTTCTGTAATAGTTAAATAAAAAAGTTATACCAACCTACGTAATTGATGCACTCGCTCGTATCTTAATTTTGATTTTTGAAAAAGCTATTCTTCGAATGCGTTTATATAATACATAATATTTCCAATGGAGAAATTGAAGTTTCATCATCATTTCTTCTATCAACAATTTCCATGTTCGTAAATTAATTTCACGATTGTTCCGGTAAATGAAAGCTATAAGCCATATACTCCAAAAAATATTTTTCTGTTTATTGTTGCCAATATTGACCCTACTCAAGAGACGTGAATCACGACAGTATCAATAGCATAATTTCCTCTTAAAATGAGAATAACGTAGTGTTGTAGCAAAGTTTTCACCAAACAATTGTGGTACCATAAGGACAAAATAGTTTTCGATATCTTATTATACAAAATAATAGTGTGACGTAGTGAAAAGAGAATAAATTCACATAAACAAAATAAAAATAGTATATTGAAACGTTACAGACTAGATACAATAAATTGCTTAATTTAAACACTCCGGCAACCTTTTCTTTCCAATACCCTGCTTTACCGCAGAAAAACGAGCCACGCGTGATGCGAGCTGTCGGACTTCAGTCGAGTCGGACTTCCGTCCCGTGACAATTACCGTCACATGGCCTGATGCCAAAATTTAACCCGGTCGCCGTCTGGCGGACCGTGTGCACGAAGCACCCGAGATCGTCTGGCCCTTACACTCCGGACATCTCGCCCCCACTCTTACACTCCCTGTACCTACGCGTACAAGGCCCTCTGATGTAAACTGAATGAGAACGCGGGCGCAGATGGCGCCGCGTTAAATAGTTGATGGCTACACCCCCACCTCACAAGTTCCCTAGATAGGCTCGCCCGCTGTCGCAAGCATCTTAGGAGGGGGGATACACCCTCACCCCACAAGATTCCCAGGTAGGCTCGCTAGACAGCTTCCTAGGAGTTTACAGCCTATGGTTATTTTTGGCTCTGCCACGCTGTCTGCGTCAACTGCCAGAGCGCCAAATCCCGGATGTTCAGGCTCAACCCCTTCCTCCCCCGCAGAGCACTTTCACCGACCTAACGGTTCTGGGCCTCGTATTAACGACGCCACAATAGAAAGGTTTGTAAATGTTGCAGTACTCATGCCTATTTACAATCTACCCACCCATCGTCGCTCGGGTAGCAAATCATCTCATTCGTGTTGCAGTGATCCGTTTTCCAAATTTGTGTTATAAACGACCTACTATTCTTCTTATCCATTTTTTATTAACGTTCACTTTTCTTTTCCTTTTGTTTCATCGAATCCAAGGTATTACTTTTAAGGCAAATAACATCAACTTTTAAAGAATATATGAAATCTATAAATTTCTCTTTTTAATAGTGGATGTTACCCTAGAATCACTGAAGGAAAAATAAGGAAACCGCTTGGACTGCAGCGCCAGTAGCCACAGTGGTGGCACGTGTGGCGGGGCGGCGTCGACTGGCAAGCGGTCGCGTGATGCGCCGGCCACCTTGAAAAGGCCGAGGATGCTGCATCGCCTGGGTTGCGCAGCATCCTTCCCCACCACAGACCATCTACTCCGACGCGGCGCGTTTGTATTCTGCCTTAATAGATAACACGTCCGATATTAATTATCTAGGAGAACTCTTCGCGTAAGAAGTAGCCTTTCCGTGAATTACGTGAGTCTCTCCGTAACATAAGTATGAGGACCCTACTACGAACTGTAGTATAATAATATTTGCATAAACGCGTACAAATAATAAAAGCAATAATATCAACAGAAATATATAAATAACTAGGGGACTCGGCAATGCTTCGCTACTGCAATGTATTACACTTTACTTGCTACTGGTCACGTGATTGTTTATCACGTTTTCGCTAAGCAACGCAAACATTTCAATAGACGAAAGACTTTCTCGCGAATGTCGTGCCGTCTCTCTATCTCCCTATTGCTAGCTCTCTCTCTCTCTCTCTCTCTCTCTCTCTCTCTCTCTCTCTCTCTCTCTCTCCGTGTCTTACCGTCTCTCTCCGTCGATTTTCCCGTCTCTCTCCACGCCTCTGTCTCTCTGTGCACCTCTCTCTCTCTATCTCTCTATCTCAGTCTCTGTTTCTGTTTGTTTCTCTCTCTGCGTCTGCCTTCCTCTGTCTCTATCTGCATCTGTCTCACCCGGAATAAATTTCACAATCGCAGGGTGAGAATACGCAATGAAGACGTCCTAATAATCGTACTTTACTGTGTGTCGTGCTGCATAGAGAGTGCTGTGGCAACAAGTGCCCTGATCAGGGCACTTCAGTGTACATAAAATCATCATCAACGCGCATCTATGTGCGCAGGGATATGCACATTTCTATCGTACTATGCCTATACTTAGTGGTTAGGCGGTTATCGTACTATAGTTTAGTGGTTAGGCGGAAGAGCAGGCCCTATGGCCTGAGCCTCGCCATTAATAAATACATTATTATTATTATTATTATTATTATTATTATTATTATTATTATTATTATTATTATTATTATACTTCCCGGAAGTGCAAACAATAAGTTGACAAAGTTTTATTGCAATCGGGTGAACGGTACGGCAGCGCATTAAGCACGACCAAACGAACAAACAAACATTGCCTCTTACATATATAAGATATAAACAGAATAATAATGTGACAGTGATCATGTAAACAAATTTAGTGTGTAAATGGCCAAGTATTAAGTTTGAATGTTTCCGTGCTTTATTCGCGAACGATTTAACCTGAAAACTGAAAGCAAAGTGGAAAAAGGAGTGTCCTTGACTTGATTGCATTATATGTATGGACATTGACCTCGGGAGGTTGGTGGTATATGAAATGACGGAAGGCAGCTCGTGGTAGAAAATACAGATAAAGAATCGTAGAGGCAGCCAAATATGAACTTAAAGGGTCGTAAAGCAATAGCAGTGGTACAAAAATAACCTTTGATATGTGCTGTTAAAGTGCGTTATTCCCAGGCTGCGTTTAGTATTCTGAGAACCGTTCTCGCGGGGCGTTTACCTGAGGCGCCTTCCACCGAATCGGCGGCAATCCGTCACCGAGAGGCGGTTATTAGCCTCGTTCGGTTCGTCGGAAGCGCACGCGCCGGCCGCGAAGCGGCGGAGGAGGGGTTTTGATGGGGAGGGTAGGAGAGTAGGGGAGGAGGCGCGTTTTTGCCCGGGCCAGAGAGGCTCGCGAAAGCGAAAATTGCCGGCCGGGCCACGGAGCCGTCGGATAACGTGCTCTAATTGGGGAGTGCGTAGCCCCCGCGGCCAGGACACGTGCTGCGGGCACTTTCACTCTTCGCGGAGCCCGCCCGCCACCGCCACCGTCACCGCCCGCCCACCTCTACCCACCACCACACGCCACCACCCGCCACCACCCGCCACATCCCTCCACACCGCCCGCCCGCCCTCCATCTCCCCGCCCCCTCCTCTTCCTTTGCAACCAGGTTGACGGTGCAAATACACAAACATTGCAATTGCGTCTTCTCTGTTCTCGTCTAGTCGTCCGATGATTTATTTTTAGTATAGTTTTTTTTACGATTTCTGTGAATTGAAATTACTTTCTTGATAACACGTTTACATATTTATGATACAATTACGCCCACAGATTTGCCGAGAAAGAAATGCATTCCTGTTTGTTTTATTTTTGCTTTCCTTATTTTAAAGTCCCTTGCTGTTTTTAACATTTAGGATTAAATAACTACTGATGGAGATACTTTAATCTTGTACTTGAAAGGCATTATTTTGTCGCATACATTTCGCAGGAAGTACATTAATATAAACTTCTCTTCTTGAATAAATACACATTAAATATTTATTTGGTAATTATTTCTTCTTAAAGCCTGTGGATTCACATCTTTCTTATATATTTTTCTAAATCGTCTTAAAGAAAAGGAGAGACGTACTGGAGATCATTGTAAATGTATATAAAGGCTTAAGGCTAAATATACTGATTTATATTATTTTCTCGCATACTACTTGCATACTATAAAGGAAGTATTGTAATGCTGCGCCGATAAACGGCGATTTTGCAGCAGAAAAAATAGTGTTGTGGGACACTGACAAAAAAAAAGGCGGATAAATCTTGTTTCAATACAGAGTAAATTACCTCCTCTAAAATGTTTTGTGGTCAGAATCCACAATTCGTAGGTCCTTGATACCGAAATATTGGTCTGCAGCAAAACGTCTGTGCGTCCAATCGTGCGTTCATCTGTCTGACTGTGAACAGCGCCATCGGATAAACTGAAGACAGGTTTTCCACCATCGGATCCACCATCGGATAAACTGAAGACAGATATTCGCTCATCGATCTGGTTGATGTCGCGGCCTCTTCAATTTGAAACAGATATTTTAATTTTGGGGGTAATTCAACATGAAGCCTTAACAATATTTTCAACATTTTCTCAAAAATACCTCCTAATTTAGTTTTGTGCGCAGAACTGCGGTATTATAATTATATGTAACCGTTTCTAATGCAAGAAAGAACGTTCTGTTGAAACAATACTGGTTTTCTCTAGCTTTATAAATGCAAAATGCTCCGGCCTGAACAGTATAAACACCTTATTGGTTTTCATAAAACGATGACACATTTGGATGTCTGACGCACATATTACAGATTCTAATAAAATATGTTACACTTCTTTTGTACTTGTATCTGTTGGTAATTATTCATCAGTAAACAAAACTATTATCTTGTATAAAATACCTTACGAAGTGAGGAAGCATTTATTAACACGGACTGAGATAAAAACTGGAATTTTTTGTTGTCGATTTATTTTTTCCTCTGCATTAAATCGATCGCCAGTGCTTATGTTTGTCACACAGCTGAAAAGCACATAAGTACTATTAAAGCAAAAACTGCTCTGTTTTCTCACAAACTAGAACCAAAAATGTAGCATTTCCTTGTAAGTCGAATGCGTCTTATCTACTTTTTACATTTTCCCCCTCAGGCCGTGACTTATTGATATTGTAATCATCCCCGCTGGCTCGAGTTCCCTTTCTTCGATCGCTGTCCGGCCAGTTTTCCTCGTCCGCAGGAAGACTTTCCCCGCGCGCTGTGCGGGTGAGGTGACTAAAGGGTTTAGCGCCCCGTGTGTGGCGTGACGGCTGCGAATTCCTGCGCGGCGCGCGAAAGGGCAGAGTCTCGTGCTTCGCGCCCATAGGAATGCGCGGCGGTCACGCGCAGTCCGACTGCAACCTCACTGTGGGCAGTATCGCTCGGTGGACGGTCACCAATTCCTATTATTTCCGTTCTCTGCACCTGATATAGATCTTATATTAGTGATTTGTTGGGGATGTGGTGAAAAGAGTGGCAATGGTGAAAGGAACGACGATGGGAAGAATGTCAATAACGCGGTGTTAAGTTGAAAGTATATTTTTTTTTTTAATTTTCCATTTTCACGTTTATTTTCTTTCTTCAGCGGCAATTTGGGTATTTGGCCTCAAGTAGTGAGGTTTAGTGTCTCAGTACAAGGAACTATTGAATTGAAGTTACACGTGTAGAAGGTTGACATGAAATGATAGGTAAACAATCCCTTTAAGCGTATTCATTTATTCGCGCTTCATTGGGGCAATCATTAGTTAGACCCTCGGAAAACGACTACAATTGCGGTCGAAATGCGGAATGTGTGACAAAACCATAGTTCTCATGCCAGAAGCATGTAAAAACATATCTACATACATCTGAATTATTGTAAGCCAGGTAAAGATCATAATGGTGAGTGCTATACTTTGGAAGATTCCCAACCCCAATTGAACATTTTGAAAAATTGAAGTGAAATGACGTTTATCTGTTGAGATGAGGGTGTTCAAATAGATTTTGGTGGTAGTATTAGAATTGATTTTTATTAGTGATTTTGGTTGATTAATCATTCCAAAATATCCATGATGCACATTAAAAGTCGAATATCCTACAGATAAGCAAGAAATGCAAGAATTGGTCTTGTACTGCAAAGAAGGGCGATGGAAAGATGAATCGATTTAACAGAAATTTGGGAATTTGATTAATCATTCCGATCTAATTTCTTAACTTTGAGTTTCAACTAACATTACCTCCCCCAAGACCATCACTGTCCTTATGCTTCCACCGTCATCGTAACAACATTAACGCTTTAAACAACCAGGAATTGAGACAAATCGAAGCATCGCTTTGCTTCGTGTGATCTGCCTGCTCTGCCTCCACCCCTAGAATCCTATGAATTACCTGTTCCTTTATTTTCCCCTCACGTTTCTTAAATTCAAAGCCTAGTATTTAAAAAATACCTAGCATTTGCGCAATAAAATTAGAATTTTATTTGGTATTTTTCTCTCGGTCTGTTCACAAATGAATAGCCAGATGTATATATCTGAGTATGTTGTGCATACCAAGAGAAGACAATCATCCACAAGTAAAATTTATAAATGTAAGGAATAGATGCTGGCAAATACCGCCGCCTCCATCACCGTCAGTACTATGCATCATTGCTTCCATCATTACCATTACCGATCTTTACTATCCGTCACCAACACAACGACCGTGCCGTCGCGGCCACAATTATTCGCGCTCACGATTTTGACACTCCCAGCGCGAGAGAGCGATAAAATTGTTTTCCTCCGAAGGCTGTTATTGTTAGAGTGCATAAATGTCAAGGCCCTCTTCCCGATAAACAGCGCCAAAATACCCACGCCCTTCCGTGCCGCAGGTGTATTTTAAAAATAATTAAGTGCTGCGAGGGAGATCGCCTAATGATACAGTGTTGTTTCACCGCCTGCAGAAACACCGTTTTGTTTGTTTGAACGGCGTTGCGTGTCTTCGGCTCCACTTTGGGTGCAATTGGAACGTACTTCACGACACCCGACCCTGTTATTTACGTACTTTGGCGGCAAAGCCCCCCTTTCGAACCGTGTTTCTTTTATTAATACGGATTTGATGGCCGAACACCTCGACGGATAACCTTTGCGAGTTTGTTTGCAAAACCTTGACGTAACGTGATGTGACGATGTGGCGGCGGCCACACGGAAACTTTCCTCACGAGCGGCCTCTTTGGTGTCAACGGACGGGGTCAGCGGGAGGGGCAATGCGGAGATTTTGCGGAAGTGCGGATGTGTGTGAGATACGCCTTTTCCCGAATATTGTGCAGGCGTCTGCCCCGTGATTTGTAGATTGTGAACACACATATTTTTATTCCCAAGTAATTTTGTTTACATTCATAAGTTTTCGATAATGTTTATTGTTAAAGATATAAGTAATGGGCAACCCATCTTCGTTATACGTGCGTGTTTACGTATCTGTCACTGACTAAAATTTCGCAATTAACGAATTCACTACTTGCTAATTTCTGCAGAATTTATTTATTAGATATTCCACTTTGATCGACTAATGACTTCATTAAATCTCACCCATAACTTGACAAAAACTCATTCTTTGTGATCATATTTATTCATTGCTCGGAATACTTGGAAACACTCTTCCTGAAACAAGACAAATACAGATTATTAGGACATATGACCTTTGGTGCGGTGATTTTGAAGATATATAAAATATTTATTAGTTTTTTTTATTTTGTACGAGTAAATTATAGAATTTCTTTTGTGTGTGTTATGGAGGAATATTTTATCTCCGAATAAAGGATGAAAATTCAGATCGGATTTTTGAGAACTATTTTCAACAATTTTGGGTTTTTGTATACCAAAATGTGTTTACTCCACCAACATGAATTTTCTCAATTAGTAGTCATTTTATTTAATCACAGATAATTTACATGCAACAATAATCTGATTGCACTTGTTTTTTTGGTGTCGCATCAACTTCTAGGTCATTAGCGTCCACTATTGCTTGTAACGGCATGGTAACTGTGAGGATGACACGATATGATGATGATAGGGGGTGAAAGGACGAACACAATACAACAATGCCCGAGGCGGGACTCGAACCCGCGATCCTTCGGTCCGAGATCGCTATGGCACTACTGACTCAGCGATCTCGGCCACCGGATCGGCGGCACTTCTTTTGTAGCCCATGGATATACAATTTTGCAGAAGAGGCTCCGGTGTCGTAACGGTTAGCGTATCGGGTTGCTATATCCGAGTTTGCTTGATCAAACCGATCGAAGCTATGAATTCTTAAGGGCGAAAAAATCCTTCTTACGCCTTCCTTCCGAGGGTAAGTAAAGCCGGCTGTCCCATGTTGTAGATTTAAAGCTTGTAAAATATCCTCAAGCCTGAAAGTCGCCTCTGTGCAATTAAAAAATTCCAGTTTCGTCCGAGTGATACCTACTTAATGTGCTAGACGACGAAAGGAGCATTGGGAAGTTGCGTGGTTAGTGAGTGGTTGCGTGGAAGTGCACGCCTGGTGACCTGAGCCTCACCGCGGAAATGAAGGCATTAAATGAATTGAATAGTAATTGTTTTGGCTCGAAATTTCGTGGTTGATGTAACAATTGCACCATCACTTTTGGGAGTTTTCGTCACCTAATTTTATCGGGTGGCGCAGCGGTGGCTGCGGAAACGGCAGATGGCGGGCGGACTTTTCCGGTTTATCTTGGCCCCGGAGACCGTGCTCGCTCGCACAGCTCACTCGCTCCGGGGCGAGAGGATTCGCAAAGTCAGCGATGCTCCGACGAATGTCGCAGTGTGGCGTGCGAAATGAGGAAATCAAGCTCTTACTGTCGTCACTTGTTGCGCTCATAGTTTACGTATGAATACATCTATGTTCCTTGCAATTTGCTTGTAGTGACGGCTGTACGTCCTGGGCAAAGTGATCCTGTCGACGCCTGCATCTCGATGCCCCTCTTGGCCTAGTTGTTGCAAGTGCTGATGGGAAATGTTTTCACAAACTCCATATAGTTACGCAAAATTAATAACAGTGAAGGAATTGTGAAATCGATGAACGTGGATGTGCTGAATCGTGTCTGTGGGGAACACTACGAGTTAAACCAAATAAACCAAGATTCAACTGATAAGAGTACTCCAATCCAAGAGTATTACTCATTCTCTTTCATCTCATTTGAGTTTGGAGAACCCAGAGCACATGTCAAATTAAGAAATAAGATGCAGAGTCCATAATAATAATTAATCATCTACGTATAAAATTACAGTGAGCAGTAGAATCCTCTCACTTTAAACCAAATACATTCTTGGTTTAATATAATTAACCAATCAGACGTCTTGAATTTGATGAATTACATTGGATTTGATGAAAGTTAATGTATTTAAATAATTCACTTCATTACAGTTACAATTATAGCGTTATGATTATAGCTGAATGATGAAATACAAAGTGTGTAATCAAACTAGTTCATTAATATATGTATATTCATACATATATGTGGAAATATTATAATCTATTGATCACCTTATCCTGACAGCACTGTTTAGACATTTTGACCCGCATTATTGTTGAATGCATTATGATGGTCATGTTCAGTAGTTTCTAAATACTAAGGAAATTGTGAACTTCAATCATAACAATTTCACAATTAGTAACCGCCTACATTATCATTTTCATTCATGGGAAAATGACTATGCTTGTGGAATGTTTTTACAGTTTGACGGTTATTTCTTTTCTCAGATGTAGGTTTTGGGAACTCTCTAGACAACGCACGCGAGAACCTTGCTAGAGATATAGATACGTGTATATAAACGTTTGTATATACGTTTATTTTGACATCAAAAACGAAATTTCAGAAATATTCAATTCAATTGAAGATTACAAGTCAATTTTAAATTATCTTAATTATCTTAATATTGCTGGTCTTGATAATATGATCTGAATTATTCTAAAGTTTATTAAATTTAATTTTTCTGTTTTTTCTAATTTATCAAATGTCTGGTGTCGGGTCCAGATCTCTGGTGTAAACCAGTAGTGGTTGCTAATGACTCTAGATATTTTTAAAGCAACCTAAAACTAATAAAAAATATTCATGCGCATGTCAAGTTTCGAAGGTATTACTATTTGGGATACGTGAGTTGGCATATGCCACCGTCCCTTCAAGTATTTTAAACCACTCTAAATAATTTTTCCTGTTTTATATTAACATAATTTCCACATCAAACGTTCTTCGTTTCCGTCATTTCGCGCGTAATCCATTATGGTTCGCATTCCGTCTGTCCTTGACCTTTGAATGAATCTTCCGGAAAAGGGAAGCTTCACACTAATCACACGTGAAGGAAAATTGCTGGGTGTGCTGTGCGTGGAGGTTCGTCTAAGGCAGATAATCCATGCGAATTTTCCTTATCATCCGTACGTGGGATATCGTATCTGGGACGTATTCGCGCGTCATGGGCTCGTATTTCCGCCTCGGCTACCGCCAGCGTCTCCCAGCTGCTTCTTTATCCCATACTGACACGCTTCGACGCTCAGAGTACGTTTCTGCGTTCTTCTCACGTTGCAAAATGAGAACAAATGCAACGAACAACGTGTCACATATGAAACAGCACAAATGGAACCCGTTGGCCAAGGCTCCTTCCAGTTTATGACACTCCATGTTTTTGAAAATATTCAACTCAAAATTTTGTGCAATTCAAGAATGCTTCTAAAATTGAGCATTGCTTCCAGAATAGAACCGTATTTGAAATAAGAATTAGAATAAACGTTCATTTCTCACAAGAAAAAATATAATCAAATATTTTGTATACAACCGTCAAATTTGGTCGTTTACACGTGCTTTAAAAAATATATAGGGAGGAGATAAATAACAATACGTAATTATATACTTATATAATGGAATCAGTAATAAATCAAATGCTCGAATTTTTACAGGATACTCCATTTAATGTGAAAATGTTCCTTATAGCATGTACATTTTGTAGAAATCGATTCCTATGATCTTATTACAAAGGCCCAGGTTTTATTGCGTACCATCAACTGCCCCTAACACTCATATTCTTCAACACACTCAAAAACTTTATGAGAAAATTTTCTCCATTCCTAAAATCTAACACTGGAAATTAAACATCAAGTAAAGAACGAATCCGGTGGAAACTGTCAAAAAAATTTCCATTTAAAAAATGTAAACACCTTCTCAATTTGCTCCCACTAAACACACACGTTATATTATGTTTTATGCCCTCTATTATCCGCAAATCATTTGGTTTTAGAAATTCTCTTTGCTAAATGTTTCTGATACCAAAAGAAAAGTTAATGAACAAAATACTTGCTGGGTCTTCTGTAATTAATTTTTATGACGTGGAGCCATTGAGTCAGTATTATCCTCCAATTCCCAAAATACTATATTTTGACAAATTATAAATACATTTTGGAAGAAATAGATAAAAAATGACAACTCAAATGTTGCACACGACTGTGCCGGCAATTTTCTTCTCTTTACATGTGAGTTTGCTAATATAATACATCATTTATTTATTGTTAGAATATTAAATGATCAGCTTTTCGGCTCTAGAGATGATTGTTGATATTCTATTCTTAAAAAGTATAGAGTGGGGAAACTCATCGACCACCGCCAAAGAATCACTGGTTAAAGATACGAAGAATTGCTGTAGTTGTCTTATTAAAGTACACAAGCACTTTAGGAAGGAGTGAAATGTGTATCTTGTGGTCAAAAGTACACTCGTAAATGTTGCACATAAAGAACATTTGATGTTGGTAGCACGGGCCAGATATTATGTTAAAACAAAGTATATGTGAAATGACAATTCTTAATCGGGAAGGAGAAGCGGAATGACGTTCCAGCACTTTCCGACGAGTACACTCCTGACTGTGATCCCCTATGTAATAAATGAAGCTCAGGACTTCAGGCTTGCCTTCGTCTGCCTAACCACTTCAAAAAATTTACATTTACGTAATGCCGTTCACAGTTGAGGCGTAAACATTGCGTAATTACGTAATTAATAATAAACATAATTAAATAATTGAATTCAAATTGAGGCCTAGAATTGAGATAAGAATATGAGAGCATTTTTTCAACCACCCATCGACCAATTAAATCGGCAGACAAGTAGGGGATTTGGGAAGGTACAGTGGGCGGTTGCGCATCTTTATTACCATAACCTGTGCCAATATCAACACCTTATCCCAATTTAAGCTGAACTGTAGGTACGAGAAGAAGTCTGATAAGACTGACGCTCCCGCCAAGTGCAATTCACTTTCAAGACGAAGGGAATAGCGCTGCAATAAATTCATGAAAGTTTGAGCCGAGAATACTGTGAAAACTTTCAAACAAGTGAATAATGCTGGATTTTGGAGATATCCTCATACATGACAGTGTCCACCCTCACAGTGCTGCTGTAACCAAATATCTGAGATAGATGGATCGTACTTGAACATTCAACCAAGCGGGTGATTTGTATCTTTTTCTCGGAAATGAAGAAACGGGTAGGTGGCTAAAGTTTCCAGACCAATGAGAAGCTTTAAAGGAACGTTAAGGCCCACATCACATCAGTGGCGGAAGCGTTTGACGAAGAGGGAAACGAAAAGCTTGTTCACAGAAAAGACAAATGCCTGAAAAGTTTCGGCAATTACGTAGAGAAGTAAACATGTTTGTAAATGACTTTTGGTGATAAATTAATTTTTTTCTACACTTGACTTTCTGTTATATTCTACCCGAGGTTAAAAAAGACGGACCTCGTACATCCAGCGGTGGGAAGCCAGAAGGAGGAAAAGATCGCTTGTTTCGCGGTGGTCATTCAGTAGCGCGCGCGACACTCTTCGACGCACAGGCGGCGCGCGTGCGTCACGGCGCTTTGACTCACGCGCCCAAATTGTGCTTGGTCGCTCGCCACCGCCGCGCCGCGCCGCTGCTGTCGCCCTCTTCAACGATGCCACCGACATGTGGCAGCTGGAATAGAATTGCCCCGTAGCGCCTTCCGCGTCTGCATGCCAATACTGGTGTTATCCCGTGCGTCCAGATGTATCCGACGTATCTACAAGAAATGTTAGCAGGGAAATTAAATGGTCAGTTTGGGTGGTTCTTGACAGGCAGTGTTCGCCCCTTTAGTTTATCAGCGACATATTGACGTGTTTGCATTTCGAAACATTTATTTGCATTGCGTGTTTAACGTAAGTTATTAATCCAGAGTATACAATGAAGTTCTTAATCCTTTGAATTATTTTCGTTACGTTCTGGGAATTATTTACGAAATTTGTGATCAAACGTTAATTAAGAAATATTTATATAACTCTTTTTTTGGACACTTACATTGGAGCAGAAATGCATTAAATTTTTTCTGCTATGCCGAATAGAAAATTTAACCTTGATTTAAGTGGAAAGGCCAACCATGGAAGACTCCCAATTAGAGTAGTCGGTCGTTAGATTTCTCCTCCCGACAGTCTAACTAGTCACTGTCGGGACTTTAACCCTAGGACTTCCCGGTCAGAGGCAACGCAATGGCGTCAATAATCCCATGAGCCATCTAAGCCAATATATTGTGATGCATTTAAAATTGGTTTTTGTGTTGTAAATGTAGATGTATGTATTGTAAATCTGTAGGCTTATGGTTACCCCCTGGAAATCAGTTAATTCTATCCAAATATATGTTTATTATTATATTATTATAATGTTTTTTCCAAAAATTGTTAATAGCCCTTAAAAATAAATATCATTTTCTAACGGCCTGGTCCTTGTCATGTCACCGGGCTCCAGTTCCGCACCTATTGGTCAAGAGAGACTCCGCCTAAAACACACACGTCTCGGCGCGGGAAGTGGGATGTTTACGCGGCCGCCCTGGGCCAGGCGCATCTGGGCGCTGCGGAATTCGGCCTCGCGTCGCACGCCCGAGACCTGGATCCACTCGGGCTGGACCTCGGCCGCGAGCGCAAACAGAATCCGATCCCTCGCCTTGCTCCGTTCCTCGCTCGCACCGGCGCGCGCCCACCCGCCTATCGCACGCACGAGGACCCCAGGCCCAGTGGAGAGTAGGGCACCGATTCTCTTCCAATTGGTTTTTGAATTCGGAAAATATAATTTCTAAAAGTACAATGGGAATAAGAGTGACAATTATTAATTCAGGACGGCTTTTAGGTTGGGGATGTATTTCTCGGAGATAGTACATTCGTTTAGTGAACTTAATACCGGGTTATTAACGTTTAATGGGTCGAAAGTATCGTACATTAAAAAGTGTATATTAAAATAACACAAATAATAATTTACGATATATTTGTCATATTTTTTAAATTACCAGTAAAATATAAAAGTATCTGATATATTCTTCTAGATAATTTTAAGACGTTGCTTTAACCCTCAAGATCAATAGATGTATAAATTGTGGCATCATTGTTTTTTCTTGAAAGCGAATGTTTGATTATTAAGCAATTGAATCAATTAAGATTTAAGAACTGTGCTTAATGAGAACTTCGATACCCCACTTCCTTTATTAACTCAAATCGTTAATATTATAATTTACTTAAATGGCCCGTGCCTCGGCCATTTATCTCATTAACATTTAATTAAATATATGTTTTCAGAAATGTGCATCCTACAGATTTTAGAAAAAATGCATTCGACAGAACCTGTTCATACGAAATTTCAAGGTGTGAATGTCCAGGTTATTTTATTTGCGATACTCTTTCTAAATGGTAACCTTTTGCGAAGTGATATTATTTTGATAAATTTAATACTCTGCTTATTATAATGGCACAAAACGTTATCTTCGAACAATATGATAAAATACTCTTTGGAACTTCCCTTTTCTTGTCAGATTGCCCTGTTGACATCTGGAAGATGAAACCATTTCAATTTTTGAGCTTCGCTCCCCCCCCTCCCCGCCGATTTGTGCCCTTCTTGTTGAAGTTCTAATTTTCAATATTCATTTTAGAATCCCTATTTCCGCTCAATACATTACCTATTACATTTTGCGTCTTTTCCTCTGTTCAAAATTTATCTTCAATCCGAATTTGTCCTATTCTATTTTTACTTACTTTAGCTCCTCATTCCTGACAATGAATGCATTGTTTTTGATAATCACTCATTTTATTATGCATGTATATTTTTTCTCACACACTCACTCCCACGTGTTCTGTTGCTAAAATGTCTTATTTTGTATTTTATTTCATCATTTTTGATTTCATCATCGACTACCTCCGTCACTTCTATTTATTTTCTCAATATTTCTCTTTATTTTCTCAATTGATTTGCACCTTTACGTCGGTCATTTGGCACTCTAGACATTTACGTAATAAAACAATATTTTATAGATGTGTTTTCACTTCTTTATGACGACTCTAAATACCTCGTCTTATAAAATCGTGAAAGGAGACACCCATATAGTGGGAACACGCTTTCTTAGATGATTTGTGATCTTTTCCAATGATCCTCCGAAAATGCTTCACTTTATTTTCTACCCTCATGGACTAACCTTCTGGGATTTCAACAGCATAAATTCTACATGAATTGGCCGGGGATCGACCCTGCCACCAGGAGCAGAGAAAGGCGTTTAGATCGTTTTAAAATGTAATATTTTAAATAGTTGATATTTTTATTTCACATTCAATAATTATTTCACCTTCTTTTACCTTATCCGGAAGAGAATTTTCTCTAGCTGATGGCACACTTTAGAACACACTATTGATCATTTTGCTGGGTAAAATTATTTCGACAATGCGTTCATTATTATTGAGAGACTGGCATATGCATTCTGGTGAAGTAAGGAATTGCAGGCTACTTTACCCCTGCCTACTATTTATTCCCGACATCTTTTCTCTCTCTCTTTTCTCCTCTTCTTAAATCAACAAAAAAGTGACTAGAAGGAGCAGAAAACAAGTAAGGCAACTGTCTTTGCCTCTATGTTTGCTAGAATCGTTATAGCGTAATGGTTAGTGCCTTCTCTTCCTCACTCTAAATGTGACAGGATCAAATTTCTGCATCGTTTGGAAATCATGTTGCAGTTACGTTCTGATCAAGACTATCTTCAGATCCTTTGCGAACTGAAAATTCAGCGTTTGTTTAGCAGCAAATCTTTGGGAGCAAATGCGTCCGGGACAAGGTGTTGGCCATTCCATCTCTTTTGAGCTCTAGAGGCAGCAAAGATATGGAGCCGAAATCTCCATTTCCCCCATAAGCCTTGGGGATTGTGGGCGCAAGCACGGGAATCCTTTAACCTTTTCTCTCACCTTAATCAGTCTTCACTAGGATTTCGTACTGCGTAAATTCTTCAAAGCAGGTTATATTTACAGGCCCATTCCTCTTTCAACACTTGTGCAATGCAGAAAAAAAGAAAGCGAACAAACAAACAAAGATGTTTTTGTTTGCGTCGTTTCTCACTCCATTTTGCATAATCTTGACACAGTAATGCAGGAATGCGGTCAACGTGAAAATAATTCCCAAACGCGACCGAGCTGTTCACAAGCGGAAGTCGTGATGCAGCGTAATTGTGACGTGCACATAGCAGGTATCCGACCACGTAGTTTACTCTGAGAGGTTTGCTGACAGAACTAGTTCACGAATAAATTTCCTCTGCCTTTTCTCAAAATGTAAAAACAACAACAAAAAACAAGCAAGTTTTGAGAACAATAAAATGTTCTAAGATCGAATACAATATCAAAAATGTTAACTTACCCATAACAAACAAATATCATCAAATATTATCGTTATAATCACATTTTGTGATTACAACGATTCTTCATGGGATAATCAAACTTTGAAAGAAGTCTGTTCTAGTGAGCCACATATTCGTTCGAAATTATATTTTGAATATTTTTTATTCGTCGCTATAGAGATTAGTATAGATTGGCTTAGTATAAAATTGAATATAAATGACGTTGTATTGATACTCGTAATGCCATGTAATACATGGAGAATGGTAGAGCATTGAATTCTATTTTAGACTCATTCTTTTGAACTTTACAGTCATTTTTCATTCATGTGTTAGTGACGTTATAAAGTGACTTCACAGTCACTTTACTACTTTCTGACTAGTTTCTAGTTTCTGACATAGAAGAGGTTAAAAACTTCACTTTGAGTTTCGTTTCAAAAGTTGAAAAGTAGGAAAGATTAGTACAAAAATTTGATAAATTATTTAATGAAGAATACTGTGTTTAGGCGAAGGATCAATTAATTTGCCTGATCTTATTACCCCTCTCTTGTGCAACAAATATAAGTCCTGTCCACTAATCTTATGAAATTATGAATGTGTCGAGTCCATGAACACTGTCCATGAATGTGTCGAGTTTGGTCTCCTAGAAAGAAATACTTTTTTTTTATTATTCGGAATGACTAAAATGAATTATCATGAATTTTTGTGTCACATCCTTGAGTGAAGAACAGTAGCAAATGATGTATACTCGAAATTTTGCAAATAAATTCGGAGATTAAAAACAGATTGAATAAAATTTGCAATAAATCCTATAGAAAAGATCCCGTTGAGGATACTCCGTATTATGTTTTGCTAATAAATTTCCTGTTAAGTTGGGAATGAGTTAAAGACGATACGAACTGAAACGAAGATGATGGGCCAGGAATCTATTTCATGATACGATGAATAATACTTCTAAAACGTTCTCGGTTACTTTTCTAAGGTTTTTAAGTGTTATCGATTTCATCTCTATTTAACAATCTGGTTTTGCACTTTTTTATTACTTTTTTCCACTGCTTACACTTTCAATTTTTCCTCAGTGCTCTGTTAACGTTACGGAAACACACGATATACGAATAACACATAATGGCCTTTCTCTTTATCACTGTTTTGGTAGAAAAAATACTGTAGCTAATTTTAAGATTTCAGCGAAATGGGAATGGAAATGTAGCTGTTAAAGAACCAAACCTGTGTTTTTTTTATATAACTGTGTTTGTTACGGATATTTAAACGTGTACATTACAATGATGGAAATCAACTTCTATTACTAATATCGCAGTTATCACAAACTCACTTCTGTTTCTTCGTTACAAGCCTGTTACGCACATTCGCTTACGCTAGCTACCGGACATTGGGCTACAGTGACTCTTTGGTTGAGTGGTAATGCAAGAAAAGTGCCTATTGATCATTGGCGCAGAAAAACTGATAGTTAAACGACCATATACCCGCGAGAATATTTGTATCATGTATGCAAGAAAATTGATTATGTTTTTTTAATGACAACAATGTTCTTGTTTCCTGAAAGCTCCACATTACATTCGCTATTTTTTCCTTGAAATAAGTAAGATGGTTCTGATGCATGTGGAAAAGTAATAATCACATATCACATACTAATCCCCAACGAGATTGATATCTTATATAAGTATTAGAATAATAAGTGTGGAGGTTGGAATATCACCTCATAGTTTTTTCTTTTGCTACAATAAGAAAATATCTAGAAATGTTGAGAATACGTGTCTTTTCGTAGTTTAGTGTGACTTTATGTGCAAGGGTTGATGATTACACTGGTATACAAAAAAGAATAATAACTTTTTGTCTGCTACTGAGGAAGATTCACCTGTATCATACTTGAATCAATGATTCCATGTCTGAAGTCAGATTTATTTTAGAAGGTCACATTTTTGAAAGACGGCATTGTGAAATGAAGTGTAATTCTTATGCCGGTAAAGTAAGGTAAAAAAAAACTTGGTTAATTTTTTTGTTGCAAATTTTTGTGTTAATTTATATTTTGAAACCATTCAAAATAATATACATTTATGTACATTATACAATAAGAACTTGATACTTTTAAAAGTGCTTGAGGGATTTACTTTTTCTTTTGTTGTCTTGTGGTTTAGATATCTAAAATATTTTCCATCATGACTCATTGCCTTTACAAGGGTTTTCATGAGACGTTTAATTTGCAGGCATAAAAGAAAAAATCTTCTGCGGGACAACTAGTATCTTGTGTTTCACATTGTTTTCCTCCAAAAAATCAACGAGAGCATTAAGCTTCAAATTACATTTGGAGTCACTTGTATTTTGGCATGTACGTGCATTAAATCATTTAGAACTCGACATAAATTTGTTAATATTCTATTTACATACAATTCAGTTTCACAAGGGACCTATAACAGCTTACAATAAGTCACTTCTCTTATTTCTTGAAATCACATAAAAACACGCACTGCAGTGAAAAATCAACATTGGGAAGAAAGAGTCCACACCAAATAACTGTTAAAACAATTGACTAACAAAATCATCTAAAAGATAATTAATGTAATACTTGATCTTATTGTCATTCGATATTGCAAATAAACAGATAAAACGATATTATCTTCAAATTGTAACATGATAGAAGAAAAAGAATTTCCTATCTGAAATCAGCACACCAGAATTAGGTTGATTTTCTAGTAGCAAAATCTTTGTAGACCAGTATCATCCACCATAATGTAGTTTACCATCGAGTTCCCGATATACTATTTTCCATCAAAAATAAGATTCAATTTGTTCTTTGAAATGAATGCAAATATATTAGGTATATTGTTTGGAATATTTTAATAACAATAATAATAATAATAATAATAATAATAATAATAGCAACAGCAAATCTTCAAACAGCACATGCAGAGAAAATAACAAAGTACACAGAACTAGCAGTAGAAGTCAAGGCACTATGGCATCTCCAAAACGTTCATATTGTTCCTCTGGTCATTTCGTGCACAGGGTTATACCAAATAATATCCGTAAAAATGTAACTTATTCAAATGCGAAAGTATGCCTTCAATATAATAAAAAAATAAAAAAGGGGAAACAGGAATTGACCCGTGCCGTGTCATTAACCTGACACACAGTCAAAAATCCTGATGAATACCGAACAAAACAATGTTGTATAATAATACGAATGTTGTATAATTTGCAGGTGTTGGGCATGGGAGGATCACCGCCAATATCATCACCGCCGCCACATACCCACCACTACCGCCACCCTCACCACCACCATCACCGTCACCCCCACCACCATCAGCTCCGCCACCACTACCACCGGCGCCGCCACCACATACACACCACTACCGCCACCCTCACCACCACCATCACCGTCACCCCCACCACCATCAGCTCCGCCACCACCACCGGCGCCGCCACCACCTTCACTGCCATCACCTCCGCTGCCACCATCACCACCAACACCACTTCACCACCACCTCTACCACCAAAACCGTCACCACCACCCCTACTGCCCCCACCGCCACCACCATAATATAAAATGCACTACATTTACAGGTCTTATGCTCTAAATAGTCGTCGCGTCCAGAATTAACACTCACGCACCCACTCGCGAATAAGATGGCATTTATCGTGGCGATTTATTAAAGCACGCCCGTTGTCGGCGTATGAATACTCCCCCGGCGTGCCTGCGTCAACAGCGAGCTCTGCTCGCCGAGCGTTGTCGAGTGTCGCGTTCCGCAGTGATGGCGCACGCCAGAGAGCAGACAGCAGCGCAGCGTAAAGCGGCTTGCTTATGGCGGAAGCGGGCCCGCAGGCGGCAGGCAGGCACGCGACGACGGGGTGCCGCCGCCACCGTCGCCGCCGCCGTGACGTCACCGCGGGTGCAAATTGCCGCGCGCGACGGACGGCGACGACGGCGCCCGCCGAGGCGACGCGCGACGGCTTGTCCTCGCCCCGGGCGCTGCGCACGTGCGCGCCGGCGCGCGACCCACTTCCTTCGGCACATGCTCTATGCTTCGTTCACGCCAGTGGGCGATGCTTTTGACAGGATTTTATACACTTGAGTATCGCGGAAGATGGCACTTCTCTGCGACATGTTTTCTTTCGCCAGCCAAATGAGCCGCGCTGACCCGGAGGTCGACTCACAACGGTGCCAAGATTTTCGACACTAGCCAGATACGTAGGTTGAGTTCTGTCGCTTTGTGGAGGAGAATTGTAGCGGCCGGCTGCTCTGATCGGTAATTTTCCGTGATGTTTTTAATTAACACCAGGCGAATGCCGGAGCAGTAACATGCCAAAAGGGCCATGAACCGGGCGTGATCTTTCGTTCCTCTTCCTTGTCCTATCCTCTCTCCTTACTTACACACAGACTTACACATAATAATAATAATAATAATAATAATAATAATAATAATAATAATAATAATGTCTTTATTACAATATAATATTTTTAATATAATAACGCCAGGCTTTATGACGCCTTTATAATAATAATAATAATAATAATAATAATAATAATAATAATAATAATAATAATAATAATAATAATAATAATAATAACGCCAGGCTCAGGCCATAGGGCCTGCTCTTCCGCCTGACCACGCCATACACTTACATGCTCTACACATCCCCATATCAATCGGGAGGTCGGTCGGGAGCTTAGAGCTTGTCACGGCTGGGGCGGTGCTGGTAGGAGATACCTTGTTGGGGAAACCCCCGCTAGCCGACGGTAGGTCGGCGCCGGATCTCGACCTACAGCGGAGTGAGATCATCGTCACCTCCCGAGCAAAAACATGCAGCACACTTGCGAGTCTAATGACCTTAGCAGTTGACGCGCTCGGAATCACTACTAGTCAATCAACCAATAAATCAATCAATCATGAGGCGCGCTGAACCGAGCGTTGCCTCAAACGTTTACGCTCTCAATATGTTAAAAAAAGCTTAATTCCCTAAGTAAAATTACGTATGTATATGCATTTGGCATTTTAGAAGTGGACTAATCCAACATTTGCCAGCTGTTCTCAGGCCTGAGTCTTGCTTATATCCACACCTACAGATAATGGAGACAAGTGGCGAGCATGATGAATCCCCAACACCGTACCTAGCTTACGTGGCCTACCTGTGTTTTATGTTTCGTCGCACAGCTATCGAAACTGAGTCGAATTGTGCTAGAAAGATACAATTTTATTTTTTCCACGGCCGAGAATCCAACCCGGTCCCGCCTTACAGAAAGCAAATACGCTGTCAATGAGTCCCCCGAGGGCGCAATAAAGAAGTAAGTACTCGTACATACACAAGCATGCAATCGCCAAAGCATGTTGGTTTGACAGTTTGCGGGGCAGTGTGGGATAGCGCGGGACAACAAGGATGAACGGGCCGAGCAGGGAAGGAGGGAACGGAGTGGAACGGTTGAGTCGGAGAGGGAGGAGGCGGAGCGGGGCGGAGAAAAGCGTGGTGGGAGTTAAATAAATTTCTTCCCTTGTACATTGTAAATAGAATTATCTTTTTTTCTGTGTTGTTCGTCGTAAAAAAAATATCTGGACAACACCAGGTATTTCAGCTAGTCTCTTATTAATGTTTCTTAATCATCAAAATGTTTGGTTCGTATGTTATGTAAACGTTAAAGTTTAATTACAACTATTATGTATATATATATATATATATAAATTTATTTTTTTATTTATAAAATTATAAATATTTTGGAAATGTGTTTTTCGCTTCCGCTTGTTTTGTCTTACCACTGAGATCATATTGTTTCAAGATTCCCTCTGTTTGTATTGTGATTCTGAGCTTAAAAGCACGTGCCGACACTGCTTTTCAGTTACTTTACTGTTGTACATTTTGTCTGAGAAAACTACACATACTAAGTACCTTTTTGGAGGTTCTTCCTTTCTACAAGGCCAAGAATGTCTGTAATAGCAATGCAAATTGATGGAAGTGCCTAAATGCAGCTTGATGCGATGGGTAAATGTATTTATTGGGAAAAGTCATTAAAGGGGCAGGTAAAGTTTACATATACCGTTGCTGTCCCTCGTGGTTTTTAGTGAATTACTTGTTGAAATTTTGTTCATTAACATTGTTAATTTTGTGAAAATAATGTAAGTACTCATGGACGACTATGTAACGCTGGTGAAAGCAATACTGTGTGATTTTCTTCTGAGGATAGCCTGTACGTCCCACGATTATACTACTGTAGGTCATTGAACTATATATCATTAAACAAGAAGTGGTTCAACGTGAACTTGTTCTGTTTCTATTTATCATCATGAGGGCACGATTTCAATTTGCCTTTAAAAAAATTCCCGAAAAAATCGGTGAAATTATATTCTGAATCATTCAGGCTTGACAACAAAACAAACGTCACAGAAACCAAACAATTACTTTATTTCATCTGAGATGTGTATTCTTTGACGTTTCATGTGGAGAAAGGTTAGACGGAAATTAACTTTAGAACTCAATATTTACTGTTTTTGCCAATAAATTGTGTGACACTTTGGTGAGTCTCCAAAGGGAGAAATTGTTAATTGAAAAACTTTGTTGAATAGAGCATTTCGTCGAATTCTATTGTATGTAAAATTGTTTTGTGTGACAATTATCGTGCACTTTGTGGGAAATGACTTTGTTTATTTCTTATTGGGAGGCATATTGTTCCCTAAAATAGAAACAATTTTGTGATACCTTCCTGGAACCAAGCTTTCGTATTTACATTTCCTGTGCAGTCCGTTTTTAATAGTGAATGCCGTGAAAAGTTGAGAATAAATACGTTTCGCTGTTGTTGGTATCTCATATTACTCATTGAATTGTTTTCTCCCAAATGTCTTGGGTGTGAACAACCTATTCCAACCTCAATTTCACGTTTTTTCCTATTTTTGGAGAAAGGGGTCATGAATAAAAAATTGTATTTTTTCTTCGTGTAATTTATTATTTTATTATTTGAACCATAAAATGTTGAAATTTAAATCTATAAATGAACATTAAAGTGCATTTATAATCATTCATGTCTTTATGATATATTTTAAATGGATTTCGCGTATCAAGTTATTATGCAGAAAATGATTTTACTGTAAAACGTGAGAAATATGCATTATTATTATTGTGTGTTTCAGTTACAAGTTAATACATTTCTTATCCCAGGCAGAGAAGTGAGATCAATTGAAAATTGATTATATCTGATATCGCCATGCTGATTGATCTGAATTTTCTCTTACATCTTTTTTTATTTAATTGATTGATTAGTGTTGCCGGGCCCGCCAATTGATAAGGTAATTAGTCCCGTAAGTGTAGTGCATTCTTTATCGCGGATGTGGCGGTGAACTTCTCCCACTGGATGGCGAGTTCGGGCGACGACCAGTACGTCAGTTTGCCTAACCAGATATCTCCCTCCAGTGGGACACTGTCCCAGTCAGGACAAGCTTGAAGCTCCCGACCAATCTCCCGTCATTAGCACTGGCATATGTCCCGACATACTGTCAGGATACTGCTCCGGCATTCACCTGGTGTTAGTCGTATAAACCACCGATAACTGCCAATCAAAGCACCCGCCCGCTAGAATTTTCGCCCAGACTAAGGCTGAATTCGACCCAGCTGTCTCAATAGTGCTTCCGTTGGAACTCGAACCCTAGTACCTCCCGGTCCAAGGCACTGCAGTGACATCAATTGATAGTCTGACCCACCTGCCCCCGTTTTTACCATTGATGTCATGGTCGCGGGATCACAGACACATCGCGGTTGTCAGATCGACAACCCAGACTAGATATAAGCGAAAGCAAGCCTTTAGCGTTTCTCGAAATGTCTTCCATGAAACCACTTGTAGCGATATTTGTGATGAGAACTTAACATTTTAGAAAATGTCTTTAGTTTCAATAAAAATATTGCGATTTTGTTTTTTATAGCATCCACTTAAACGAACTGCTGCTTTCATGTGTGGATGGACAATACTAGCGCATAAATCTCACACAGGAGTTTCTCGAAAATGTGCATACTTTATTAATACGTCACTGATGGATCATAAACGCGTATTTCCTTTCGGACTGCCTCAGATTCCATGCACAGCGTAACAGAAATAATTATGAACAACGTTTATTAAACATTAAATTATTAAACATAAACAACGTTTATTTTCATTATTTTAACGAACATTGTTGCCTCTATTATTTTCAGTCTCCCTTTCTTCGGCGCCTTACGCGATCGCGTATCGCAAACGCAGCCAAGGACGCTCTCAACTTTGAAAGTCCAATATCGAAGACATTCACAATTCAATCAGGAGTATAATACCGACTTCACTAGCGGAAAACAACAAGTACAGAATGTCTTTGAATAAATGTTACATACTTCTGGGATGTGTAGAGAGGTCGTCGTTTTTTTGGCGTTAGAGGGGTTACCCTTTTTTTTGGCGCATGAACATGTAGTGGGAAATTGTATGTAACGGAATTTTATCCATTTATAAATGTGACGTTTGTGTCTGACTTTTAGACAACTCCTTATGTACAGATGTGCGGCAGATCACATTCTGATGCAGTCAAGGAGATCTCCTATTGATGCCGAGCATCTGTGCACAAGGACAAATGTTTCTTGTGTAAACGCATTAAATTCCGTTATATGAAATTTCTCGCCATAGAGCGAGGCACTGTTCGTGACGTCACACGATCTCTCCGTCCACCACTTCTAGCACCCTGGCTAATTTCTGCTTCCCATACGAGAAGCGGGCATTCCCACCAACGCAGCCACCATGTGAATATGGCAGAATGAAGAATGTCATATTGCCACGTGTCCTATGTGCTGTGTCATTTTAGACACTTTTGTCAATGAATTTGTAGTGGGAAATTTATTGTAAAGGACTTACAAAACCTCATTCTTAAGTAACATCGTATGCACATATGTTCCGCATGTACGTTAAATCTTCCGAACACCTGTACATAAGCATTTACCTCCCATTCACGGTGATATTTCATATGTGTAACTTCGTTATACAAGATATCCCACTACATGTTAACTGGTAAAAAGTTATTATTTTCGACCTCAACACGTGTCCTAAAAGTGTATATCATTTATTCTCAGGCATCTGCAGATATGCTGCATGGTTGGTAGATTATGCCTCGCGAGACGTAGGAGAAGCTTTCCGTCCTATCTCCGCCTAACTGTCCTTTAGGAAGTTCACGGGCGGGAGTGAGAGCAATTGGGGCGGTCTAAGGGTGTTATACAATTAGGGCCCTGTACGTATTGCGCAAATGAACTTTTGATTAACAATTCTCACCTATGCGAAAGCATCTTGAACAACGGCCCGCTGGCAATATGAATTTTGGAACATGTGCAGTGGAATTTATTTTCTACATCAGACAGCTATATAGTATAGAATCGTTGCAAGATGCGCCCCAGTAATCCCAAAAAGAATAGACAAAAATACCCACTCAAGGAAGACAGATCGATCCGCCGAATTCCCAGCTGATCCCAAAGGGGAACTGCCATGTAGCTCCGACGCACTGAAATATGTACGATGTAGCTTGACGTAGAATCTTGGTGTAGCGGTGACTTTTCGTTGGCATTCCACTAGTAGTCGTTTTCTGGCTTCCGAACAGCAGAAAACTGATGATCATGGCTGAGCCATCGAAAGCTGCTATTTCAATAAACAATATTGTTGGCAAAGGCAACGCCTCTAATTATTTTATTTTACTTGACGTAGTTTGGCAAGGCGCGGTATACCACATGCCTATGCCAGCTAGGAATTCTAAACGAGCGATGTACAATGAGACACGTTTTTCGCCTTTGGTTCATTGGCGTTTCAATCACCAAGACTTCGACCAGGCTGGAGAGAATCGTGCAAAATCTCGGGAGACGAGCTATACTACCCAGAAGTCAGAAACATCCACTTTCCGGTAAAAGTATTGTCACGGGTGCTGTGCGGTAGGCGTTTACCGTGGATATAGCACTAAAGACGAATATTTTATTTAATGTGGTATCATTTACTATGTTTTATGTATTCCACTCCCATCCCGAGAATCTCCATTGGCACCATTCTCATCAACACAGTCACTCCCACCGCCTTCACCTACACCACCCTCACCACCCTCACCACCACCACCACACTCCCCATCATCACCACCTCCACATCTGGCATCCCGCCCACCACTGTCACCACTACCACCATTCTCACCACCACCTCCACCACCACCCTCCACTCTCTCCATCCCGGCCTCCACACTCATCATCACACTCACCCTCACCACAACTACCACCGTACTCCCCAGCATCGGCTCCATCCCCCATCACCCCCTCCTTCGACGGCGCGCGACAAGGCCGCGCACATGGAAGCTGCGCGGAGGGGGAGTGGAGGGGGGCGGGGGCTATTTCCGCTTCTCATTTCCCCGGTCACGGAGCCTTGGCCCCTCTGCGCCGCCGCCACCGCCGCCGCCGCCGCCACGGCGCGCAGTAACCCAATTTACGAGAGGCGCGCGCCTGCAGGTCGCGCAGCGGGCGCACGAGGGCGCGACGGAGGCGAAAGCGCGCAGCGAATCCCTCCGCAACACACGCTCCCCGACCTACACTCCCACGATTGACGAACGAGCGTTGCCGCTGACTGTGGCCGGGAGGTCCTAGAGTTCGTTTCCCGACTGTGGCGAATTTTCGACCCTCTTCTTAGGTAGGTTGAATGCTGCCGCTGCCTGGAGGAGTATGCTGGCCGCTTGGATCGGTCGTATTCCGTGAATTCCCCAATCAATACAAGGTGAATGCCGGAGAAATGCCCTAACAAACGGGTCACGTACCGACCTTATATTGTTATGTTATAGAAAGAAATAGCCAAGTCGATATTATTGATGTTTCAATCCCGAACACTTCCACTCTTCAGTTGAAATACACGGAAAAGAAGACTATGTGTATGAATATCTCAGAGTATATCCTCCACAAATGTAATGCTGGCAAAGTGTGAAACATTCCTGTTATAATATTAAGAACTGGAGCCATCCCAAAATCCATGCGTCAAGATCTACAGGAATTAGATCTTCGAGAAAGTCTTTGGAAGCTTTTGCAGAAGACTACTATCATCTCAACGACCAGAACTGTCGTAAAATTTGTGGGGAATCAACCTACATAATTAGATTCAAATTATAATCATAACTTATACTGTGATTCTAATAATATGTACAATATATGTGGTCACCATGAGACGAGATATGACGTGTATTTAAATAATAATAATAATAATAATAATAATAATAATAATAATAACAAAAATATTTACACTTACAAGAAAGCCCAATTACGAGAATATGATTTTTTAAACAAAGAAATTAATTATATTTTTTAGTTGCAATTATTTATTCACCTTAACAGTAAACTCTGGGTTAGCTAATATAATGATGACCCACAGCGATACGCAGCGAATAGCAGCATTAACGCCTACAAGGAGCCAGTGGGGAAATAATGAAAAAGAATGGAACCCATTGACTGAAAACTAAGAGGAGACTTTGAGAACGATTCGTTTTCATGAGTGACCTCACTCCGTTTTACGTATCTACGTGTGTTGAAATAAAAGTAGATATCAGATTAAATCAAAATATTATGTCCTGCAATAGAAAGCCTCTTCTGTTCAAGAAATTTGCTCTCAATTTTGAATGAGTGAAATACAGAAGTACCCTTAATGGATGATTTTTAACATTCGTATGCCTCTCCTTCTCCTTTAGAGCCGATATCCGACCACTCAATGTGTCTGGTTCACATAAACTCTGCACTCTGCTCTTGCAAGGAATTGATGAGTTGTTAGACCTGACTTCGATTAAATTGAATTAAATCCGAATGTATAAAGTTACATTTTGATGTCTAAAGAAGAGATTCTTGTTTGTAACTAACGAAAAGCAACATTACAGAAAAGGTATTATCGATTTACGATTTTCCAGTTTCTCGCTGTTACGAAGGTACGTCGTGAGAAGAGAAGGTTGTGTAATCGTGCGCCGAAAAACGGCCGGTCTAACTCTTACTGCCGGGCTCTACTACGAAAAAGAGGATAAATCCAGTTGCTAAAAGAAAAAAAATCCTCTAACATGTGGTGTGACCAGAATCTCTTTTGTAGGTCTTTGATAAAGAAACATTGATCAACTGCAAAATGTCTCTTTGAGGTCAATGCTACCGTCTAAACCGTTCAGCCAATTTTCTGCAAAACTAAAATTACCCGATCGATCCGAACGAACTCGAGCCGTTGAGAGTTTCAACGGATATTTTGATTTTTAAGATTGCTTTACATGAAGCGATCATTCACGTTTTTTTGCATCTGCCCTCGTTCGACACATAGTGCGGTTGTCAGGCGTCATGGTACGACTGGCGACAAGTTAACTCTGCGGATCTGAGTGCGCATCTCGAAGCGAAAAATATTTTTTCCTGGATGAAAACACTTTTTTAGGTTTTATGTAGATGTATTATATAGCGAAGCAGTTAAAAATTATATGAGAAAATATGCGCTTTTTTTGGTAGCTCGACTAGTTTTTCCGTGTAATTCCATTTGCTGTTGAATCTGTTTGACTAGCTTTGAGTTAATAATGAAGAGTCGCTTGCAAGTCAATTCATTTCCTCAATGTACTTTGTATAAAGTGCCGATTTTTCTGCCTTTCGAAAATGTGGACGTAAAGACAATAATGGCCCTTTTATGAAATATTTACTTTAAATGATTTAACACCGCGCAAACAATACCACCCCAAAAATTTAAATTTTGAGTGCAGGAAATTCATTTAAAAATTATATTTTAATTAATCACACTTTAGAAATTAATTTTACCGATTCCGTTCTTTTAAAAATCAAAAATCCTGTTGAACACATTATTCAACAGAAATATTTTTTTAGTTTCTCGCACTTCGTTAGAAAATAAAGTATTGTAATTGTGTACCTGATAATGGCTATTTTTTCACAGTGAATTGAAAGTCGATAAGTATCGCTGTTATGATTTCCATTAAATTATGACTGTAGCAATTTAATGGAACTTTCCGCGATAATTCTGTCGAGGAACTTTCGCACCAGGGTTTTGTTTGGCTTCAACATTCAAGCATGTAAAATGAGAATGGCCTAAACGAAAAAAAAGACCAGTTTGTGCAGGCCCTTTCCTCTTAAGTTTAGACAATATTATTCATGACTTAAGAAGAATTATCTCTTCTACAGATGGGGAATATAAAATGTTACATTACTGTTTAAATTCCTTTTGAAAACCATAGCTTAGCAATAGCATATTATTGTAGAACATTATATTTCCAATTTGATTACTTTCAGGATAATGTTGAAAATATCATTGGATAGAAATTAAGGGGCAAGTCATTAAATTAACGGACAGATACACACAATGGCTGATTATTTCACAAGTGTGAAAACTGTTAAATCTATCTGTGAGGCAATATGACAAATTCGGTTGATATGAGGCACCCCATTTCGGCTGTGTACATACGCCACTCTACTAAATACCTCGAACAGATGACGTAGTATGTGTGCGCTTGAAAAAGTCTGTGAGCCTGCAACTATGCTCTGTGATGGATGTCTGCAGAGCAATCTTTGCATCTACTGTCCATTCTTCGAATCTCAGCCCATTAGACTATGATTTCATTTCAAAACCGGAGAAGTCGTTGCGTAAGAAGTAGTATGCAATTATAGATAGTTCTAATTAGGGTAGGTAGTAGAAAAATTTTCAATATTTGAATTCATATCCTCCTCATTCATTGCAATGTGTTCATTTCAGTGTGGAAGGAATATTCAACTGTATATTCTATAACAATGTAACGGTTATTTCAAGCAAAAATGGTTGTCACTTAACTTTTGTGAGTAAAATAATTTCCACCATCATAGAGTTTGAGTGGTATTATGAGGATACGCGTAAGTCACGTGAGAAAACAGTGAAAACTCATTCCTTTCACTAATAATATGAAAACGACTGTTATACAGTTCACATTGTTGGATTTTGTCCTGAAAATTTTAAGCATAACAATATAATAGTGACGAAATAGAATTATATCAACTTAATTGAAAATAATAGTTTAAAATGACGTATTTTCTCGAATATAAGACCCCCGTTTTTTACAAAACTTTTATGTTTTTTGCAAAAAACGGCTAATATCCGAATATATTAAATGAAGCGAAATATTGTTTTCAAAAAGTGTCTTTTATTTTTTAATATTATAAAATACATTTTTACTTCTATCACATTTGCAATTTTCTTAGCACCTGCATACAATGAAAAAAACACGGCGAATTATCGTTTTTATACACAATTGTTGGAACCGACAACACACGAATTACAAACGTAATTTTACTAAAAGTTTCACCAAATAAAATACGAAGTGCTCATACGAGAAGGAGACCTACATTCGACCAAATAGGATATTAAAATGCGAGAATTCTTAGAAATCCTTGAAGGCAGGCTGCTTCGTGTGCTTAAACGCGAGGTAATCGTGGGCGCGTCGTTGGGTGGGTGGGCCCCTCCCGCCGGTTGGCACGCGCGTGCCATTGACGGCCGTGCCGCGCCGCGCCGCGCCGCGCCGCCTCGCGTGGCGATCGGAGAAAGCGCGCTCGTTGAGTCCCGGCTCACGAGCGCGGCGGTGGCGGCGGCCGCCGTCGACGGCGTTCGGCGGGAGGGGGAGGGGAGGGTAGGGGCGGGGGCGGGGGCGGCGCGCGCGTGCTTGGACCGAGGCCACTCGCTCGCACCCGCGGAGGCGCGCGACGCGGAGGCGCGGCTGTCGGGGATGGGCGAACCATCAAGTGTTCAGAAAGGGTTCCGGCTTCAGTAATTTTGCGCCGGTGTGGAATGAATGCCTGATGAACATTTTCGGTCGCTTCGTGATTAGAAAGAAATTGTAGAGGTCCTATTGCATATTTATGGACGTTTGTGTAACTACATACCCATTCAAATGTGTCAACACTTCAAGGAAAGAAATACAGGTTCTAACGAGAGCAAAAGGTGCTAAACTGATATTTGTATGAAAAAATACCATTTGAGTTCCTTTGGTTATATTTATAAATTGGAAATCGCATTATGAAATGAACCCACTAAACTGTTTATGAAAATAAAATGTTTACATGCAAGCTGGGATATGATTTGTTGTGTGTCAATAACTTGAATAAATAGTACATAGTATACACATACAACTTCTAGTATTTGGTATGGATATAGTATACAGTATACACACCTGAATGTCCTGGCCTCTGAGAAGGCAACAGAACTTAGCTATTGCACTTGTGTACTGAGGTTGAATCATGAGGAAATCTTTGATTCCAGCATCAAAGGCAAACAATCACATAATTATTTGAATAAACATTTATAATTTAATAATACGTTTAACTACAACTATTGACCTGACAGTAATTAATTACCCATTCTTGAGCCCATTTTGTGTTGGAAAGAATTAATAACGAATGACCTGGAACATTTTGTGTTGGGTGAACTTCATTATCCCTCCTTGTCGCGTTTGCCCGCCGTATTCGTCTTGTTTTCTATCTGCCCAACGCTCGTCGGTGTGCTCGGTGGGAGAGCGGCCTGTGTGCGCCCGCGCGGCCGGGGCCGCCGATCGCTGCCCAGGAAGGCCGCGCCGCGCCGCGCCGCGCCGCGCCGCGCCGCGCCGCGCCGCGCCGCGCCGCGCCGCGAAGCTGTTGGCCGCGCAAATTTGCCTTCGCTGCCTTCGCAAACGCGGCCTCGCGTCAACCACCTCTGCCACCGCCGCTGCTGCCTGCCATCGCAGACGAAGCGCCCGAGTCAACAGATACGCCGTTGTTGATGCGATGCCCTCGATGGGATTGGTCCATGGGAGTTCCCGTTAAATTGATAAGATGCAGATTAGTCTCATCGAATTACAATGATCATATTACAGATTATTATAGTAATTTGAAAACAGAAAAACTAGCTGATTTCGTTTCGAAATGTGTGTGTTTATATGAACATACATGTACATTCAAGAGACTTTTCCCTACAACTAAGGAATGCATTTCAAACACGTTCTCACGTCAATCATCATAGCGATTGTGAACATAAATGTTGCTCTAAGATTTATGGATGTAAATGAAACTGTCGGGAAGAATCGTAACGTTAACTACCTCTTCCTACAGTACTCCTTTCGCTAACTTCGTGGTAATTTTTGCTCTCCGTCGTCCAATCGCCGACGACTCCCCTCAATCCTTCTCCACTTTCTATCAGCGCAACTTTCGTATCGTTCACGACCGCCTCTCCTTCCTTCCGCTGCCTTCAGTGCCACCTGCCTCTTCTCGCGTCGTCTCACCGCATCCTTAAGCACATTTTCTACTTGCGGAACCTTTCGTATCGTCCAATACAGCCTGCCCTCCTTCGCTACCTTAGGTGTCATTATGCCTCCTTCCGCGACGGCCGTTGCCAACCTTTTCCACGTTCTCTGACTCCGTTTCTTCCGTATCGTACTCTACCTCCACCCCTCCATCCGCTAACGTCGATGTTACCTTTGCCCTCCGTCGCCCCAGCGCCGACGGCGCCACCGTATCCTTGTCCCTTTCCTCTAATGCTGTGTTCTTCGTGTCGCTCACGACCGCCTTTCCCTCCTTCGGTGCCACCTCTGCCTCATCTTTGCGTCTTCCCAACGCCGACTACCCTTCCAAATTCGGTCTGGGCTGTCCGGATGACGCCGCCTCGAAGGCTGAAGTGGCGATGTTTCGACCATCATATCGTGGTCTTCTTCAGAGCTGTAGTGCGAGCTCCCCACAATGGTCGAAACGTTGGTAACTCAGCCTTCGACGCGGCGTCACCCGGGCTGCCCAGATCATGACTGGCCGCGGAAGCGTTCGCCATCATTCCACCAAATCCATCTTTCGTATAATTCTCAATCGCAGCATGCTACACCGCATGCGCCTATCGTCCGGTGCCTGCGTTCTCCTATCTGCGGCTTCTCCCTCGCCCCGTCGCCCCGTCGCCAACGTCTCCGCCTCCTTCGCCGGGCGTGGGCCGCCCCACCCCGCTGACGCTCGCCGCCGCGGGAGGTCTATTTCCGCGTGGCGCCCGTGAAAGCTGAGATTTACGCCCGCGCGCTGCGGAAACACGCGCGCCCGCTGCTCAACGGCCCGACAGAGCGCGCGCGCTGTCGAGGTATTTTGAAACAGATTTCGATTTAGAGGCGCCGTTCGTCTTTGTATTTGTGATACTTTCGTAGGGATCGTGGTAGGGCACGGACATTCGGCACGGATCTTGATCACCAAAAATAGTTTTCGTTTGCAGACACTCTGCTTGATGGTGTGTGACAAACTGAATTTGATTTTTCAAGAGTGAAATATTGCCTCAGTTTATTGTGAAACAATATATATTAATTATAAGTCACAAAGTTTCGTAAACAAATATCACTTGAACTATACGACGCGTTCCGATAATTTCACTATTTTTAGCGATTTATAAGACTCGTTTTACAAATCGTTTGAGAAGATCGTTTAATAAACAGTGAAACTCTTACTGCTTCCACCCCGGCTGATTTCATGTAACTTCATGCAACGAAGTTACACATTAACATTTTTCTCTGATTTTAAGGTAACTGCCAATGCTCTAATGTTCGGCAGGCCACGTTCTGACCCAGAGTACGTTATGACGCAGTTCCGTGTACTCGTACCTAGCGAACAATGGCCCATGCGAAGTTGACTAAAAATCAGAGGCAAATATCATTTGTGTAACTTCGTAATATGAAATGTCTAATATTCAATGTTTCATTCAAAAAAATCTTATTCGAGTGCTCTGTATTTCCTAAACGTTTGTAATATTTTATTCAAAGATACCTGCATATAGACAAAATCGAGATGAGATCATTGATTTACTGTCAGAAGTAGTTGTCACAGACATTTTTAATTTTAGAATAATTCAATGGTTCTTAACTAACGCGTTAGTGTTTTATGTTCGCGAATTATCATTTCGGCATGTAGTTATATTATTTAATCGTATTGTAATGCAAATCTTCATCATTCTATGACGATTTATGAAATTCATACATCTGCTGTTTATTGATAAAAATTGCTTCCTTTTCCTAGACCTTCCTGTTCTTTGTGGACTTTGTGAAATACCCTGTAGAAGAAAAGTCTTAAAATCTCTCCAAAAATTTAAGGTTGTGTTTTCGGTAGTAAAATCCATTCTGAGACGAACAAAAAATATTTTATCATGATGTTTGTAAGAATTGATGAGTGGTCGGAATATCTCGATAATTGTGTGTGTGTGTGTGTGTGTGTGTGTTTGACCCATAACTCGGGCCTCTGGCAGGTAAACGTTTTAGATTGAACTTGATAAGCAGGTCAGTAAGAACTATTCAAAATGATTAGGTTTTGTGCAGATGCCGAAGTGTCAAAACTTTAAATTTCTGCAATGTTACCTAATCTACTTTATTAATTAATTTTACAGCTAGTCCACTATTCACGAATACTATTACGTTGTAGATTACTACATTACTGACGTATACTATATTACTGATATTCGTGAAACCTCTGAACTCATTAGTGATGTATCATTAGTATCGCTATATCGCTCTAATCATAAGTGTTATGAAAATTCTGTGTTTCGGACGGCAAGGAAAAAAATTAGGAGTGCCATAATTTGCCTCCTTTATTCTTAAAGGATATGTTTCAGGGCCTGGATCTTCGCAGTTGGCTTGTAGTACAAACCTATTTTTAAATTTAAGACACTAATTTAAAAAATGTTAAATGGTCATCTAGTATCAACTAATAAATACTAATAAATTAAATATGTGCTCTCACATTACTATATCTTACATTACTTCTTAATAGAGGAAATTATGTACTTAAACAAAATATTTGATCGTTATTCTTATCACTAATTAATTTAGCTGTTCCTTCTTGTAGTTGTCCGTTATCTCTAGAACCTTATGAGTTACTCAATGCAGCGAGTATGCTATTTAATTCCACGCCATTGCACTGCGTGAATCTTAATGCCCCGCGTACACAAGGCAGGACGCTGTCTTGCAGAAGCATTGCAGCGTACTTCCTCGTGTTCTTCATTGGCTCGTTTGATGGACTCCGTTCCTGTGACTGCTCTACTTAACTGCTCTTCCTCGGCTGTCTCGTTAATGTGAACGAGGCCTTACTCTGCAATTGGGTGGGGGGGGGAGTTTACGAGATATTGCCAAAAAGGAGAGTAGGAAGCTGGAAGGCGGCCAAGAAGCGGGCGCCGCCTGTGGCTTCAAGACCTAAACGAGGCTGATGTTTCGCGCTGCACCGCCGGTGATGCAACATGCAACGAGGCGGCGACGTGCGCTTTAAAGTATCCTCTCGGCAGTTGCTACTGAACCCCCCTCCCCGCGGAGTTACGACGTTAGAAATTCTCAGAGATGTTTTTCTAATTATGGAATTAATTCTGTATGACGTTGTATACGCCCGATCATATTGCATACAATTGTGCCACTATTATTAAAGAACCGATGATTTTTTTATTTGTTATTGAAACTAACCTCTTTAAACGTTTACATAGGGATAGAAGTTCTAATGTTGTAAATTAATATTTGAACTCTACGATTGTAATGTTATTGTTGTGAATCGAATACAACAGTCCTCAATATTTATCACTGCCAGAAATACTTATAAACATTTCACAGCTTTCGGTCATGGAAGACTTTTTGTGTGAAGATTCCAGTATATTTTCCTCCTTTTAAAAATTACCGTTGTTACAAAGTTGAAGACACTTTTAATTCGGTAAAATGTAATATTTTATCAATTGCAAGAACGAGAAGAGAATGTAGCACGTGCTCTAATAGGTAAAATGATAATGTTTTCCAACCATTGATCATACAGATTGTGCCATTTTGAAAATAGCTTTATGCCTAAATAAATCTACCGTGAACATAATATTGGTGCTATCTGTGGGTGTGTTTGAAGCCAGGTAGATGTTTTTGTGAGGACTGAACAAAACAAGGGTGGGGCATGGAAACATGTTTGTATGGCGGCCGAGTTCAAAAATAGACCCAATCAATGGCCTACTCGCGCCTTGGTCGCTTGTGTATTTACATGTATCAGTAGAAAGGGAGTACGAGGGTGGGGGATCGTTCTTCATTTACAAACTGCCATGGAACCATCATTCCTCTACGCACTCACGGTCAGCCTCTGGCTGCATGTGAGTGATATGTTTTGGTATATTGCCTTGATACCAGAACGGTAGGCATTTTGTATGTTTTTTATTATACTTCGCCTATTCATATTCATTGGTGGAATTCCATGAATTATTAATATTGCCATTTCGTATGAATATTTTATGTTATAATTAAACAATTTAAAACTTTAAATAATAGGGAAAAACATTTCTATTTGAAACACTACAATAAATATAGCCCTTTTTCAATAAATATAGCCCTTCAATTTTAATTATGAAAATTACTTCAATAACGATTACAATAAACACAATTGTTTGTCACTCGGTAAGTGTTCTTTATCTTAAGAGATGTTTAAAGATCGAGAGACATTCTGCGAAAACATATTATTGTATTAAAACATTAATGACCGAGGCAGTCCTTTATTAAACATTACTAGCTCATGTCATTTTAAAAGCTCATCGTATTGTAGACAATCGCAGTCTCTTCATTTTTCTCATTTTTCATCCTACCCATCTTGTCATAAAATTAAGTCAGTCAGATCTATTGAGGAATATGGATTTTGGAGAAAATATGCAGAACGGCTTAGCCACTAGCGTTGTTTACAGACCGACAGACGGACGGACAGACAGAAATTTGCCGTCAATCGATTTTTCGGTATCAAGGATCCACAAAATATGTAATCTGGCTACACCACGTGTTAGAGCATTTTTTTCTGAATTTAGCAACTGGATTTCTCCACTTTTTCGATATCAGGGCCCTCTAATAAGAGTTTTTATGCCGAAAATTCGCTGTTTTTCGCGCAGCATTTCTCTCTACTGCTTACATGGTAGCGAGAAAATAACTAATTTAGCTACAGAATGGCACAGATTTTCCCGTGTTAGTATTCTTTGGTCTCAGCCTTCTATCACCGCCCATGCACATTTGTTTTTTGATTTTTGAAATTTTCTTAATTTTTCGGTTTCCAAATAGTAGAACGGAAATATTATTTTAAGAATATTAAAGAGCAGTAAAACTTCGTTCTGAATGGCAAAATTTCTTTGAAAAACTGGGAGTTTTTTTTAAAGAAAATGATGTTTAAGCACTACTGTAAATTCGAAATTAGAAGCTCCTTTTCACAAACAATTTTTGAGTTTTAGAAAAACTTCATTAGAAGTCATTTGAAGCACTTTAACTCACAAATACAATAGTGTTTACAATTTGCTGGAAATGTGCATATTGATGGCATGTGAAACCTAAATTAAAACATTTATATAATTTTTGACAGAAAAAAAATATCCCAAAACAAAAACTACACGTCATAGTAAAGAGTGCAATTACCACTCTCCGTTCGAAGAGTTTGAAGGAAAAAAAATGGAGGTGTTTTTGAGATAATGGCGTTTGAGCGTTTCTGAAAATGTGCAGTTTGAGCTAGTCTTCACAGAAAACGGTTGAGATTTCTAGAAGCTTTATATGATATTATTTAAAGGACATGTACTCATCAATATAATAATGTGATCAAATTGCTTCTAATGTAAATATTAACAACCTGAGACAAGTAAAAAAACGTTTTTGTAATGTTTGGAAAAAACAAAAGAATAGAGCAATGTGTTGTTTATATCATCTCATAGAGTACATGTACCACTATCCCTACCAAAAGTTTAAAGACAAAATTGTAGCCGTTTTTGAGATAATCTTGTTTTTCTAATTTTTTTTGAAAATTGCACATATTGCACGCAATATTACGCGAAAACTACTAAAATTTTCAAAAAACAAATGTTTTATGACCTTAATGAAAGTACTCTCTATAAAGAACAAATTTAATTTAAAGGAAAAATCTCTATCTTTAATTTTGTAGTTGTAGTACGACACCGAAAGAAACCACTTGGCGTGGTTTAGGCAGTAGTAGCGTTCACGTACGGAGGGACAGGCGGATGTTGTGATAAGAACAACTTTTTTGGTATCAGGGGACCTCAAAACATTTATTTCCGTTGAAATCTCGAAATAGATTTTCCGCAGCATCACATAACTTTCCCTATACTACGTATATTTCTCCGTCTAAACGCACAAAACGAAAAATGGGCTTAAGGGAAGCCGGCATAAAAAGCGCTGGCGCGCGTGACGTGGAGGGCGACAAAGCGGGATGCAGCGAGACGCGACGTGGCGACGGCAAGGCCCGGACGGGAAGCTGTCCTCCCGAGAACCTGTCACCACTCCACTGGGGCGGCTGCAAACGGCCGTCACGGCTTATGACAGCGTCGCTGCGGCTCAAAAATCCTTTTTCGGAAATATTGACATCCCTAGACAACTTTCAGGAAACGAATTTTAATTGCGGCCTGGAAGTGAGGCCTGGAGTTTCAAAACTTGAAAGTCTTTTACAGGTGCTTCAGAATACATGTCACAAACTTCTGGGGGATGTAGGGGGTTGAAGATGATCACGTTTTTTTCAATGAACATGTGATGGGAAAATCATACAAATATCTATTTTACAAAGTGACACTTGCGTTGACAGGCAACTCATTTAGCAATAATGTTGTACAGGTAGCCGAAATCTCTGTGGCTGCGTAGGAACATGTACTATAAAACATAATTGCATGGTAATTTACTCAGTGATCAGAGAAATATGTTACATGTGTAACATTTTTATATGACATTTCCCACGACATGTTTAGTGGTACAGTGTGATCATCATAGATCCCTACAAGTTTGTAATCTGACACATTCTGTAATTTCAAAGTGATTTTCTGATATCTAGCCAATTCTCATTTCTTTTTTCGGGAGAATTTTCGCTGTTTCTATATACTGCAATTCACTTAGACATTTCATTGCTCATACACTTTACGCTTGTGTGCTTCAAAGAACAAGTGATTCACAAACACAAATGAAAATAATGCTTGACGCAAAACATGTCATAACAAGTATCTGTTGTTGCCAGCTTCTTTTATGTTTTAAAGTAGGCATGGATGTCTCACCCAGTAGCTCAGTATTCGAATAGGAAAATAAAGCATTTCTTTAAGCAAAAACAATTTTTAATATATAACCTACTCCAATTACGCAGGGGAGAGTTCGTCGGCCTCACAGCTTCTTAACTCGACATACATATGCTATTACATACTTTTTGGAAGAATCGGATGCATTTCTTAAGATTTGGAAGAATCGGATGCATTTTATTACGAAACCGTTTTATTATTTATGTAATATTTTGCAATATTTTGAGCAATACTGTTTGTACATAACATTATATCACAGTAATGGAGGACATTTAGCTAAAGCTACGAGTCAAAAAGTTAAAATTTAAATTTGAACGCATTTTATATTTGTTAAATACATACGTCTCTATAGAAGAATTTTTTAACAGACAATGTTTGGAATACATCATAATAGTTATTTCCGAAGAATTAATTCTCTTTTGGTAGCTGTGTTTTAAACTCTGATAACCCACATAGTTTTGTTTCTTGCATTGCCAGTGGGAATGATTTCAGACATCAAGTTAAAAACAGAAACAAAATTTATGTATGTATTTGTAGTTATAATATTCTTGTTATAGAGGTCTGTAAATAACCGTTGATGATAATTTCAGTGAAACATTTCTTAAAATCGAGCCTCTAGAATTTACATTTTAATTGTTTGAACCATTTTTTATTTACTAGATTAAAAACCAAATACCTACCAAATTCAATAAAACAATTAGTAATAGCTTAAAAATGAAAGAAAAAGAAAATGTTAAGTCTTTGTGGCACTTCTTGTTTTTCTTGAAAGGACGTTTCCATTATCATTTTGCCCAAATTTTTGCAATAACAGTTATTAGCAAATGCAATCGGTGCACGCACTGAATACATTTTGCTCGCGCTTTACTAACTTGGCGTCTTAAACAAACCTGACATTATTCTGTCATGTCTACAAGTTGACTTGATGTCTTGAAATGTCAGTTGATGTGTTGTTAGTACAAATTCTGCTATTGACATGTAAGCATGGAAGCATAAATTCTACATGCAATAGGTACATAGATAACGTACAGGGTTGTACACATGCGTTCACGCACTAATCATTTTTAAACAGAAGCAGAAATATGGGACAAATAATTTTCTCATTCACATATATTCACCTAGGGGAAAACATACACATTATCAAGTATGAGCAATTAATGAAAGAATTAAAAAACAGACGGGGTGTAGTAGAACTAGGATTGGTTATGAGAGGTTCAAGAAAAATATTTATTAGTGTTTTTTGTTTCAGGTGAGTGATGTCAACCTACACGTTTCATTGGAGTGACTCATCTTGTTTACGAACAATGAACAGGTAAGATACGTTCGTTGCTCGCTCAGAGAAAAATATTCTTTTAACCATTTTGTGGTATGTTATTGAAATGAAAAAAAAATCGCTGTTTCGAACAAACTACTCCCGACAGCTACTATACTTCAACATTGTCTAAACGTGTTATAAATGTAATAAATGTTACAAGTTTCTGAAACGTGAAGAAGGATAGAAGGTGATCACTTTTTGACAATGAACGTGTGATGGAAAATCTCATAAACGATGTTACATGTATGTAATTTTGAACAGAGCTTCAATATTGGTACACGTTCTGAACATTTCAAAGAGATTTTCTCCTGTGTAGCTCCAAATACCAGTAGAGGACGACTAGTCTCCCAGTCAGGAGCACGATGTTCAAAAGGGAAGCTGAGGGTATCACTGCAGGGCCTCTCACCGGAAGGTCCTGCGGTTTGCATCCCGACGGAGGCGGGACCTTCGACACGAGCTAGACAGCTAGGTCGAGTTCAGCCGTTTGCTGGAGGAGAATTCTAGCGGTCGTCTGCTTTGATCGTCAGAGTTTGGTTTCTCCGATCAACACCAAACGTGTGCCGGAACAGAACCCTAACAAACGGACCACAGACTGCGCGTTATCATTCCTTTCTCTTCCTTGTTCTATCCTCAGCCCTTACTTACATTTACATGCGTTACATTTCCGCACTTTTCGGAAGAAAGGAAGGAAGGAACGGAAGCTTGGAACTCGTTCCGGCTGGGGCGGTGCCACGCTGGTGGGAGATACCTGGTGAGATTCCCGCAAGCCGACGGGCGAAGATCAGCGCCCTTCCAATGCAACACGCACTACACTTACGTTACTCATGACCCTGGCGGTTGACGCGCCCTGAATCACTAATCAATACTTTAAAATTGCGTGTATGTAACTTGTTTACATGAGAGTTTCCGTCAGTCATTCATTGACAATAATTCATCTATGTGACCCCTTCACATATCCTAGAAGTCTGAAACGTTTCTAATGAGATATTCTGTATTACTGAGTATTCGTTTTTTCAGTATCCACTGTGCTGCCTATTGATTTTAAATGTATGTTATATTTTTACTATCAGTTAAAATATAATGTTTCATTTCACTTTCCCTGTCCTCCACGGAGGACATTTGTTGCATCGTCGTTTCGGCTGATCGATTCAATTGCCTTCTCGCGTTGAGCCCTCTGTTCTCCAGCACATCCCGAGTGAGCGCGGTCGGCTGCCTCCAGCGAGGGCCGGCCGCCTTTTGTAGCCTGCGCGGCGGTTCGCAATGGCCTACATGTGCCGGCGGCGACTGCCGCTCCGCTGCCTTGTAGGGGCTTGCTAATTTTATCGCCATGCAACCCGCCTGCGCCGTTGCCGTCGCCGCCACCAGCGTTTTTGTCTGTCGCGCTGCTTCTTTTGCGCCTTCCCCGAAGCGAGCGCCGGCCCCTTCACCGACGCCGTCGCCGCCGCTCCCGTCACCCCACTCCACCCCGGCCCTTAGAGCCGCTATTGCGCCCGCCGCTGGTGCTCTCGTCCCCGTTTTCGCCCCGCCCCCACCCCCGCCCCCACCACCCCAGCTATTGCTCCTACCGCTGGTGTTCCCGCCCCAAGCGCCTTCCCCGTCTCCTCCCCCGCCTCCATCCCTACCTCCGCCCCCGCACCGTCTCCACCTCCGTCGCCACCCGTCCCCACTTCCGCCACCAACCGTCCCCACCTCCGCCCCCGCCATTGCCCCTGCCGCGGGAGTTCCCGCCCCCACCGCCGTTCGCCAGCGACCCCACTCCGGATACGACGCGGCCCTTGCGCCTGACACCCCGTCACCTCTGCCACCGACGATGACAATCTCACCCACGCCAGCCGCAGACCCGCTACCAGTCTCGATTCTTATGTCCGCTGTCCGGCCTTGCCCATTGCCTGAACCATTGCTGTCGGTCCCACAATCTCTGCCAGCGCCTGCCGTCTCGCCACTCATTGCAGGCGACCTCATTGACTTTGCCGTTTGCGCCAGTGTGCAGCCGTCCTTTCTCGCCCTACCGCACCGGTCGAGTTAGCTCAGGGCAACAGGCCACGACGGTGTCCCAACGGGGGCGCATTTTTGATAGAGATACTTACGACAAATTCAGTTGCTGACTGGAAAAGCGGACCGCTGCTCTGATCGGTGGCTTTTATGGTTTTTCATCAATACTAGTCGAAACCGGGAGCGGTATCCTAACATACGAACCACTGATTTCCATTCGCTACTCCACCTCACGGGGCGGGAGCTTAGAACTTGTTTCGGCTGGGGGAATACACAGCAACCCGATGTGTAGATGAAAGCCAAATCTTAAGTCTATCAAGGAAGAATATCTCTCAAGAAAACATTCACTACGCGTTCGGGCTGCTAATGACCCTAGTAGTTGACAGGCATGGATACTTGAACTTCCCTCCGGCCTTTCATCACCTGCTCTGCCGCTCTCCCTGACGCCTCTTTTCCTGCAACGCCATCTGTCATCTCTGGCGATCTTGTTTTGAAATATATCATCCAAACTGTCGTACATTAACTTATCTCCCGATAATGCCACCGACCTGATTTGTACTACTAGGATACTAGGTACTTCTGAGGTACTACTACTGTTTGGATAGTGCTGATTTTGCTATGAGGCATTAAAGCCTACTATTTTGTAACCTGGATCTTTGGGTGTGACAGTAATTCTAAACTCTGCAGCACTCCAGATATTGTTTAAATTGAAAACAAGTTTGTGTACATCACACGAGAGGTTCAGAACAACTATTGCCACGAAGATATATTAGATCTATCTTCGTAACAAACGGTATAGTTCGTAGCTTTTTTTAGACATTGAACACGGAGTGATTCTCCTTGTAAAGGAAGGTTCCGAAGTCATTGTATTTGCTCGATTATCATTTGGTCATAATGACATTGCCTTTTATCCCTATCGGCCAGGCGCTTGTCGCTGATTCCCAGAGGGTCACCCATCCTGGACCCTCCATGGCTCGAGCTGCTTAACCTCTATGACTTCACTGAGTGTGGTTAAACAGTTCGGCTAGCGACGCTGACTGTCGCTTCTCTATCTTCGTCGTACTATTTCCTACCTCTTCAGTCGCCTCCGGCGGTCTGGGTTTTACTTCCGCGTGCGCTCAGGCCGCGAGCGGCTAGCTCCCGCCTTTTCTACACCAGAGGTTTGAAGTCGGGATGCGAGATCAACATTGAAGCATCGATGTGGCCAAACATCGACGTTCAAGATGTTAAAAATACATCGTCCAAAAACCATCAATGTTTCCAAACATCGATGTTTTAAAGTTGTTTTTGTATCCTCTAACCTTAAATTTGAATGCAAAAAATATAATTTAACAGTTACCGTGCACATTAATTTATAATTAAAATTTATTTGAAAACAAAGTTAACAACGCCTCTACAAGTACGAAATACGTGAAAAGAAAGGAAATACCAGAGCATTAAAATCAGCTCCGGCAACAAATAGTAGTCTGATAGCAGGTAATACAAACCGTGATCGTTTGATTTGAACACAAACACAGTGGTACCATCCATTACTATTTCATATTTTAATTTTTATAAATTTATGATTATGAGCATTTTTCACTCATGAACACGACATTAAAGACGTAAAAACATCGAGCCCAAAACGGTGATGTTTAAAAATCATAGGTATCAAAAAATCGATGTTTAAAACATCGATATTTTTAGAGAAATATAGATGTTTTGAAAACATCGACATCGATATCGCATCCCGAATTTGAAGTTGGCATTCGAAAGAGGTTATGCTGTCGAAAAAATGTATTTAAAAGTGCTCTTCCATTCGCTACGGTTGCGCAGAACATCTTTTTACTGCCATCATGCCGTCTGGTACTAAGTGTTAAAGAAGGGCATCACAAGGACTGCAGGTTGCATCGACAGCAGCATTACTTGAAACCAAAGTTTTGTATTCTATTATCAGTTCTGTCTAAGAAAAAACCTGATGTAAACAAACTGAAGAAATCTTTGCGCCAAACTACGCTTCTCATTGGACATTTCCTAGCGCACTACTTTCGGTTACACAAGCAGCATACGATCAGTCTGCGTCAGTAATGAGAATGTCATCTCGTCTTCGTTAAGATTTCTTCTCCCTCTTCTTTGAAACACAAAACCGGATGCAAATAATTCGTATAAGTAGGTTCGCGTAAAATTCGGATCACTGTTCATAAGCTGCAACAATTTCACGATCGTTAGTGGTTCGTTTATCAAGAAAAATAAATGCAGATTTGATGAAAAGCACTGACTGTAAATTCGTCGTATGCTTCACTCACATATTTCTTCCGCTTTATTTTCTACTCTGGTGTTTGTAGTTGCCTCTTGACCTCTTCCCTGAGTTTCTATACGCTGGAAACGTATATTCCAGTGAACTCTGCTGCAAATTCAGGGATTTGCTTCTCCGGCAACGACGGATTCCTATGAAATAACGAATTGAAAACGTTCAGAATGAGGCGCATTTTCCCACTTCGTAGAAATTTTACATTCTTGTGTTTAATTACTTAAGCGCCAGGCACACTCCCAGATATTCTAAAACGAACGGAATAGCACGCAGGTCGACCAGCAGCGACGCCGGGGTCCCACGACAGCACGTCGGTGTTACACGTACGCAGTTAACAATGGTTTTCTTCTTCAAACCCATTGCAATAGTTCACATGGGTGTATTTGTTTACATAAGTTTTTTCTTAGCGTGAATGGGTAATAGTAGCGGGTAAGGCACAGTTTATGCCTTGTGACGGTGAAGTGAAGTGAAGTGAGCCACCTCATATCCCGTAAATTTATTCCTATCGTTAATTTACTTGTTATGCGAGTTCATAGTTCCAGGTCTCTATTGATGAGTCCCTTACCTGTCTTCGAAGCTATTACCCGCAAAATTAGCTTGTAAGGCTTGGGAAAGGAAAAATTAACGCATGGAAAAGGAACTGAAACTGCTTGGTGTACATGCAAAATCAAGCAAAAGAAGAAAAAAGTAAAGTGTTCGTAAAATATTAGTATAATTCTTGTGAATAACGAAGTTGATAACTGCGCAAAGAAAAAATACCTCGAAGACGTGAATGTCTCTAAAAGTATAATTTTGCTAACACTTATTTAAATTAAAGAGTTGAAAAATTATACTGAACCTTGTATGTTACGAGTTAATAAGTTAATTCATTAACATGTGTTTGAAATTCACTTGTAGACTTCCTATAACGTTAAATTGTCCACGAGTCCTTTCTGACTGTATGTCCAGCTCGGTGTACGAAATCAACGTGCCTCGGAAATGGATTTCTGAGGAGTATAAATAAATCCGCCGCATGGGCTATTCGCAGTCGGTGTATTGGATAAAACTCAGGTCAAAAATTACGAAACCCCTACCACCGATGCGTAACAAATCAATATCGTTTACATTGAATTTATATAACTTAAATCGCTAAATATGCTCCATCGTGATAATTTGACGTTTTGAATTTTTTGTTAGACTTTATTCTTTCATCGAAAACTTTGAAATCCTTGTTGAAGTTCTCTAATTACACCGAAAGAAAAGAACCGTTGGAATACCAGATCCATGATACTGTAACAAGGAAACTTGTTACAGTATTAAGGATCTGGTATACTCCAACGATTTTTTTTTTCGGTGTACCCTTTTTTGCACATTTTGCTAATAGGAGAAAACATTTGTTATTTAGCAACTCCCCTGCAGCGATTTATCATCAGGATTTAATCCATTGCGAGAATTAAAATCAGCTCTTTAATTTTTAATTCCATACTGCATAGTATTTACGCTTTTAGAAGAAGTTAACGTTACTTGATAATGTAAGTTTATTTCTCTAATTATTTTAATCAAAGCCTACAAAATTCTTCTGTTTGAAAATTAGCATGTTGATGTATTTACTCGACAGGAACTTAAATAAGTTTACAGCAGTGTTTTCAACCCTAACTAAAAGATGGTAATGGGGAGAATGGACCTGAACATTGTACGTGGTTGTTACGATTCAATTCTGCGAAATTCACTGTCAAAGGAACCATTTGTTTGTTCTTGGTCTTTGCCTGATCGAGTGCAGCAACGTCCAAAGCTGCTTGTTTTCTCACATTTCTTCCTGCATACTGACGCGTTCCCGCATAGTCGTAAGTGCGAGTTGTGATTTCCAGTGCTCGCGGGTGTGTGAAGTTCGAATTCTATTTGTATTTCTTAGAAACAGAGTCGTTCATTTTGTGCGCCCGACGTATGTTTCACGGCGCAGCGATTTTATTCTCCTACGCGACTTCAATTTTCTTGCCTTCCGGGAGAACCCGATCTCCGATCACGCTATCAACAGGCAAATAAGAGGAACCTTCTATTGTAACTGATACAGAAATGCTGCCAACAACTTCACGAATAATTTGTGATGCCAGGGTAAGTGTACCTTTCTCTTTCCTTCGTCTTTACTGTTGTTGTGTTTTGTTTTTTTTTTTGTTCGGGACATCGCTTAATCTCTCGGCCCGAACGGTGGCCTGATCTTTGACACCAAGTTAGTTTCCTTCATTCTAGGCCCCTGGGTTAGTGGTCTTCCTTTACTTAAATACATTCAGCCTGGTTTTAGGTGAGGACTATCTCCTTCTATCTTTAGGCCCACATCCCTTTTTCTTTTGTTATACTTCAATTAAAACAGAATGTCCCTTCAAAGTTACGAAAAGAGAGGTGGCCCTGTCATCCAATCGGGAGCTTTAATACCAAAACTTTAAGTCTTAGTGAATCTTGCGATGGAGGACAGTATCCCCCATTCCTACCAGCTCGTGATCTTGGAGGGACACACGTTTTTACTCAGAGTATATAGGGAGCCGCCGATTCACCCGTAGGGCGTCCTCACCTACACTACTCGCGAGTGACATGTGTGGAAATGAATCATCAGGATTCTTCTACGCCTCCCTAGCAGTTCAAGGCTGAAAGGAAGTCATTCAAAAGCATGGTGAGTGGAATGGACCACCATGCCATAATAATCAAACTTGCTTATGAGGTACTCGTACCCGGGAACTCTGAAGACTGCAATCCCCACTGCCTTAGCGATCACAGCCGTCCGATCAGTTTTTTTCAGTTTTATTATATTGTAGAAGACACGTTTCACATGCTGCCGTTTAGTGCGATAGTCATAACGTTTTCATATCAATCTCTCTCTTTATATATATATATATATATATATATATATATATATATATATATATATGTAATATATTGAAACATAGAATGTTTCCTTATGTTAATTAGAAACATTAGCATAAGAAATTAGAGTTCATTTTGGACCGCGTAGTACAGGCGGCAGACGCGACGGACGGCAGTGGGGAGGCCCGCCGCCGCCGCCGTCGCTGCCGCGAACACAGCGTGGGAACGACGGTTACAAACCGAGCGTGGAGCGGCGGAGAATTCAGCCGTTACGACAGTTGCGAGGAGGGAGACGGACGAGGCGGTCGCCAGGGATCGGCGGTGGCCGAGGTGTGGTCGGAATGCGGCCGGTGAAGGTGAACGTTAGTTAATGCAAGATCCGTCGAAACAATAGTCAGGAGGCCGGAAAAGTGATATGTAAAAGGGATTAGCGGGAGCAGAACAGTAAATTGAGCTCATGCCAGTTGACGCAGTGAGAACAATACCAGAACTGTGTGTTGCGAAGCCGACGCGGGCACGTGTCGTGGCCACGTGCTATGTAATCATGTTAAGACGGTGAGAGGTAATTAGAAGAAAGTGCGACGTGCCAGCCGAAGTACCAGGAGCTGAGATTGAGGGATCCAGGAGGCCACCAGCCGAGACGACTACTACACCACCAGCCGCCGAATGCGCCGGGCGGCAGCGGAGGTCGGCAACCCACGCCGAAGCGAGCAGTACTTCAAACAGCGGAGGTAATTGTTGGGGCCCCAGGGTATGATAAAAACTCATGTTAAATCTGATCTTGGTACCAAGGCAAAGTGTATAGGCGTTATAAATCATGTAATTAACAGATTTGGTTTGTGAATAAATCCTGTTTATGATTGTACCACATTTATTAATAAAATTTCCCTATGCTATATCGACTCCTCGTAGGGACCCATTCACGAAAAAGATACCCTCCTTTAGTAATTTCTTGCAGTGAAAGTACCGGCATTACCAGGTACGTCACAATATATATATATATATATATATATATATATATATATATATATATATATTCTAACAACCCACCTATCCCACACAACTTGTACCTTCACAACAGCCGCATGAACAGTAAGCGGGTTAATAAGATATTTGCTCGTGAAGCGAGCTTAAAATCTCGGAAGCAGGATCTTCAGGGTGCGAGAAAGGTTTGAACCATTGACACAATAAAATCACACAAATTGCACATATTCGAGCGTATAATTTACCCAAAAAACTTTGTGGCATAAGTTGATGACAAAAAAATCAGGAATAGAATCACACTTTTACAAAAAAAATGATCAAAAATACAAATAGAAACCTTCACAGCACATTAAATGAATGAACACATAATTTACTCCAAACTGGTTCTCTGAACTAATTACTCTAATCTACACTGGGATTTCCCTTGGAAAATTAATTATATCTAAATTTAAGCTATCCTAGTTACATTTGCACATGAAACCAAATTCAGTTTACAATCTCTTGCTTTTTTAAAAAAATATTACATGCCAAGAACAAAATGTGGGCAAGTGCACTACTCTCATTCATAATTTAACTGTAACTTCTAACAGCAGAATAATAAATGTTCCAAATAGAATGTTTAAGGCAGGCAATAGTGCATCAAAAGTATCCTCCTACAATGCTGCAAATTGTTGCCACCCGTGTCCTCAATTTCCTAACACATTCTTGTACTAGTCTTTTCCCTGCCGACGTGAACTTGGCCTACTTTTCGATGGATTTGAGTGTTACCTCGAAAACTGCCGCTTTCTGGCCTTGATGTCGTGTGCTGGCTTCTGCACCGACGTTGCTCGATTCCAGCCTCTGCGTCGTCTGCGCTGTCTTCTTGCGTCCTCTTCTGTTCTTCCTAATCGGCCTCTTCTTCTCCGGTCTACTCGCGTCCTCTTCCGCCCTTCCTACTCGGCCTCTTCTTCTCCCTCGGCTGCTACCGGCGCCTCTGACTACGCCCACGTTGTGAAAAAATGTCCCTCGCACTTCCCTGAGTACTAGTGCAAGTTCCTCGCTCGTTACTACTTTTACTTCGTTAAATAAGAACTTTCAATGTTTTTCGCACAACGGTTAACTTTACTTCCCGTGATGTTAATTGAGGAAACACTTTACTAAATATTCAAATCTCGCGGACGACTAACTAGCACGTCTGTTCGACGCCGTAAACTCCTACCTAGCAGTCGTAGCGGCGGCAAACAATATCTCAGCTGGCGTTGACGAGCGGTGATGAAGATGCTGCTTACCCGACGAACGGCGACAATCAGAAGAGAGCTGCTTACTCGACGCGTGGTGGCAAGAAAAGAGAGCTTCCGCATGCGCGTCTGCCTATTTATTGTTCGAAGCCTGGGGAAATTCTCCGTGGCGGGGGTATTTCTCCTCTCTCAACTCTTCACAGAGTAAAACGTTGCCTGCTAGTTCGTCTTTGATTAGTACGGGCAACGGATACCAGGCTGCGCGTTTAGGTACTCTGATTTACGCCTGCTCTCCTCGCTGCCTGTGGGTGTTCATGCAGACGAAACGGTGGTGTTATGGGGTTGTATAATCCCATAACGCCACTATATATATATATATATAATACATTCGAGTATCATATTCGTGTGTAATGTGTATTAAATAAATATGTTGAACAATTGTTTTATTTAGGTGGGAGATAAAACTTGCAAGGAAGATAACTGATAGATTTTCGTATATGAAGGAAATTGTCACTTAAATGTTGTTCAGATCACAGGAATTAAACAAATATAGGAAAAATTATTTTAATATTCAATCAATGAAATATTTACAAGTCGGTGAATTGCCATCCCTTTCACTTCCTTGTCGGTAAGATAAATGTAAAGTAGTTGTAGGTCATTGGGGCACCTATTCTGCGTTAGCATTCCATTCGTGCAGTTTAAGCAAAAGAAAAAAATTGGTTTGGGCATGACACTTCGTGTCGTTCCTTTGTAAGAATGAATAAGTGAAAAGTGGCTAAATCATATCCTTTTTCTGTTCCTTGAGAGTGATTACTCAACTGGTTGATAGTCGGACGATTGGCAATATCCGCACTGCTCGGAACCAAGGGACGGGCGTTTGAATCACTTGCAAGACTTTCAGAGCATGCACAACACAGTGTTCATCTTCATCCACTATTTGAAAGAAATGGTATTTCAGCTACTACCCAAAATAAAAGTAAAATCTGATGCAATTATACTTTTTGAAAAATAATATTGCAAGAAATTCATGTCTGTGAGTACTATGATTCTGGATTTTCACTAGAACAAACCTGATAAACTTTAACTACTTTAGATTGAGATATTGAGCACATAGCGTATTTTAATTATGAGTCCTCAATGAAGCTTCGCAGACAGAGAAGATATACGTTTGGGTCAAGTTTTCGACTCTAATTAAATAGTAAGGTCGAAGCAGTTCGAAATGTGCCAGCATGAAAATTCTAGAGGTCGACTGCCCTGAACGAATTTTTCCTTGATTCCCCGTGGTACACAGTTGCCATGCGGTTACCAGAGCCATAGCTTCTATGGGACTCGGACCGCGCGCCAACCGGTAGGTCGTAGGATTCGACTCTCGACGATAACATAATAGCACACCAGCTAAATAGATGACCCACTGACTGCAGAAGAATTGTAGAGACCTTATACTCATATCGGTAATTTTCCGTGGTTTCTTTGATCAACATCAGGGAAATGAAGAAGAAGAATCTTAACAAATGGTCCACGAACCGCTCGCGATTTTTCCTTCCTCTTCCTTGTCCTGTCCTCACCGCTTACTTACACACAGGCACTTTTTCATTCATTATACTACCCCACATTACGTGATATCAGTCGAGAGCTTAGAACTTGTCACGGCGTTGGCAGTGCCGCGGGGGGAGATACCTAGAGGTGATAACCCCTTTCCGCAAGCAGACATGTAGGTCGTCCCCATCTAGCAGGGGAAGATCATCATCACCTCACATGATAAATTATTTACTACTCTTACGAGACTAATGATCATAGCAGTTGATGCGCCCCGAAAACCGAAATAATTAAGCAATCTATAGAAAATCTCTAGCAAGCGTGAGGTGGTTTGGGATGCACCGCCCAAAGTTGAGTCCCCAAAACCCTAAACAATGCCTTGTAATAGAATGAGCGTGGTAAAAATTTGTAAAATATTTACACTAAAAAGAGGATGATAATGTAATGAATTTAGTGCCGGGAAAAGAGTAATTTAAAAAAATTAATTTTGCTCGTGGCATCAAGTTCATGGAGAATGTTTAAATAGTTATTTCGAAAATAAGTACCATCTTCATACAATATGTTGTCAGAATATTGTCAAATATTCCGTTCAGCCGATAAACAATCGAGTATTGCAATAAGGCGGTTCTAATCTCTTACTAAAAAGACCAATATATGATAATAGTTTTCTTTTAAAATTGTCTATTTGTCTATTTGTCTAATTGTCTATTTGCGAAACGTAATAATATTGATAGTAGCTAATTGGAGGTCGTGAACAGTGATGTTCTAATAATATAATATGCTAGGAATGATTGTAATGACATAATTTATTTTTCACATAATATTTGTTGCTTATATTGTTTTAGTTTGCTTATATTGTACCTTCAAATTGACTTCCCTAAAACTACGGTTTTTAATGTTGTTATTATTATTATTATTATTATTATTATTATTATTATTATCTATTGGCTCATTGATTATTAGAATACATCTGTGCTACTTACTCGTGTGCTCGCGGTTTCGTTGAGTTTCATTTTAAGTAATGAAGATGGATAATTTTTATTTTTCTCATCCCTTAACATTACTACGTACTTCAAGATCTTTGAATTGTTCAATACTCTTTTCTTATGTTTCGTGAAAAATATTTCCTATTCTTTAGATACGAACCAATTTTCTATTAATCTAATTGCAGCAGTGTCCTGCATGCTCTCGCACATCTCGCTATAAACGAGCGCGACGCTTGTGAAGATCAACGTTTCGCCGTCCGCACCAGCTCAGTGGACCGCGCAGTGTACATCCCGGGCTGTGGGCTGGAAGCCCGTGGTTAGTAGTCGTCCGTCTCCGATCCTAATCTCACATCCTGGCCGGCCGCGGATTCGCGCAATCGGGCGTGGAGGCCGCGGCGACCGCCTCCCTCGCAGACGAGGAAATGTCACTGAGACGTCGCGGCGCTCTCGCCCTTGTTGTTTGGCGTCGTCAAGGCCTACGCCCACGAAAGCTTACTCTCTCGTGTATTTATATCGTGTTTGTGATGGATCGCATGTTAACTCAGTAAAAATGAATTAATACTGAGCTTAAGCTATAGGATCGTAATGGCATACGGCCTACGGCGCTGCCGCTATGCGATTCGAGTTGTGGAATCCAGTTAGGAATACTCTTCCCATTAAAGTAGAGTAATAGAATTGTATAATATTTTATGCATGATGCAAGTACATGATTTCGCCTTCTAGTTGTGGTTGTGGACGGAAATATGTGAAAAATAAACACATGTCACCATACCACATAATATGTATGGTATTATAATATCATGTAAACCATCTTTCATTTCATAATTACCAGAGAAAGCCATGCTCCTTAAAAACTCTCTGGCCTACAGTCCATTTACGCAGGGTGGCATAAGATGCTAACAGTAGGGAAATACTTGTACCTTGGGCGAGAAGTCGATTTAAACAAAACTGGCGTTAAAAATTCCATTTTGATTGTAAGATGGTGGCAGCACTATCACTTTCATTTGCAGCTTGTTTTCATGTATCTACTTTTATTATGATTTAATTTAATTCATTTCACGAAGTTAAAAGTAAAAAAAATCAACGTTTGCAAGTTTGATTTTCTGCAAACCTTAAACTAAATGTTAAGTGAAAACTATTCACTAAGATTACCAAAAACTGGATGGTGAAAAGTGCAGAATGGTGACCTAAAGCCAGGGGAATGAAGGGAATTGTCGGTCTCTACAGAGAGAAAAACAACATGTAAGTCCAAATATCCAGAAAAACAAAATCATGGCCAGGTTGACCCCAAGAACCATGGCGCAGGTAGAACACAATCATTTTACTCTAAAAATAATAAACAAACTTGAAAAGGACTTTGAATTTGACTAAGGTTTCTTTATGTAGAACGTGTGTATCAGCTTACATCGAAAACGCAGAGGGAAGAAAAAACATGCACAACTTTGTTGAAAACTGTGAAATATCTCGTAATAGGAACTTACCATTGCAGTGATAATTGTGATTATGGCTAGATAAATACTGAGTTTTGGGATATTGTCGAAACCACAACCCATATTCTATGTCCACAAAACAAATAAATATGTTAAATCTGTGAATATTATAAAAAAAGTACAGAAGAAGAACTTAGAAGCACTGAGGAAAACAAGAGAGGAATTTTATGGACATACAATTCACTACTCACTTATGGAGATTTACTATTTTGGAAGTTGTGCCTCGCACAATCAGATGTTCTTTTTATAGGTGCCATTTGAGCCATGATTCTGATTCACCATAGCCTCGCAATATAATTGTTTGTATACTTATCGTAATTTGTAATTATACTTATAGTAATTTTATTCTTCTTTCTGTTCCACTATGTAAAATAATTTTGCAGCCTTCAATTGCTGTGATTTGTGTGCCCGTTTAGGCATTTTTAATGAGATTTTAGATTGGATTAGATTATATGTAATATTAGTTTTGGAATTTTGAGTTTCAATTAAATTTTGCAACTTGGTATCAGAATATCTTATTGTTACATTCATTAACTTCAACCTCGCATCTTTGCTACACTTCACTGCACTGTATAATGTGTCTTGCATATACGTTTCAGTCACTTCAGTACAAAATACTCATCACCACCCCTATCATCATCATCATCATCATCATAATCATAATGATAATAATACTTAGTTTACTAATAATAAAAACAAAAGTAAAGTACAGGTAAATACTACATATAGAGCTAAAACGCGAATTTATTTTTAAATTTACTCAAGCTTCTAAGAAAAAGGCATTCTTTAATAGTTCGGTTCCCAAATGAAAATTTCTCAAGTTTTGTTGCTGTAATCCTGTCTGAATTTTGTGTATGTGATCCCTTCTGTCAAAGGTTGGAGGTTTTTCTAATCTGCAATGAATTTCATTTCAAGTCTAATATCCGGTACGCTTTGTATATGACAGTCGCAATTTTACTCGTTTTTTTCGAGTGACTTCCATTATCCTCTGTTCTCAATTCCTCTGAAAGTAAATTCTTATGATTTTTGCTGAACACTTTCTAGATTACAATGCTCCAGAGTTGTGTAGATTTCTAATTTTTAACATTTTAACATTCCTCGCTCTAATGACATCAATATTACTAATTTTCTATGCGCGTATAAATAGCATGAAAACAATTCAGCTTCCGGCCATTTGAGAGGTGTTTGTGGCTTCATTAGATACCTAGAAACTGTAAAAAAATATCCAAAAACAATATAACTGTATAGATGTTAACTGTAAAATGCAAATATTTGATTCTGTTATTCCGCGTAATGTCATACTGCGCGTACAAAGTGAATTCTCGGTATTGTGCGTCACTGATTACGAGAGAGCTGACGTCACTAGACAACGAGGCTCCAAGGAAGAGTAAACATGTCATTAAATGTTTGCTATTCACGTATTGTGTTGTGGAACAGCAACTTTTTTTATATTCTTGGTAGGTGAAAAACTGCTTTATGGTATATGTACCGTACAATGGTATTGCAGTACTCTATGAGATCGGTTTTAATACATAATTTATGTTAGTGTTAGACGATAGTGTTGTATTTGATCTTTGTTATTTTTTTATAAAATACTTAGAAAAAAATCAGAAAATTGCAAGTCTTGCATATTGTGGGTCATTTATCTTAAATGAACATCTATGGATAAAATTTATCCAGTGTCAGGTCTGGAGCATTCGAAAATATTCACAACCCTGTTCCAGCGGCCTATCACAGAAATTATTGACTAATTTATGTGTACATTCACATTTCTTTTTTACCATGAAAGTATAAGCAATAACGGCATAAACCACACAATCATGAATGCATTATTTTATGCTGGGAGAAGGCTATCGTTATCGACTTATTAGACTAAATTGTACTAGCCACCCCATACGAGCCTGGTACGTCGCTGACAAATAAACTCGTGTTTTTATTCATGAAAAACAGAGGCATTCTTCGTGTGCAGCTACAGAATACTCCTGAATTGATCGAAACCTTAAATACAACTATTTAGAATACTACTACTTCGTCACAATTTAGTGGCAAAAATATTTTATTCATTGTAACTTATTAGAATGAGTTTTTTTCATTTTGAACACATGAACCTACATACTTTAAATTTTATCCTAATCCTAAACAAAAGTAAATTGGGAAAATTGCTCACGACATTTGAGAATATAATTCTTCTTAATATGGAAACGATTTTCATATTAAGAATGTTTTTACATTCATATGCCCTCGTTTTCAGAAACAATTCTCCTTTATTGACTAGTATAAACTTCTAGACTTGGGTCCTTGTTAAGGATGCGTGATGTACAAGTATAAGGCTGCAGCACTTTCTTACTGACAACACGTTTTCCAAAACGAAATGCTTCATCTTCCTCTATTCAAGTTACGTACACAAGGTATAGGTGACTGGACGTCTACTTTCGGGAATTTCTTATTCTGTTAATAGGTAAGGGACTTGTTTGGCTTTTCTCGATGTTACGACAAATAATCATTATTATTTGTCGTAACATCGTTATTATTATTATTATTATTATTATTATTATTATTTCTCGTTAATCGGCCGACTAGGACCACGCATGCAAGCATCCTGCATTTACCGTTGCTCAGTTTTTATTTATTATCACGGTGGCAGGTGCTTGCAACAACTTTTTGGGGGGACCAGCATTTTTTTAGCTGGATCCGATTTTTATCCCCCACGGTTGTTAAGCGTGGGGGATAAAAGCCTGGGGGTATGGAAGATGAAATGATGATGATAATGGGGGTGAAAGGACAACACATACAGACATACACAAACACAAATACGCCCATGCCCGAGGCGGGACTCGAACCCGCGATCTTCTGGTCCGAAACCACTCCGGCACTACTGCCTTAGCGATCTCGGCCATCTGATCGGCTATTGTTATTATTATTATTATTATTATTATTATTATTATTATTATTATTATTATTATTATTATTATTATTATTATTATTATTATTATTATTATTAGCTTACAACATCCCACAAAGGGCAAATGCCTCCTGGTAGAGCAGAGTTACAGTAGGTTGATATTTGTAAAATAATTTAAGTCATCAGAATCATCAAAACAAAATAAAGCGAAACAAATAGTAGCTATAAAAATTAACGACTTAAATGACATGTACTTAAAACGTATCGTTAATAGTTCCCAAATTACTTGACTAATACAGACATTTATTGTATACATGAATATGAAATTGCGAAAATGCTCCATTTTTGTAACTATTCTTTACGTTACGTAAATCGACATTTCTGAGATGATCTTTTAGAAACGTTTTCTTTGACTTGTATTTTGCGCCGATGCTTTTTGCCTCGCAGTATTGTGGATGAAAATATCTCGCAATTCAAAAGGGAAAGAAACATTGGCATTTGCTAAATGTCACGCGGACTCTCCCATCCGAGCGAGCGGTGGCCAGAGAGGGATGATCTTTCGTTCTCCCCATTGCCTTGTGGTAGATCCAGACGCAGTCCTGGAGCCCTTTTCACAATTACTGCAACTCGCCGTAGGTGTTGAACGCTTGCCCCTTTGGAATGACGAGGTTCCAATTGACAAAATGGAAGAAAAAATGTTGTTAGTGTCACCGTTTCTATTTTACTTCTGTTACAAGTAGAACAATCTCATGCTGCTATCTATGAGCAAATAGCTATTAAATATAAAATCACAATTTTTTGCGGAGAGATGTTTGAATAATGAGTTAAGGAAACTTTGCGTGAATTTGCTTGAAACTACTGAAATGTTAGTTGAAATCTTATCATTCCAAAGGATCGTACTGTCTCTAAAAGAAAACATGTTTTCCCGTGAACTAAAAGGTTTGTGAATGTGTGTGTAACATCACATACCAAATTCTGTCTTCTGTTCTGAGCGTCTCACTGAAAACCTGCTTCGGCTTTTAGGTTTAGGAACTTACTGATATTTATTTTTATGTTGCTGAAATATTTTCGCTTATTTACATACATGAAATCTATAATAATGAGTACAACACAGACGAGCATTATTCAATATTTGGTTTCCCATTTCTGCGAGAGGAAATGAAACAACAAACTAAGTATTGCAGGTAATCTTAAGCCAGAAGGCATACATAGGCAATAATACGAATATTTTGTTGTAAGTATGTACGAAATTGAGAATATAATCAGAGATAAAATGAAGATATATGAATAACAACTTAACATATATTGCATTTTACAAACTATTCATTTCAATTTTGAAATGGTTTCACTGTCTGTTAAAAACATATTCTTGTATCTATATATCTTTGGCCCATTCTTTGCTTATAAACAGTTGTACTACAAAAAGAAATTAAAATAAATATATTAACACATATTCAGTTTATTCGACTTCATTCATGTATTCAAACAATAACAAAGTTAATAACACATCAATAACACTAGTATACGATGTCAAATTTGGGCAGTGTTGTTCTTTTCATATGATGCTCAAAATTTGACATTGTATAATAGTGTTATCGATTTGTTGTTAACTTTCTTATGATTTTAATACATGAGTGAAGTGTAATAAACTAAATATGTGTTAATACATTGATTTTAATTTCTTGTTGTAGTGCATCTGTCTATACGCAAATAATGGGCCAAAGACATGTAGATAGAAGTATTCATCTAAATATTGTTTCATGAATATAATTATTAATCTAATCGTACGTCATTCATAAATTTGGACTAGGAATATTAAATAGATCTGAGAAGCATTTTTGAGCAGAGAGGTAGATACAATACACTAACTCATTTTCCGCTTGTTGCTATTTAAAAAACAAACTTTTAATGGCGTTTGTATACTATGAAGGATATGTCTGCCTTACGCCGTGGTATTGGCCTTTATAGTATGTTGAGCCAAGCGCCGTTCGCTGCGGCGTTGGCGGCGGCAGCAGAACAGGGGACGCGCTGGCGGCGGTCAATTGCGCAGTTAACGCCCTGCCGCCCTGCGTCCGCCCGGAGGCCGTGACAATTTCTTGGCGTAAGTTCAAATGAAGACGAGCGAGACTGCGGAGCTGTGAATGGAGCACGGAAGGCGGCGGCGGCGGCGGCGGCGCGTGAGGGCGGGCGCGCGGGGGCGGAGAGAGCCGTCGGGCTGGAGGGCGGGGGCGGCGGGCGGGCGGTCGCGTAGCAACCCCGAGCTAGCGCGTTCGGCCCGGGCGGGCGCCGCGCCGCGACGGCGCAATACCCCGGACAGAAGCCCCGGCCATGCGCGGCCGCCGCCGCCGCCCTCGCCGCCGCCCTCGCTGCCGCCGCCGCCGCACGCAGCCCCCTCGCGAGTTAGTCGCCGCCTCGCTGCCGCGCCGGCCGCCGCCTCTCCTACAAGCTGCCCCGGGCGTCGCCGCCGCTGCGCGCTCCGCCATCCGCCTCGCGGCGACGCTCCTTCCGCGCCCCCAGTGCCTATCGATTGCTGATAACCGCGCGCGCGATACCGCGTCGTCGTCGTCGTTGCAGCAAGAGGAGCTCGCCGCAGCCGCCGCGCCACCCACACCGCCCCCGCAATCCCCCCGCCCCCGCCGCCATATTAGACGCCCCGGCCACCCGCGGGCCCGCGACGCGCGCGCCGACACATTCGCGCCGGAGACGGCTGAGCGACATGTAGCAACCGGCACTCATCACCTGAAACCATCGGCCTAAGTGAACCAATGCCTTACGCAGGAATCTGCTTGCCCTTTTTCGACTGGACGTTTCAAGTCTCCCGTTTTAGAAGATCTTACTGTATTTTTGCATGGACCAATGAACACGCTCTTCTGCGACGGCAGTGTTGACCCGATTGTTCCGTAGTGAAAATTAGTGCGCCGTGAGTGGACCGAGGGGGCCGGGAGAGAACGCAGCCGGGAGACGGAGAGCGCGTCCGCAGCGGTAGAGCAGCAGGGCATGCGGAGGTGGGCGCCGGACCACCACCCCCGCCAGCAGCACGGGCACGGGCACGCGCGGGGGCGCGGCGGAGGCGGCGCCTGCTGAGCTATTTTCGCGTGCCTGTGCGCGGGCGTGACGCGAGCGGCGAGCGTGTCGCGCCGAGGCGCCGCCACCGCCTCCGCCGCCGCAGCCGCGCCGCCCCCGCCCCCGCCGCCGCAGCCGCCTGCCCTCACGCCACAAGTGCAGCCGCAGTCGCAGCCGCCCCCGGCCGCGCCGCCTCCGCATCCGCCGCCGCCCACCGCCGCCGCCCAGCAGCCGCCCCCGCCGCCCCAGCAGCCGCCGCCTCCGGTGCCCGCGCGGCGCCGTTGCTCGGATGGCCGCGCCGCCCCCTCCACCGCCGCCTCCGCAGCCGGCCGGCCCGCCCCCGACTCCTCCGCGCCCATGGTGCGGATCATGAGCGGCTCGGTAGGCAGCGGGGGCGGCGGCGGCGGCGGGAGCGGCGGTGGCGCGGGCGGGGGCGGCGCGGGCGGGGGCGGCGGCCGCGCGGTGCGGCACGACCACCAGCCGCCCCCGCCGCCGCTGGGCGCCGCCGCCCCCGCGCCCGGCGCCGCCGGCCGGCCTGCCCCCGGGGGCTCCCCGCAGCGCGGCGGAGGCGGTGGCGGCCCAGTCCCCGCCTCCGCGTTCGTAGCGGCGGTGGCGGCCGCGTCGCTGGGCGGGGACGACGCGGACGACGACGCGCTGGCGTCGCCGCAGGCCTGGCCCTCCGCGCGCCGCGCCACTCCTCCGGTAAGCCCCGCGCCGCCCCTCTTTTCATTCACAGCCGAGGATTTCATTATCCCAATGCGGAAGCAGTGCCGGCCTAGAACTCCTTCATAGCATCCAGCTTACTAATGAAGGCTCGCTAGTAGTGCTGCCCTACTGCATTACCTTCTCTGTGAAGAATGCTTTGTGTACTTTTGAGTTGTCGCATGATAATCAAGAGAATTTTTTACTTTGTTTCAAAATATTTATTTACGATCTCTTGACATATCTGTCTCTCAATAAATTGAATTAATACATATTTACATTGTGATATATTCAATGCAGGGAAATAATGTATTCCTTATTCGTGAACATAATCTACAGATGAGGATGAGATGGGTGTTTAATGTTATATCCAAAGTGTAACATTGGAAACTAGAATACAGGTGATAAGGATAATGATGAAGTTAAAATTATCTTTGAAAAAAGCTTTTTTTAAAACGGGGCACTATTGTGCAACAATCTAGAAACATGTGGAATAAGGAGAAGACTGGATAAAATATTAGAAGTGATATGCCTTTTCATTAATGTGTACAGTTAGTGGAAGAATTTTAATACACAATTGATTTGTGAGTTTGGAACAAACCGAAGATTTCAAGGTCCTTCTCAAAAAAACATTTTTTTTCTCTAGTACGTGCGTTTGGAGGATATTAGGTGCACCGCTACACCACATACGGTATGCACATGGTATGGAATAGTGAATAATTAATATTAGTAGTACATTAGTACTCCGCATTCAATATTAGAGGCGGTACTAGAAATAATTTAGGGTATCATTTTGAGGTTTTAATGAAAGATTTATTAGTTATCTCATAAATACCCAGTTTATAACGTAGGATTCTCTCCACTCTAACATCTTTGTTGTAGAAGTGCAAGGAAAATGATTTCCATGAATGTTATGTTCGCGAGGATATTTCCTCTGGCGTAATGTAAATTTTTTTTGCATGTTTAGAGAGATTTAACTTAATTTTAAACACTCGTTCTATTGAAAGTACTAATTTAAATCATTGTGAATATGTTCATTCCTCAGCACTGAGGGCCGTTGACATCGGAATATAATGCTCTGTTGGAGCCACCTTCGATCGCGATGTTATGGGCGAGGATGTTAAAACGGAAGCGCGAAAAATCATATCCTTGACATACTCCTGCGAAAATATTGTTAGGACTATTGGTATACACTATTAATTGGTTCTGTTGATTTACTACAAACAAGCTGTAAGTAAGGAAACTTTCCGGTTTCTTTAGTTGGTATGCTGGGATTTTGACAAATGGCATTTTGTATAAGAAACTTTGGTGTCATGACCAGTTGTAGGCTTGGCTTATGCTAATGAAAACTTTTGCTGTATGTTTTCGTTGCTGCACAGTATTTGCTGGAGCTTCAGTACGTCATAAAAATTGATGGATGGTGAAATAATTTGCTTTGAATCCCAATTGTTCGGAAGGAATTGGTTTGTTTTGATGTTTCAGTTTAGATAATCTAGTTTCGTTTGTCTCCGTGCATCTTGAAGTTTGTGGCATTAGACACTAGTAAGCCGCTCAATAAGCAACATTAAAATATTTACCTTTTATCGTTTCTGCTTGAGGTTGGCAAGCAACGGGCGAAGTAGTGTAATACAACACTGTAATGTATGCATCTTTTAATAAAATACGTGCTTTTTATGTTTATAGTGGGATTTACAGAATTCTATGAAATTTCAATTAACTTTCCTATAAAAGCCCCTTAAGGTGGTTTATGTTGTCTAATCCCAAGTGCCTCAGTTTGTAGAGGGTTGGAAGATGACTAATAAGTCTAAAGTTTTCAACTCTCCTTGAGGTTTTTTTCTTGTTTGCAGGTAGGTAACAAAACGGGATTTTCAAGCAATAAGAAAATTGTTGCATTGATAATGTGCATTAATATTACCGTTAACAATGCTGCAGTACCCTTCATTTTGACGCATTGTTAAGACCGATAATTCCTGGAGATTTCCAAAGTTTAAGAAGCTTAATCACTGAAACAGGTTCTGAAGGAAAATGAAATCTTTGGAAAGTGCAGCTATGGGAATATTAGTACTGAGGTAATTTACTATCCTCGTGTTAAATTGTTCATCGGAAATAGGATGAGTTTTGAAGGTGTTCTCGTAAGGTGCAGATATAGTTTCTAATTTTCCTCCGTCAGTATAAATTGCATTTGAATCATGTTTTAAAAGGCAAATTTAGTTTTTTCGTTAATGAGACATTTCACCGTACAGAAAAATGTGCCTGGACTTAGGAAGGATACCTGCAATATTTTTATTGTAGGTCTGTAATCGTACTTTATAAAGCCAATATTATTATAATGTGAATTATTTTATTAATTTACTTATATCTTGGTGCCTTGAACGTCATTATCTGTTCTTATAATTACACATAATACATTTGATGGAATTTTTTTAATATCTATCCTGTGGTATGGTGTAGTTGATTGATTGAAAAACAAAGTTTTCCTTATTGAGTATATTTCTATTTGTTTCTATCAATGTCATTGGAACAAGCGAACACTCAATTTTCGAAAATTGCAAAAAATTAACGTCGCAAATTTGCAATATATTATTAACAAGATATAATTATTGAATATATAGAGATTTTTCCTTAAAGAAATTTGTTCTTCCAAGACAGATCTTTAAATAAAGCCCTGGACTTCTTTCGAAAATGTGGGTTGTTTTTACGTAATTAGACGTGAAATATAGGGAACTTAAAGAATAGATTCTACCAATGATTATATTTTTCTTCTTTAGTATTTTCTCATATATTTCTTATAAAAATGGTTCGTATATTATTTTCTGGTAACCCTCCTTATTTTCGAGGATTGCCCCGAGATTATTTCCCCTAATGAAATGTACTTCGGAAAATTATACCTTTAATTCATCTTTAAACAATTTTTTTAAATATGAGAACAAAGGTGATCAGTATGTCACTAGATTCTTCCCAACAAGACAAAGACAATCAGATTGACACTATTCTAAGGCGGATCTCAGGAGAGAATATTGAGGAAGGATTCTAGAAAAACACGTGTTTTGATGGTTTCAGTGCACCTAGGAGTGCACATTGCTAAAACTGGGAATTACTGTATTCATTTTTCGACACTTTCAAATGAATCGTTACGATTTGATTAATCAGATCGACAATAATTAATTCTAATTATGTAGGAAATTATCGAAAAATATGTTGGGGTTGGCATCAAGAAACCAAAATGGTTTTGGCGGAGATTTAAAGCCACCTACGCAGGTGATCACATTCCATTGCTCTCGATTACACAAATCAATTAGTTCTATTTCCTTTCGGATATTCTCAGAATATCATAGAAGAATTAAAAAAACATCATTTTCGGGTGTTTTAAGGCACGTTTAGTGCTGAATAGCCATATATTGCTAGATGGACTTTCCCGCTTTACATAAATCTTTAGGACACGATTCATTATGTCGGCGATACTTTTTAATTGTATTGGCAATAGTTGAACCAACTAAAGTAATGAAACGCGAGTTTTTTAAAGCACGTCTATCGATTTTTATTCTCAGAAAATTTCTGAGGATACACGGGCCAGATAGCTTTATTGTTTTAAAATTTTATTTTCAAATTAACTTGCATAGCACAAATAAAAATTTTAAAATGAGTATTGGATTCCATTGGAATTGTAAACAAAAAAATATCTTAATATTTTCACACTAAATAGCCATTTTAATTTAGAATATAGGTGGTTACAATGTTTAGTGGCTCAGGTGTGACCACGTAATGCGGTAATAATTAGAAAAACAAAATTACAACTGATAGAAACATAAAGAGTAAAATTGGACAAAAATAAATTAAAATACCGGATGTTAACACAAAAGACATTACAAATATTGTTTGCTTAAACATGGCCATTAAATTAATGAAGAAGGGACATGAAGTTAATTAAGCAGGGATGCAAAATTAATTAATAAATTAATTAAAGCACACTGTAATTTTAATATCTTTTGTGGTACCATTCGGTATTTTATTTCATTCATGTTCAATTCTTCTCGTCTTGTGAGAACGTATGTCCAGTCTGGTTGTGCTGTAATAAATTATTTTTGAGTCCCTGAATAATCGATTGTAGATGGAAATGCACTAAATTGATTGGTTATTTATTGCTTCCGGGTGCATCAATTAAGTTTGTCATTAGTTCCGTAAGTAAAGTGCGTGGTACATTCCGGGAAGTTGCTCCTTCCCTTAAGATGGTGAGATCCAGTGGCAACCTACACGCAGGCTTGCAGTCTCTCTGCCCCCGATTGGGGCAGAACATCAGGAGGGATACGTTTTTAGCTCTCGACCGGCCTTCCGACACGTATGGTAGATATATGAAAGTAATGTAAGTGTTAAAGAGAGTGTGTAAGGAGAGAGGGACGAAAAAGGAAAGAGCGCACCCGTTTGTTTCATTATAGATCCGGTATTCACCTGGTGTTAATTGATTAAACAACGGAAAAATACGGATCATAGCGGGCGGTTGCGAAAATTTTCCCGCAGACAGGTGGTTGAATTCGAGCCAGGAATCTAGCAGTCGGGTCTCGAACTCTAAGATCTGCAGAACAGCGATATGTAGAGGCATCAGCAAAGCTGTATTATGCCAGGGCAGCTAGTGTACTGATGACACTACAGAGTGAATATATTCTGAGGAATATGTCTCTTGCTAATTTACGTATATCACGAAATTGATAAGAAAACTGCAATCAACAATGTTCAACGTATCGTCACATCAATTTATTGATTCAGTATATCCCGTTCTTTACATGTACGATTTTCATAGATAAATGTTCAATTCAACAGAGTCGTCTACTAATGCTTTGTGAAAAAGGAATATTGTATTCGATTCATTGAAGTGTCTACGTTGCTGAAAGCTACGTCGCCAAACATTTGAATCAGGCGGATCGCCTCCTTTGTTACGTCCACTATGTTGATCTGTGTGAAACGGATCAAGAAGTATCGTAAATCTGCAGTTAGTTTCAGACGTGCAGAAATTACAAAGCGTTGTTGTCTTTTGCATGTCAGAACAAAGAACGCACATTACAATTCTATTCACCAGCCGTTTAAGTGTGAAGAAGAACACAGAAGTGTGTTGTAGTATTGCGCACAATTGAAATCAATGAAAAATTCGGATTCTTCACAATCTACTCAACTGAGATAACAAAAAGAAAATATTAGTGCACCGTTGAGTAGAAAGATATGTATAATTCGTGATAGATCATATGAATTTAAATTTTGAACACATTCTTGTAAATTAGAAGATTGAAGTATTATGTCGAAAAAATAATTCTTATTTTATGGAAAATATATTGCTTAAAAAGTGATATTTGTTTACATGTAAAAAAAAAGTTTAGTACGATATTTAAGTATTTATGAGATTTCAAATAAATTTTGTTCAATCCGACATGTGTGGTAGTGTACTATATGAGCGTGCAATATTCTATGAGCACGCGTGTATGAGGGGGAGGAAAGGATAAGAGTGAGGAAGGAAAGATCGTTGCCGATATGCCTAGGTATTGCTACGGCATTCACCCGGAATTGATCGGAGAAATCACGGAAAATTGCCAGATTTCTCCGGTAGAAGTATCACGGAAAATGCTAGATTTCTTTTTTTCTTTAGAATTATTTTCCAGACAGTGGCTAAACCGGACTGACCTATCTAGCTAGTGACCGTCGGTACTCGAACCCTGGGACCTGCTTAGGGGCTTTGAGGGTGTAATTCTGCCACCGCCCTCGTCTTGCCCGCTGCGCCGGCGCCCCGCCCACTGCCTGTGGCCCCGCGCCGCCCTCAATGCGTCGCTCGACCTGCCGCCGGTCGAGGCGCTTGACCGAGGCCCGAATCACTCGGGATGTTTGCTGGGAACAATGGGGCCGTAAATCCGCAGCCGCCGCCGCCGCCGCCGCCGGTGCCCCGGGCGGGGGGTGGGCGGGGCATGGGGCCGCGGGCGAGCGCTGATCGGAGGGCGACGCGAACGTGGGCTCCGCAGCCATGTGGCGCGCGCGCTGGGAAGGCTTCCTTGCGCCCTCTCGGCTCCAGATGACGTCTTTCTTTTTGGATCGGTGGCTGAGAAAATAAATCATGGAAAGAATGTGGCAAGATATGTTTATATGATCCACAGAGGCACATCCAGGATTTTTCCCTTGGGGGCTACTAGTACAGAGGTCAATCGATTTGGTGTTTTCTAATGAATTTTTCATTCATCCTGAATATAAAATTTTCTTTTATTTGTTGAGTTTTAGTTAATGTTTAAAGAGTTAACGATTTGTGTATTATTTATTTTCATTGGTATAAGTATTTGTAAAAACTATATTTTCAATACGAATTATTGCCTTATTACCTATATTGGCCTAATAATTTCAACGTGATAAATTTATATAAATATATGCGCTTCGCGTTTTCTTAAAGCACGTAAGTAATGTTTAGTTAACAGTTCTCTATAAAATGAATCAATTTTGGGGTTTTGATTGCATTTTCGACAAATACAGCAAGAAATGTCGCTAATGACCTGGTGGCACTAAAACCCAATAACGCAGATGTAGAATAGTATGGAATTTCTGTTATATCATTCATAACTGTCAGTGGAGAAAATCGTTAAAATGTCTGCTTTTCATCCAGCCATATTACATTACCTATTGGTGCATCCGCTCATGTTCCAATTATCCACACGCTGCAGCTCTTCGTCGAGGAAACACTTACCTCCCGGACATCCGTACTCGCGCTCCAGGGCTTGACCTTTCACGCCGCAGTCCCGCCCACGCCACGTCATGCAACGCCACGCCACGCCACGGCACGTCTCCGCCGAGTCACCTCGCCACGCCGTACCGCACCACGCCACGCCACGCCACGCGTCCTCGTCCACCATTCCAGCCACCCCACCACGCCCAGCCAGCCACGTCAAGCCACGCCACTCCACGCCACGCCACATCTCGCTCCGCCACTCCAAGCTATGCCAAGCGATTCCACGCTACCCCACCTCGCGTCACGCCTAGCCACCCCAAGCGAAGCCACGACTCCACAAGCCACGCCACGCCTCACGCCATGCCCCATTACGCTGCGCCATACCACGCCTCCACCGCGTCACGTCAGCCTCCCCCCACTCCTTTCCACACCACGCCACATCACATCACGTTTTTCTTCGTCTAGACACGCCATGCCTCCTTACGAAATGGCCAATCCGCCCCGCGCCACGCCGCGCCACACTACATAACGCTGTTATGCGTCTCTATGCAGCGCCACGCCTCTCTACGCCACGCCACGGCATGCCACGTCACGGCGCGCCTCCATCGAGCCACGCAAGGCCCCGCCATGGCATGCCACGCTACACCATGCTACGATACATTCCCCTGCGCCACGCCTCTACCGCGCCACGTCATGCCACATCACGCCCATCCATGGCAAACTATAACAAGCTACGCCACGCTCCGCCACGCTCCGCCACGCTCCGCCACGCCCCGCTACGCCCCCCCCATGCCGCACCGCATCACGCCAAGCCTCTCCACGCCATGCGACGCCCGCAATAGCTGGTTAAGAGAGCGGCCCGCTGAGGTGGAGGTGCGCTCACCGCCCAGGCGCAGACGTCGATATCCACGGGATTAAGGCCAGCTGATGTTCAATTCAGTGCCAGTGTGGTCTCTCATTGAAGCAACTGCCTGCCAAGTACTCAATGCATGAAACCCAATTTACTCTATGTCTGTTAGTCGATATTCCATTACCTGTGATCATTGTAGCAATTTGATTCTAAATTATGAGAACCTTCAGATTCTATTGTAAGTACTTACATTTTTTTCGCTTCAGTTACTTTTAAAAACCTTGTGTATGTACTTTATATTAAACAGTGATACCTCTTTTATTAAGTAATGGTGGTTCTGAACATTCCAACCAAAAAGATTTGTTGTTTAGACAGGGAACTAATTCCGTTTTATAGCAATGTGACGGGACTTCAATACGTCACCACCTCCGGTTACAGCTTCAAGATCAATAAATCAACCACGTACTTCAAGTCTCAATAATTCTTCAAGACTTTGTTACTCGCGTTTCTGTTCGAACGCATTCGCAGAATATGATGTTAAAAGAACAGCCGTCATTCTCTTGAAATCGATTCCTTTCCGCCCGAAACAGGTCCTTGAGGTTGACCTCGTTCTGCAGTGAGGCTACACCTCTCAGACGTCGTCCTGATGCCTCATGTCACATCACACAACACTGCGGTCACCGTCCACCTTCCAAAAATACAACGAAACTTGTTTCCAATGGAAGCAGTAACATTTAGCGTAATTAACACGTTCTACAATATTGTCATTATGTTATTGACAATATTATTTCAAAAAATACCTGAAGTGTCGCGTTTTATTGTGTCGTTTCGTTTTCTTGAAATGAATGATCTTATTTCGAACTTATGCCTTGCATTTGCTGCACTTAAATTCATTAGTACATGGTAGACACGGATATATTACAAGTGAAGAAACATTGTTTTGGGGTACCATTTTAATGAAAGGCCGTTAATAAAAAGGTATTTAAAGGAATATTGAAGACTTATTAATTCTTTCGCTGGATGGTTTTGAAGCAGTGACGGTACACAGGTGTTCATTATTTATATCGATATAAAACCATGACATTTCTGAGGAATTTTGGTGCAGTCAATAAAAAATATTTTCCGAGAAAACTAGGTAGGCGCGTAATTCAGATACTTCGCGATAAGTTTCGGCGCAGCCGCCCAGTCACTGTATACCGGCGCTACTCCAAGGAAGGAAACCTTCAGTTGCGGCTCGGGGCTTATCGCTGCCGACATCACTAGAGTTGCGGCATTGACAACAAAACGTCGATGTGAATAACACATTGCCCTGAAAGCTTCGATGCTTATACACCTCGATGTGTTTAAAACTGGTTTAGTACCCTCTAACATTAATGTTCGCGCGGAGGAGAATTTAATACGTCAGTGACCTTGTTCATTAATTTATAATTACGATTTAACCTACTTATCAAACTAGAAAAATAATAATTAACAGAACTGAGCCAGAATGGTCAATTTCATCTCAAGGAGGTCAAAGCTCCTCAATTCGCCCGTAGAAGGGCTCGGAAAGAAGGAGTAATTCGATGTTCGACACATAAATGTGTCTATATATAAAATAGATGTTTTGAAAACATCGACATCGAGGTCGCATTCCTTGCCATCACTCCTTACCATCAGCAGCACTTGTTCCTATGCAGCGCAGAGTATTTGTATTGCGCACATGAAAGTAATAAAATTCTCTCAAATGTCCTGAGCAATTACTTGTGTTACGTTTCAATGTCGGCGATAGTAATTCCCCATTCCGATCCATTTTTTTCTCTGCGTCAGTGACTCAGCAAGTCAAGAGGAAGTCAAATGTTCATCACGTAATACACACCATAAAGCACCATAAAGCTTCCTGAATATTTCGATCTCAGTTGTATCCACGCCACAAGTCTGAGTCTCGCGTAATAAAATTAAACGACATTTCGACTGTATTTGTTATTGTTATAAACTTGGATCCGATGATGGATACCAGGATACCTGTGTATATGGAGGGATATTTCGTCCTGTGTATATGGAGGGAGAATTATACCGTGTGTATTTTGTACACACGGGATCGACAAACGGGACCAATTGCCCACAAAAGTTGGTATCGAATTAAAACCTGGATTCAGTCGTTATACATTCAATATAAGCAGTAAACGTTTCCGTGAAGGGAATATGTGAGTACATGTCTTATTCGACTGCACGAAAACAATCGAGAATATTCATCGCCATACGCGTGGGGGAAGGGACATCGTGGCCTCCTGAAAATTTTGAAAGGGGCCCTGTAACCCCGAAATATTTAACATTTTATTTCAGTAAATATGTTCAATCCCTGGTTTTACCACTTTTAACAGACCATTTTGGGTAATTCCATACCATCCACCAACCCTGTAAATGGTTCAACATACAATCAATTGAATTATTTAATAGAATCTTATAATTTCTGCTGTTTCTACTACAGCATATTCTGTACAGCATATTCGTATTGCTGTTATAGCTATTATGCTTGTACTTTGCGCTCTTTGACTTTATTCACAACAATTCCATGTCGGCCACACTTTGAGCGTCTCCATTGCAGCCTTCGTTTCCTCTGCAATCACTTCCGCCTCCACCGCCGCCGAACGCATGAGTCACGGCCGAGGCACCTGCGGCGCGGCGCCGACCTGCCCCTCGCCCGCCTCGCGAGGTCCCAACCCGGGTCCTCGAATTTCACGCGGCGGCGGCGCCGGGCGGGCGCGCGCGCTCCACTGCCCGCGGCGGCCCTCGCCGCTCCCGTATTTGGGAAGCGCCGGGTTCAAGTATTGGCACGCCGAGTCAGGTCGAGGTTCCTTGCGGTCTGTCGCCGGCGTTCGCGCGAGCGCGCTTGACCCGTTCCGGGGTGTGGAGGGAAGCCTCCCCCCCCCCGCGGGCGCTGAGTCACCGCGACACGTGGTCCCACACGCGCGCAGAGGAGTTACTCTAAGAAGGGGCATCTTCGTCAGCTCGGGAAGCAAATGGACGTCACGCAGGGCGATGACATTGCAAGAGATAGGGATGAAGTCATTTACAAATGAGTGAACTTCACACTAACGCACTGACAAAATGAGTGCATGAACGTAACTTGCAGCGAAATTGCCAGCAGTGGCCAAGCAGTAGCTGTGAAAACGCTCCCTTCTTATTGTAATCTCTCTATATCAACTCGGTAAAAATAACATTACATTGATGTAACTGCAAGAACTCGTTACGATTCCAACGTACAACAGATTAAATAAACCAAATTCTCACACAATAGAAAGAAACACACCGATGTTTTGTCAAAAAAATCGAGTCCGCACTCAAAGAGAAATTATACTGAAACGTTGGGAGAATACACGGATGAGAGGTTCGCCAGTGATCACAGAACAAAGCGCGGCGAAGTGACTCCCGAAGAGGAGTCTTCCGGAAGGACCCACGCTTGTAGAGAAGATTCGCTGTAACGATGGGATGATTTGACAGATCGGGAAACAAGTGAACATCACGTGTACTTCAGAGAAGTATCCCTCCGCCGCGTCAGCTGTTTAGTTACGCCCCTTCGTAGTGTTTGTTTACGGTTCACGCGAGACATCAATAAAGAGATGTCTTGAGTTTCGGTTAGTTATATGCACGCACGCGAGTCCGGGAAATATAGAAATTTATTTGCATAAGTGGGAAAATGTCTTAACGTAATATCACATTCAATAAAAGAAAACTGCCACGAATGTAAATAGAAAGAAAATTGATTTTTCAGGGGAAGTTCAAATACCTTTTCTTTTCAGCAAATGGCTAAATCACTTTTGTGGTGATGAGGGTGGTTTATTTATAATTATAACACCCCGACTATCAAAACTTGGTACTATGCACTCATAACTCAAATGTGTTTTAATGATTGTTTTATATTTCACTAATGTTATGCTTTTCAATACATGTCTTGATCTACAACTAAAAGCTTTACTAAATTTTCATGAGAGTTATTTCCTTTACAAGCATTCATTTTTCAAATAAATATTTTAAATACTAAATCTCGATAGAACATCTCTATGATGTTAAAAGAATAAATGGGATGGGTATTAAAAATGTCCTGTAAAGGTACATAAATATATGTAATTTCACGAGATTTATGTAGCACTTTGACCAAAGGTGTGGAATTGTTAATTCCATTACACTAGGACACAATTTAATAATAATCACAATAATAATAATATTTCATTTATTTTCACATAAGTTAACGAATTCAGCAGTTGCACCTGAATGAGAAATTACTTCGCTTGGATGCAGTTCAAGCAAGCTTGTAATGAAACCGAAATCTGAGATATGGTAGAAAAGCAACAATTATTAAACAGTATTACAAAACAGAACCCTATCATGCTTAAAAGAATTATATAAAACATATGTTAATACAAAGAAAAGAAAATTATCAAAACCGGTATCCAAATTCAAATAATATATAATACACAATATAATACAATACACAAACCTACAATTATAATACAATACACAAACCTACAATTATAATACAATACACAAACCTACAATTATAATACAATACACAAACCTACAATTATAATAAAGTACACAAAATTACAATTAATACAATATACAAAATATACACAAATAATACAATATACAAAATTCAATACCACATACATTTAAACAATATACAAATTTAAAGAAATAAATTAACAAGGGTAGGGAATATTTATTTTAATTAATTGTGGTAAATATATAACATTTTGTTGTTTCCTTGTGTCAGTGGAAGTTTCCTAGAACAAAAAGAGAAAATTTCATTAGTGTTCCGTTTAGTTAACTTTTAATTAGTATTCTATTTTTAATTGAATATTTTCTATCTTCAAGCACCATGGCTTGTCATTATTTGGGTTCAAGAATATACTTCCCTAGAAAATCAGCAATATTTTATCCAGTCTCGAAGGTACAGTCTGAAAGATGGTCCGAGCCAACTGCTTCATCCTCGGGCAACCAAATGTGGATCTATTGAAGATAAAGTGAAAAGTAATAAAAGACAAACTTTACAATTTCATTAATTAAAATATAATTAAACTATTAAACAATAGGATCTTCTTTGTTCATTTACCCATAAATACAGTGCAGATCTGTTTTTCCTGTAAAAGTACAAAGAAAAATGCATGTGAATATTGAAAGACAATATGTTAATTACTATACACACTTTAAGATAATGTCAACTATACTTACAAATCTTCATATTTAACACCCCTCTCCTGATTGTCCTGGTAATGGGTTAGCAAGAGGTTCATTGTCATCTTCATTATCTTCATCACTTGAATTCTCTTCTCCTAAATTGATGATAATGGGTTCCACATTTATGCTGTCCCATTTCACTTCTCGATTCCAGTCTTCTTCAACAATTTTCTCTGTATGTTTCACATAGTTTTCCCATCTGAATCAGGTAATAATGTTCTCATTTAACACAATATACATTTCAATGATTATCTAAGAAATAGTAACAAACTGTAAAATATAATATGATTATCATTCACTTACTTCTCAGCTGTAACTTGATGAAGAGCATCGTGCCAAACTTGTTTTACATGAGCACGATCAAATTGACTTCCAACATGAGTTTTGTAATACCTCTTGCAATCATTCCACACCATTTCTATTGGATTGTAGTGGCAGTGATAGGGTGGTAGTCGCAACACAGTATGTCCAGCAGCATTAATAATATTGTCCACACGGTACCTACAAATATTTTACTGGCATGAAAATATTCTACTTCACAAAAACTGTTCTGAATATTCTGAACAGTGTCATGTTTCTTCATATTAGAAGGCTTAACTCAATATGAAATACTGACTCCTAACACATATCATTGTAGAACATTCATAAATACAAATTTAGAAAATCAGTAACATATTTATTATTAAATTTGCTGACCACTATCTGTATTTGTAAATTATTTATTATAAGTGGGCAAAGCATTGAGAGAAAATACATACAGTTTCTCTGGCTTGTTTGATGAAGCTAAAGCAAACAGTTCCTGGTGAAGAGAATCAGCCCTAAATGGAATATTGTGGTTTTCCAGGAAGTTTTTCAGTTGCAGTTTGGTCCACTTTCTTGTAGGTAATCTCTCCAACTGTAAGCAGAGAAAATACTAAACTATTTCCATAATTTCCTTTTTGGAAAATAAGTCACATCATCTTTGTTGTTTTGCATTTTGTATTTACAGAAATGAGAATATTGCTATTATATTGTTTCTTACAGAGTACAGCGCAATTGATATTCAACTGTTACTTACATGAGCACTGTGATAAGAAGCATTATCTAGCACAATAACAGACGGTTCATCAAGTTTTGGAAGTAGGGTATTCTCCATCCATTCCTCAAACATCTCCCCATTCATTGTTCCATGGTACTCTTCACTACTATTTTGCGATGGAAACACTAGATCTGCATTATCCACAAACCCCTTCTTACCTCCTGCATGTAAAACTATATAACGTTGTCCTTCCCTCAGATTCTTTCTCACACAGCTGAAACTACTTGAGTCTTGCCAAGTCTTGGTAGCATAACCTAACAAAAAAAGTTGTACAAATATCAATATCAATTATGTGAAGTGTTTAATAAAGTACACACATTATAGTTCTGCAATTACCTTTCGAAAAAAACCAAGTCTCATCTAAGAAAACAAAATTACTATCTACATCTTTCAAATTTTTATACTGCCGTAAATATTCTATTCTATGAGCACTAATATCCGCTCTTTCTATCAAGGCCCTTCGATTGTCCGTCTTCTCCCATGAAAATCCCATCTCCAATAATAATTTTCTCAAAGTTGTTCTGCCACCAGAAAATCCCACATCCTCATTTTTTCTGACTTCCACGATCAAAGAATCTAATGTCACATGTTCACCTGCAAAGAAATGATCATCAATTCAAACAGGAACTTCAATAGAAATATACAGGTCAAGTAATTAAATATAAATTAAAACTTACCCTTTTCACACATCCCGTAAATATTTTTTCTGATGACACCTTTGCCGAAATCGTCCACTTTGTCTATTACAGGCGCTTTTCGACTTCTTTTCTTCCTAGGAGTCCTCAATTCATGAATGTTCTGTTTATAATACCTAAATACACATAATTCATAGTTACACTTTTATCAATTGCACAATAACCGTCATGAAAGTGTAATTATAAAATTATAAAAGCTTACTTTAAAACCGTATTTTTGCTCAGATTCAGCAGTTCTGCTGTGAGCATAAGAACAGATCCTGCTTCAAGTCTTCCTTCACGCTGCATTTCTTCAATTTTCCTGGCAACGGATATAATGTCTTCTTGTCGCTGGCGTGAACAAGGATGCACTTTGCGCCCACTCCGGCTTCTCATTGTTCACAATCGTGATACAATTGCACAAAAAAGCACGAAATATCACGAAAAGCTCCCAAACACAGGTTGCAAGTCGCCACACAGTACAATCGTGATACAATTGCACACAAAAGCACGAAATATCGCGAAAAGCTCCCAAACACGTTGCAAGTCGCCACACAACACAATGCCGGAACACGTGCTCCGTGTTGACTACGTATCTCACATTCAAGACTCGATTTTAAAACAAACATAATACTTATCACATAAAAACTACATTCAAAATCATTTTTATAAAAAAAAAGAATTTTTACATTAGAGCACAAAGCTCTGCACTTCCTAATTTCAATTATTTCTCGTGGCGCACTATATTTTCGTCGGACGAGGACATCACAGCAGGGAGCGTCGTGGCTTCTTACAAGTTAGCCAACTGCAAACGAACGAATGGAGGAAGAAGAGTCTATTAAGTTCAAGGACACAACGACCACAGAATCGTCAGTTGTGTTGCCAGCACTAGCTGTCAAATCATCCCATCGTTACAGCGAATCTTCTTTTTTTTTTTTTTTTCTACCGGCGGCCGGCTCGGCGGAGTGTGACGCCGCGCCGCTCGGCCTGGGGACGCGAAGATTTGGTATGGGCAGCCATCCACCATCAACTACATTGGAAAAGGCTTAGCACTGAAACTTATCCGATACTTTTCCGTCTCCCTGGTGAGCCACTGCCTCCGCCGCCGTGACAATAGTAGTTTCGAAGGTGCTGATAATGTATGGTGATAATGTATGTACGATAATGATAATGGTATAAAACTGTAGCAAACTGATACACGTACTATGATCATGTATGCGATTGATTATTTCGGATTCTTGCGGGGCGACGTCTGCTATAATCATTAATCCATTAATATGTGAAGAGGATGTTTTTATAACAGGAAGTTGCAGTGTTCTCACCTCCCCTCTGGATGATGAGATCCGGAACCGACCTACACTTGGCTTGCAGGATTTTTGAGAACCCAATCATTTGAGAATGCAACTCAGTTACAACTTACAATGTAACAAGTTAAAGTTCTCAGTACCTGCGCGAAACGTACCACGTATTTTCATTTATTTCGAAAGTTGAATATGAATAACATTGTAGTTTGACTTACAACTCTAACACTAGTTTTTTGCAATAAGGCGCAGCATATTGGAACTTGTATCTTTATGTATGCCATGCGTAGTATAATGTTTTTTTCAATTGGGATGTTATAAAGAATACCTGCATTATAATAATAACGATATCCACTGTAGTATTCTACGTTAAGTGCTTAACACATTCCTTCTCTTTTTCAATTCCCTCAACTGCTTATGGATTATTCGAAGTGGGACAGCTTTGTAATAAACTACAGTGCCTCTCTTTTGCTTACATCCCAAAAGGAAAAAATATAGCAAAACTCCGTCTTTTAAGTGACGCAGGCCGTTATGCAGCTTTTGTGTGACCTCACACGATCCGCGCGGAAGGACCGCGGGAAAGGAACACAGGAGGTCGCGTTGAACGTAGCGGTCTGTGTCGGACTCGAACCCGACCATCCTACGCAGGAGCGGCTGAACGTGACACCGGCGCTCTGGGGGCGACCGGCGGACTTTTGCACGACAAAGCGCACGCTACACAGAGCGCTCGTGCACACCGCTGACTTCCCGCTGCAGAGAGGCCAGCCGCGCGGAAGACGGGGCGGCGGCGGGGGCGGGGGCGGGGCGGGGGTGGGGCGGGGGCGGGTGTGGACGTCGGGCTTTGCTGTGGGCGCAGGAAGCGGCGCAGGCCACTGCAGACGTCATTCTGGGAAAGGGGTGGGGTACTGAAATGTGTCTTTACCCGAGGGTTCACACGTTTATTGTGCTTTCGAAAGGAAATATAATAATTTTTAGAATATTACTTTCATGCCGACCGGGATGGCCAAGATGGCTAAGAGTGTGTACCGACCCAGCGCTTCGCTCCGAAGGGTCGTGGATTCAAGTCCCGCCTTGGGCATGGTTGGGCCCTTGTCTCTCGTGTACGTGTCGTCGCGGAGGGCCTGGCGGTTTGCTGACCCTGGATCAGAGGAACCCGCAGTGTTGGTGTCTAGTGTACGGTCGAATATACGTCCCATCGGGACTTACACTGGACGGCTGTCGGCTGTATAAAAACCCTTGGGAAAGAAGGACTTTACTTTAATACGTAATCGCTTGATTTAGATACGATGTATCTGACATTTTAGATTTTTCATACTGCTAATAATAATTTATGAAAGAGACTATTAAGTCTTGAGATTTCGTGAAAATGAGACATTTTGATCTACACAATTCTGCTGGAAGAACTAGTTGGAAATAAATTGCGTTCGCTTTCCACAGCGCTCTAACAATCGTCTGACAATATGGCAGAACTGCGAACGGGTCACAGTCCACCAGTCGCGCCGGGAAGCCCGCAACCCGGAGAGGGCCGGACCGCCGTCGCGTTGCGCCGCGGCGGAGGCGCCGCCTGCACCCGGAAGCGGCTCCCAGGGCTCCCCTCTACCCCCTCCCCCTCCTCTCCCCACTCCCCGTTGCCGCGTGGGCGCCTCGCGTTTGATCCCGAGAGAGAAGTTTCCACGTGAGCGGACACGAGTAACCGAGGATTTCCATGCCAACTGAAGGGGAGGCCGCGGCTGCCGCGTGGCCTGGCGAAAATGGTGGGCGGGTGACGACTCCAGACGCTTTCACACAGAGAAATATAAATACTTTAATCGTTTATCTGCTGCGGCAGATGGAATACAATATTCGAAATGTATTGCATAAGGGAATTCCATGAATAGTGCTTGCACGGGAAGAATCGAAAACACTTGTTGCAGTTTCGTTTTGTTAATAAAGTTTGCATGAAGTCATCGGAATCGCATTCACTACAGAAAAAAACGTTTAAATACGTCAGTTCCATCACGTGATCAAATCGAGACTTTAAGCTTTCATGAATACAGTATGAATGTTTATTAAATTTCTTTTTACATTTTGGGCTGGTTATTAATAACACTTTGCAAGATATGTTTCTCGGACTAGACTATCACATTAACCTAAATAAAACATCTGAGGGTCCCTCGACCCCGTTGAACGATACGGTCTTCACAACTCGATACAGTCTAGACAAAGGAAGGTCTAAAAAATCTCCATATCTCTGCTGGAATTGGAGCTCACGACAGGCATTCTCACAAAGTTCTACCTCCCCACATCTGTTATGAGGACTGTTACACAATGCAAGCCTCATACCTCCCCATCGCGTGCTCTTGAAAGCGGGATAAATGTCACATAAACGGAAAAAAACAGAGCACGAGATCGTTACGTGTTTGACGCTGCGGACATAAAAATAGACCCCTCTCTCTTCGCATATTTTAATGATCATCTATGTGCATGTGCAATTCGTGTATCATTTTCTCTACACACACAGACACACCTACGTATATAAAATAAATAATATGTTACTGCGCACGTTTTATTGACTTTTCATTATGCTAGACTTGAAAGCAGTGGGGATATTGTTATTTAATTCTATGTTCTATAAAATCAAATAATATTCTGGTTGTCCATGGAAATAGTGGCTGCAAAAGTTCTTTATTATCAAACTATGCTTAGAACGGTCGTTGCTATCATTTTTCATAATTTAACTACGTATGATAAAGAAACCTATTTCGGTGACTCAGGGGCTTGGAATTAAGTCTAAGTATGTTGAGCAAAAGTGTCCGGGTTCGAGCTCCACGCAAAAGGCATGTTTTCTTCACTATGTGATTTTTGTGAGGTTGACTTTCTCATATCTGCAAGGATCTTATCTTTACACCATTTTCTCCTTAATCTTTCACCCCCTCGTGATCCCCTTGCCTCTCTTCATGTAGTGGAAGGTAATGACAGCCACTGTTATCATCAGACCAAGAACGGTGAGGACACAAAGGAACTCCCCCCTTACCTACGTTCGCATATCGAATTTGACATTATTATTTCTGTTAATATTATTATTTTTAATTTTATTATTAATGATAATTTTATTATTATTGTATGTATCTGGCATTATAAGGTCACTTTAATCCCAACTTTTGCCAGCTAGCTGTTTTCCAAGGCATGCGCCATGTTTTTATTTATTATCCACGTTTGGGGGGTGAGGGTGACATGTGGCGAGAATGACAAATTCCCTTCACCGTATCTGGCATACTTGGCCTGCCTGACTTTTATTGTAAAGGAAAGCTACAGCTCTATTTTTCGCTCCGACCTAGAATTGAACTAGGGATTCCACCATGGAAAGCTATTTTCGATTTAGCCATTGTCGATGAGACATCTGAGAGGCTATTCTTGTTCTTCTTCCTATTATCGTCATTATTATTATTATTATTATTATTATTATTATTATTATTATTATTATTATTATTATTATTAAAGCTGAGTGAAGAATGTAAGCTCAAGCAGGCCAAATAGACTCGGTACGCTGATGGGAATTTGTTATGTTCGCCACATGTATCCTTTACCCCCCGACGTGGTTAATAAATAAAATCACTACCGGGTTCTGCAAACAACACTAGCTGGGAATGTCGGATTAATCCCACCCTCAAAAGCCAAATACATACTTTATTCTTACCATCATCATCATCATCATCATCATCATCAGCACCCTCACCATCATCATGATCAAAGAAAAGAGAAAGGGATTCCCGGGATCAAGAAATCTTGCACAAAGAGCACTGGCATTTTTCGTGTACGTGTCGGTGACCAAAATTGGCCCGCGCCTAGAGAGCTGTGAACTGTTCGTGCGCCGCCCTCGCGTGCGGTCTCGTGGGCGTGGGCGTGGGCGACTGCCGCCAGGCGTCGAGGGCTGCCGCAAGGGATCGCGCTCGCCGCAAACAGATTTACCTCTCACGTGCGCACACTTGCTGCACTTCAAGAACGGCAGCATGGATTGGTGCGTTCTATTACATGTCCGGGTGATATGCTTCGTGGGTGAGTGGTGGGAGTTTTGTCAGTAACCAAGAGACTGAAGAAGAAATACTGTGAACTATGTGTCTTATATAGAGACATAATTATTGTCTGAAAAAATAGAAAATATATAATCAATTGTTATTGAGAAAATTGATGCAAGTAGATTAGTTATGTATTAGTTAATTTATAAGTGACGTTAATTATTTTACGGATGGGAGAATTATTTGATTTCGTGTTACATATAAGAGCTGATATGAAATAACCGTATTCTTTCACAGAGTATAATTAAGCTAATGTTTAAAAAGCAACGTAATATTATTTTTTTTTAAATATGATAGCATGCAAAGTATTGTGTATCTTGCCGCTGTTAATATTATAAATCATTTCATTTTCCAATTTATTAGTTTAATGGTTGAAATAACATTACTTTTATTAATAACAGTAATCACATAATGGCGTAATCCTCAGCTCATGCTAATATATTAAGTCTATTTCTATTCGTAACTCTTATTATTGTCGAAAGGCTTAAGTATACTTCATTTGCTTTATCTTCATCTTTTCTAACCCCCGCACCACAAGTGACCAGGGCTTTCGTCCTTTGAAGCCAAATGTCAATATGCAAGGCTTTTGTGGTCTCAGACTTCCGTATGAAACAATTTTACTCTACGGATCACACGCCATTCTGAACTACAGTACTATCGTTAAGGCGACCGTTTCTGGACATTGACATAAAAATGTGCGCTGTGTACGAATTTAATTCACCAAGTAACATTCCTCTTGGTTAGCCAGTTCACTAGCAATCGGTTTTCTTATTTCATTGAAAACAATTTTTTTCGCGTTTCTTGAATATAAAAACCAATTGAAATCACATTGAACTGAGTATAAAACTTTTTTTTATGTTGACCTCATTACATTTTTAAATTCCAGTTTTTATTCCAATTTATCTTCATTTAAAGGTTCTGGATGGGCTTCGTGTAACTGTTGTATTTTTGTTATTAAGACTCTAGAAATTGCTTAACTTCTATGTTCAATTTTCCTTTACAAATTTGGAGCCGTTTTGTAAGAAAACTAAGCTTCTCTGAACACTCGCAATTTGAAGCTAATTTTCACGGACAAGTTGTGAGTTTTCGTGGTTCTTTATCAGAAATTCACTTGCCCTTACAAATACACTTGTTCTTAAAAATTCAATGAATTATAAATCAGTGGAGCTAGCACATACAATATATATATATATATATATATATATATATATATATATATATATATATAAAGCACATACAATATCAGACACTTTCTAGAATTATTTGTAATTTTTCAATTTTAGAAAATGTAGAGAATTCACAAAAATTGGATATGCGACAATTTTATTAAAATCAAAATTTGGAGTAATTTTTGAGAAAGTTTTGAGTATGTTTTCGGGATTTTATGTGAAGTAAACAACAAAAATCAAATAATTGGTTTCAATTTGCGAAACCTGAAGCTAGTACAAGTCATTCGTAGGATATTCATTAAAAAATAGTTTACGAAGGAATGAAGGGAATTCAAAACCTGTACTTCCATTAAAATAGGAAATCGTTTTTCCGCTGCCTTACATAAATACTTCCTGCTTATATATATATATATATATATATATATATATATATATATATATGTATTGCTCATTATTGAGGATATTATATGCAGAGCGACTACAAATCACCTTCTCATACTAACTTAACATTACTAACTTACGTAACTGAGTATAAAGAAGAAATATCAATGATTGCATTTCCGAACATTACGTTACCTGTTTTCATAAAAAGTTGTCTATGTCGACCTTTTTGAACTAGATCTTTGGAACGAAGTTTGAGTGAGGCGTACTATTTTCTATTGCGTAAGTCGAAACTGCCTCGTGAACATAGTTGCTGCCATGTTTCTTGTCACGTTCGAGTGTTTTGGAGGGCGCATCTCCTTCGAAAAGTGCGATCGATAGTTCGCGTCAGTTCGTTACCTCGCCGCTCTCATCGATTCTTGTCGCGGAAGTTGGGTGTCGGGTGTGCTAAGTACTCTCAAAGCAGACAACGTACACTCTGAACTTTGGCGTGTGTCACACCTCCTGCTCCATCGCGGTCGTTAACGTGTTGGCAGGAAAACTATACACGAATTTACAAGTCTCTTAAGCTGAGTGCAAATATTCTGAACAACCAGTATTCCCTATCAGAATGGGAAGAGTGAAGTGTACCATAAGGCGAAAGAAAGAAACGTCAGATAAGTGAAACATTATTTTGCATGCTAATGCGTTTTCAACTGATCCTTCAAGAGTGTAACATTACTCCAAAAAGTCTCTGAAAGAAAAAGAGAAAGCGGATTCCTCGAAGCTCCGAGATCAATCTCAACTCAAACACTGCTTTTTAAGGTGTTGTACGTTTGAAGCGTGGCGGTAACGTACGAGATACAAAGAACGTGTTGTCTGTAGACGTTGTAAGTGAATGTAAACACGAGATGGAAATTCATGTTTGTTCACGCTCTCTAAAATTAATGGGTATGTACATTGGTTTCTCTACTCAGGAGGAAGAAGGCGAAACATATTTTCTCGCGAGAAATACACGCGTCTTGTTCATTTCAGAGCGGTGACGCACGAGCCAGCGCGTATATCTCGACACTGGCAACGTAAGTCGAAGCACGGCGTTCAATACGAGAGTGAGCGGTGGGCGGTGTACATTGGCAGTGCGTTTGGGGGCTTAGTCCGCCCCGGCTTCGTTAATACAAGATCGAAGTTTGACGTCAAACAAATGGTGCGGGGCAGTGCAAATAAATTTACATAATGTGGGATAGTCAAAACTATAATTGATATTCTTTACTTGCGATTACCGTCTTTTATATAAACCTGAAAATTTATATAGTTGCTGATGAATGAAGTTATAAACATGATGTTAGAAATATTGAATACACTAGTTTAATGTCAAATGGCATTTTACACCTGTGTTTAAAATAGAATAGGAGTTTTTGAAAAAAATTGTCTTGTCGCATATTTGTTTAGCGCTTTTACTCTTAAAAGTGAATCCTACAAAAGCTCTAACAAAATTACTTTTTTTTCTAATAAGCCATACCGATGTAGCATTTTACTAAACTTTTCAATGCGTTAGTTAATAACTAACTTTAAAGTGATTGAAGTAAGTAAAAAGTTTAATTGTTATTGTAATCTCTTTTTTACAGCTATTGCTTTCCTTTCAAAAGTAAGGGGAAAATAAATGCTTATTGATAGTTTTTTTGCCGTTTATGAAATATTTCTGTCTGGAGTGTTAATATTATTTTCTTGGGTATCAATAACATATTTTTTTATAATTTTGTTGGGATGAATTGCATTTCTATAACTGTATCAAGGAAATATTGAAATGAAGCATTATCACAGAATCTTTTATGGCAGTGTGAACTATAAATAATAACTAATCATTCAGTTACATGTAAGTGATACATAAGTTTAACAACCTCATATCAATGCTATTCCGGTCCCCGGAGAACACCAATGCGGGAGTGTGGGACAAAGAGGTTAACCCCAAAAATAAAGGGCTGCAAAATAATTGAAGAAAATATTACGTATTTAAGATCAATGCTTCTTGTTTTTTGCAAATTATTACAATTATTTTCTGTTAGTTTGTGCTGAAATAGTTTCAATTTCATTTTGGTATGTCAGGTCTTATGGAATATTTGGATTTTTTTGTATTTGGGGTCCTTTCCGAACGGTCTTCTTCAACGTCTTCTCTTAGAAAAATTAGTCGACATTTTCTATGGTACTGCACAGCTGTCATTTACATCAACATATATTAAAAACATTATTTTCACGTATTCATAAGGCTGTAAGAAAATGTCACAATTTCTATGAAACGATTTCTCATTGCGATGGTTTCGAATTTTTTTAAACGTCCAATGAAGGATGAAAGACGAAACTATCGCTTAGATTTAAGAAAGGTTTACGTACGTACTCTAACTTACTTTATTTACTTCACTCTTCACCTAAATCAAGATAGAGGCAAAAAATACGCTGGTCCGTGTCGTTGCCTTTCCTCCCCTGTTGGTAGCAACTGTTAATGAGTGTTTTAGTAAAATTTAAGCACTATCCGTGCGACGTCATTCCGTGAGAACCGGTCGTTCCCTTAACGAAGACTCTGGCTGAGCCCTTTTCTCCCTCTCTGAGGCGCTGCTGCCGCGGAATTTCAATTACGGGCGTAGGCCGAGCGAGTAACCGACAGTCGCACATTAATTCCCGCGTGAATGGATACATAAAGCGGCGGCCGTGTTTATTTCCGCGCCTAACAGGTGTCCGCTGCGACCATTCATCTCTGGGACAAGTATAACAGGATATCGATCATTAATTTGGAGGTTGGATTGTTTCCATTTCTCAGCAGCAATATCAGAACATTATGGAACACCATGGAGTGGGAAGTAGGGCTTCAACACTGCGCTGAGACTTTGAGAAGTTTGGAAGGGTCTCGCTACCACTTTTTTGAGCAATATTTCTTGCACTTGCACGTTCTATTAGTTTCTACACAAAAGGTTTATTTGATGTGAAATCGTAATGCTGTGTTTGGAAATTGGATTAAATAAGAGAATGTTTTGGATGATATTGGTGCAACGGAGTATCAAACTAAAGTAAGTAGATCGATTTTCGAAAACACTCCGAATTACTTTTGAAATAATGATGGAAGAGTTTGGTTTCAATACTATTTTGGTAAATCTTTCGAACCTTCGCCGGAAGCGAAGGTTTGTTTTCGACATAAATAGAAAATTTAACTCTTTGGAATTCGTAAACTGACCTGATTTAAATGTGATATTTTACAAAACTACTCTCAAGTACACAAGATGAAAAATCATATTTTCTCATTTTGTATGCAAAACTTACAATGTAGTATGTAAAGATGATATCATAATTCAGCAGAAGAAAGGCTGACATGGTGGAGGAAAATGGTTTATAAAGGAAATATATATTCTCTCCACTCCTAAGCAATGAAGTTTTGAATCTATATTAATTTTTACGCAAGATTGAAAAAACCGATACACCGAAAAATGATGACTAGCTTACCAGAGTCCTTAGAGAGCAATACGTTTTTGCTCAAAATACCTTTTAAATTTCAGTTTTTCGTGTAAATGTATCTTTTTTTTCTAGAATATAAACTTATGGATTTAAATAACTAATAATATTTTCTTTAACGAATATCGGATTATCCTACTTTCCTGTACCTTACGGCACATAATTTTCTTCTTTGTTTAGTTGACTAGGATTAGCAGTTCGGTTTTTCCTTCAGGTTTTGTAGAATATGTATGGACGGTTTTCTCATTCAGGAAGGGCGGGTTAGTCTCGAAAGAATACGGCATTGTCCATTGGGATTCGAGTTCACGAACATCAGATCCTTGAATATGGCAGAACCATTTCCCAATGTAGTACTACAGTAAGTGTATTTTTCAGGCGATAGGTCAGAATCCATTGGTATGCATTCTGAAGCTTCTGACCAGTCAAGAAGCGATGAGGGGAAATATTTTGTTAACATAATATATCAGCAGAGATGACGTAGTTCTTAATAGAATTATTGCGAAATGTGGATACGCAAGGATACGCTAAACGTATTTTTTCCATGTACACAAATCGAACCGGTTCCCCCTTCCTGCTCATTGCCAACGGAAGCAGCAGCGAGGCCCACTCGAGTTCGGCATGCGGTGCCCGCAGCTCGCGTTGGAGCGTCGCGCGCGCGTCTTGTTTACATAACACGCGTAACGCATGGCGCCGCGTCGCGCGGGCTCTCTGGGCGGTCGTCGCCTCCCCGCCCCCGCCCCCGCCTCCGCCCCGCCCCCGCGCCGCTGTCACACCGACGCGCCGCGACGCCCGCGGGTATTTACGAGCCGGGATGGCGGCGGCGGCGGCGGTGGCGGCACGGCGCTCGGGACAGCCGTCGGGGGACGCGCCGCGGTGGAAATAAGGAAAGGAAGCACAGCGCGCGAAGGGGTGGAATGGAGGGGAAGAGCCGATGTTGATCTCCAGATCGGCTCCCGATAGCTCGGCGGCACCGTCATTGATCGGGAGGTCCTGTGGGTCGAGGCTGCGCGGTGACGGAGTTCCGGCGTAAGCTTCACAGCTCGCTTGAATTGCCCGGAGAGTTTTAGCGACCGAATGCCCTGATCGGTACATGTTTGTTGTATTCTATCAGTTAATAAATGTTTTGTTACTTGTTCTGATCATTTTTTGTCTGCGTGTGGACTCTCAATTATAAATTAATATACATGGTCACCGTCAAATTACTTCCCGCGCGTGAATGTTGAAGGATAATTAAACTAGTCGTAAAAACATCAATCGTTAAAATCATTGATGTTTTGAGGGAAATATATTAACACTGATCTTCTAATTTTTTGCGATGTTTGATTAACATCGAAATTTTAATTTTGTACATTGATGTTTCGAAACATGGATGTGTTGACGTCGGATCCTTAGTTTAGCCGCAGGGACGGGCACCGATGCGACGTGTCACACGGTGTTGCTCACCTTATTGACTTGAATTGAATTAATGCCGTATTGTACGTGGCGAGACTTAGGCCATGAGGCCTGAGGACCTTATTCTGCTTCGTTGCGACCTGAAGTCTGATAACGAATGTTTGTGTTTGTTGAATATTTGGTTCAATGAGATAGACAGGTTGCACATTTATTCCATTCACAATATAATTTGTGCAGAGGACCCGCCGGTACCTGGGCCCAGGTAGAGCGTTACGAAAGGCGGTTGGAGGCCAGGGTCGCGTGGGCCAAACCCGCGCTCCGAGGCTCTGTCCGTGCTGATGCTGGGTCGGAAGTCCGTGGTCCAGGAGAAGGTTCCTAGTTGTAGAAGCAGAGTCGTCGTAAGGGAAATCTGGCGTAGAAATATCAGATTCCGTAAGCCGAAAGAGAGGGAACCGAAACGTTGCCAAAATATCACGATCACTACTCATCGGTACTCACTGTCTGCCTAACTCCCGGTTTTGTTTGTTGAACCGAAAATAGGACGTGCCGGGTTTTAACGTCCGGCATGAAAACACCAATATAGTAAGTTTCTACATTTGAAGAATTGAATATTTAGTATATGTTTTATTTTTGACTTAGTTGAAAGAGCCTTGACGTCTCTGCAAAATTCCATGATTGCTAGTGATAAGAAAAACAACTGATGATTGTTCATTGGGATTCCAATGAGCTGGAGAATTGTCATGGATGTCAGAGGTACCGTCATTAATGAAGTTTATAACTTGAGAAATTATTAACGTAGTGTGTTGTATAATTGTAATACCTAGAATGAGTTGTTTACTCTTAGTTCGAAACAGATCTTCGTATGCATGTTTTGAAGACAAGCTCTGGAGAGAACCGAAAGCTAGAACCGAGAACTAATTCTCGACAACCTAATTTGAATACTGCGGTCTTGATATGAAATTCTGAGAGACGTTACAGCGGTACATGTCTCCTTGATCACACTCGTTTAATGTCAATTTTATTGCAATTGCTATTTTCAATTTTCACCCCTACTTTGTCATTAGGCAACAGGCTTACTTAAACATCACACATTTATCTCCTTTTCTAAATATCTTCAAATTCAATGTTTTTCATCGAAATTTCCCCCTTTGTTTAACTTTTCCGCTATTTCTACTAAACACTATCTCTTTGTTCACAACACTCCGATCATCCACCTATTTTTATCACCTAACGTCGTTCCGCCGCTACTCCTTCCAACCGTTCCTCTTGCCTCTTGCGATGTATCTTCCCACCACCCCCGCCTTCCATGGACTCCTCCCTTTGGCTGCTGCCGCTACGTGACTGCCCGCTCTGCCGCCCCGCCCCTGGCGCACGCGCGAAGCTTAACGAAATCATTGTTATGCGGCGCCCGCACCCGGCCCATCGCTCGCCTGTCCGCCCACTTCGCTAGCCAAAGCTCAATCCACCCATCCCCGCCGCTCCCACTGCTGCTCTCAATCAACTCGCGCGTTCTCTAATTCTCCTCTCCTGTGCATTCTGACCTCATTCTCTTCATCCCACCTTCCGTTATCTCCTCCCAGTTCATCGTTTTCGCCTCTTTCGCTTCTCATCTAAAACGCACTTCCTACGTCACACATTTTTTTAGACTAAAATTCCTTTTCACCACGCCTTGCAGACCTTCCCTCTTTTTTTCTTGTTCTCGTTTGTTCTCGTTCTCTTCGTTTCTCACCTGTCGTTCACTCGCTTAATCACTCACCACATCGCTCGCTCCCTGACTGGTCCATCCGCCCGCTCACCCGTTCGCCCGCCCCCCCACCCGTCCGCCCGCCCGTCCACCCGCCCGTCCACCCGCCCGACCACCCGCCCGTCCACCCGCCCGTTCACCCGCCCGACCACCCGCCCGTTCACCCGCTCGACCACCCGCCCATCCACCCGCCCGTCCACCCGCCCGACCGCCCGCCCACCCGTCCGCCCGTCCACCCGCCTGTCCGCCCGGCTGTCCACCCGCCTTCCTGCCCACCTCTCTGCCACCCAACCGTCCGTCGGCCCGCCCGCCCGTCCGCCCACTCGCACATCTGCCCACTCAGCTGCCCGTCCTCCTGCCCGTCGGCCGGCCGGCCGGCCGCCCCTCCGCCCACTCGGCCGCCCAGCGCTCCGCCGCGCCGCGCGAGGGCGACGCCCCGCGCGTTTGGGGAGGTCAGTGGCCACCGGTGGCGCCGCGCCGCGCCGTGCCGCATCGGAGCCCATCTGTTGCGTTATCGCCTCGCGGCGGCGGAGCGCTGCCACGCCGCTGCTCCGCTTATCGCCCGAGCAGCTCGCGTGTCTTACGTCAACTTCGGTTTTATGGCGAATAAGAAAGTGTGCGCGTTGTAGCCTTCAATGGCCGTATCGTGTAAAATGAAACTCCCGTGTTCTATGATGACTTCGCCCGATAGCGCCAGGTATGTGGGCGGAAAGGAGTGTAGCTGTTACGGAGAAGTGGTTGTTGTGATAGATTCGTAGTCTTATTATTAATAGTCAACGTAAAGAAGAGAAATGTCTTTACGTCTTGCATATATCTTCAGTGTAATACAGAAAATAAACACGAAAGTTTATGTGAAAAATCAAAATGCAATCATGCTGCAATCAAACTGCAACATGAATTAAACTTGTCTGAAAATCCATTTAGTTTCCACTTAAATATATTTTGATTGATTCTCACCCCGCAATTCGGCTCGGAGTAATTATAGATTGCAATTGTTACTGAAAGTTTGCAAAAAATTTGCAAAAATTCGTGCGTCTCTTTACTGACATTTGTAGCAACTACGATCGTAGCGAACATGACAGAGCGGTGAGGCAGGTGAAGTTAGAAGGGGCAGGATTAGGTGGAATAAGGTAAAACTGTGTGGATGGAACGGAGAATGTACGGAGCAGTTCAGACGACGGTGCATCAGGGCCAAGTAGGTCATAGTACTAGGACGGGGAATCACCATACATAAAATCCAATCCTTTTCCGCCTAATTGATTATTATGATTATTAAATACCCGTACAACCCAATATTATTCTTCTAATAGTCAAATACATTACAAATAGATTTCAAGATAGTGTACAATTTGAGCCACGATATATAACGTGTGTTGCGGGTTGCATTTGACAATGTGACCCTGTGTTGATTTTTTTATTGAGGGAGTAATGAAATGTGAAATTTGCATTTTTCACATACGCTTCCAAAGAATGGTCATTAATTACGTTCCCTAATGTTATTTTATAAATATAGGGTATACAACCGATGACCATCCTTTAAATTACGTGCCTTCCTTGTAAGTCCACCAAGCAACATCGCCGATTTTGTAAATCAAATGAGAATAACATCACATGGTTTCAAGGGCCAATATTCTAGATTTTTCATTTCGTCATAGTCAAGTGAACCAAAGCAATAAGAAGGCGTAATTAGCTGCAGGACTCGTTGTGTTGAAGTTGTCTCGGGGTCGTGGCAGAAGCGATGAGCGCCGCCCCGCGCAGCGCGGAGAGCGAAGGCCGCGTCGCGTCGCGTCGCGTCGCTTCGCTTCGCGTCAGTCGCCAGGCGGGCTGCGCCAGCCGTCAAGTCCCCTCGCGCCAGTTGTCTCCCCGGCTTCCGTCAGCCGCGCGCCGAAGGCCAGTGGCAGCGGTGGGGGTGGGGGGTGGGGGAGCCGCCCCGGCCGCTCTGATTAGAGCGCTGCCACGCGCCCTCCCGCTGCGCTCCCCTCCCCTCCCCACCTCCCCCTCGCCCACCCACCCCTTTTCGTCCGACGCGGTGGTCTTGCTCTCCGCCGGCTCTTTCTTGTCATCCGGGTGCTCGTTGTTTGCGTGAGCCTGCGTCCAACTACAAAGTTTATTGCAATCAACGCGTACGCTTAATAATGTTGTTCCTAGCGCTGCAATATACTGCCTTGTGTAATGTAAGGCTTATGTGATGCGTAATGCTTCTACGAGTACTTCATTAGTAATCATTTCATTCGTAAAGGGCTTGACCTTAATTGTTGAAAAATATTCAATGCGTCAACTCTGAATATCAATGAATTTATCTCATCAATAAACCTATAATCTATACAATTTTCAAATTATCATAACACATCACACAAGAATATTGTTAAGATACTTAAACAATAAATATCTACCACAGTTTGCATTTACTAAAGCATTTTGAAATATAGTTCTACTCATTTTCATCTACATCCTTACCTACTTCCGTTTAACCAACATGTTGCTGAACATCCTCCTTGCCAATGTCATGGTACGTATTTTCTAAACATCCTGTATCTATTATCCTCTACATGTATTTTTGTCTATTACTATTGCTCCCAACATTTCCGCAACTGTTTCTCGAAACAAATAATTGCATAGCGTCCCTGCGCTGCTGTGTAGCGGTCGTGTCGCCAGCCGCCCTGCCACCCTCGCTGCCACCCTGACCTGTTCCCCCACCCTGAACCCCCACTCCGCCGCCTCCCCCTCCCGTCTTCCTCTCTGCCCCCGCTCTCCTGCTCTACCTCGCCGCGACAACGTCCCGCTGCTTCGCCATCCCTTCATTTCGCTCCCCCTTCTCCCATTCTACCTACCCGCCCGACGACAACTCAGCCATTGTGACATCCTGTTGCCATACCGCCCTGATGCCTTGCTGGCCCTGCCCCCTCGTTGCCGTCCTATGCTACCGCACAAACGTCCTTCTGTCGTGTCACCCTGTTGTCATGCCGCCTGCTTCCCTGTGACCTGCAGCCCTGCTTTCCTGTGAACGTGCAATCCCCCTTCCCTGCCGCCCTGTCACCGTGTCATCCTGTCGCCCTGCTGCCTACCCCTGTCATGTGTCGTCCTGCTGCCCCATCGTCTCCACACGCTCCAACGTCCTGCCCCCAGCCACTGTGCCATCCCATTGCTACCCCGCTTCCCCGGCCGTGCTCTGGCGTCCTGCTGCCTCTCCGTCACTTCGCCTCGCATGCATATTCAGCGCAGGTGGCCCTACATGCACTAATTGCGCGCGCTGAAAGGCTCCTGACGAGCGGCCTCGCGGGCGACGCGCGCGCGCGGCAGACGAGCTGGGCGGCGCGGGCGATGAGGGCGACGGGGCGCTGGGAGCAGCGCGGGCGGCGCTGGTGGTGGGGGCGGCGCGGGCGATGAGGGCGCTCGGGCGCTGGGAGCGGCGCAGGTGGTGGGGGCGGCGCGGATGGTGGGGGCAGCGCGGGCGATGGGGCGTTGGGAGCGGCGCGGACGGGGCGGGGCGGGCGGCGCGGATGGGGTGGGCGGCGAGGGCGGCGCAGGCGCTTGGGGTGGCGCGGGCGATGGGCGTTGGGAGCGGCGCGGGCGGCGCGGGCGGCGCGGGAGGCGCGGGCGGCGCGAGGGGCGCGGGCGGCGCGGTCCCTTGGGACCTCTGCACACGGCCAGCCCATTTGCGTCTGCCACATTAATGCTGATCGAGCACGCCGGTTTAATCGTCACCTCCTGCATTTCACCCCGACACCGCGAGAAGGCCGCGTCCTACTTCCCTCTCTCCGTATCATCTCCGCCGGTAATAATTATTCAAACTTACACTGAGTCGGTTATACGCCCTACGTGTACATTCGTTGACTATTCCATATAATATACCTATTGAACATGTAGAGGATATTTTTCTCATTATTTGTAGACCTAAGTAGCTAATAATTACCATCCTAGGCGTGAATTAAATCTCGCTTGACTATACATTTACTTGAACGCGATAATTTTAATAAATCCAATTAAATTAAATTACATAAACAAATAGTAAAGATAAAAAGGTGCAGATATTAACACTGCAATAACAAACTGAATTGTAATTATATAAATGGTTATGCTTTGTCGTATTAGTTTCAAACGACATTATAATAATTGTGAGTGGAAATGAGGTTTGATTCAAAAACGTCGAGAACTACCAACTCGAGTGCAGCTCTCGAGTCCGTGTGGCGTGACTGCGAAGAGGACGTGCAGCGAGCGGCGAGGAAGCCGTGGTGACAGGCCCCTCTGCGCTGCGAAAACATCCAAATGCTCATCTTGTTAGTGTCCCTCGCCGCCGCCTCGTTCCTTTTGACGAGGCCGCACGCCCTCGCTGTCACCCCGCCTCTTTGCCGCTGCATTACTACTACTCCACTCGCCTCAAATTAACCTCAATACAGCGGTGACAATTCGCGGAGAATTCCCCTGGATTCGGTATAGCGACCGGTGCGTAAGTTGTTGTGATTGTGCAAGATTTTACGTGCGGTGAAAATATCTATAGGTCGTCGTATTTGAGGACCTTGTCGATTTACGAGACATAGAAATTAATACTTTTTAATAGGGACACTCGTATATTTTATATTGCAAACATTGTTTAAATTAGGAGGACAAGTAATAAATAGTTTTCAGGATATGAATGAATTGCAAGTATTTTTATTGTCATATGTGAAGTGGACTATGTGATAAGTTTGAGGAATTAAAAAAAAAAAAAAATTGACCAAAATCTTAGGCACAACAAAAAAGATGTTCTTAAAAATAAGAGAAAGAAAAAAGCAAAGAATAGTATTTCAAAAACTTAGTTTATATTAATTGTCAAAAAATTGCGTTGATTCGTAAAGCATTACGACATGCAAGATTAATGAGAGCTGACGGTCTGTTTTAAAATCTTGCATAATATTTTAAATTTCTTTAGTGAATTTATCACTGATCATTTGTCTTTTGTGTTCGGGTTTAGCTATAACAAAAAGAGCTTGCAAATACCTTTAAAAATATCCGTATAACTTAATTTAAGTTTGTTTTTTCACAATTTCCCATTTACCTTGCTTGTTTTTACTGGAATGTTTCGTATAAGTTGAAATTTCGAACGTAGTTCAGCTCTAAGAAGTTAGGGCAACAGTTATACTGCGTTGGAACCCAAATTCCGCTGTTAATGCTCATGTACTAAATGTAGTTAAGAGACATGAGAATAGGGCAAATAGGTGATAGAATGAAGAAGATGGCCGAGCGAAAGACAGCCCGGAAAATAAAAACGGACAAGGAAATGGTAAGGGGAGCGCAGAGAAAGAGGCAACGCAAAGAGGAAGAAATACTACCGCCGAGGTCCTCAGGATCTCTCTTGAAACACATTACAGTCTTCCTGTGCGTTGTCCTTTCTCGCAAAGCCATAAAATGCTCTCCTAATGGGGTGGGATACTTCTTATTGCTAAATTAGGACGGTTCCGGTCTGCGTGGAACTGGAGGAACGGGAGTTGGCTCGACGGACGCTCAGTGCCGGTTGAGGCGAATGAGCCTCTTGCTGAAGGTGCTCACCGCCTTGTAAGGCGGGATTACTTTCCTCGGCAGCTGGGGCGCTGCTGTTGCGGGACTGAAGGTCCCTCGACTTTTACGGATATTGACACATTCTGCGGTTCATTAGGGGGGAAATATTGGCAGATCGACTGTCCTTTTCAGGGGAATCGGCTTGCTTATCGGTTATGATCTGTGGTCCCCTTTTCCAATGGAGCTGAGAGTCATTGGAATGGTCACCAGACTCGACTAAATTGAGGAACTGAAGTAAAAGAACACCAACTGGTGAATGTGACCAAAAGTTATATAGTGTCGATTCAAATGTGCTTTATTTGACATTTCACGTGATAGCCTGTTATGTCGTGAAGAGGGAAATGGTGTAAATCAAGCAAAAGTATCGCAAATCCTACGAAACGCATATGTATTATTTCATGAAGTAAATTTGTAGGAGGAAAAAAACACATGAAAATGTTGTAATAGAATACCAATGAATATTCTACGTAATACTGTACATAGCAAATATGAAAAAGTGGTCATTGAAAAGATGCTGTGTTTGTGCTGTCACCATCTTAATCATTCCAGAACCGACAGGTCGTCGAATTCCTTTTGCAAAGATGCAGATAACCATCTATTTAAATGCGATTGGAAACTCCCTAGTGGCTGCATTAGATGCAAATTGTTGTAACCTACTATAAAGACGAATGGAACAATATATTATGGAACGTGTGGAACAATATATTATTTTACTCTGAATTTTAAAATACTTTAATGTTATTCATCGTTGTTTTTAAGACTGCGCACATTTCGTTGTATTTTCGTCAGACGTGTTGTGAAAGTCACCACGGCGACCTGAATATATCTGCAATCTATCTGTTTGTTCGGAAGCAGACATCCAAAGAAACCACAAGGTCGGGCGTTGTTCAGCCTTCGAGGAACGTTTCGCCCAGTGGCCCAGCGAGCGGGCGGCGCGGCGCCGGCGAACGGGTCGGCTGCTGGCGGTGGGCCTGTGCGCCGGATGACGCTGCGATTTCGATACAAGCGAAGAAAAAAAAAATGAATGATGTTTTTTTGTTTCTTCTCGGAGTCCGCGAGCCGTGATGACGAGGCCTATCACAACACAAAAGGCGTCTCCGCGTCGCGCCGCGCCGCGCCGCGAACCGCCGGTCGCTACGCAGCGACGCGCCACTGTCTGCCGCCACGTGCGGTTTAAACGAATTGAATTGGTGGTGGTGTGGTTTGACGGTAAGACTGGGCTCACGAGACCACCTGCGTATCTGTTAATTTTGCATAATCTATATTAATGCATTTTGGAACGCGAATAAAGTGCAACGTTAATTACGCTTTTTGCTTGCCAATGAATCATTTTTTTAAAATTAGGGTTTATGTTACTCCTGGCAGAATCATAGTTTTTGCCACACCAACAGTATCCATAACTGAATACGTACATGCTTAGAGATGTTATTATAGACACAGGCATATGCCTTGTTTGAAATCTCATGACGCTTCTTAGTAGTAGGCAAAAACACCAATCACTCGCACACATAACGATTGTCATGGTCACTACCCTTTTGTATGATCTTGAATATTTGGATAAATATTAAAATATTAAAAAATCTCAAAAAGCCCTCGTATTGGATATAAATAATAATAATAATAATAATAATAATAATAATTTATATTATTATTATAGACACGAATTAGCTGTCTTAGGGCACAAATGTGCCGAATCCTTTCTTACACCCCAAGTTTTTTGACCCTGTGGGGACAAAGTATGAGATGATGATGACGGGTGAATGAACAATCACAAACATGCAGACACTAACACACAGAACCATCTCCGATACGGGATTGGAACCCAACATCCTCCACTCCAAGACCTCTACGTCAATACTGTCTTAGCGATCTCAACTACCCGGAGCAGCATATTATTTATTATTATTATTATTATTATTATTACTATTTTAATAATTAATACAGTGAAGGTGTTTTACAAGCTATTTAACGTCAAGAACTTTTGAGACTCAACAGGTGTTTGGGAAACGTTTCCAATGCGACGTTCATTCGAATAGGTCGAGACATTAAAACAACCCCACCGCTACCCGCAGTGATAGGGTCACTGCAAATTGCATAGAAATGCAAAGGAAGCCCCAATACCAACCAACACAGTAAAACAGAAAGAAAGGAAAGGAATGTAAGCACTCGACCGGTATCCCGACGTGTGGTAGTGCATGTCTGGAAGTGTTAGTGTGGAGGGGAGAAAAGGGGGCAGGGACAGGATGGAATAATCGCACGCGGCCCGTGACCAGTTTGCCAGGGTACTGCTCCAGCATTCACATGGTATTGATCGACTGATTGATTGATTATTAGTAATTCTGGGTGCGTCAACTACTGAGGTTATTAGTCCCGTAAGTATAATGCATGTGTGTTTTTGTTTGAGAGGTGACGGTGATCTTTCCCCCCTGTATGGCGAGATTCGGCGCCCACCTACCGTCGGCTAGCAGGGTTTTCCCCAACTAGGTATCTCCCACCAGCGGGGAATCGCCACAGCCGGGGTAAGCTGTAAGCCCGTGGCCGCTCTTCTGGCATGTGTGGTACTGTAGTGCATGCTAGTGTGTGTGTAAGAGGTGAGGATAGGACAAGGAAGAGAAAAGTAATATAGGGCGCGGTCCGTTGCTCGTTTGTTAGGGTACTGCTCTGGCATTTGCTTGGTATTGATCGGAAAACTATATATCAGACCCGCGGCCACTATAATTTCCCACCAGACAGCGACAGAATTCGACATAGCTATAAAGTTTGTGTCGAAAATACGCCATCGTCTGGACTCGAACTGTAGGCCCCCGGTCAGAGCCTCTTCAGAGCGAACGGCAATGCAACTCTGAGCCCAGCCCGCCGGTGAACTCTTCGCCAGCGAGCCAGCGAACCCCTCCGCTTCCGCAGCTGCTGATTCCGTCGCAGCGGGCGGTGCGCTTGCTCGCTGGTGCCGTTTGCGTGGGCGTGCGCGAGCGGCCGAGCGAGCCAGCCAGCGTGCGCGCTGGTCGAATCCGGTCGGCGCCCGCGGTGGGCGCTCCCTCCCGCCGCCCGCCGCCCCCGCCCCCGCCCCGCCCCGCCCCACCGCCCGCGCCGCCCCGCCCGCGCCCCGCCCGCGCCCCGCGCCGCCCCGCCCCTCCGCTCGCGCCCCCCCGCCCGCCCCCCCCCGCCAGCACCCCGCCCGCGCCGCTCGCCCGGGCTCCTTCCGGGCGATCGATGCGTCGGCGCTGCCCTCCGCCCGGGGATCGCGCCGCGCGGCCGCCTACGCGCCGGGATGCTGCCACCTGTTTGACTGCAAACCGCCATGGACGTGGGCGGAATAAAATGGAATGCGCGCGGACGCTTTTGGAACATGCGTGGAAATGATGGCGTTTTAATAAACGAAACGCTCGCGCCAAGTTTCGCCCCGGAGTAATAGTTAGGCTGAGAAAAATACGTGTGTGTAGTCAACGGATTCGTGGATGCTGCATGCAGCCAGTTTGTGGAAAACGGCCCGTAAAGGTTCTCGATTTGCTGTAGGTTCGTGAACGTTGATTGCATAACTGCGCACTCCATTCCCTTAATCAGGAATCAGTTCAATCTAATATTTCCCTGTTATCATCAAACATGTGCATGCCCACTATGCAAACGTTGTTGGGAGTTTCAATTACGTTTTAACAGTGCAGGGGCCTGATTTTAATGCAAGTGCATACTTTTTTTTCTTTATTCAGAAAGTCTGCTCACTTGACATGAGTACGAAACGTCTAAATCCTAATTGTTTAAACTTGATTTTACGATGAATATCTCGGATATTTTCTTTTTTTGCAGTAAGCATTACATTTCATCAAATTTATAAATATTCTCTATATTTTTGTTGTAACCTTTTATCGATCCTCGTATTCATTTACTATATTTATTTTAATATATTTAATTTTTAATTTGATTTTTTTACTCTTATATTCATGACCTATTGTAGCTACTGTCAATTTTCTGTACCTCAATTATGCATTATATTAAACAGGAAAATCACGATAGTTATGAGTAATACATGCCATCCGATCCATCTTGAAACTTGGTAACGATGATATACTAACACACGTGACTTCAGCGTAACAAACGTGACTAAACGTTAAGGAGGGGCTTTCTCTACGAATGAGACCAAGCTGGACGCGAAAAAGTAAATAAATTTCCATGTCGTGGTATAAAGGTGGCTTCTAGGAATTGCGTTCAATCGTGCTTGAAACACTAGTTAAATTTTTGGGCGGTAGACATCCCATTGTAGAAACTGATACTAGTATTTCTACTCTTTGAGATGTCAGATGTCATAGTAACCATAGAGTGCCGGATGACTGTACCGCGTGGAAACGTTATGAGTAACAATGTAATGCTAGGTTTATTACTTTTAGGGCGTGTTTTAATGTACATATTCGATGTGCATATTATTTATTAATGCATATATATCCGATCACTAGGTATTGTATTTCATATAGGAAATAGAAAATTTAATGTCGTTAGCGAGCCAGCCTCAACGGTATTGTTGAGGTAGGATTTGTTTAGTAGCAGCAGTATTCGCTGAATTTGTTACTATATTGGGCAGACATATCCCTGAAACTCCGGACTCCGGATCAGCACTCTAGTTTCCTTAACCCGAGTTGGCGGTTATTTCCTGACTGAGAGTAGTAGATTTCCGAGGGTCGGAAAAACCTCGCTATGAAATGTCGGGCTTGTGGCATGCAAAAGAATGCTGGCCAAATGCTCTGCAAAATGAAAGCCTTCGACAAATCCCATCCAAAGCAGATCCCATATTAGTTCAGTCAGGTTGGAAAACAAGAGAGTGGAAAGCCATAGTTTGCGGTGCATGCTCGTTACCAGGCTTGTATTAAAGGTCCAGAAGAAAACCAAACATATGAGAGCGCAGTTAGTGTGAAAGATACGTGATCGCACAGATCAACACTAGGTGTTTGCCACTTTAAATAATTTATTGTCTTGGGCGTGTTAATACTACTTTTGCGTTAGAGCAATTAATTTGTAATTAGATTATGAATGGCGATAAAACTTTCGTAGGTCGATTTTGGCTTTCTAAATCTAGACCTTTTGTACTGTACCAGTCAGTAACTGGAAACCCAATACCCCGACTTCGCCAATAACTCGAACTCGTTCTTTGCCTTCATCAGATTCGCGAAATGGAGGTTCGACTGTATCCATTTAATATTATTGCTATTCGTGCGCGCACGCGAGGGCTTGGCTCAATAGCTTAGTTAGTTTGCTTTGAAGTTAGCAAATTGAAGTCTGGGCAAGACAATGCCGTTCCCGGAGGGCGGTGACGCCGCGCCGGCGCTGTGGCTGCTGGTGCATTGTGCGGCCGCCGTCGCGCCACCGCCGCCCTCCCGGGGTACAGGACCGCGAGCCGCACCGGCGCCGCGCCGCGCCGCCCCAGCCCGGCCCGCCCGGCCCGGCCCGGCCGGTGCAGCGGATGCGGATTACGTAACGGTTGGGTAATAATTATACAAGCGGCGGCAAAGGGGCACAAACGGCCACTTCTTTGTTTAACGACCCCAATGCGAAAATTATGCGGGAGTGAGATTCGCAGCAATGTTCGTGTCGTTGATGGCGGACGCGAACAGCTATTTTTTTTTCTTCCTCGGATGTGTTTTTGCGCCCGAATGTGGTGCGAATGACAACTAAACTCTTTGCGAGCTGAAACATTGAGAGGCTTCTTGAATGGGAGGACTGCACAACAGAAATATTGGGCGCACAGGCGCCCAGAGAACCAAGGGCTTGGGGTAGATGATACAAGGGGGCAATTTATCTCTACCCTAATTTCGTTAACAGAATTCATTTCTCAACAACTTATGACGTTAAATTTGGATAGAGAAATATATTTTTCATTTGTTCTGAATGGAAAAAAATCGTGGTCTAATTAAGTCAGGGCCTGGGGCAAGTTGCCTCAGATGCCTTCCCTCCTCTTCTGGGCGTCCCTGAATGTATGTATTGTTGCGAGAAGGGTATCAAATGCGCCCTAGGGCCAAACTAATAAATTTTAACCATGTATTAACAAAAATGAATCAATGCACCATATTGTGCATAAATATCTATAATAAAAATAGGGTATCGACATTAATTGAGGATTTTCTAGGGATTTTGTCTTTTCTATTCGAGAATTGTCACCGAAAAGGTATGTGCGCACGGACATCTGAAAAACAACACTATCTCCTGTTTTGATTACGTCCGTACTATAAATGCAAGCTGTCCAGTTGAATGTTATCGGTAAATCTTTCATTACATATGCGATCAAGGTTATTATTTATCGTGTCACTGACCAAGGTCGTGTTTCTTATTGAAGTTGTTTCTCATGCTGTACATATTCACCCTGCTGGAAATTTCCAAATGGAACTCATCGATAAAAAAAAGGGTTGCATTCTCGTGATTGAAGGAACGCGCAGGGCGTTTTCTGTGGTCAAGTATATTATTTTCTGATGTTTGGGAAATTTCTGTTCTGTCGGGGAAAAGGAAATTTCGTTTTTCGCAGAAGTTCTGAATTCCGGAATACCGTTCGGTCCTAAATTTCTTCGATAAAGCGAATTTAATTAGACAAAAGCTTTGAAGATAATAGAAAGATGTAAAGCATTAATAGATTCCAACTTTTGTTCAATAAAACTAAGATAAATAATTATTTCGTAGAGTATATTCTATACTTCGGGGAAATATTGCCTTGATGAATATGGAACTGAGCTAGGAGGCAGAACATTTTGGAAAAGTGAAGCAAGGTGTTACAGGTTTCTCAGACTGGTTGAGATAACGCGAAAAATTCATTCCTTACTTTAACTTCGAAGTTTAAGAAGCATGTCCAGGGCGGTGGTGCCGGGGGCGGTGGTGTCGGGGGCGGTGATGGGTCGAGGATGGTGGTAGTAGCGGGAGCGTGGCTGAGTGTGAGGGGTGTGCCGGGACCGGGGACTAGGGTGGGGGAGGTTGTGGAGAGGGTGTTGATGGGACGACGGCGGGAGTGGTAGGGCGGTTGTGGTTATGGTGGCAACGTGGGTTGAAGTCCAGTTGAAAAACTGCGATTCTGAATTTTGGTCGTCCCGTGTGAGTGACGGCTGATGTTATTCCTAGGAATTGAATGTTGGGAGAGACATGTTTTACTAAATTGTTGAAATATTTTTTCCTGTCACTTGTTTTCATGTAGGAGAACATACCGTTACGTCTAGTTTTACAGCTTTGCCTCACAGTAGAAACGTCAGAACCTTAATATTCTTCGACAGTTTGTTATAATATGACAATTTTATCTTGGTATAATTATCTAAGTTGTTGTCGATTACTAATGAATGACAGATCCACTTTCAGATATTAGTAGCATGAGTTCTTTATATTTTCCTTTCACTGAATTGATTTCATTGTGTAATTGATAATATAATATCTAAATGTAAAATCTGTTGGGTAATTGTCCGTGTTAGAGAATTAATTGGCACATTACCTATTTTAATGATCGAATTGCTGTAATTATTTCTACAACTGATTTGTAATTATCTTTTCTAATATTGTTATGATTTGATTGTTTCACATTAATTTAGAGATTACTGGAATCTCGGAACTTGTGTTACTGCGCCACCCTTCCAATAATATCTTCAAAAGTCATCATTGTTTTTGATTTCAGAGATTTAGCTTTACACCCACCCCTCCCTTCGGATAATCGCGGGCATACAGCATCTCAGCACGTTTTTAGAAGAAGATTTAAATCATCAAAATTACCCTGACCAGAAGCATACAATGCTTAAGCGATCTTAGCTAAACCGATATCTAGATTCAGGAGTACCAAAACGTAATGATGTTTTATTTACGATGTCTTCGACTATTGAAGAAATAAAATTTGAAAATTAGTGCAAAAGAAACAAATATTATTTCACGGAATAGTCAGCGCTGTTTGTAGCGAGAGAAGGTTTCAATGGCGCTATTTGAGTTTAATCTCGCCATATTATTGAATTTGTGTGTGTGTTATTTTTATACATATTTGTTATGCATATTTCTAATAGTTTATTTATTTTGTTTCAGGTAAGTGTCATGAAATATCCGAAACCCATTAATATTTACTGGAAGCTTCCTTAAGAACTGTGTGATGAAAGAACCAATGGTAAGCATTACAACTTTTTCTCTTGTCCATGAAATCTAAGTATGTTTTCCTGAGGTGACACTTGAATATTTATAAGTAGGTATCTGTCTTTTTGAACAATTTTACAAAATAGTTTAGTTTCAGAAAATCTTTTCTATCTACAAAATGTTTTGAACTTTTCATTTACGGAAGTTATGTCCAAAAAGAGGAGTTGTTTAGTACTACATCAATGAAATTCCATAAATATTCCCAAAATCTCAGTCAAAAAGTTAATCTACGTAAACCTTAGTAGTGAATATCTACATGAATACCCAGGCCAATGCCTCCTTGTAGCGATGCCCCTTGTCCTACTATCACCCTTGCCTCGTCTACCATTTCGTGCGAGCTGCTCCGCCAACGCGCCGGCGAGGCGGTTCCGCGTTGTCGCACGTTTCACGCAGGGGCCGACGTGCGGAGCGAGATGCCGCGGGAAGATTGCGGACGAGTGCGCCGTAAACATCTTCCGGGCGCCGCCGCGCAGCCGTTGGGTCGCCCACACACACGCCCGCTCTCCTGCCGGTCCGCCCCCTGCACACCCACCCATCCACCCACCCACCCACCCACCTGCTCGCCCGCCCGCCCGTCAGCCCGCCAGCCCGCCAGCCTGCCCGCCCACCACACACACACACACACACCCAAACACCCACCCACCCGCCCGCCGCCTGCCCGGCCGTCCGTCCGCCAGCCCGCAAGCCTGCCCGCCCCGCCCCCTCGTCTGCCCCGCTCCCTCGTCCACCCCGCCCCCTCGTCCGCCCGTCCCCTCGTCCTCCCAGGTCCCTCGTCCGCCCAGCCCCGCCAAATAGCCTGCCGGCCCCACCTCTCTCTCGTCCGCCCGCCCGCTCGCTCGTTCGCCCGTCCGTTCATTCATTCACCTAATCACCCACCCTCCCGCCCACCTGCATGCGCTCCCTCTCGTCCTCCCGCCCTTCTTCTCTCCCAAGCCCATCGCCCATACCTCAACCGACTCTCTGTCTTCCTCCCCCCCCCCCGCATTCCCATGCCATTCCTATTTCCCCTCGACCTCCCCACCGGTGTGTTCGCTCATCTCTCCCGTTCCTCCTCCCGCACATTGCCAATCCCTGCTCCCCTCCCACACTTCCCCATCCCCATCCTCCTCCCATTCTTCGCACGCTTGCCTCTCCTCCCCGCGCTCCAGCGGCTGCCAGGCTGCGCGCGCGCGTACAGGGAACAGGGCACGACGCAGCGTCGCCCACTCAGCCGCAGCGCCCGCCCGCCGGCGGCGTCTTCCAGCAGACTTTTATCTCCCTTAAATTACTCGCCCCCAGGCCCGCCGAAAGGCTTTCGCGCGCTGTTTCAGCTTCGTCGCGGTCGCCCGTTGCCTTACGCGAGGTCAGGGGTTAAAACGCGATGGCGTAGGTTTTAACGGAGACGCAAATTTCGATTTTCTTTGGGGTGGGCGTACGTTTTCTCAAAATGTAGGAACTTCGAATGAACATTAAATTCTTCTTGTTGACGACTGACTAGTTCTATTGCAGTAGGTTCTCAAATACATTTTTGCGCTCCCACTCTTATTAGTACTCAAACATGTGCAATAATGTGTTTTAAATTTTAATGTGAGGCGTCACGTTCGAATTTTTAACGATAAAATTATATACAAAAGTAATCTTTGCAGACCAGTGTATTGTCGCTACGTTATTCTCTTCAATCGCTTTGTTTAGAAATGTGTCAGTATGAAAATTTCGCATTTCAATATATTTAAGAGGAAGAAGGGATAACGTGTATGGAAAATTAGTGATAGTTTCTGTGCATTAAGCAAAATTAATTTACACAAACATTTGTCAAACAAAGTACTTTTCGCTTACATTGAGCCAGACATAAAGTGTATTTTCAACCAAGTTTAGTGCTGCGAACCCCTTTTATCAAACCAGTAAGGGATTCTGGCTTATTTTCTTTCGGAAGATCATTACAGAAGTCAATCATATTTAAAGAAGCAATTCCCCACAATTTATCGTCTCTAACTGTAAAAAATGAAAAAAAAATTGGGGGAAGAACTGCAAAACTTTGAAACATGTGAAAGTGTATACAAAACTCGTAAATACGACGAGTACAGTCATTCTTTCGGCAATGTCGGATGTAATATTAAAAACGTGTTTCCAATAGAGAAAGGTCATGGACACCTGCCAAGACTCAAGTGTCAGACCATTGCAGTCGCAGAGAATTTCCAATTTGCAACACGCAGTGAAACACCATCGTATAGCGTTTGAAAAAAAGAACTCGTCCCTCGCACCCTCTCTTTCCTCCGCCTGAATCCGGCGAAAACTCATCTCCGGTCTCAAAAAGGTTTAATTGTGTGCATTATTTCTTTCGTCAATTCAGGGAGCAGTGAAGGGAAAGTCTGCCATTGTCGGAATACGAGCTATATTTGGAACAGTCGTACAAAGGATATTGTTTTGTGCATTGCGCACTGCACCTAACAGGATGCTTTATACTGTGATTCTCCCTGACATTTCAATACATGTATGTGTTTGATCAGTAACCACTTGTGTTTATTTTTGTGTTTAAGCTAGTAACTTACTTCAGTGATTATTCTCTCATTTTATGACATATTACGCTTTACGGCGAAATATTTGTTTAAAAATTATTATTTTTTAGCAAACCCATAAGGTCAAATATCAGTCTGTTCCTAGTGTTCAATCGTCCATTATATATCTAGAATCGAAAATACGAATTCATCGTATAATTTGATACCTTTCATTACCATCGTTTATGAATACGCGCTTTTTGAAGAGTATACACATGCATATCTTGTACAAGTTTCGTAATGACAAACGGTTTTATAAATTCACAAACGTTTGCCTATTATGAAAACAAAAAAGAGTATACAAAACATTAACGCAACCTACTACTTTAACTACTTTTAATACGACCTTTTCTAGTTTTTGCTATGTATCTTATATGGAATGGAATGTATATGGAATTAAAAATGGCACTGTGATTACCATAGACAAACGTTTCAATTGACAACATCAAGAAAAACAATTCATGTTATCACATATTAAAATTTTAAACATACTATGTCTTACTAAAATCATGAGCATTTTCTACAAACAAATTGCAAAGATGTTTTATAATTTCATGAACTGACCGCAAATGTATTGATTCAAAAGTCGACGAAGTCATTTTAGTAAATGTTCCGGACTACTTGGAGTTAAGTTTTACTGGGAATATTCTGTTTCTTTTATGTCTTAATTGTTACATGAAATCATTGGTATCAAACGGTTCTATGCTTCATGTGCGCAAAAAATTTAGCATTTTGGCGTAGTATAAAACGAAAACAAGTCACTCTCATTTCTCACGCAAGGTTTTCTGATTACTTGCGGCTGTCCGTTCACGCTGGCTCAGAAGCGTTCAATTCGACAGCTCAGGACATGCCCATAGCTGCTCCGATATGTTTTTTTTCGTTGTTTCTCCGATCAACACCGAGGCAGTTCTCTGACCAACGGTCCACGGATGGCGCGTTATATTTCCTTCATCATCCTCGTTCCTACCTCTCACACAGAGTTACTCCCTACACATGACGGGAGATCAGTGGTGAGAATAGAGCTTGTTCGAGACGGAGTGGTGCTCTCGCTCGGGGACCTGTAGGCCACAGGTCTGATTTCTAAACCTGCGAAGAAACACTTAAAAATTCTTCAATTAGAAAGATACTTATCAGAAATTCAGAAGACTGTGATACTAGACACTTGCCATATTGTGAGAAAGTTCTTGGGAGACGCGCTTGACTGAATTCAACCGTTTAACCAATAGTGGAGGGCCAATGAGTTCCGTGTATATGTGTATCAAGGAATGGAGATAGTGACACGATAGTGGAAGGTTTATATTAATGTGTTATTTCTATTATTTATTTAAAGTTTATTTCACTTGTATTCTTATATGTAAATTTGATTTCATTTGTGTTCTGATGAAACAAAACAATGTGTCAACTGTAATACGTCTTGAATCATAATTTCGATGTATTATGTAATGTCCAACATTGTTGCGAATGTTAATTAATAGTAATAATTATGTAAATATTTATTTCACCACCGACTCTAGTAAGTTAGATAATTACTTGGGAATTTGTTTTCCGTTTTGCAATCGCCAACTACTGTTGTGAGCCCTGACTACTCAACAGAAGTAATGTTGCAAATTATGTTTGTTCAAAGAACAACGGATGGAAGATTCAATAGATATCGAGTGATGCGGGTACTAATCCCGGCTGTGGCAAATCTTTGAACAAACATAATTTGAAATAATAATAATAATAATAATAATAATAATAATAATAATAAAAAAAGTATTGAGAGTCCCTGACAGCCTAAATCTGCTCCTTAGGCAACTGGTTACAATATGGAGTAGATTTTACACCGACTCACAACATGGTCGTGAAATAGAGGAAATAGTAATAATGCACTTAACAAATTCGTGGGAAACACAAATTTCCGTTGCTTATTAATACTTGTACTAAATCCCTACCTTCCCAAGAAGCGCTAGCGTGAAGCGCGCGCGGCCGCCGCGGCGCTGCCCCAGTGGCTTCGCGGCTCCTCTTTGAGGCAGCGCCCCACGGGCCACGAGTATTCATGGCGCGTTTCCCGTAATTAAGAGGGAAGCACAGGTGGGGGTGGGGGTTGAAGACCATTCGCCATACATGCATATGCACACCTCGGATTTAATTACTGATTTACAGGCGTTCGTTCTTCCATATGGATGAAATCGCCATAAATATGCAGGGCAGGGCGCCGATACCGCAGCGCCCCGACGAGGAAAGCCAGAGCGCGGTTATTTCCACGCGCGGAGCCGACGGGGGGGGGGGGGGGGGCGGTGAGAAGGCTAAAGCGAACGGTGTCATTCCTACTGGCGGAATGTCTCGTTTTCTATTATTGTATTACGGCAAAGCGTTACATATGTTGACCTGGCTAATTAACACAGGTGTTGCATTTTCCGGTGCGCGAGTAAAGATCATTTACAACGCGTCGCACCGATAGGATGATAACGATTAATAAGCAGCCTAAAGTAGTAGAAAGTAGTCAAAAATTAATCTGATGAAAGGCAATTTTTCTACTATTTTATTGAAGTGTCCGTTAATTTGAATTATCTCCAAATTTCTTCTTTAAAAACATAATTTACACCTTTACCTCAAAATATCTTTTATTTTAGGAGAAACAAGACCTAAATTGTTACGCATCAAAACACGTTTCCCTAAACTGTTCCCTGTTCACTGCCCTGAGGAAGCCTGCGACATGTCAGGCGAAACGTCGGCACCCCAGCCAACGACGCGGCGTCTCCCGGACAGCCAAGAAGTCATGAACTCGAACCGCGGAAGCTTACGTGTACGTTTCCCTAAAGAAAAATCCCAATTACCGTGAAATGAAATATATTTAATTTTCATTTTATAATTTATTTTTACTTACGTTGTTTAAAAGCACATTTGAACACAAAAAAGGACAAAAATGTACAAGGCGGATTTTTCATTGTGAAATTATAAAACCTTTAAAAAACAGAACGACTTTTCCGAATAGGAAGAAATAAATTAAATAATAAGTCTGTCAACTTGCACACGACGAATAGTCAAATTTAAACGAAAATTGTACTTCATTGGTATTATTATAAAGCGGATAAACATTGTAGGTTATTCATATCCTAATATCTTAGTAAAATAATTCTCGAGTGGTTATCAAACTTTAGTTATAAGATGTCTTACGATACTTAGTTTGAAAATCACTTTTCAGAAATAATATTTCGTAGACAAGTACAGTTACCCAATTAACTGAATGTCAAACACAATTTCTACAAAGTATAACAGGAAAAGATCCTCCGTAGGTAGGTGGAAATTATTCGTTTTGTAAACCATGGGCGCCTTTGACGTCATGTGCTAAGAAAGCTTGGTATTTGGCGGTCCTTGAAGTCTGAAAACTGTGCATTTGAAATGTGTTTAAAAAAAGGAAAATCTTAAAACTCATTCTCATCACAAAAACTACATTTTCTCAATGTTGTAACTTTAGTTCAAGAAGAAACTTGATAGAAATGATATTGACAGCCAAATGTTAGCAATAATCAGTGTTGCAAAAAGCAACAACTATAATATAAGCTGATATTTTCTGACGTTTCATTCTTCAAAAGTCCATCTGCCGCAAAAACAAAAATAAAGGGCTAATGACTGTGATTCATGATTATTAGTTATGCCTCTCTTCCAAAAAGTGAGATTCTCAGTGCAATATTCTGGCATGATAACGAGGCGTGGCCTAGAGTTGGAAGCGGTGCGACCGCAGAGAGCAGCGTGAATGGAAGGATGCCGTGAAAGCCTGTATTTAAATTTGGCGTCGTATCTTGGGTTGTGGTTTCCTGAGTCACAACGTTCCGGGCCGCACGGTGCACTCTAACCTTTCGTGACTAGACGTCTCGCTCCGATACAATGCCGTGCAGATCTGGCCACCGGTAGTTTTCGTAAGAAGCTGTTCTCACGGAAAGAATTGCTGGATCTATTGTAAATGGAGTAGACGTTCAAATTGTGATGTCGCACTCCCCCTAATTCGTACATATTGTATGACTTAAAGCGCAAATATTGGCATTTCTCTTTTGCCCCGACAACAATAAGTATTGAGATTACTGGCAATACACATTTTCTATGTGCTTATGAAAAAATATATCTCTTTCATGATCTAAACGGTCTAAGGCGTTTCTCTAACGTTTGTTTCTAGATTGAAGCAATCACTTTAATATATAGTACAATCAAATTCTTATTGGTTCCATGCTAATATTCAGTGCTTTGCCAATTATTGTTTTAAAAGTAAAAACATATTCTTTACACAACTCTTCCTTCAAACCGTCTAGCCAGAAACTAAAACGTTTTTATTTTATCGAAAGATGATAAGGATATACCGTGCTATTCATATTAAACGTACATAATCGAGTTTCAACACAGAATCTTAAAACTTTTCACTTTATTGCACGAAAATATTAAGATAGCTTAACTAAACTTCCTTACTCTGTAATATATTTATAATTGAAGTCGTAGCTACGAAGATGACTCTTATTTTTAATCTTTGTGTTGCCTGGTTTTCGTAGCAGCGCCTGTGATCTCAATATACGCAACCCGTTAAACTTACGTGCAAGAAGAGTTGCCTTATTTATATTGCGAAATTAATGAAATAATTGTTTTCTGTGGAATATATCTTCCCTCTATCATGATGACTGAAATTATTATAAATATGTCATGCAATCGAATTTCTTTATTTATGGAAAAGTATACTATATGTATTCATAAGGAATCAGTGGTACTTAAGTTTTATCTCGAGAGTTACGAATGATTTGTAGCTTAATTGTGTTTTATTTAAATCAGTACCTTGTCATTAAGCAATATTTTGTTGATCATAATAAATTTTAAATACATCTGAGTGATAAAATGTGTAATAAAAACCCTTCTGTAAAATACTGATAAATCTACAGACATTAAAATACGCACACTCGTCTGGCGCAACTTCTACATTCCAATTGTAATTCCTATTAATTCCTATTTATGAAACTTAATTAATAGTAATAACAATAATAATATTCTTTGTAATAATAAAATATTAACAAATACGTTGAAAAATTGTTTTTATATTGCTTATTAATATTTATAGTAAATCCCAAACATAATAACTTATTTTATCGGCTTTCTGATTGCATCATTTACAAAGCGATCTGAAAGTCTTTCTTCGGAGTAAAATGTAATAGTGTCCAAAACACGTCCCTTGGTGCTTTAACCTGGATCCTGTGAGGCATCCAGTCTGAACGGAGCAATTTACGTAATCAGAGCTCTTCCCCTCTGCCGGCCGAAGTCCTGGCAACGAGGGTAGTTGAATAGTGCGCTCTCTTAATGGCGGAGGCGGTGACGGCCGAGAGGAGGGGGCGGCGGCGGCGGCAGCGGAGGGGCGACGATCGCTGCTGGCGTTTCACTGCGCTGGTCTTTCGCCCCGCGTCGCGCCGCCCCCGGGCAACGCTCGCGCGCCCTCTAGCCCGCGCGCCTGCTCGCCCGCGCGCCCGCTCGCCCGCGCGCCCGAGCGCCCGCTCGCCCGTGTGCTTGCCGGGAGGGCGCGAGTTCGACGTCCCGCGTCAGACACCGGCAGACGGCTCGGGTGGCGCAAACAAGCCGTGGGGCTCCGCCGGCAGGGGGCGCTTCGCCGTCTGGCATTGCCCCCTCCCGCCATCGCTGGGCGTCTGCTTCCTACGCGCCTCCATCCCCCTCGCCGCCATCCGTTTCCCCCGTCAGTGCCTCCACTGTTGTCGATGATCATCGTCGCCTACGTCTTCCGCCGCTCTCACCCGCCCGATCCCGCCACCCTGTTGCCTCCACCCCCGTCACCCTTATCGCCTTTGCATCTCCACCGCCCTCGCCATTCCCTCATCCTACCACTCATTCTCAACCCCGTCTGACCTCGCCGCTCCCAGCGCCCACACATTCTCTGCCGCCCCCGCTCCCTGCAACTCCGGCCATACTGCTGCCCCCTGTCGTCCCCGCCACCATTCTGCCCACGCCACCCTGTCTCCGCTCTTACCCTGCCGCCCCACCGGTCAATCAAAGCCGCTCCGACCTCGCTCTCCACACCACAGTCTCCGATGCTTCGTGACTGAAGTCGTGCTTACAAGCAGATGCAGCTCGTTGCACTCTCTACGCAGCGAGGGGAATGGAATGCAGTGGTAATTGTGCTGGCGCTTCGCTAACTTACTTCAGTTGCAATTGCAATTGAATATTTGTTCAAAGGCACTACCCAGAAATGACACATTCCAGGTACAACATAGGATATTTGTTCAAAGGCACTACCCAGGAATGGCACATTCCATGTACAACGTAGGATATTTGTTCAAAGGCACTGTCCAGCACATTTCAGGATATAACATAGGAATAACAACGTACTTGAAAGCTACCTCAAACTGCCGATCTCGCTTTATATTATTTTAGTTTTATTTACTATTATTATTAATAATATTTTTTTAATGTTGCTTCAAAAATTACACAAGGACGGCAAGCTATTAGAAAGATAAACTCGCTGCTCTGGGGAAAAGAAATATCCAAGTCTACCAAGAAAAGACTTTTCGACTCTAATATAAGTATAACATTGTATGGTGCAGAAACATGGGAACTAAGGAAAAGAGAAAGAGAGAAATTAATGAGCATACAAATGGATATTTTGAGAAGAAGTTGTGGAGTATCTAAAATGGAACATACTAAAAACGAAGAAATTCTTAAGCGAATGAAGGTTCAAAAATCAATAATAGATGAATTGGAAACACGAAGGCTGAAATGGTTTGGTCACTTGAAAAGGCTTGATTGTGGGAGATGTCCCAGAAAGGTATGCGAGTGATTTCCTTTAGACTGAAGAAAAAGAGGTAGACCCAGAGAGGAATGGCAGAATCAGAATTTTAACGATATGCAAAGAAGAGGACTAGAAGAGAATGACTGGAACGATAGAATGGTATGGAGATTGGGATGCGAGAAATGGTCACAAGAGCTGTAAAACACTCGCACGAAGAAGAAAAAGATTAATAATATTATTTTATGTGTATCATTATATATTTTATAGTTAGTAGACTAATTTTTTCGCCACAAACAGCGGCGCACCCGAAAAATTCTTGTTTTAAAAATGGAAAATTTTCACTCCCTGCCTCCAAAAGTAACATAATACGTCCAAAAATTATCAACCGATAATTCTGTGGTAAAATTCGTTTTTAGAGTCCATGTGACGGAAAATGTGTATTGTTCCACGATGTCTATATGATTGGGTGTGTGGATGGACATGTCACTTAAATCTAGCGGGCTGTGTCACTCGTAAAGTTTTCAGTTCCGAGTTGGTACACACGTCAGAAGTAAGATCTGTTAACTCCTCTCCAAATATATTTAAGAATGGGCCAGATGGGGAGAAGATATTTGCAGATTTGTATTAAAAAGCTGCACAAATTGCCAATTACCTTAATTATAGGAGCTGGGACAATGCGATAATTTGTTATACCAGACCTCCTGACCTCAGCATCCACTACACACATCCGCTGGTCCCTGGGGTTTGGTAGAGGAAACTTGATTGGTAAATACTATGTATACAGAAACTACCAAAAAATATAATACGATTAAGTTGTATTTAACCTACGGTTGTGGGGACAGCAAGATGTGTCGTGAGACCGGCTTTACTGTGCTCGCCTTCAAACTAATCATTCACCAAAAGCAAATAATTTTATGATGTAGTACAATTTTGGGTAAATAATTATCTATTTTTAAATGAAAAGTAGAAAATTATAATATTATTCAGTGTTATTTAATCTACCGTAGTGTAACTCGGGTGCCATCTTTCTATGCCCATTATTCATATAAATTGACATGAACAAATAATACTTAGTTTCTAAAAAGTTGCATTTATTGCAAACCCACAATATCCAAATTCCGCAACATTTCACAAGACTAGGCAAAATAATTTCTCGGTATGCCAAACACCCCCTTCTTTCTTTAAATTTGTCTCTAATTATATGTATTTTAATAACTTAAATGTATGCGCTTAAACTTCCTAATGTTTTTGACCAATTACTGAGGCAGATTTGTTTAAAACCGTGAGAAGGGTTTATCAGTTTCCGAGAGATGATAATATGCAATGTAATGGTGTGTGATAAGAAAATAATGTTTCCCAGAGATTAAAGGACGTGTTAATATGATTATTTACTTTGTAGAACATCATTATTGAGAAAAATACCCAATAGTTTTTGTAGATCCATTTCTTTATATCCTTGAAGATAATCTGTAAGTCATCTTCTGATAATCTATAATTTCAGAAATAAAAAAAATTAAGTTGGAAAATAATTTAGAATCTGATCTTTCTGTTTTTTATTGTAATTTCGAATAACCTGCTTGGGTCAGTCTACCTCTCGGATAGACCCCTTCGATTCCTTTTGGAGCAAGCGAAGCGTTATTCAATGTGTCTTGGTCTGCTGGTGAGGACCTATCCATGCTTAAAATCCGTCTATTCTAATTGAAATCGCGTTTGTAAATAATCGTGGAAGTAGGTTTTAAGCGTATGAGACATTGCAATAATGTGGTACAAAATCAGATCTTAGCACCAGATGTTTGATTTTCAATTTTTAATGAGTATTTGGTTGTGTCAGTAACCTGAACGGTGGCTTTTATGTGTACGTCTATTTTTTAGAATAAAACACGCAAATCAGGCGTGCGGAAAATTGTGAAAATGTAAAAAAGTGTAAATGCAAATGTGTCAAGGGCATCAAAGAGTGGATTTTGATTGTAACAAATGAGGATGCCAATATATATTTTTTTCACTTATTGTTATTGTTTTGTGGAATGGAGACGAGGGTGCACGAAGCTCATTGCCGAGTGGTGACGAAGGGCGTCGGAGGATGAAAGCCTCGGTGGCAGCGGGCGGGCAGCACGGCTCATTGCGCGTGGCAGGCGGCTGCCGTGCCGCGCAAGGCGCCGGTTGGCGTGATGAAAAGCGGAGCAACGTTTCTTCTTCTGCATTCCCGCTCAGACCATATACACACACAGCACTTCTAGGGCCTGGAAGTTCGGTGTTGCCAATCCTGTGATTGCATCACGCAACTGAAAGGATTCAAAACAGTAAATAAGGCAATATTGCAGTATTGTTTTCTTACTGAACATAATATATTAATACTTACGTAGTGTTGCTTATTTTGGTAATGTTAGATGATGCGAGTATTGTGTTATACGATTCTTATATTTGGTTACATCATGCAAGAAAGGAGACCATTTGGAGGAGAACCGTTACTGGGGACCATTACTACACCCATCTGCATGTTTGAATATTGCTATCCCATGTGTTTTATCGCCTCTGTGTATAGCTGGTGTTGAAAACCCGCCACCGTCACCACTATCCTGAAACCTTCTCTTTGAGCTTCCTCTGTGGAACACTGGCAAACCAAAGTTCGTGTTGCGGCCCCCGCGGACGCGAGCGCCACCATCGCCGCCCCATGATTGCTACCGCCTCTCAAAGCGGTCGCGTGTTTGCGGCGCGACCCATGCGTGAAGTCATGCAGGTTGGGACGAAATGCCTGTTATCCTCATTGATAAATGTGTCCTGATTATAGGATATTTAATGCTGGCGAGTAGTAGAGGTGTGCGAATAATGGTCTGACAAAAACGTTAAATGGCACGTTGGAGGAGGGTCTTTGCAAGACCCATGCATATGCAACATCGTTCGCGATGCTATATTGGGGTATAAGGAAAACATCAAATTTTGAATTCACATTTTTATTGCTGTAAAGTACACTCAAACAATACTTAACGCTCGTTATTCAAATATCGTATCATTCATTATACCTTCAAAAATACCTGTTATTTTGGTTGATTGAAACGTATCAAACTTAACATTTCGTTTTCCGCATGTTCACACTCCGATTAATGAAAGTAATTATCGACGTGTTAATAGACGCGTGGAAATTATTATATTCTTGACACACGTGTTTTCAAGCGATAAAGCATTTTGCGGGCTTATTATTTTGCTTTTATTGTTCGTTGAATTATTTAAAAAACATTATTAAGCAAAAATATGTACACTGATCTATTGGTTTAATATAGATCAATTCAAAAGCAAAAATTGTAAGAAAAAAATCGAGCTACCGAAGACTAGTCGTTCTTTCAGTTTATGGAAACAAGATAAGGCGTAAAGAACAGAGAAGAGAAGTTGAGCTCTTTGACCTAATAGGAGACGGTTTGATAGGATAACCCCTTAAGAGCCGTGACACGTGAAAAGTATTTCTATAGTATTCTTCTAGGTCAAACAAATAAGTAAAACATCAGCTATCACTTACTACTACTAAATTTATAATTTATAAGTTTCGGTTTCAAAAGATGAATATAATATTTATTTAAAGGTCGCTTCATTCCTCGATATGTTTGGAAAATCAGACTTGCTTGGATGTTACTGTCTCCCACAAGTTTAATTATTCAGCAGAAGATTGCTTCCATTACCATCCCACCTGGCACGCGTGACCTGAAGAGGCACCGCTTGCATGTGGATCGGCGCCGACACTCGTGATAATTTGCACGGTCACCTGTGTCAAGAGAAATTACTCTTCTCATCGCGACAAGACAAGTGCTTTAGTGCTATAAAATGAAAACTGCCACGTACGTACACTATCATTCGCATCATTCACGGCATGGAATGTATCTTGTAAAAAAATACGGTGAAAGCTGTCCGTGGGGCAGGGGCTAAACAGAACTTATAAAACATTTAATTCAATTGAAGGTTCCAAATCAATCTCAAAAAAACTTAATATTGCTGGTCTTGATAAAATGATTTTCGTACTTGTAAAAAATTATTGTGCTACATGTCAGAAATAGTCATTTTTGCTTTTCCTCGTTCAGATCAATGTTGTCTACAGAAATAATTATTTCCTTTCGAAATATACAAATGAAAGTATATTCACATTGGGGCATTATAATGAAAGGTAGGCTAAGTTGACGACTGACGCCTGACAACACGTGTTCCGCTCTCGTCCTCATCTCGTAACTGTCTCTTCACTGCGTTCTTTTAACACGCCTGTACACTACCCATTGAAGCATATCACGCTTTTTTTTAACTTGTTTTCTTTTTCTGACGACCTATCTTATTTGGTTCGTCGTCTTTGTTCAATTGAGAGATCTGTAAGAAGCCATTTCACTCCACGTTCATCCCTATTTGGACGCCTTTTCGAGAGGATTATGTCGAGTGAGCAAGCTCCAACTACAGCGCGGTTCAATCAGGTCCTCATTCGGCGCGTCTTCCGGGGTCGCAATTGGAACCAGACGCGAATGCCCAGAAGCCGGCAGCGGCGGCTCGCGACCTCTGTTCCGCCGCCTCCTGGCGCCCGCAGCGCCAGACGGCGGTTCCAGGAGCGACGCCCGGCGGCAGCGGCGGCGCGTGCCCGCCCCGCCCCGCCCCGCTCCGACACCTCACGCCCCCCGCCGCCGCCGCCGCCGCCGCCCCCGCCCCCGGCCGCTGCCACCGCCGCCGCGGATCGATGCAGCCACCACGCGCCCTCGCCGCCCCCGCCGCCGCCGCCGCCAACCGGGTCGTCGCCATCGCCCTGGTAACGGCGATCTGTACGAGCGCTGCAGGCCACGCGCCCCGCCGCGCCCCGCCCCGCGCCCCGCCCCGCGCCCCGCCGCGCTGCACCGCCTGCCGTTTTATGGCATCTTGTACGAGCGTTGGCTTTATTCCCCCTCGTCTCTGCCCGCGGCGCGGGACTAGTGACAAATCGGAGTGCTCGCGCACGAGGCGAACGACAATAATCGCTGAACGCCGTAATGCTCCCTTCATTGAGTTGTGTGATTCACTGTTCGCAAAATAGAATCTCCGTCCGACAGAATGTACTTATCTGCTATTTCGTTATTGTGTTTTGAGAAAATAAAGAGCAAGTTAACAACTATTAAATGGAATGGAGAAGTCGCATGAACTCTCCTTTTTACTGTACCTAATCTTATAAACTCAATTTCCAATTATGCGGAATTTCTTTCTTCTCATTTTATTTGTAGTTATGTTTTTCGAATTATTGCCTTCTTTGGATACTATTTTTAATATGAGGGAATTAATTATGTTTTATAAATATGAATCTTCCAGATGGACTCTGCAGCTGTATGTCCAACAAGTGTTTAGAGACTGCAGTTTTTACATGTCTCAGTATCAATGAACATGAACTTATTTAGAGATCCCTCAATAAGGAAGAGATTTCATTAAGGAAAAATTATCTATCTTTAACATTGTGGATGTAGGAAGACGTCCAATAAAATTGCGCTTTTTCAATTTTCAACAAGTCTGAGATTTCAACGAACGTAAGACCTGTACCATTCTCTTAAGAGTTCTTTACGCTCTCTGAAAGCAAAGTGTGATCGGTACCATTTTTCAGAAAATATTGAAAATGTTTTTGATGCTTAATGTGAAGTACTTCCCAAAACCAAAATTTCCGTTTGGAACTCCCGAAGACTCGAGTTCATCCAGATCGATTCAGGAATAAAAATTTGGAAGAAAATCAACTGAACAGTTTTGCGCTAGCTTTGGTCATAGACGGACAGACATACCGTCAGATGTTTTGCCGTCCATCTATTTTTCGGTATCAAGGATCCACAAAGCATGGATTCTACCTACATCACGTGTTAGAGGACTTTTTTTGCTATATTTTGCAACAGGATGTATCCACTTTTTCGTTACCAGGGTCCAGCAATAAGAATTTTCGACCAAAAATTCCGTTATTCGACGCACGATTACATAACTTTCTCTTTTTTCAAAGTATCTTCGTTTGAGGAGTGTAAGTAAAAATTGGCCGCTTCTAAAGCCCTGTTCTAATCTCAGCCGGTTAAGACGAAACAGACACGAGAGTATTACTTGCTATTAGGACCTGTTATGTCACGACGTTGCAGGCAGGAATGATGGAAGCGTTTGTAAAAAGAAAACCAAATACCAAAACTAAGATTATTGCATGAAATTCGTTGTCATGGTTCTGGTGAAATAAGTAAGAAAATATATTCTTTATACTATCGTACCACAGAAAAGAATTTGAAACAGATGGGTCATGTTTATTAGTTATGAAGGAATTGGAAAACTGTGTTTGAGATTTCGAGCTTATTAATGAATAAATGAAGAGGCCATGAGTTAAAGAAATATTATATAATGTAAGCAAACGTATTGAACTCACAGAAAACTAGAAAGAATTGGAAAAATTATTTTATGAAGATCTTCAGAAATTATTCAAATATCAAAATTTGACATTTTGTTTATATTTCGTGATTCTAATATGAATAAGATGGGTTGCAGAGATGTTGTAGGAACCCACACTTTAAGCATCAAATCAGAACAGCGATCCTTTGTCCAACATTGACATTAAAAGAACATTTTAAGCACGCAATTCTAGCATAAAGAAATCCACAAAGGAATTACTTTTTTTAAACAATAATGAAACAAATTTAGTATGCGTCAATCAACCAAAAAGATGGAGTCAAACCCATATTTTAAGTGAAAGTTAACTAAGAGAACATCGAAAAAGCATTGAAGAGAATATTAACAAAAACAAAGAAGAAGATGACATGGAAGAATAGAAAAGCGTAATGTCTTGTAAAATAGAAACAGTAACATCCGCAATCTACATCTATCTATATACAAATAAAAGCGAATGTGTATCACACATAGACGCAATAACTACTCGACCGATTTTGCAAAAATGTTCACACTTTGTTATTATCAGTAAGTAATGGGAGTGTTTAAAGAGTGGTTTGAATTTAATTGGACATGTAGGTGGTTTCTTCATGATTTATTCGTTACCCGAACTCTACCCAACCTGCCGCACATTCAAGGATTAAACGCATCTTCACTGCGTACAAATATTCTGTCCTTGCGGTTGTGAAATATCGGCCGGAATTATTACTTGAATATTGGACAATTAAATCAAATTTCTCCAAGATAATGACAGAGCAAACGCGTGCCCAAATTTGAGAGAGAACATTTTAGCAATATGATACTCGACAACAATGTCCAAAACAGGACATAGAACAAACCAGCATTTGCGAGAAGTCTTTCATTTATTAGAATTTTGCCCAGCGTAGCATAAAACATGATTACAATCACGTGACCATTAGCTTGTCACATGCTCCCTTGCAATATCGTAGCATTGGCGGGTCCACTATTAAAGAAAAGTTATCTATATTTTCAATAGTATTTCCTTAGTTTAAATAATTAATCAGTACCTCAAATGAGCTACGGGCACTGTCTGTGAAGCAGTCTTAGAAAATGGAAACTTAAACCACAAAATTTTCTGCGTTTCAACATACCATCTACATCATAACATCTCTTTCGCTGGCATTTTCCCTTCCTACGTCAACTTACTTCTTGTTAATCCACTGCATCATTGAGCACTTTCCTCACTTGTCCTGCTTTTCCCCAGCTGGCCCTTCATGTACCATCCTCGGCGCGTCGTCGCCCGCCTTTTCCGGCACCCGGCGGGGAGCCCTCCTCCCGACCTTTCCTCTTCCTTTGAGCGTCGCCTACGCCAGCGCCGCCGCCGCCGCCGGCGACGCCGCTCACGCAGCACTCCTCTCCCCTCCACCCCCGCCTTTCCCTCCCCGGCCCCCGGCCCTCCCCCTCCCGCGGCGCGCGGCTCGCTGAAGCGTCCGCCTCGCCTCCTCCGCACTTTGCGCCATTGTCTACCGTTTTATGACCTGGCCGTGGAGGAGGAGGACTCCGAATTTTGTAGGGCCATTGACGAGGCGGGCCGCTTGCAAAACGACAGCGCCTGTAAAAGGCCCTCGGACTTGGAGGCCTCCTGCGAGTCTCCCGCGCTGAAGACGCCCGCCCGCCCGCCCACCCGCCCGCGCGGCGATGTGCTGTGCTGAAGTCAGCCAGGGCGACGAGGAGGGGTATTTTTGGCGGCTTGGATAGGTCTCGGAACGTGCAGAATTGAGTCGGGGCTTCGGAACGGCGTTGAAATGGCGAGAAAGTCACTCGTTGCAATGCTCCTTTTATTGCAAGGGGTATGTTTCATACATATTTTCGCGTGGTATGAAACAGGCTTTTTAAATCTTTCAGTTGTCAGCGTAACGTCGCAGTGGCGGAGGATTCACAAAATTTTTCTTGTACATTCAAAATCTTGAGAAGTTGAAGAGGAATATCAGAACGATATTGACATTGAACAAGTGGACAAATTGGCAAATAAAGTTGTCTTTCGTTTATTCAATTGCGTTTTCTAATGCTGTGATAACGGAAATGGGCGAATTAAAATTTGCTGGTTTAAGACTGACATGCGCAGAGGAATTTCTAATCTGGAATTACGGAAACCTGTGGAAAACCATTAACGTTTTTCTCAGCGCTTTACATTCCATGTGTTATATTTGTATTCGACCATACAGGCTTCTATTATCATGGAGCCTGTGTTCATGCTACCATAAAATAATGAATTCATATATGAATTTATTTCCAGCTAATAAATACTAATCATGTAATTAATTCTATCCACGCAAACCTAATTAATACAATCCATATTTTTCCAGTGCTACATAGTGTTTAACCGTTCTCGTCATGAAAATGTTATCCATAAAGTGCAACTAAAAACAATAATAGACTTCCACCAAACATAAATTACTGGTCAGAAGTGACTTTCTCTTCCCAATAAAACCATTTTAGTTGTCTTGTGTAGAAAAAATTTTTGAGAACCTGTTCCAGAAGCTGGTTTATGCGCATAGAAACAAAGAGTCGACCGTTTTGTTCTTATGTGGTGGCGTCACAGAAGATTGCATGTCGCTCGCTGGGTTACGTGTGGCGTAAAGCTTCCCATGCTCTCTTATGACCCGCGCGTTTACGACGGTGGCGTAGCGGTGCGGGGAAAACGGAGACTTCGCGACGAGAAGTCAGCTTTCCCGTTCATTTTCCTTACCTCTTCGGACACCCTTCTTTTAGTGCCTTATTGCTTCTTGGATATTTGCCTCCAAGTGGAGGGTATTGATTCTTGGCTTGCCAGGGGCACTGAGGCAATTAATGAATTAATATCATTGTTGTATTTATATTATTACAAGAATTTTGCCTTCGCTTATCGCGTCGTATCAATCACAATGTGAGACCAGTCTCACCTTATGCAGAATTCGAACCCACTGCTCTTGGGCAGATCAATTGACGCTGCCCCAGACTTTGACACTGGCACAGTCGTCAAGTTATGACACTGCAGTGCTTCTGACCTGGAGGTCCTAGGGTTTGAATCCTGGCGGTGGCAATATTTTCGGTTAAGTTCGGACGCTGTCCGGAGGAGAATTCTGGCAGTCAGGTGTTCTGAACGTTAGTGTTCCGTGGTTCCGTGGTAGCAATTAACGCACCTGGAAACAGGAAATAATCAGCTGACGCTGCAACTGTAGTTGTTGTTATTGTTTAGGACGATTTATTTAAAATAAATTGAAAAAAGCAATGTCTCGTCAGAACATTTATATACGTATGTGATATAACTCCATTAAAATAAGAAGTTATGAAACCCAAACATTCTTGGCACTGCAAAACAGGGAGATAGGCTGTCTAGGCACTTCAAAACAGGAAACATTCCTAAAAATCGACTGTAAATGTACCTATAGAGGAAAACGTTAAAAAAGAGTCATTTCTCCCGGTGAGAAAAATGTCACAGTTTTATACTATCTAATATAATATTATATATTAATCTATCTAGTATAATGTAGATGCCGGAAATGTCAAAAAAATTATCACTCTTCTTTATTCATGTGAGGTGTTTCTGCCATCTTTGCACAAGACAATGGCCAGATGGTTAAATTTATATGTAATTGCGTAGAGAAATCGCTCATGATTTTTTCAAGCATGCCTTTTATGCCCAGCATTATTCCCAGCATCCTCTAACTCAACTCCGTACTTGAAACAGCGTGATTTATGTTTATGCATTAGGCCGTCTGCAGCGACATCTTTAGTAGGAAGGCATCTTTAGTAGGCACGGTCTCTGAAATAAATGAATTTTTACTTTCTTAACTAAGTCCATTTGCAGTTAAATATATCAGTAAAGAAATAAATAAATTTTTAACAGCGATTATTATACCGGAAATATAAACTTCCAATCGTACTATTACACTTCACTCTGTACTACTCAATCACCTATTACATTTTTAATCACTCCCATTCTCTCGTGTATTATATTACAATATTTTTATTCTATTTTAATGAATGCACTGATGATACGAGTGTAATTGCATTGTTGCTTGTGTAAATAAGTTTGTTCTGTTAAGAATAATCCTAAATGCGTTAATAAATATACCGATAAAATACATTTTCAAATAAGAAATTTATTATTATATAATTGAAACAACGTTTTTGCTTTGCAAAAAAAAACTATTTTTCAAGTTTTTTTGTTCTTAAAAATCTTTATTGTTAGTGAGACATGTAGTAATGTACAAAATATGAAGTCATTATATTGAATCATTTAAATTGTATTCATAACTTGCATTTTTCAGAGAATTAAGACATTTCCTTTAGGAGGATGCAGGTACGGCACAAACGCGATTTATGTATTTTTACTGTGTCTAGTGTGGCAATTTTTAATTTTTAAAAAAATGTGAATTAGTGCAAATTAGAAGTACAAACTTGCAGAAATGCGCTTTCAGATTTAATTGAAATCAATTATTCTTCAGGTATAAATTAGCCAGAACTGTGTGGATGCCAAGCCGGTGCAGTAATGAAACTCGCCGACTGCTCCATTCTCCTAAATATTGGGATCTGTTATGACATTCCGTGTCTTCGAATTCTTTTTTCACTGCTTTTCATTTTGAAAATATAAAACATTTATGTGATTTATTTTTATTTATCATGGTCTTATATTCTTAGAACGTCTTGTTTTGTTACACTTCCTACCATCCTCTACTTCGTCGACGTCGTGTAACACAATATTAAATATCTTGTTGAGTGGAAACAGTCTTTTTGGTGTCGTGGACAAATGTGCTAATTTTTCAAAATAATATATATAGAATCGGGTGCAGGTATGTGATTTACAAACACCTGAAGTGAAAAGAGGACGGTAAATTTAGAAAATGTTTGAGATCTTCTGTAGTGCTTATGAAACACAATTCACTATAAACAGTTATTTTTCAGCATTGGATGTCAATGTATGGAATCTGACAATAATATTTTGACATTTTAAAAATTATATCAATTTTAGAGAGCAGATGCTCCCCTTATGTTCTTTTTGTCGATCTTCATTGTTCTACTTTTCATGATTCAGGAAGGAGAAAACAAACAAAAATATTCCGTATTTTCTCAGTTACTTATAATTCTTTGCAACTTTTCTTCATTCAAATTATTTTGGCTCGTTTCCAAACATTCCTTCCTTCGCCAAAAACATTCTGCGGTTTTGTTCTCTATATGAATACATTTTTCCTAACGCCACCTTTCCTCGCAAGTCTCTTCTCCATTCCACTCTTCCGCCTTCGTTACGGGCCACACTCAAGCGCGCGCTCCTTGCGGCCAAGGGAGAAGCCTGAGCAGTTTGGCCGGCGGGTGCGCCGGCAGGCGTGTGCACGATTCCCCGCGTGACTCTGCCCAACTGCGGCTTCTGCTCGAGCAACGCGAAGCGCTGGGGAGAGCGCCGAGACGCCGCTCCCGATGCAAATGTTGCGGCTGCCCGCATGTTTCCGGCGGGAAAGAGGACGCGATAATTAGGAGCAGATTTTCGCTTACAAATTCCCGCAGCGCCGTGGGCGGGCGATGCGGCGCGCCGGTTGCTGTTCTGCGTTGGCGGCGCTCGCCCTGCCCTCTTTCTGCGCCGGTCTGCGCCTCGCTTCTCGCCGCTCCGGCCCGCCCCGCCTCCTCTTCCCCCGCTTCGTACCGCCCCACTGCGTGCCATTCTGTCCTACCTGATCACGCCGTCCCTCTCCGACCCACACCGTTCCACTCGCCCCGTCCCACCGACCCTGCTCATCCCGGCCCACTTCGTCCAATCCCTTCCTACCTGATCTCATACCTTAACCTCCACCGTTCCAACTGCCCCAACCGTCTCACCTCGTTTTAGCTCCTCCCTCCCCGCTTCGCCCCGCCTTACTCCGTTCCACCCCGTCCCGTCCCATTGCATCCCGTCTCCTACCGCTCCGCCCTGCCGCAATTATGCCTCGATGTTCCAACCCCGCCAACGACACTCCGCCCCCTCCCCTCCCCTTCCTTCCCCGCCCCATCCCGCCCCGCCCCGCCCCTTCCCGACTCGCCCCGCCCCGCCCCTCCCCGCCCCTCCCCTCCCCGCCCCGCCCCTCCCCGCCCCGCTCCGCTCCGCCCCGCCCCGCCCCTTCCCTCCCCTTCCCTCCCCGCCCCTTCCCTCCCCGCCCCGCCCCTTCCCTCCCCGCCCCGCTCCGCACTGGCTCGCTTGGCCTCGTCGCACCGCGCTCTACCCCAGCCACGCCGCGCCGCGCCGCCGCCCCGCCTGCTCTCCCCCGCCCCAACTCTGGAGATTTACTGCGGCGAGGCGACCGAGTAAATCAAGAGGTTGTTCGGGGCCGCGTCCTCCCGGGAGATGATTAACTACCCGTGGCGGTTATTTTATTCACCCGCGAGTTGCTCAATAAATACCTCTGGTAAATGGCAGATGCCCACCGAAGCATAATGGATTTTGTTGTAACAGATGACGTGTGAAGTTGATCTAGAAAGGAAATATTGCCGAGTTCAATGAATGATGAAGTTTTGAATGTAGAATGTGCGATTCTTTCACAGCAGCTGCGGATTCGAAACATTTGCTTTTAATCTGAGCGTAAAATGTTTCTTGTACTAATAAGTTGATTTAATAAACTGTTCTATTTTTTATTTTGAAAACCAAAAATGAATATACTATCAAGAATTCAGTTCTGAAAAAAACTAAACTTTCCTAAAGTGTTTAATTAATGTAATGTTTCAAGTAGTTTCCTTTGTACTTCCTGATCAGTACAGCTGTATCAATCACAATAAAATGAGAGTAAATTTCGCTCATTTGAGGTTCTTTCAATATCTTTGGTATTTACTCGTGGTTAAATATATTTTTTACTTTTATCATTATTATAATTACGGCTTTAGATGCAAGTTTCCATGTAGTTGTTTACAATAATATACATTTACAATGATTTTTTAAGTTTGCTTAAAACACATGATACTATCGTTTGACAACTAACATTCGTAAATTTTGGATTTTATAAATACAAAGGAAAGTGAATTTGGTAGAAAAATTCATGGATATACTTCTATTACTCTGTAAAATGCGTCTCAATAAACGAGTTATTTTCATTGCCGCGTTGCCCGGTATGCACAATGTTTCTCTACGTAGTATTTATTTTAAATTAAAAAAATGTTTTTGGCCAATTAGAGTCTCCACGTATCTTCCCCAGTGGGACACCGTCACAGACGAAACAAGCCCTAAGCTTCGGACTGATCTCACGACATAAGTGGTACCATAGTGTCATGTAAATGTAAGTATGTGTGTGTGTCTAAGGGAAAAAGGTAGGACAAGGATGAGGAAAGAAAGATTGCGTGCGATTGGTAGTCTTTAAACTCGGAAAGTTCTACGGCATTCGTGTGGTATTTATCGCAGAACCCACGAAAAACTACTGATCAAAGCTGACAGCCCATAGAATACGCCTCCAGTCAGCGGCTGAATTCGCCATAGCTACAAAGTTAATGCCAAAAATCCGCCGCAGATATGATTCGAACCTTAGGACATCCCGGACAGAGTCCCTGCAGATTCAGCGGCAATTCGGGATCTGAGATAAAGAGCGAGTAAAACACGGGGAGCTCAGGGAAGTGAGGAGGGCGAAGTGACTTGGCGATAAGAGTTCACCGCGCTGATGCAGTCCTTCGCTTTGATTGCGATCTTATGAACGGAAAGCAGTTCGACGAAGAACGGGCGACGTGCAGGGAAGTGAACAGCCTTCTCCAGACGCTCCCACGTGATTGTTCGCATGATCACTGAGGCATCTGCGCTCCGAGAGTAATATCTTCCTCTTCTTTCAGGCGATGTTTAATTGAAGAATAATCGATTTGCCATACAGTACGAATACATTTCACGTATCATTCAACCTACATTCACGACTAATAAATAACATATATCTAACTTACGTGGAGTGTTTCTTTGCATTCCTCGTATTCCTCCCATGTCTGAGTATCAGGGTTCAAATACTAGTTACCCGTTAGATGATTTTGTGTTGTAAGTACCTATCGACGTAATAACAATTTTTCTGGAAGGTTTTTTGCCTGATATTCTTTAGCATGTCATTTGACCATTTTACTCTATTCATCATACTTCAGCTTTCGTGGCACGAAAGAGAGATATATTGTAGTGTCGTAATATAATATACAAATATATCTGTGTGGGATTATGCGGTATTGCGAATTATTATGAATAATGCCGTAAATAGTTGTTCAGAATGCGAAAGTGCAAATGGAAAGGTTTCAAGATGTGAGAAATTAATAGTAGCGGAAAGTATGTGACTAGGATTTTGTTCGAGATTCTCCTATTAGCAATAATAAAACGTAATTATAACTATAAAATATCATAGAATTTTATTTTATTTTGTTATTAAACTGAAGATACAAGTGAAGCAAAACGTGTCTTGGATGAAACTCCAAAGCTAGTTATGAGAGTTCGTGCATTTTGTAAAATAAAAATGCTGAAATTAGAATGTACTTATTACGTTGTGATCCTTCTAGTTCGGGCTTCGCGATGCATTCATGTCGTGTTATTGGACGTTGACTGAGGCAGAGACGAGAAAAGGAAAGCGGGGGCCTCTATCGACGATGACGCTGAGTTTGAATCGTGTAAACGCCGATGCAACGCAATGAATCCACACTGAGTGTGACGGGGTGTCCCGCCGTTTTCTTCGAGCATGAATCAGAGTGCTATTTCTGAGCGCACTGTCAAGTTCGTGGTGCCAGCCGCCAGTCCTTCTGTCAAACCCTCCACTCTCTTCCACACCCCTCCCCCACGTTACCTCTCCCCCTTACCGCTGCCGCTGCCATTCTCGCCATCGCCGTCGCCGTCGCCGTCGCCCTTGCCGTTGCCGTTGCCGTCGCCATCGCCCTTGCCGTTGCCGTCGCCCTTGCCGTTGCCGTCGCCCTTGCCGTCGCCGTCGCCCTTGCCGTTTCTCTTGCCGTTGCCGTCGCCCTTGCCGTTGCCGTCGCCCTTGCCGTTACCCTTGCCGTTGCCGTCGCCGTTGCCGTCGCCCTTGCCGTCGCCGTCGCCCTTGCGTTGCCGTCGCCCTTGCCCTTGCCCTTGCCGTTGCCGTCGCCGTTGCCGTCGCCGTTGCCGTCGCCGTCGCCCTTGCCGTTGCCCTTGCCGTTGCCGTCGCCGTCGCCCTTGCCGTTGCCGTCGCCCTTGCCGTTGCCGTCGCCCTTGCCGTTACCCTTGCCGTTGCCGTCGCCCTTGCCGTCGCCCTTGCCGTCGCCGTCGCCCTTGCGTTGCCGTCGCCCTTGCCCTTGCCGTTGCCGTCGCCGTTGCCGTCGCCGTTGCCGTCGCCGTCGCCCTTACCGTCGCCGTCGCCCTTGCCGTTGCCCTTGCCGGTGCCGTCGCCGTCGCCCTTGCCGTTGCCGTTGCCGTCGCCGTCGCCCTTGCCGTTACCCTTGCCGTTGCCGTCGCCGTTGCCGTCGCCCTTGCCGTCGCCGTCGCCCTTGCGTTGCCGTCGCCCTTGCCCTTGCCCTTGCCCTTGCCGTTGCCGTCGCCGTTGCCGTCGCCCTTGCCGTTGCCCTTGCCGTTGCCGTCGCCGTCGCCCTTGCCGTTGCCGTTGCCGTCGCCCTTGCCGTTACCCTTGCCGTTGCCGTCGCCGTTGCCGTCGCCCTTGCCGTCGCCCTTGCCGTCGCCGTCGCCCTTGCGTTGCCGTCGCCCTTGCCCTTGCCGTTGCCGTCGCCGTTGCCGTCGCCGTTGCCGTCGCCGTCGCCCTTACCGTCGCCGTCGCCCTTGCCGTTGCCCTTGCCGTTGCCGTCGCCGTCGCCCTTACCGTTGCCGTTGCCGTCGCCGTCGCCCTTGCCGTCGCCGTCGCCCTTGTGTTGACGTCGCCCTTGCCGTTGCCGTCGTCGTTGCCGTCGCCGTCGCCCTTGCCGTCGCCGTCGCCCTTGCCGTCGCCGTCGCCCTTGCCGTTGCCCATGCCATTGCCGTCGCCGTCGCCCTTCCCGTTGCCGTTGCCGTCGCCGTTGCCGTTGCCGTCGCCGTCGCCGTCGCCCTTGCCGTTGCTGCCGCCGTCGCCGTCGTCGTTGTCGCTGCAGCTGCCCCAGCTCCAAATCCTCCGCTGCAATCTCTCAGACCAACTCCGCCGCCACCACCCCATTTGTTACATCCGTTGCTGCCCTGACACTGTGACACTGCCTCGATGCTATCACAGTCCCCACCAGTGTCACCGTTGCTACCCCCGCCGCCGCCGTCTTCGTTTCCCCCTTCGCCGCCCCGACGCCGTCTGCGACTCCCTTTTCGCTCTCTCATCACTGGTGGTCTCTACTTGCAAATGGTCTTACCGAAAAACTTGCCGTTTTCACCGCCGCCTCTATGTTTTACTCTGTATCGTCGCTCTCCTTAATTGTTCCTCACGTCCTTCTTTCCATCCTTAACTGTTTTCTATGTCCTTTATTCGTATTTTCTGCTGTCATTTTATTGCTTTACTTCAGGCATTCTCCTTCGACCATTCGTGTCCACTACCACTTTATCAGTTAGGAACTTGTCGCCTATGCATTGACAAAGTGGTTCTTTAAACATATATATTAAATATATCTTAATATTTCGCTCTGACTTAGTAATAAACATTTTAAAAGTAATGTTACATCTGTGATACTGAAAAAAAAACTAAATACTTGGAACTCGACATACTTCACGTGTATACTATCCTTCAGTACTGTTTCAGGTCTTTACCAGGACAACCATCACCATTGGTTACATCAGAATACATTATTATGCTATTTTCCCTGACCTCCCCTACCAGAGATCTGGCAAATATTGTTCACAATAATTCGCTTCTCAATGCATGTCCATGCTTTTTTATTGACTGCTATAGGTTCTGACTGGAGGCTGGTAGGAGGCTGCATTACTATGACGTCACTATCTAGATCACGAACTCTTCCGTAATTCATATCATATGTCGCAACTACAAGCATGTCTCAACTGAATCGGAGAAAACAAAACCGTTCGATGTCCAGGAACTTCAAATTTTGAAGAGCAGGCAAAAAGGGTCTATGTTCCGGACATCGATTTTTTGTAACATTAATAGACGAAGGACACTCTACAGACAACGAACTTTTATGCATAGCGAGTTGCATTGATATTTTAGGAACAGTTTATCTTCGTTAATTTAAAACCGGCAAAATATGACATCCAACCTTCTTGTTTGCACCGATTCAATTCTGCTTGCTCTTCAATTCCAGCTATCTTGGTCTTTGCCGATGTCTATCTATATGGTGTTAAATGTCGAATAGATTTAACCTAACTTTCTCTAAAGAAAAAAATAAACACGGACAGGGACGACACCTGTTTTTGTACGTTATTTCACGACCTTTGCATTCATAACTTCCTGTAACATACAGCACATGAAACGTACGATTGTAACACCAACTCGCTTGCATATCAGCACCAATGCGTCACCTCACATGCACACACATACGCACTCACCCGCACCCCACATTCAGTCTAGGCTCCCACTCCCTCAAAAGTAATCTGCACGCTTTTCGGACTCAAAAACTATTTTTTTCTAGTACACCGGCCCTCTCCTAAAAAAATTCCTAATTCTTCTAACAAGGAGGACTTTGGAATCTTTTGAAGTTTTTAGGGTCAGAAATATTTACCAAAATTGGTAATCGCGGAGACCGCTTTGCTTGGACTGTGAGCTCTCTGGCTGCACACCACTCACTGAGGCAGCGTTTCCAGTGGTGCACAGTGTGCGTGTTCACACTGACGAAACCACTCAGCAGTGTTTACGGCGCTCTTAGTATTTGCACAATTAGATAGCAGGTGATTGGTAGTTAATAGATTTCACTTTCTGCGTGACGTGAGTGAATTACGAAAAATGATTTTCCACTGCATAAGTGCGTAGCAATAATGAATAAGAATTGTATTGACGTATGGAATCAATATCTGCCAACTTCTTATGACCATAATTTAACAAATTTCATTTCATAAAAAATTGCATGTTTTATAGTAAACTGCTTTCCGTCCATTGGAATTACGCTTGATGTCCTGAACTTTTTAAGAATGTGAAACTACCAGTGCTACAACAGCACATATATTCTCGTATCATTTGTAATACTAATTTCAATGCACGCAAACATTGAAAGAAGTCTGTTCATCCTTCGGCCATGTGAGAGGTGTAGCTATATGGTTATCGTTAGATACTCAGGAGCTCGTAAAGAGTACAAAAACAAATGAAATATTTGAACTCCGACTGAAAAATGTAAAGTTGTTGATTGCGCTATTCGGTCTATTCTCATACTGCGGACTGAACACTCATACTGAGTGCGTCATTTTTTGCGACACAGCAGATTAGCATTTTTAGCATTCTCGATAAGAAAAGAACTGTTATACTGTGTTTTTACCAAACCCTGTGACCAAATTAATTTCAAATCGAAGACTTGTCGCAATTGTTTCAAATCGAAGACACATTTAGTATTCATCACAATAACCAAATTATGCATTTCATAAAACTAAAAGGTTAAAAAGTTTCGGTAAGCTGCGTATTCCTTCTAGTGTGTGTTACTGAACCAAATTTCTGGTGAGATAATTTGGCAGTTTAAAACCCTATAATAAACCTATAACTAAAATTATACATTGTTAAAAAGAATTTGCGTTGTTACCATTATTCTATGCATGAAGGTACAGGGCTTTACTGCATTTTAATTAATTTTTTATGTTAAGTAAGTTGAAAAGCTGCTTATTCTTGTCAAAACAGCACAATCCAGAAAGTCCACTATAGTCAATTAATTCGTACAAGAATTTGAATTTCACTAGTAAATTAGAAAAAAAAAGATTTTCATATCAAATGCAAATTATACGTGCAAGACATTAAATTGTGTAAATGTGAGTAGTTGGTAAGCCCCACAACAATTAAACCAAATTCATTCTTCCATCCATCGGCATTGCATTTGGTGACGTTGATAACTCAGTCGTTTTTCTGAAAAAAATCTCTTCATAGAAGAACGCGGCTTAGAAGAACGTGGTTTAAAAATAATTTCCCTTATAACTGAATAAATTGTTAGAGAATGCCAGCCCCGCCGCATCGTAATTCACGTGATACTGACAGATGGATAGATGAGTCAAAACGCCATCTTCCGTCATATACGTAATAGAATAAGTAATTTAACTGTATTTTATTTGTTCAGGGATATTGCAATCAGGTGCTAATCGTAATTTCTTCTTTACGTCTTGAAATCAATGAAATAATTCAGATGAAACGAACAGGTATCTCAGTAATGCTGTTTCGACGTGTAATGGAAGCACAAATCAAACAGCGACGCTCTTTTCGAGAGCCAATCCGTTTGCAACCTGTCGAGTCCCGTTAGCGGCCAAGTGTCTCTTGCTATTCGTCTTTTATATTTATTTACCTCTTCATTTCCTTATTCAATACATAGAGGAAACATGGAAGGAAACCTGATGAAGACGAAGTCCTAGTCGTAATTTTTATTACGTGTTACAGGTATCCATTTGTTGATTGTTGATCAAATTGTGACATTATGTTCTTATTATCAATAATAATAATAGTAATAGTAATAATAATAATAAAAGTAATAATAAATTAAACTCATTTCAAAGATTAATCATTTTGGAACTTATTACCGGATACCTTTATTTATTTTATGGAACTGAAACTGTAGTGATTGTTCCTATACATAAATTGAAGTCTATTGAAATAAATACGTAGTCACAATATATTAATAATTCTATCTTTAAGGCATGTGAACAAAAAATCACTTGGATTTCCATATTTTTGTTCGTTTCATCTAACGAAATGTTACCAAGTAATGTAGTTTGTGTGTGTATGTGAAATGAGGTTAAAAATTTGAGATAACGAACTATTTTTTGAAGGGAGGCCATTTTTGTGAGAATGAATGACCTTTTGGGAGATACCGAATAATTTCATTAATTTCACGGATGGGGCTGTAAACATTTTTCAGGAAAATATTTCGGGGGATAAACAAAATAAAATTTGGTAACGAGAGGTTTTTAATGTTGGAGGGCGTATTAGGAGAATTTGGAGAGATGTAACAAAATTGATTGATAGAGACGCTGAAAATTCAAAAATATATGGATTTGGCTACCTTAACATAGAATAAGTAATGTTTATTGATGTGGTTATTAAGAATGAGAATTACCGTCATTTTCAAATCCTCAATCAATGAATTACATTAAATTGGTAAAGTTTGAGATTTATATTGCGGGCACAATAGGTTCTCGAGCAGTGTAATATACTGAGTCATCTTTGCCACCTTCCTCATTGCTCCCATTTGCCACACATACACGCCACTCATCATATAACGGCGTATCCTGCCTGATGGCTCTTCACTGTAACTTGCGCTTACAATCTCTATCACCATCTACATTGTCACCTCTTCGTTGGTTGCGAGAGAGCGGTCGATGCATCTCTCGCAGTGCACTCTACCTGGCCGGCTCGCCCACTCCCCCTGCCCCCTCCCCCGCCCCCCGCCCCCGTGACCGCTTCTGAAGAGGCCAGGGAATCGCCTTCGGCTCTTCAAGTTGATAAGCATCGCACCGGGGGCATCGTAACACGCCCGCGCCGCAATTATGCAGGAAGGAGAACATTCTGGGCGTGATTTATACGATTAAGAGTTTACCACTACGTTTCTCGCTCTAGTATTAGCCGTAGGGTAACATTAAGAACCAGCAAACCGCTCAATCGTGTTTTTACACCTTTAACATCCTCGTTGCCCTCGTCTTGTCGATGAACATGCGGAACATGCATTTACAGGATGTAGCTGAAAAGACGGCTATGAATTATGGAGTGACTGGGTACGTGGTAATTCTGGTAGTCAAAGTTTGAAAATTATTGCAGAGAAGAAATGAAGGTGGGATATAATGAAAGAACAGAAAAGTGGTCTATTTTCGCTCATTCATTCTTTCCAATATACTATGCCGTTAAAAAAAAAGAGAATAACAGAGAAATTGGCGTTATAATTTTTTTCGGCCTCGCTACCGGAAATTCTGAAATACGAGAACATCCTGTGTGGTAAAAATACTATCTTGCAAATAAGCTTGAAGGAAACTAAGGGATATCCTGAGATGAAATTAATGTTCTGATTTAGATCTTTTCCTGCTTAAAAATATCTCTTTACTCATTGAGATCCAGAATTCGACCCATTCTCTTTCTTACGTGCAGGTGGTTGTGATAGAAGCAAAGCGATCTTGTTAAGAGACATTCAAAAGCGTTAAACTTTCTCGCTGGCGCGGTTATAAAAAGAAGACGGAGTCGGCGTTGGACAGCGGGACCACCCGAGCTGCGGCCACCGACAGTTCTCGTGCCGGATGCTCAACGCCGGAAGCCACCGGCCAACAGTGGCGGAGGCGGGGGTGGGGCCTGCGTTGGTGGCGGCGGCGGCGGCGCTGGCGGTGGCGGTGGCGGAGGGGGCGGCGGCGACGGGGCGGTGACGGCAGGGCGGTGGCGGCGGGGCGGTGGCAACGGGGTGGTGGCGGCGGCGGCGGCGGCGGCGGTGGCGGCGGGGCGATGGCGAGGTGGTAGCGTGGGGGACGGCGGCGGCGGAGGCAAAGTGTGTAGCGCCAGGACCACACGGCGGTCGACTCGTTACCGGCCATTGAGGCTCGCGACACCGCCGCCGCATCAAGTTGCCAAGATTAATTAGGCGGCGTGGCGCAGGCGGTGGCGGCGGAGGCGGTGTGAAGCCGTGCCAAGACAAGGGGTCAGCGGCGTCGCGCCCGCGCCTACGCATTTGTCTCTGGCGGAAGGCGGCACGGGACAGAACGGAACGCGCTGCGACCCTAGAGCTTCACTGCCACCGTCTGACTGCAGCAGCGACTGTGGCGGCGGCGGCGGCTGTGAGAACGCGCTCTGGCCGCCCGTGGGAGAAAGCAAGCAATACTTAAGTCACTACGTTCAGATCAAAAATTAACAATGCTACGACTACATGATATATCAAATTGTAATCGTTTGTAAGAAATCCGAAGATTCATAAATATCACTTTGTAGTCCATGTTTTTCCTTTTTCATAGAGTGGCAAAATCGAATTGCCATGTTGTTTCCTATTAATCTCTGAATCGTCGTGACGAGTTTTACCGAAAATAATTTTTATTCTGTTATGTCTCTCATACACGATTGAATGTCAAATTATTCTCGATAAGAGAGGAATATTTTAAAAAATCTTCCAATTAATGTGTTTCCGACAAGAAATAGAGAATTTGTGAAGTGATCATGTAATAGTGGAAGTATATACTACGTGTGTTTTGTTTGTTCTACAATCCGTAACTTTTTAACCAGACTGATCTCAAACTTTGCATGAATAATTAAACAAAAAGGTATTTTTCAAAAAGTTCAAACCATTATCGCCAGCGTTTTCATTTGAGGTCTCATAGTTTTGCAATTCGTTTCATTTGCACTTGTTTGCGAATTTTATTTCATCAGTAAACGTAGACATCCCATCAAGCATGTAAACACGTTTTGAAATTCCTGAATGCTAGATGTTGATTGTTGACAATAATTACAGCAATTTGAAGACAAATATTGCAAGCAGCTTTACCAGATCTCTTACCTGATGGGTCCAACAATGCATGTGCGCCCGCGGATGCGACAACAATGGGCGAACGCTAAGCGCGCAAAAAATGGTTCTGGTTTTAACGGGTTCAATCCGCAAGACATCTAGGCCGTGTTATTGCCAAACGACGTCGTAGATGGCCGGGTTGTGTGAGCCGAACGGGCGCATCCGCGAAGGTCCGGCAGAGTAGGCGGAACGGAAGGACTGGGCAGAGCAGAAGAAACGGGCAATGCGGAAGGATTGGACAAAGCTGAAGGAATGAGTAGAACGGAAAGATCAGGCGGAACGGAAAGAGTAGGTAGAGCAGAAGGATTGCGTAGTGCGGAAGAAGCGGGCGGAGCAGAAGAATTGGGCCGAGCAGAAGGAGCAGAAGTGATGAGTTATGTCAATATATTGAGAACAGAAATTATCAATTAAATATAATAACAGTAGACAGTATTAAATCACATCAGTTTTTGGCAGTTTAATTTAGTAACGTTATTTAAACCTGTTATTTTCTTGTCGCCTTCTCTAAGCCCAATTTGGTCGCCAGTTGAGGGCAAGTCTTAAATTTTCGCCACGAAAGAGATCAACAGATGGGCGAAAAGATATCTGTCCATTATGAGGACTCGAAATGGGCATCATAAAGAAAGTAGGTTTACTATACATATCGAACTTTAATGGAAGTGCCAGGAATAGGCTTACAGTCCTAACCGCCGACCCCACCAGCAGTTTCGAGTTATGTGCCTAATAAAGTTTGCCGATCTTAAGTGTGTGACCGAGGCAGCCGTCACTGATGAAACGTGTTCCCTGTCAGCCTGCCAATCTGATGGAACTAATCAGAGATTTTCTATTCGGTGACTCACCGAATGGTAATGCTACTGGGTTATGGAAATTATTTGCCATACTGGTAGTGGTGAGCATGTCTTGTGCTTTTTTATTATTGTGAGAAAATCACTCTGTTTTGGGAGTTCGAGTTTCCCTGCGCTCTAATAAGGCTGACAAAGTACTTCAGGTTCGATATATACTTATCTTTCAAAAAGTGTAATTACTAAAGTTAGAAACGCTCGTAGACTTTTGAGTTTTGTGTCGGGTTTCAGTATTTTGTCTTGCAATAATTATTTATTTCCTCAAAAATAATTTTATGTGTTTAATTTTCGAAGTGTTGCGATGTCAGTTTTATAAGATTTTAGAGCACTACTCCTTATCGAGATATGTTATAAACTATCCACCAAAAAAGATATTCTAGTAGAATGATAACATGTTTAATCATACAGCTGTGTGATTAAAGGCGGCTTCTTGAATTAAACACTTGATATTCTCTAAAATTGAGTAACTTGTAATGGCCAGTATGTGAAGAAATAAATGAATAATTGCCATCTTCAATTGTGTGCCCTCCTTCTGTACCAGCGTTATGTAATCGCTCCCCTTTGAAATCATGCCGTCCCTACTTCTCTCCTTCCCTTGGCAAATGCCGGAGCAGTATCCTAACGGGCCATGGGCAGCGTCCTTCCTCATCTACGTCCCCCCTCGTCTCCTACATAGACACTTACATGATCTACACTTCTTACATATGACGGGAGATCAACGTGAGCTTAGAGCTTGTCCCGGCTGGGGCGGTGCCTCGCTAGCGGTTCCTGGAAGGGGGAATCCTCCGATAGCAGTTGTGTAGGTTGACGCCGGATCTCACCAGTGAGATAAGAACACCGCCACCTCTCTGGATAAAACATTTACTATTCTTACGAGACTAATGACCATAGCCGTTGCCGTGCCCGCAAAATTCAATCAATCAATCAATCACCCCTCCCCGCTGGCCACCGAAGCAACAGGGGGCTGTCTTGCGTGGCGCCCTTGATGGATGAGGCGCAGGCCAGGACGTGGGCGATAAATTCCTGGCGGCGGCGGCGGCCGCCTCGCTGGAGAGCGTTCCTGCACATTATAACGTCGAACCAAAATGGACTTCCAGTTCGCGTCTTCCGCGCTGTAAGGGGAAAGGTCTGCTTAGTATTTAGTGAAGATTAATCTCTTCCACCGAATTGACGACAGCCGCTATTACTGCTAGGCTTCTAATGGAGCTAATTATTCAATGAAAAACTGTTATCAAGCTAATTATCGTGACAGCAACCGGGACATCGTTCGTAGTTCCTGACGTCCTACATATTTGACTGTCACGTCGTTTGTCAGGCTTCCGCTAAACAGAATGCCGTTTGAAAGAATATATTTGAAACCAAAACATTGCTGACATACAAAGTATTGTTGATTGAAAACTTCACATAATAAATAGTATGTTTTGGCAGGCAAACAATAGTGGCAAGCATCGTCTTTTTTCAGTAAACGTTGGAGTTTCAAAAATATGTTTTTAGTATTTAACGCATAAATGATAATACGGAAAAATTAACTTCAGAATGTGTACAATTTTTAAATTTTTTATGATAATAATTAGGTATATAATAATTCATGATTGCTAAAATTAATCTGTAATGTAGACACAGAAACATTATCTTCTAATAAATGGAAGAGAAATGCATTGAAGTAATTTCATCTCTAGAAAAATCAACAAAATAAATGCAAAGATAGGAACATTTTTAATGGGTAACCAAACTGTCATAATGCTCCATTATTACTTGAGAAAGAAGTAATTAACCTGAATAAAGTCATAATTAGGAATGGAAAAGTTATTTTGTTTTACACCATATTACCTGTTTTCTTGGTCTTGATACGCGTTTTCTTAATCTCACTGACGATTCATTTATTTACACGAAGGAACATTTTTTCAACAAATACCCAAATGTTTGATACCCAGAGTTACAGTTATCGACAAATTCGGCCCATTCCTGAGAATTATTTTCTATTACATTAAAAATAGGTTGCTTTTCAACTGCTCAGTCATTTAGCGACCACTTAACTTAGGGTAACGTTGGGGGGAACACAACATACACAAACATCCACGCCCGGGGCGGGATTCGAACCCGCGACCCTTGAAGCAAAGGCAGCTACAACCCTTCAGACTTAGCGATATCGGCTCTATTACATTTTATTTCAGTGTAAACAATTAAATAAACTGTACCGCGCCTCTTGAGTTTCCACGAACATGCCAAATCCCTGCTTATCTTTTCCTTGGGCGCATGAGTGCGTAGAGAAACGGAGTGTTTCCGCTCCACTAACGCCACCGACCGCCCATACTCGTGCGCAGCGCTTTCACTTGTCGAGATGAAAATATGTATCGAAGATTGGCATTCCAGTTCGCATATTTGACCCCGTTCTCCCCGTGAAACCCGCTCGCGTCTCTCACACTAACTCCAACTGACATCCGGCGCTCTCTTTGCTGTCTTCGTTCGCAGTGCAGATTCTAGAACTTTGAACGTCTTTCTAAGGCGCTGCAGTTCAGATATTATTGCCTACTAAATTACTTCACGTGGAAGGTGCTATATCTTTCGAGATGTTCATGACCGTACTGAGTTTACACCTCAGCGTTTCGTTTTGCTTCTTGCTCTATTTTCCTAACTATCGACACTCACAAGTTCATTATTCAACATCATTTCTTTTTGAATGAAAACTAAAGTATTACCGAAGTTGTAGTCAGGGAGGTAAGGTTACAGTGTGAGATTTACCCACAGTGAAATCAATTAGTGAACTGTCTTTTTCCTTAAAGACTTACTAAAATGTTACATTTACATTTACGTTAAAAATGCATTAATGTAAATTATTTAATATTTGCGGAATTCTATTTCATTTTACACAGCATTATCGAAATTTCATAAGTTCTTGTGTATGACTTTGCATTTTCCAATATTCAGCTTTTCGCTCAGACTCTTGAGGTAGCAGTCTTTATCTTTTTTGAGTCGGTGTGTGGACTATAGCAAATCCTACTTCCTGTAACTGGTATTTTCTGCAGTGATTTATTATCCGCGTAGCCTGTTCTTTAATTGTAGTATCCCTTATTTAGACACTTTGGTACTACATGAACAGAAATTGGTTCTTCTTTAGTTCTGTAGGATATATTCGTTTCCACATCTCATTGTTGCCTCCATGGAGTAAGATGTATAAACCTGAAAGAGTGTTTAATGGGGTATAGCGTTAGTGGTTTTTGGATACCTTTCAGAGCAAAAACAAATCAAATTCCTTGGGAAATCTCGTATTTAAAGTGGTATATACCTGCAAGAATTTATATATTTATATTGTGATTATCTGTGAGTTCAATAATGTGCATTTGCATTTAATGTGTTATATGGTTGATGTGAAACACATTACATATTTGACTGTGTGTGACTGTATGTGACTTCGGAAGAAATTATTCGCCACTGTTAAATTAATCACTAAAAGATACCAAAAATCGGTTACAAGTCCCTTACTCTTTTGTTTAATTTAATGTGACTGATTGTATGGAACAAAGGAACTTCTTTATTTGTACTAAACTGAAAGGAATCTCCGACTACACTGCAAGAACTGCAGAGATCCAAAGGATCCCGACTTCGTTATTCAACGATAGTAGTCGAGTGTTGATCACACTAAAACTCAAAGCAGTCCGCTACTTCAAAGGACGCGTACGCACAGGGTAAATGTTGGCGAAGGGTGGGGCGTCGTTGCCAGGCAACCCCCACCTGCTGGTTGGTGGCCGAGCGACGGTCGTCCTCGGAACACTCCGCACGTTTATTCGTGTGTTGGATGGCGTAGCTTAGATCCAGAGAGGGATTTAGAACGCTAGATGCCCGAGGCCGTGACCTTCATGGGGAAATATTTCGGCAAGACTTTCCCCTCTTCCAATTCTTTTCTAATGAAAAGGATGCTAATTTCGAAGTGTGCAAATTTTGCCAGAGTTAGCTGTAATAAATGTTATTCTCTACTAAAATATCTGGACAATATGTTTTATTTAGCAGTCACGAACAAATATCACAAGCGTCAGCATTTAGCAGTCACGTCAAATATCACCTCATAAGAAAAATGTAGAAATTGCTGATTCCTAGTAGAATAAAAAATAATTTATTTTTAATTGTTTCCATGAATAAATTTATCTGAAACTCTCTTTAGAGGTCAGGTGTGAAGATTTAAAAAAAAAAAAAAAAAAAAAATGCTAGACGCCGCGCAATAATGAACTGTGTACAAACAAACCACTCGAATTAAGAGATTCGTTAAGATGAGTGGGGTGCGTTGTGATAGATCGTTGCCGAGTGAAACAGTTTCATGCTTTTCTCTCATGTCGCAGTTCTGTCGCAATTAGAAGAAAAAGCCACGCACTTTAATATTGTTGGCTACGTTTTTCACTATTCCAGTTAATTGACGCAAATTTATTTCGATGCGCTTTGCTACCCCGTGAAATTTGGCGTCCAGGGCTCTCACTTCCTAAGTAATCTCGGAAATCCTTGCCTAATGAAGGGGGAACTCGCTCGTTTTAATGCTTGGATGGCCGGAAAGTTCTAGGGGTTGAGTCCCGACAGACGTATTTTTGACACTAACTACATTCTACAGAGTTGGACGAAGTGGCAATTTAACCGGCTGCAATGACCGGTAGTTTTGCCATAGTTTTCCAGATCAGTGCCAGGCGAATGTCAGAGCAGTATCCCAACAAACGGGCCACGGAACGTGCTCGATCTTCCTTTCCTTGTCTGCTCCTCTCCCCATATTCTCTCTCTCTCTCTCTCTCTCCCTCTCTCTCTCTCCCTCTCTCTCTCTCCCTCTCTCTCTCTCCCTCTCTCTCTCTCTCTCTCCCTCTCTCTCATACACAGTTGGAAGACCCTACCATACGTGTTGGAAGACCAGTCGAGAACTTAGAGCATGTCCAGGCTAGAACAATGCCCCGCTGGGAAAGATCTAAAAGGAGAAATAGCTCTCGAATTGACAAATAGGTCGTGGTCGGATCTCACATTTCAAAGAGGAAGGAGCACAAACATTCGCCCTTTAACGTTTGGAGGTTTGTTTTGGATTCATTGATTAATTAGTCACCCTGGGCGCGTAAACGGCTGAGGTCATTAGTTCTCAGTAGTACATATTTGACTACGGATGGTGGTGGTAATCTTGCCCCGCCGGTTGGTGTGATCCGCCGCCGACGACCTACCGTCAATTAATGGGGTTTCCTCTAATCAATGGTATTTCGCACCAGCGGGGCACCGCCTCAGCCGGGACAAGCTCTAAGCTCCCGGTCGGTCTTCCGAAATGTGTGGTAGTGTAGTGTAAGTGTGTGGACGTAAGAGGTGTGGTAAGGAAGAATAGATCGGTCGCGATCCGTGGCCTATTTTATTGGGTACTGCTCCGGCATTCGCCAGGTATTGACCGGAGTAACCACAAAACTATCGATCAGAGCAGCCGCCTGATTTTGTAGATAACGGCAGTGCGGGTATTCGGGACCCCTACATGCGAGTATTTGCAACGGTCCAAACTTCGTTACTTATATTACTTCGTTACTTATATTCGGTTACTTATATATACATTTGAGTACCGTTTTCCCCGGGTAATCGAATCACACGGTCCCCCGTATCATTTAGGATTTTGATGTAGAAGTGCCGGAAAGATTCCGTTTAAGACTATAATTGTTTTAAGACTGTAATTTATGCTCCAGTGCACAATATTATCACATACGTGCAATAGACGCAAATGAAATAAAAACGAGATAATATTGTAAAACATTTTCTGTCCTTGTGCATTTGTATGGGAATATGCATAGCTTAAGAACTTTCGTACTTGGGGGTATCAGACATTGAAATGGTATTGTGTTATATTTATTTCTTCGCGTGCTGTTGCACTCTGACCGTGACTCTCAACCGTGACCCTCGCCCTTAGTCGTCTGTTTCCTGCGTAACCGCGTGGAGCATTTTGTAGAAGTCCCTAAAACAACCAGAATGCATTGTGGAATCAGGTCGAGTAAGCTGGATCGTAAAGGTTCTCGGATTCGTGAATAGTGTATAGGTTGTTGTAGGTTGAAGTTTCCATGAACTGTGGAGTATCTGAGCAGAAAGACAATAAATGAAATATTACGTTGTAGCTGTTGAAAACTGGATAGTGTAGGTAACTTTCAGAAGTCTGACACCTATCCAGGGCTGTTTCTGCTATTAGATATTTCTCGTGACGGATCACGCTGCGTCCAGGCATGCAATATATGCGTTATTGGCTTCGTTCTCAGTTTGGAAATTGAAGAATACAGTTTTTGTTAGATCTGTTTTATTTATTCAAGTGAATATGGTATAGGTGCTGTAGGGCAAATCGGCCTGAATGAGATAAAAAGCGAAACGCGTAGTTCTCGTTGTGGCTGCATTCGGGAATGACTGCAGCAATACCGCATAAAATTACTAACTATACTTCATATTGTAAGTTGCTCAAATGACCCCTTCCAATGGACATTGTTTACATATCAATTTACTACAAGAGGGATCATCGTATTAGAAAATATGTAGTGGAATTATTTGTTGCCAGTTTTCCAATTATGTAGGTATTGCAGTTTCACTTGATAAAAACGTTTGTGTAGAAATGGTATATCATTTTATATAACATCTTATAAATGTGAAAGAAAGTTCAGGTACACTTATTTGCGCTAATCATAATACAATTATTAATATTGAAACGATCTAAATATTTTTCTTTGTTTTATCTCATCACTAATTTATAAATATTAATATGTGATAGTGGGATAATACAATTCTGTGTATGAATTTATTGCATTAATTTGATCAGTATGATATATTATGGCTACTATTAAGCCTGGTTTTAATAATGAGAACTATAATGTATAATTAACGTCTAACTGATGTTCGTATGATGCAATACAGAGTGTTGTTGTGCCAAACAGCTGACCCCACCAATGTTACTAGCCAATGTTTTCCCCTTAAATTTCACGAAGATCGTCGTCTTCTGAATGGGAAGTGCGACAATGTCTAAATTAATGTGGAGGTAAACCGATGTGGTGTGTATCTAACGCGTGTGTTCGTGTTGCAGGTGAGTGACTCCCGGCGGAGGTCCCTTCCCTGCAGGCGCCGTCCACCGCCAGCGGTGAGTGCCTGCGAGTCGCCTTTTAAGTGTCGGGGCACACGACGACCACGTCGTCACTGTTCCTCTAGAATGAAAATTGACAAACACCGCGTTCCAAAAAACACAACACGACCCGTATTTTTAATGCAGTACTTACGAAGGCGAGAGATATAGTTAAGTATGCACCAAGGGCGTTTCAAGCGTTCTTATGATCGAACAGCCACAAAAATCAGAAGGAATTTAGCCATTTTTGTCGCCCGAGATAATTAGAACCAGTTAGCACCCATAGGAGATAATAAGATTTTATTTTTTACCTAATTTTAATGATTCACAATTACTAATTATCTAGATGTTAACTTAACTCCATTTGTCTTTTCATATGCCCACCCCATGATTCCCGATCATCATATCTCCCATAATGCCCTTCATAAGAGAAGAGAGTATGGACAAGAGAACATACTGCATCATTCAACTGTTTTCATACTTCCAGCAATCACGATTATCTCGATATAGGTATGTTATTCAGGATGTAACGATTTTAATATAAAAACATTTGAAATAAATAACGAACGTATCAGTAAAAAATAAATATCTTTTGAGCATTGCTTCTTAAGTAATTTCTCCGCGAATATTGAATTCGTGTTCACAATCATCATATTAAATGTTCCATGTGGTTTTAATCCATTACAACGCATCGTATTGTCCTACAAGACGTTATGGGGTTTGACCAGCAAAATTGATTTCTCATTTCTCTGATTTTTAATCCTACAGATTTTACTAGGTGCTACCGTATTTACTTAATGTCTGCTTTCTGCAGTAATTCCAGAAAAGCTTTTCTTCGGCGCCTAGCAGTGCATTTGAGACCAACAAAGAGAATTTTTACGAGCCTCTTCAGATGTCGTACGACTGCGTTGCAAAGTGTATCATTATTAATCTCATACGTTCTTCACAAGAAAATACTCACATCTCAAAATATAGTAATTTAAGAATTCGCGTTCCTTAAGTGCACTTTCATTTGAATGTCTGAACGACAATAAAGTCGGCCAGTCACTCTGATCTGTAGTTTTCTGTGGTTTATCCTGTCATTAACCGGCGGATACCGGAGCAGTATCCTAACAAACGGACCAAGGACCGCGCGCGATCTTTTCTTCATCTTTCTTGTCCTATCCTCTCCCCTGCCTTACAGACACTAACACTGACTATCACTGCACTATCACTCATGCCGAGAAACCAGTCAGGAGATTAGGGCGTATCGCATCTGCAGTGGTGTGCACCAGAGGGGAAATAACTGGAGGGGGAAAAGACATGTAGTTTGGCGCTGGATTTCAGCATCCAGGGGAGGATTGACGCCGTCACATCTGGACTCGTGATAAAGAGAATAATGCACACAGCATTTGACGTGCCCGGAAACATCAAACAATCAATCATTCAATCAATTCATTTTAATAATACTAGCTCTCAAAATATTGACTGTTTTTCAAACATTCTATATAGTTCGGAATACACTAAAATGGTACCGGGGACATATATACGAAAGATTTTTAGGACAATGCAAAATCCTGCATTACAGATTTTACAAGGGATATTCTATTTTAGCGTTATGAAAAGTATAATTTCATATTCTAATGTTAATTCATTTTTCATTATAATTTTTATTGTGAACGTGTTATATTTAAATAAATAAATAAATAAATAAATAATATTGTTATGAGTTGTGTCTTGACAGTTCAAAGAGTTGACTTCCTTAACCGGAAATCAACCAGAATCTCCCAGTATATGCCCAGTTGCATTAACTACTTGAACAACCGCGTCATGCCAGTTTATGAACAGACTTACGGAGATAAGAACCTTTGACGTGTGTCCGTTACATTTCCTTTCTTGGACATTTAGATGTTTAACAGTTACGTAGGCGGTATGGTTGTAGGAGCAAGTGCTTAAGATAAGAAACAGGTTTATGGTTCGGAAGTAAAACCCTGCCAAAATTAGAAAGGCTCCGGATATTAAGGGCATCAGAAGACTCTATTCCTCCCATGTTAATTTGACAGATTTTGTTTATCCCTTTTCTCAGAAACTATCCATAATAATTACATTAAAAGTAGAGGTAAAACATTGACCCACGATCACATAGGGGTTTTAAAAAAATGGCTTTGAAAAAAAAATTAATAATTGCTTGTATTTTTCACGTTTTTGTACATATTCTTGTTGATAAATCTTCACAGATAATTAACAAATTATTGCAAAATCCTTGTGTTAAAATGTGAAGAAGTATACATTTGAAGATCTGTAAAAATTTCCTTCAATTCCGACCGGTGGATTTGGAGAAAAAGAAAGAAAATATCATTGAAAATGTAAGTTCACGGAAAACAATCAAAGTTTCTAGTGCATTCCAGCACCATAACTTTGTCATCAGTCTTCTTCTTACGTTTCTTCAGTCTTCTTTCCCTTTTCTTTACTTCTATTTCTTTCAGGGATTTATTTGAAGCTATCAATCTCTTCTTATCAAGCGTTTCTTTTCAGAAATACTGACTTTCGTGAAATTTTCTTCACTTCTTGGTGAAGATGGAGTTGTAGCTAACAATTGAATTTTGGATTTATCCTCGATTTTTCTTTTCTTATAATCACTAAAACTCTTTTGACCATATTGTAAAGAGAGATAGATCATTAAGCGTAATTAAATCACACCTTTTATTTGGATTTAACTACACTTTGTATTTCAATATAGAAATACTCACTAGATGCAGAACAATACAATGTAAACAAACCTTTAAAGAAGCATGAATTACAAGTGGACACTGTACATGAAAATAACGAAGTGGCGCTAACTTCGGAATTTTCCATTTGGAATTCTACTACGTAAACCAAGAAAATGGTTCACTGATATGGACGTCACTGCTGTGAGTTGCCGGAAGTAAAGTCAGTTGCCAAGTAATTTTGAAAACTTTAGAAGTTACAAAGGTTCATACATTATGTATCCAATTAATGAGGAGATTTTAATATTAATATGGAATCAAAAAAACTAAAATCAAAAATGTCATTACTTTTGTACCTTCTGGACCCCTTTAAAACCGAATCGTGAAAATCAAAGGAAAGAAATATAAATATAAAACAATTACATTCACAGATGTGTAAAAATAAATCAAGTAAGTGTGAAAAGAGAAAATTGTATAAAACAGTGGTAAAGGATATTGCCTTTTATATCCTGAAGTATGAGAAGTAACTAGAAAGAGCGAAAGAAAATGAGCAGCATTGGAAATGGGTCCCTGGGGCCCAAGTAGTGGACTGGCTTCAATGGATAAAGGTAAGAACGAAGAAATTAAACATAAAAGTGTGCACAAAGTAAGAAATTAAAAGCAAAAGTAAATATTAATACAATTGATAGTTTGGAGTAAAATGGCTAAAATGGTATTGACACTTCTAAAGAATGAATGAAAAATGTTGTCCGAAAATATTGTAGAAATGGCAACCAGCTACTTATCAAAGAAGAGGAAGACTGGAGAAACAAGTAGAAACGAGTATTCCGATGGTAACATTCATTGTTAGAACAGCTTAACCTAGTAATGCAGTGGTATGCAACCCGGAAGACAAGTATGTATTTCGTGATGCATTGCACGTTTACAATATTTTTCTTGTGATTTTACTAAGGCATTGAAATTCTTGCCATCTGATAATAAATTATCAGATCTAGCATTTGATATGGAAGAGGTATATTCACGAGAATAATTGTGGTCCCTTTGAAACAGCCTATATGACTAAACTTGATTTTTGTCAAGCTAACTCGACACTTTTAATATCGACCTCTATGAATCAGAATCAAACGACCGTACCCCTGTTTAAATGTTGATACGAAAAATTATTACATATTTTTTCGTAAACAAACGTTCGTATATGTTAAATTACTTTCTTTACATCGAAACTGCTTATAAACTTTGACTTGTAGATTTGCGTGTGATATTGTATAAACAAATCAAGAAAGACATCACCCTGTCTTCTTTATACTGTCCATTCCTCGTAGAACAGAAGTCACTGGCCGCAATTCGCTTCCTTGCGCATGCGTCACCGAGCCCCGCCTGGACCTTTTGCCAGCCGCCCGCCGCGAAGGTCCAGCCGCGGGGGCGGGGGTGGGGCGGGGCCGGAGGCACGGCGAGAGGCCACGAGCGGTGTTGCCATGTCGCCGGAAACGGGCGCGGAATATTAATGTGAGTCGCGGGCTCGTGGCACGGATAAATTGCCCCGCGAAATTACTTGTCAACATAATTGTGCCCCTGATTCATCGTGTTTGCATTCCGCGCCCCGCGCCGTCGCTCGCCGCTCTGTTTGCCATTAAACCTGCAATCATTTACGCTTTTAATAGGGTCGCCTGGCCGTGACAGGGGACATCTGCGAAGGTTGCTAAGAATAATACAGTATTGACCCAGATATCGCTCGCGGCGGCGGAGGTGCGCGGTCGTTTCCTCTGGAGAGGAAAGCGATTTTTAAATTTGGCTTTTTCCTCTCGGGTGGAGGTTAACGAGAGGTTTCTTGGCGTCGTCAGGTTGCGCAGTGCAGAGTCCGCTTTTTTACTGGAAGAGCTGTATTCTGGCTTCGCATGTTGTTTGTCGGTTAGTAAATTTTGCGTCATGGCATTTGTTTCTTAGAAAACATTGTCTTAAGTTTACCTTAATACTGATTAAGTTGATGATAAATCTAGTCACGTCATCTTGAAGGTGTTTGGTCTGGAAATTAACATGGAAAATATCTGATAAGATGTTGTATTGCATGCGGAACTTTTTATTTCGAATCTTTCCTGAAGTTTTTACACTGACATCGATCCAGCGATTCATTGATTGCTGTTTCCTGACACATCTCTTGCTGTGGTCACTAGTCCTTTAAGTGTTATATGGTTGGAGGGAGGTGATGGTATTCTGCCACTAGAATAAAGATTGGCGCCGACCTAAACCTCGACTTTCTGGTTTTTCACCTCCATGATAAGTGACTCCACCCCATCCGGGACAAGCTATAAACATTGTACAAATTTTCCAACATGTGTGGTAGTGTAGTGCTTGTGTGTGTGTGTGTGTGTGTGTGTGTGTGTGTGTGTGTGCATGTACGGGGAGAAGAGGCGCGATGCAGGAAACATCGCAAGGTCTCTTGCCCGTTTGTTAGGATACATTCGATTCTTAGAATTCGACATTGCTAGTTTGTAACTAGAATCGAAACTCCGCCACCGTCTGAATTCGAGACCTAGAACCCCCGGTCAGAGATACTGCAATGGCACCTGTTGTTGCCCTACCTCAGCCGGTGATAATGTTGAAACGTGGCATATTTTGGGGCTGCGGCGTTAAAGCGAGCGCGACGTCGGGGGAAGCGGGGCGGGGCGGCGGCGAAACAAGAACGGCATAAGGCGTGGGAACAGCGGCCGGGGGCGGGGGCGAGGGCGGGTGCGGCGGCGGCGGCGCGCCTCCATCCATCACCCGGCGCGCGCGTCACGCGGCATAATGATCCTCGACATTCGACACCAGTCGCTTCCCGGGGTGGCTCCGTCCCCGCCCCCACCCCTCACCCCGCGCCAGCCGCCCCACCACCCTCCGCTTCGCTACGCCCGCCCCTCCACCCGCCACCACCGCTACCCTCCGCTTCGCTTCGCTCTCCCTTCCACCCGCCTCCCCTTTGCTGCGTCCGCCCCACCACCCTCCACCACCGCCACCCTCCGCTTCGCTTCGCTCGCCCTTCCACCCTCCTCCACCGCCACCCTCCCCTTCGCTGCGCCCGCCCCTCCACCCGCCACCAACGCCACCCTCCCCTTTGCTGCGCCCGCCACCACCCTCTGCGTCACTTCGCTCTCCCCTCCAACCTCATCCACCGCCACTCTCCGCTTCGCTTCGTTCGCCCTTCCACCCTTCACCGCCGACACCCTCTGCTCCTCTGCGCCCTCGCATGACTTCCTCGCCACCCCTCCACTATCCTCACCGCTCCCACTCCCCGCCGCCCACACCACACACAATCACCATACTCGCCCCGTAGACCGCCCACCAGCCCGTACCATAAAACCTGCCCAGAGGGCAGACTCTGTTTGACAAACTCTGTTATAGTCCTGTGAACGGCTTCAATTTATAAGGTAAATTTTACCTTATCTCAATTTGTTTATCATAGAAATGATTTAAAAATGTAAAGATCATAATTTATTAAACATAAATATGTTCTAAAAAGCGTTAAAGTTTAAGTAGAGGCGAGTCTTAAGTGGCTTCATTTGAATTTTTAGCCTCACTGTAAAGATTACGACAGCGCTTGACTCCCTAAATGTTTCCGAGAAGATGGCAGCGCATGCGTTTTAGGAGGCCAATTCCGAATTGGCGGATTAAAGAACACTCTCGGGAAGTTCTTTTTCATGTCTAATGTCTCACCGCGACCACGCTCCACCCAATTGTTGCAACGCCCCTCCGTGTCATCACTCTCCACCCTGTCTACAACCGCTGCTTCATCCTCTCCACGCCACATCTACCCCCGCTGTTCATCACCATTACATCCCCCTCCACACCGCCTTCACCTGCAAGGCTGTCCTTCCCCCTCCCCAATTCTCGCCTACACAACCTCACCGTATTCCTGTCCCCACCACTCTCGCCGCCACACACCCCACGCTCCGGACGCCCCCGCATCTCCCCCCTCCCTTTCGCCACTCACGCCGCTGGCGAGCGTTCGAGCCCTCACGTGCTGTTGCCTGTCGATGGCGCACGGAGGTACCAGTTTGTTATTCCTGCTTCTCACTCAGACCAACTCCTGTGCTTCGTAGAGAAGTGTTTCTCAAGTGGTATAAACCGATGCTTTCTCGTGACGCCGTTGTCTTTGCCTCTGTCCTCCGCTGTTGCGGCGGGCGCGGACGGGTTTTTCTTTGTTTCTGGCTATCACAATGCTGCTCTCTGGTGGAGCAGTGACAGGAAGTTTCCAATTGGATCACTTGAAAATGTCAGTTTATTTCGGCGATTTCAAAACCACTATTGTGTTCAGTACGCTTCTTAGAATTAGATATTTTATTATTTATTCGCAGTACAATGTGTTTGTTTTTTCACCTGCTTTCTTGGTTAAAATGTACGAAAAATTGTACAATGTCAGAAACAAACTATTCACAGATTTATAAATTGTGCCTCCATCGCCAGTTTTATTAATATCTACATTTTTAATAATATTGTAATAAGTTAACATGAAAATAATATTTATTTTGAAGAGAGTCTGAAATGTTTGTTCAAAGTCAACGAATTTCAGTAGTCAACGTCTGCAATGTTTGCTTTTGGATTGGCCGAGAATAAATCTTGGACTCAATGACGAGAATTGCTGCTCCTTCTGCGGGGATTACGTCCGCACTTCGCCCGGAAGGAGAGTCCTACGAAGACACGTCTCGCGTGTCGCCTCCCCCTCCCCCCCTCCCTCCCCATCCCCGCCCCCGCCAGCGCGAAAGTTCAAAGGGCCCCCTCCCCTAGCAGAACTGCCTGCTTCATTGAGATGGCGGAGGCGCCCGCAGTGAACGCTCTTTGTTTGGGAGGAGAGGGGTTTATGAAGTAATTAAGGTTAATTAAGGTGCAAGCCCTCCGTAATTCAGGATTTGAGTCGAATGAAACCCCGCTCTCCGTAATATCACGCGACCAAGTGCTCATAACCCTCACTTGCCATCTAATCTTAGCTCACTCATTCGTACACGGGGATTGGAGGAGGAGGATGTGAAGAAATGGGACGTGCAGCTTTGGTCAATCATTTTCAAAATAGCGCTGCCTAATGATCATTCAATTTACTTCCCTATGGCAATTTTCTGTTCTGCGGAATCACTACTGCAATTGTGAAACAAGAAGTGGACTTGATGAAGAAATGTAAGAAAACATTGCTAAATACTAGTTCTAAGTTATAATTGGATTTGACGGGAAAAAATATGAGGAAACAACAATCTCGGAAAGTGGATAAATACATGTTACAAGTATAGTCAATGAGTAATTTATAGATAATAAAAAATATATTTGCGGTACATTAATTAGAAATGCGTACTTAAAAACCTCGGAAGACTTACAAAAACATCTCTTACAAAAACAATGTTCTTACAAAACATGTTCGTAACGAGGAAACTGTGATAGTTTCCGTGACTTAATGTTCTTAATTAACCCCTATTGTTTTTATCTATCCAGTCGTCAGTAAGTGGCAAACAATAAGGTGCACCACAACGACACGAATACTTTCTAAAGGAAGTACCTTGACATGCAGTTCATGGGTTTTCATTTAACGTTTCGTGGAAGCTTTACAGTGAACTCAAATGACAACGTATTAATATTTTCTTGACGAGCTTGAATGAAGAAATGGAAAATATTATTCAGAGTGAGAAAACATGAGTGAGGCAACTGACCTCACTAAAGCAACTGGATATCTTTTAATGTGTATGTTTCGCTTCGATCTACACAATAAAGTTATTTTCGAGCTTAAGAGCTCGCAAAGGATGCGCTCTCGAAAGAATGACGTAAGTCTTGCTACTGCCGTTTGCACAACATACCCACATTTACCACCCTTTCGTTTTGCATTTCGAGATGACCACTCCAATCGTTCGGCGAAGAGGCTTTTGCGATAGATGGCGCAGCTAGCACCTTCAGCCGGAGTTTTTCCCTCCTGGACCTAAAATCTTGCCGAGCGTCGTGCGATGTTCTGCCGGCCCACTTTAAAGCCTGCGCCTCCGCTTCGTCAGCGGCCGGAGGGGGGATCGCGGGAAGGGGTGGGGATGGGTGGGGTGGGGTGGGGCGGGGCGGGTAGCGGCAGATTGAGCGGGCCGCGCGCCGCGACCTTGAGCAGCCGCGCGTGCGACTGGCACGCACACTGCCTTCGGATCCGCTCCGTTCAGACAGGCCATGCGTTGTGCGGTGCCGAACGGCCTGGCATCGTACACTCCATCCACCATTGACCGCGTTTCTCTTCAGCGCTCTACACTCAGAAAGTATTGCAAAAAAGCATTTCACTCAAACGGAAAATTATATAGCATACTTCGCAATTTTTTTTTTCGGACACCTGTTTGTTTTGTGTTCGAAAGTCTCGTGACAATTTTAAAAACGTTTCAACGACCTAAATGGGAGAGATAAATCAAAAAATTTGAAACAGGTAATATTTCAGATCAGCGCTAGACAGTGACGTTCAAGTCATAGTATAATAATATTTCATTATGTGGCAGGATTATTGACCAATCCACGCAATACAGAGAAATATAATATATATTTATATATTATGCTTGAGTATTCTATTTATGTTATTAATTGGTATGTGCTTTAGTTTCGTAGCAATATTTATATCACAAACACATATGTTTCCAAGTTGTTTATGGAGGTCCAGCTAGAGTGGCTGGACGCGTAGCGACGGGAGAGGGGCGGGCGCCGAATAAGCCGAGCCCGATCTGAGCAGAGCGGAGTGAGGGTTGCCGTTGTTTACGTAAGAGATGTGATAAAAACGCTGTGAAACATTTCTATACAAATATAGTAATACAATATCATAGAATTTGAATTAATCTCCTTTAAAGTACTGTCCTTAGCCAGAGATGCTCTTGTCGCAAACGCTGAATCCACGACTTAAAGCATTTCTGGAAGGCTTCTTTTGGAAGAGCTTTCAGCCGCTGTATCTTTTCCCTCTGAATTTCGGTATTGGTGTCAAAACGAGTTCCTTGTTTTATGCTAAGTTTTTGCAGAAACAAATTGCATGGTGGTAAATCACATTTTTTCCGTGAAAAACTCGCGAGTCCAAAGCCTCGTGTGGCACAGCGTTTTGTGATGATGAAGAAGAGACCTATTGTCTCTTGTATATGATCGTCTCATTTCAAATTATCGGTGAAAATGCTTGCATAGTCCCGCACGAGATGTTAAGATCTTCGGTATACTCTCGAATTCGACCGTTTGAACAAATGAACAAGTTTTTCCACTTTTTTAAGTTTAAATTTTTTTTAAAAATTAATTAAAAATATTTATTTATTTATTTATTTTTAGGTCAAGGAACTTCCCGACCGTTTGTCCTCTTCAATCGACTTACTTCCTAAACTCTCTTCACTCCCTTCTCTTCAGAGTTACCACATCATAGCCTTACAGTACTTTTAACAATTCATGAGCCTCTTTGGCCCTTTTTTGCAACATGAAGCAAAAGATAATGTTAATGCGTTGTTTAAAATGCATGATATGCGACAGTCATGACCTAAACACGATCTCATTCTGGCGGCCCTAGAAGCTGAATGACAAGTCAACGTTCAATCTTGACTCCTTCAAACTTGACACCCAACTCAGCAGGTCAGGCTCTCAGACATATTATGTCAAACAGAGTCAGCAGTTGCAATACAAATTCATTCATCGTATTTTTGGTCTCACCTCAATGCATGTATTCAATCGGACGGCCTGGTCACAGCCAATCGGAGCGGAGCGAATCCGGGCGCAGCGAGCCAAGTGCTCCCTGCGCCACGCGCGCGTCCCTCGCCGATTTGATGTTCCCATCCGTCACGCAGCGGCGCTCGACGCACCGCCCCGCCCCGCCCCGCGCAGCCACGAGCCGTCCCGCCACGCCTCCGCCCTGCGCTGCTCCGCGCCACCCCTCCCCGCCCTGCCCTGCGCCGCCCCGCCCCGCGCCGCCCCGTGCCACCCCAGACCGCGCCACCCCGAGCCGCCCGGCCCCGCCCCTGCCCCGCCCCGCGCCGCGCTGCCACGCCCCGCCTTGGGCCGCCCCGGCCCACGCCGCCCCGCGCCGCCCCACGCCGCCCCACGTAGCCCCGCGTAGCCCCGCGTAGCCCCGCGCAGCCCCGCGCTGCTCCGCCCCGCCCTGCGCCGCCCCGTGCAGTGACGAGCCGCCCCGCCCCGCTCCGCCCCGCCCCGCCCGGCCCCGCGCCACCCCGCGCAGCCACGAGCCGTCCCGCCCCCGCCTCCGTCCTGCGCTGCTCCGCGCCACCCCTCCCCGCCCTGCCCTGCGCCGCCTCGCCCCGCGCCGCCCCAGGCGCCCGGCTCCGCCCCGCCCCACCCCGTGCCACCCCAGACCGCGCCACCCCGAGCCGCCCGGCCCCGCCCCGCTCCGCCCCGCCCCTCCCCGCGCCGCTCCGCGCTGCCACGCCCCGCCTTGTGCCGCCCCGGCCCACGTCGCCCCGCGCCGCCCCACGCCGCCCCGCGTAGCCCCGCGTAGCCCCGCGCAGCCCCGCGCTGCGCCGCCCCGCCCTGCGCCGCCCCGCCCTATGCCGCCCCGCCCTATGCCGCCCCGCGCCACCCCGTGCCGCCGGCACCGCTCCGCGCAATTGTCCCCCCCCCCCGCTGTGCGCGCAGTGCAGAGTGCTGCGAGTGCAGCGCGTGAGTGCATTCTGGGAGGCTGCCGCAGCCTTGGCCCGCATGCGCCGAAATAGCGTACGTGCCGTCAGCAAGCGCGCGCACACGCGCCCGTCGGCACGTGCGCGAGAGCCTCGGCGTCACTTCCTCGCGCAGGAGACCGGTGGCTGTCATGACTGATCCATTATTCCGTGTTTCCGGACGCGTTAACTGCTAGAGCACCGTAAATGTAGTGAATGTTACATCTCGGGTGGTCTTGGTGGTGGTGGTGGTGGTGGTCCTCCCTCGCTGGTGCGTCAGATATGGCAGATAACTACACGTGAGCTTGCGGTCGATAGATTCATTTATTGATGCTTCTAGGAACGTCAACTGCCCGTTAATGAGCACTTTCGGATTTTTTTCTTTTCAGTTTTTTTCAAATTTTGAAGTTTTGTGTCCATAAAGAGAATCTATAGTCATACAAAATGAACATAATAGTTTTTCTTTGGGATAGCATACGCTACTTGATGACCATTTATGAGTTCAAAAGTTTCTGTTGTAAATATTTAGAAAAAAAAATAATTAGAAAACTGAAGGAATTAAATGTTTTCTCTTATTATTTCGAGAAAACGTCAGCACTAAAGAATTATCTGTTGCTAATATATGAAAAGTATTGTAAAGTTTAATTGAATGAGGATCTGTATATTTTCCGAGTTTTATGTTGCTTTAGTTAATCTATTAGGCTGTATCTTTTTTCTACTTATTTTTATCCAAAATTTTGAAAGTTTGGGGAAGAGAGTTGGAAAAATTTTCATTTCATACATTTTCTGAGTTACATAATTAAACATATTGATATTTAAATACTTAATGAAAAAGTTTTGTATGCTTAAATAATTGTATACTACTTCAAAAAATGTGAGAAAACGTAAATACGAAAAACAAAAAAACAAAAAGGTTCGATGTCACTTTTTGCCGGTTTTGACTTAATGGTGAGACACTGATTTCAAAATATAAATTCAACTTTCTATGCATTAAAGTTCGTTGTCCGTGAATTCTGTAACGTCTGAAGAGTGTCCTTCAACTATTAATGTTAAGAAAAAATTATCGGTATCTAGTACTTACAACCTATTTGCGTGCTCTTCAAAATTTGAAGCTCCTGGACATTGAACGTTTGTGTTTTCTCCGATTCAAATTTGTAAGGGGTGAGAATATTTAATAATAATAATAATAATAATAATAATAATAATAATAATAATAATAATAAAATATATAATGTATTTAATTGTTTATAATGGGACAATAAAGGTTTCTTTGCTTTCACCGATAACATATACTATAACTTATGTAAAATATATGCTAACATCACAGGGCCAAGAGATTTTCTTGTGAATGGAATACATTTTTAATTGAGCATGTTATTTTCAAGGCAATATCTGATGTGCATGATTTCATACTACGAGTACACACTACGAACACACTACACTCACGGATACAAACTATTGATTTCAATCCAGAGAAAAAATGTCAATATTACTATTACGGATGATAACTTTTCCCATTGTCTGTGGGTGCGTTTGAAGTGTCTATTGTACGCGCTTCGTTTGTCTATTTTAACAATCGAATAACGGATAAAAATAATTACACTTTTGAATATTCGTAGCTTTCACCTTTTTTATTTCATACTTCCAATTCAAATAATTGGGGTACGCAGCATTTAAGACGCCTTGCGTCAAGTCCATCAAACGGAGAAGTGTTTCGAAACTTCCTTTGTGAATTGCCGGGCGACGATTGGTCCCATCTCATAACGTATGCTGTGGCAGTTATTCAACCGCGCAGCGCGCCGCCACAATCTCACCCAAAGTGATCACCGCCTCCCGACCTCACCCGCTCCCCGATCGACATGCAGATTGCGCGCGCTGGCCCGTTAAACGCGCTTGATAGCTGCGCTCGCCACAGGCCGCGCCCACCTGCTCCGCCGACCCGCTCTACACTCACTCGCACTACGCTACCACACTCGGCGGGCGAGCACTGGCGGCTTAGAGCACTTCCAGGCTGGGGCGGTGTCACGCTGTCGGAGATAACGTTAAAGGGAAAACACCCCAAACCAATGTATAGGCCGGCGCCGAATCTCACATTTCTACGGGGAAACGAATAATTTAACTTCTCGGGATATAACAAGCAATATTTTTATGGGACTAATGACCAAATTAGATGATGTGTTCGGAAACTCGATATTATTAATGTGGTGTTCTCCGCGAGGAAGTGATGTGGAGGCCCTAACTACTCGCTTACTCTACCAATCCTCTGACCGGGAAGTCCTAGGGGTCACGTTTTAGCGGTGGTGGATTTTCGAGACTATCTGGATTGCCACATCAAATTCACGGATTGTTTGGAGGAGAATTTTAACGATCGGCTGCTCTGATCGGGAGTTTGCCGTGGTTTCTCCGATCATTACCTGGCGAATGCCGCAGAAGTACCTTAACAAGCGAGCTACGGACCGCACGCGAACTTGTCTTACTCATTCTTGTCCCCTCCTCTCCTGTTAAACATCACTTACACTGACATGTTACACTACCATACATATCGGGAGAGCAGTCGGAAGCTTTGAACTTGTCGTGGTTGGGGCGGTGTCCTAAACTGGAAAACCCCACAAGCCGACTTGAATCTCGACGCCGGATCTCTGCTTATTGCATGGGAGGAACACGGCTTCTCCTGGGATATAACAAGCACTATACTTAGGCGATTTACGATTCTAATAGTTGACGCGCCCGGAAACAAATCACCCTCATCCACTGTACTGACCCGCACTGCGCCACGTGCGCGGCTGTCCTACGAAATGCATCCCGGCGCAGCCCCTGGACCAACCAGTGCAGCGCTTTAGATGATGGGGGCGACCCGTGAGATGAACCATGAGCTAAACATGCGAGAAAGAATGTGGTGAACTTGCCAAGAAACATCGGGAAGACACTTGAGAGGAATATATCAGGGAGCGCGTGGGGGAAACATGCGGGGGTGAGGTGGGGCGAATAATTTAGGGAATATTTAACACTTCTGAACCCTCAACTTTCTTATTAGAATGGTAATAAAAAGGCAGAAACTACTAATCTATTTAAAATTAAATTTACGCCTTAATAGGAAAGTCATGACGAGCATACAATGCTTCAGATTCTGGCCCGAATCTTCGATACAGTGTAAAGCTATTTTAACATTAAAAGAATTATGTACAAGGAGCCCAACTGCGGTTTGCACGGGTCCAGCTAATAGTTGTACTGTTAGGGAAAGGGGTGGCAGTTTCAAGCGATTTATGACGCCATCAACAAAATTCCCATAAATATGTTACTTCTGGATTGGGAACCACATCTCCGGATTGCATTACTCACAAAATGCGGTAGAGAAATAGGAAGAATCGCGGCATCGCCGGAAACAGAGGGGCCGTGAGGCAGCGTCCCGCGCTTGGCGTGAGCGGCTGGAAGCGTTGTGGCAGCGTGTACCGTGCTTAAATCGACTGCACTCCGCGCCTCTGTCGCAACGCCTCGCCCTCCGCGCCCGTCGCCGCTGCCCGCACGCGCGCTCGTCAGCGCGCCGCCGCAAATGCGTTTCGTTTCCGCCGACAAAAACGCGCGGGGAGAGCGCTCGCCAGGTGTCCTGCGGGCGGAAACCGCAGCGTAGTTCGCGAACACGCGGCCCCCGCTGCCGTCCCCACGACCGCCACTGCTGCCACCAGCGCCAACACCCCCACCGCCACCTTCGCCCCCGCCACATTAACCGCCACCGCTGCCACCACCGTTGCCGCCGCGATCACCCGCCACCACCGCCGCTGCTGTCGTCACCACTACTGCCGCCGCCTCCACCGCCACCGGCAGCACCGTCGCCACCATTGGCAATACCAACCACGCCACCACCGTCATCACTCCTACTACCAACGTCACCAATGCCGCCGCCGCCGCCGCCGCCACCACGGCCATCGGCACTACCACCGCCTCAGTCGCTTCCACCGCCACCGGCCACATCATCATCGCCACCATCGTTGCCTCTTCCATCACTACTGCCAAGGTCACCACTGCCCCCGCCAGCAGTGCCGTCGCAGACACCAGTGCCGGCACTACCACCGCCGCCAACACCAGCACCCCATCACGCCCTCCACTGCCATCACCTTCTCCGCCTCCACCACCGCACCACCGTTCTCCTCCACCGTACGTATCACGTACCTCCACCGCTGCCGCCACCGCAGTCGCTACCACCGGCACTTCCTCCGCCGCCGCCGTCCAGAGACCATACGAACACATCGTACACGCCGTCCGGATACGTTTAACATCGCGCTCCGGCGCGCGTATTAATTTCGGAGACGCCATTTTGTGAAAGGAAGCGATTCCATTCCGCTCTATTACCATTACGGCGCGGACAGATAATGACAATAATTTAAAGCGTAATGATAGCAAAATTAATGGTCAGCCTGTGTCAAACCCCCGGCGGAGCGACGGGGCACATGGCCGGAGATGGAACCGAAAATTACACGTTGCGCGTTTATTGAAAATCTATTTAGAGGGGGAAGCGGGGCGGGGCGCGGGCGGCGGGCGCGGGCGGCGGGCAGGTTGCTCAGCGGGCCATTAGGGCCCATTACGCGTGGATTCCTCCCCGGTGTCTCCGCCGGCGGGGCGGGCGGGGCGGGCGGGGCGGGCTGGGCGGGCGGGGCGGGAGGTGCTGAATACGGACGGACGACACGTCGCCGCCGCGCTCGTCTAATGACTCATTTGCATCCCAAGAATCGTCGTCTTAATTTAGTGTGGCAGCCGTAATGACTTGCGGCTCGATAACTTCATAAATACGGGTCGGCCGCCGCAGCTTTCTCGTAATTTATGTCGTTACCCCGGCGCACCAATCGCGCGTTGAGGAACGGGAGGTGGTTGGCGGATTGGTGGGAGGTGAGTGTAGATTAGGAGTCGTTGGGTGTCGCGGTGTACGGCCAATTACGAGCTCTTTGGTGATCAACAGTAACACGGTTTTCGCTCCTCCCTGTTGCCGTACGAATGTCATCTTTATTGGCGTTTTCTCGGTTTCCTAAACGAAACTCCGTTTCAAGGATGAATTTCAGGTTTGTGGTCTTCTTCGCTGCCTTTTTTCCCTCTTTTCGCTAACATCATGCCATTACATTCTGCAGGCGGGACTGCTTTTGAATGCAAGCGTTTTACATGGTTTTTGAAAATGAATAACCTGTTCTGCTGCTTAATAGAAAATGGTACGAAAAAAGGAAGATGGTTAACTCTCCAGTATCTCAGATGCTTGGGGTAAATATCGATTTGAAACTTAATGAATACTTGTAAATTAATGTTATCCATCATGTCTCGTCATTAACATTCAGTGTATACATCGTTTAATTTTGAAAATAAAATACGAGTGTCCTGCAGCGATATCCACACTTCTTTTATGTGCAGAATGAAAAGCTCTATAATTTCACATCTCGATACATCTATACATCTTGTGATGACCATATGTATGTAACATATTTTATTTTTTTGCACTGACTGAAGTATTCTGCGTTGTCAGGTGTTTATTAATCACAAACATCCATTAGACAGGAAAAATAACATATTTTATATTCGGAGTGTCCTCGCCCTTCCCTACCCTTATCCAACATCGTTTTCTCTGCCTCCTTCCCACTCCCCATTCCCCCATTGACCGTGCCTGACCTGACCCCCTGCCCGCCCACCCTCCCTGACATGTATCCTTCCATCATCGTTGCTATGAGTAGATGTAAACAAGAAAACTGTTGTATACTTTCCCCAAATGCCATTAACAGTTTTTATCGTGAATTACTTACTAAAAGCTTAATTACGTTGTTGGAATGAATCAACATGCATTTCGTAGAAAATTGTATGAATTTTCAGAAACCGTTTTGTTTACATTGGAGTATTTACTCGGTGCGTTGAAGACAGTATTTGCGGAAAATTGAAAGCATGCACATTTGCAAAAAGTCGTACTAATGACAGAGAGAGGGGGTAATTATAAAATAACATGAAAGTTTCAAGACGGGAATAAAACTATTCATTTGCTTACAAAAATAATGTTGTTTCTTAGTAATCATCTGAAAAAAGTAACTTAAATATGATTAAATTAAATTAAAACCTTTTTGAAATCGGTTCAGCTACTCTCGCAACTAACTCTGACACACTGATAGAAAAACAAGTAAAATAAATAAAATGGGTTTTTATGTCACTTAAATAACCACATGTAATTATAACAAGACATTTATTGTGGAATCACAGACACTCCAATTTTATTTGTAGATTTATTTGTTAATTTACGATATTAAAAATTATCGATCATTGATGATTTCATGAAAATAGTGATATTTTTTCTTTCATTATGGAATAAGATTTTAATATGGTGTCACATGCCAATCCGATCCAATTTACATATGAATTAACCTAAAATTCGTTTTGCAAATTATTCTATAACAAAGATAAAGCTGACTCTACGTTATTAGAGACTGCACTTGAATTGAATTGAATTGAATTGAATTAATGCCTTATTTTACGTGGCGTCTCAGGCCATGAGGCCTGCTCTTCCGTCTAACCACACAAATTTCGCTACGCTCCTTTCATCAGCTAGCAGACAAAGGAGGTATTTCTTGGGCGAGAAACAGGCGATTTGAATTTAGCTCAGAGGCGTCATTTAGGCTTGAGGATCTTTTACATGCAAGTAAATCTACTAACATGGGACAGCCGGCTTTAATTCCCCTCCGAAAGAAGGCGTAGGAAGGATTTTTTCGCCCTTAAAAATCCACGGCTTCGATCGGGTTTGAATCCACCAACTTGGGGTACAACAGTCCCATACGCTAACCGTTACACCATCGCCGCGCGATCACTTGGTCATTGATGTTTAGAACATATTGATTTATTCTGGAATGTTTGATAATCCGACGATCTGAATTGAAATCGAATTATCGTACATTAAAATTCAGACTCAATCCACTTACTGATTGTAACCAGCTGGTTTATTAAAGAATTTACTAATAACTTAAAACATAATTTACTCTTCAAAAATGACCGACGTTTATACAAACCTATTGATTAACTTTGCTATTATTTCTAGAACATTTCATTAAAAATAGTTTCATTTGTCTTTATTAATGAAGATTCATTTATGCCCTTAAGGTTATACGATCATTAGATTGATCGCGGTGAAGCATCCAAAAATTCTTTAAATGAGAGTAAAAGTACTGTTCTTTAAAATGGTGAGAAAAAATTTCGACTTACCAGCCTCATTTTTGAATGAAATAGGTTTTTTGTACAGTGTCTTTTGGAAAAAAGTTTGAAGACATGCATTTTTTGAGATTATGCGGTCAAAGTACCTCATTATTTTATTCAAAATATAGGCATTGTTTTGAGGAATCAGATAATATTAAATGAAACATACATCACCGAGAGTATTCTGAGGAATTCTTGGATAAAAACAATCTTTTGCATAATTCATTTGAACCTGAAGTATTGATTTTTGGCCTAAATACAAATCATGCTATTGGCGACACAGTTTTTCTTCGGCTTCTATCGTAAATGTCGATAACATAAGATAGTGTATCACACATAACCACCAACTCTTTGATGATCATTACCTTTTTAAGCAATAATCCGGGAATTTAAGGAAGAAAATGGTGGTCGAAGTCACCTTAACTTGTTACCAACTTATGGAAATGACAAACCATAGAGTATTATTAATATTAAACGTAATTTTTCTAGTTCTAAAATCCAATACTCATATAAAGTATTTACAAATATTTATTTAAATCCTCCATTCATATTTACAACCCGCTATTTTTAATTTATAGACATCGTAAATGGTTGAGTGTTTGACTAGCAACTGAAGCGAATATACTACTTTAAATCCTTGACCCCATATGCGTAAAACCGTAGTTTTCGAGGCGTGTCAAGTTCTTAATATTATTTGGATGTGCAGTAAAACGTGGATCTGTTTATTCTGCTTTCTCGCTGCTTGAGAATTCAATTTTCCCTCCGAGAACGCTGTTCCACTCGTGTTGGCATAAATTTCACATAATTGCGGCAGCCTGTTTCATTTCACGGCTTTCACTGGCTTGTCTAATTAAATTTCGAATTAGCTTGTAGGCCAAAGTCACACCGAACCACCTTCGGCAGTTCTTGACACGTTCAATAACTTTGGTTACGAAGAAATTGACGGAAGACATTTCAATTTTCACTAGCGAATTTTATGACGTACGTTTTACAGCTATTATATTAAAGGGAAGGAGATACTAAGAAATTATTTTCTCGAACACATGTGTACATTCGTGTTGGAATTGGTGTTACAACCCTGTCATGTGCTTCATACATTTGCATCTATCTACTCTACGTAAAAAGAATCTGCTTTCATTACTGTTTATGTTACTTCAATATACCAACTGTATTTTACATTTATTTTCAAACTTAACAATTAAATTCAGTTACATCTATTATCAACAACCCTACTCACATAGTTATTTTAATTGTTACATTAAAAATACCTACCAAAATAAAATATTTACGCGTACCTATATACAACCATTATCATTTATGTTAAGTACATTTTTCAGAAAAGCTGGTTTTGTATTTCGCAAAGCTCTTTTTCTTGAAACTCGCTCATAGTAGATATTTCAGGAAATCTGTTTTAAGAATAAAAATTACTACTAGAAAAGAATATTCTCTTGAACCCCTTGGTCGTTTTTTAGGTACCTCTAAATATGGCGCTAAGGTTTTTGCGAAACACATGAAATAGAAGACATAAGTAGGAGAAAAACAAACTCTTAAAATATATTTTTAGACTGTACAAAGTTTAACCTTCTCTTCTGAATATCTGATAATCGCACTATTTTAATGTCATTTGAAGTGTTGTTTTGACATCAAAATATCTAGTTTTAAGTAAAAAATAAATACCTGATAAAAAAGTACTAGGAAAGTCTGTAATTTCCATGGCTCGTTCATTTTCGAATTCGATTAGTAGAGTTCAGTAGCTTTGAAGAAAGGAATAGTAAATGTTTCATTGAATCATTTTATTAAAACATAGTTTGCTGTCTTTTCGGGATATATATATATATATATATATATATATATATATATATATATATATATATAATAACAAAATAACGCACTATATGTAATGATCACAAACTGTACTGACTTTAATAAAGTCATACATATGGTTACAACCTCTCATAAACATGCGAAAACGTAACCAAAGGAGTCTTGTTGTAAGGTCAGTAGAGTTTGTGGTTATTATGCTCAGAGTGCTATATTTGCCATTTACATATCTTTAATTTTGTTGTTCTTATACATCCTCACCAGCTCTGAGGATAGAATAAAAATTTTCCGATACGTCGGCGAACTAGTATGTTTCAATGACTTAATTCACTTTGACTAAATCCCGTAATCTTCATCTCCCATATCTACTTCATGGTCAGGAATCTAGAATATGGGGAATCATGTTATATTATATTCATCGTATACCCGTGCTTGCAATTCGCTTCCAAGTTATTATTAATAATAATGGTAATAAATAACTTTTATTTCATGTAATAGTAATGGGAATTGCGTAACTGTCACAGCAAAAATGTTTGTGTAACTGGCATGGAAGATTAACGACAGCCTGCTTTAATACTTGGACATCCATTGGGAAACACGGAATAGGACGTCATGCTGGTATCATATATACAGACGCAGACTTCGTAACAGGGTCGCTTGCGAGTGACAGGTTTATCTCCTGCCCCGCGGCGTCGCTACCGACCGCATCTCTGCATCCAGCTGCCATTTTCATCTGCCCTTCTGCCTCCACTCCACCCGCCGCGCCGGCCACGCCCCCTCGCCAGCCCCGCCACCCGCACGCGACTCTGCGCCGCCGCCTCCCGCAGTTCTCTGTCACTGCCTCCCCGCTGCCACCGCCACGCCCCGCCACCCGCACGTTCCCGGCTGCTCCCGTCACCACCGGCGCCTCTGCCGCCTCCAACCGCCACCACCCGCGCCCGTCTCGCCACCACCTGCCACCACTCACGCCCCTCCCTCCACCATCCGCCTCCATCCGTGCTCATCCCGCCACCACCTGCGCCCATCCCGCCACCACCTGACACCACTTACGCACTTTCCGCCACCACCCGCCTCCACCCGTGCCCATCCCGCCACCACCTGACACCACTCACGCACCGTCCACCACCACCCGCCTCCACCCGTGCCCATCCCGCCACCACCTGACACCACTCACGCACCGTCCTCCACCACCCGCCTCCACCCGTGCCCATCCCGCCACCACCTGACACCACTCACGCACCTTCCGCCACCACCCGCCTCCTCCCGTGCCCATCCCGCGCCCATTCCGCCACCACCTGACACCACTCGCCGTTACAACCCACCCTCGCTCCTTTCGTTACGACCCACACCCTCCCGCCACCACTCCCCACCTTCCGCGCCGCTTCCGCCACAACCCCCCTCCTCTCACCATCACCAGCTCTCTGGTCGCCTAGTGCTCCCCTCCTCGTCGCAGCCGGGACACTAGCTGATTTACGTCAGGGTAATAGTTATTTCCACTGCATGCTGTGACTGGTTGGGTAGAGCGTCGCTGGAGGGATGTCCTAGGGTAGAAAGGATTCAGCTGTTGCCTGGAGGGAAAACCTAGCTGCTCTGATATTTAGTTTTTCGTGTGCCTACGATCAGTACCTAGGAAATGTCTGAGCTGTAACCTAAAAAACACGGTGCCCTTTCTCATATCTGCCTCCATCTCTCCCGTTACATACACACTTAATACATTTAAACGCACACCAACACACATGTCGGGAGACTTGTCAGGCGCTTAGAGCTTCTCCCGGCTCAGAGGGGCCACGGTGGGGGAGATATCTAAAGGGGAAACTTCGCAAGCCGTCATGCAGATCGTCAATGCATCTTACGATTCTGAGGGGAGGAACACCATCTCCCAATGTGGACATAACACATAAGGGACTAACGACCATGACCTAGCAATTGACGAACTCAATCGATCAAGCGCAGCTCTCTCCGCAGCCGTCCTCGCTGCCCCTACCCAGAGTTCGTGTCTCTCGCAATGCACCCTGCTGCCGCTATTCATCTCCTCCCCGCCGCCGGTATGAATAACTTGACCCTTCTGGATCCATAACTCCCTGCAACCCGCTCTCCCCGTACGCGGCCGAAGTAATAAAATCGGAGCGGCGGCGGCGGCGGCTTCGCGTATTTTTCAGCGCTTGATTGCGTGTCCTTTGTCGTAATTCACGCCCGCCTTGCCCCCCCTCAAATCTTCCCGCACGTATTTTTGCATGGAGGCCACCGCTCGCGTGGGGGTATGTTGTGCGGGCAGCTGGGTACGAGCGACGTTTAGTGCGAATTGGTCACCGCTTTATGGGTCGAGTGGCCCCGAAAGTGCCGCTGCACGCAACCCTATGAGTGAGAATCATATATTTGCTTTAACATATTCGTAATTTTTCACTATAATATTTTTCGCTATCTGTTCAGGCAGAAACCTCAAGTCTGGCTAATGTCACTGCAGTGTCCCCGACCGGGAGGCCTTAGGTTCGAGTCCCAAGCAGGATTTTCAACACTCGCTTGTCATCTAGGTTGAACTTAGTCGCTGTCCGGGGGAGAATTCAAGCGCCGTCTGCTCTGGTCGTTTTCCGTGGCTTCTCCGATCAACACCAGGCGAATGCCGGATCAGTACTCTAACAAACAGGCTACGAACCGCTCTCCTTCCTCTTCCTTGTCCTCTCCTTACCCCTTACTTACCCTCACAGTAACATGCACAACATATACTACACCTGCCTGAAGAACGGTCCGGTATTTAGAGCTTGTCCCGGCTGGGGGATGCCCCGCTGGTGTGAGACGCGTGTTTGAGGAAACCCCACCCCTGGTCGGAGCCAGATGTTGCCATCCAACGGGGGGAAATCACCGCCACCTCCCGCTGAAAAATGCACTACGCTTACGGGAATAACGACCTTAGCCGTTGTCGCGACCGAAATCACTATCAATCAATTCTGTCAGAAGATATGTACTTGTAAAGATGTCGACCGGGAATTTTCTTGTCGACGTTTTTTGACGAATAAAATGTCCGTGGTTGTTACAGCAAGCAATTGGAGTTGGTTTAACTCCCTGAAAGGAGTATGGTCGTTCAGGTACAAAAGATTTAAAGCTGGAGAGAACGCGCTTACGGTAGAACGGCGAGTCACATCAACGCGTGCTGGACAACATAAAGCTCAGGAAACTCTTGCCCACCCAAAGATGCCGTGCAAATGTCATCAGCGACTCCATACCACAAGTCACTACAATACAAGAGAAAATCCTTTACCGACAGTGCTTATTTTTAATCACCCATTTCCCTCAAAAGAGTTAGGTTACGAACTAATAACTCTAATATCGCAACAGTGTCCGCAGCGTGTGTGAGCATCTGGAGCGCTAAGGGAGGAAGAAGCGGGAAATTTCCTGGAGCCCCGCCCGTTCGCTCGTTTGATCTTTCCGCGCCTCTGTATAACATCGTGGTAACACTGCTTAGGACGGCGGGCGGGCGGTGTCGCAATTAGCTTCGTTTTGGTCGTGTGTCACGGGCGCGAATGTGGGTCGCGGGTGGCCCAAGAGGGCTGTCCACAGAGGTTGCGCCGTCCCACTCTACATCGCCCTCATCGCGCTTTTATTTTTCTTGTTTAAAAAAAAAAACTTTGCCGCCGCCGCCACTGGCTCGCACACCGTCGCATCGTACGCAACCAGCCTTCTTTTTCCTTCGATCTCGGCGGCGCGTCTGCCGGCTCTCTCTTGTCAGCACCCTTGTCACACTCTGTCCTACTGTTGCTATCGTTTCTTGCAGTGTCTTCCCTCTGCTGCCAACGTTCATATATCAGTGCCCCTGCCTTTGACATTGCTCCAGCCGCTGGCGCAGATCTCACGTCATGTTTGCATTACAAACACCAGATACTGTCTGGATATCGTCCGCACGAGAGCAGATTTCACCCTCCTTAATTATGCTGGAGTGTGCTTGACCATAGGCGTGTGGTCAGGGTGGGGAAGGGGGATTGTGCCCGTTTCAAAATTTGAAAAGGAATCCCGTTGCATTTCGTAATAAGTCATTGTATTTCCGTAAATATGTTTAATTTCTGATTTTTCCCTTTTTGTTTTGCAATTTTGGGGAATTGTTGTATGAGTTTGGGGAAGAGGCTCTCCATGAAATTGCAAACTCCTGTAATTAATTAAATAAAAAATCAATTCTATTTATTAATTAATATCAATTATATAATTTAATTATCTTTTTGGTATGAATCATTAATTTTCTACATTATATGTGATATGGGTATAAAGAATTTAATGATGCAGAGGTCCCAGAAATGTGCTTGCCCCCCGTCTTATTTTAAGCAGCGTACTGCAATATACATCTCTGTTGTGAAGGCTCCACTTACAGAGTGCTCTCTTTCTCAACCTCTGAGAAAGACGTTTCATGTCAAATGAGTACAATAAGATGGTGTGTATTTTATCGCTGTTGGATGTCTTGTAGGATGCTGTGAATACTGTTTTAGTTTAGTAGGATATTCAATGTTCTTGAAGTAGGATAAAAATTTGTTTTGAAATGTATGTTTCCGCCACATTTAATTTTTCATGTCACATTGAACATCAAATTTCTGTCATAAAACTTAATGTATATGTCTTCCATTTTGATACTCCCATTCAATTACTTTAAATATTTTAAATTTGAATGCAACCCTGACCTCCTTTCTTTTCGGATCTGGGAGAAATTGGATGAAGTGTGAAGGATATCAACTTTATAATTAGTTGTTTTTTAATTCCTTTCGACTAATTGTGAATACAATTTATTGCTTGCTGGATTCGGACCAAGAGAGCACTAAAACATTATTCTTACAAATTAATTGGAAGCACTCTTGTTAAGTCACTTAAATCTTGTGTTAACCTTGCACGAAGATTACGAAAACATGACATGGTATTGCGTGTGATAATTTATTACATTCTTTTTTATTCATTTTAATATAAAGAAATGTCACCAAATATTTGGCGATTTGAATGGAAGTGAGCATACGACCTCGGTCACATTTTTTTAGGAAGGTATAATTAACTTCGTGTCGACTGCACTCAAATATAATTTATCTACTAGCATTACTTACCTTGTAGGTTATTATTACTTAAAAGAATTGTACACATTCGTATATATTAGTGCATTTCATAATTGACAATTATGTTCAGTCTCGGGCAATACATCATCTTAAGTTTGTCAAGAAAATTAAAGTAAAAAATGAACTCCTGCCGAAAAAAAAGAACTAAAAACTTTAATCACATTCTACATCATTTGCATTTTTGTAAAGTTCATCACCATGTCTGTAGATGGTAAACATTTGAAGAACATAAGATTTAATTTTGGTAAACAAAAAACAAATAACCTAAATGTACTCCTTATGCAATGCATATATGTGCCCATTTACGTATACATATATCGAAAAAATGAAAGTCTGACCGAAGAAGGCAATACAGTGGCGAATCCTTCTCTTTTCAATAATTTTACTCAATTTATTCAAAAGAAATAACATTCAATTACTTGATTAGTTAAAAAGTATATTTTTTAAAATAAATTATTGGTGGATCCGAACAGAAAATGTCCCCCTTTCTGACTTTCTTTCTGGAACAGCCCCTCATTGAATAATGTTACCTTGACAACAAATTTCTCAAAATCGTGGAAACTTTGTGTGAACGAAAAGTGATAACATGTTTTAAATGGTCAAATGTAGTTACTTCTTAATTCGAAAGAGTTGACAACTCAATTACTTCAATTTCCATGCATTATTTTTCTTCCACTACACTTAAAGTGAATTGCCGTGTTTTATTTCTAATGCCTCGAAATGTTGCTGTATTCGGAGTACATTATTACTACAATCCAACATTTTCAGACTTAATTCCCACAGACATTTGTTGTAGAACCTGTAGTATAATTGAAAATGTTGATGTTCAGCTAGTTTTAGTTGCAAGAATCCAAGCCAACATTTCGCCCTCTAGCTTTTGAACGACAGTTCAAACCAAACGATTCGATTTACGACTGCAAAGCTGTGCGGGTGATAGCTTCATTCCTTCATTTCTTGAGTTTTGTGAGTTCCTTGCTGTCAGGGTTCGATGGCCTCTGCTCAGACGTTGATTTACGTCGTTTATTACCAACGCCGTCGTGCTGACGAGGAGGCTGAGTAAGATGAGCACGTGCTGCGGCGCTGCCTCCCGCGGACGCCAACCGCCGCGCAGCGCCGCGCCGGCCGCAATGCAAAGTGTGCGGTTTATTGAAAGCCATAAAGCGCCTCCGCATACGCCTCCGCACTGCGCTTATGAGCAGGCCACCCCCGCAGGCATGCAGCGCGGACCAAAGGTCGGAGGGCGCCGCCTCGCTGACGCCCTCGCCCTCGCCCTGCCTCCTGAACTGGCCCCTGGGGCACATCGCAACTCATGCAATGCGCGAGCCCGGACAGAGATTCAAATGGCATTTTATCTTGTCTCTAAGTTGTTTTGTTCTTTGCTCTTCTTCTATTTCTCTTCCTTCTTCTCTTAGTTATTCGTGTCCCATTTCTTCTCTTCCTTCTCCTTCCCCTCCCCTTCATTCTTCTCTTTTCCCTTCCCCTCCTCCTTCCCTTCTTCTTCTCTTTCCTCTTCTTTCACCGAGATGGTGACCACTTTTTAAAGTCCAGATAATTGATATTTGTCTTATCCTAGAAAATCTAAAATGATTTCTTTTACTATAAGTTGGGTTTATACAGCTCCTGGCCAGTTCTCACATCTTAATCTCTTGTTTTTTCTATCTTCCCAATTTCCATCTCTACATTTTGTTCTCTATTTACCACCTTTAACACGAAGTGCAGACCCTCGTTTACTTTTCGCTCTTCGTTTTCCTCGTTTTCGTCTTTCAGGGAATTGCGAGTTTGTACTAAACTTTTAAATTATTCAGTATTCAATTTTTTTTCAACTTGAAGAAAGGAAATGAACAAACAGTAGTCTTCTTTTAAATTGAATATACAAATGGATCTATATTAAATTCAATAGAGCGCAGAATTTTCCGATTATTTGTTGTTTTGAGAACACCAAATAAGTTTCTGTCAACTACAATGACTTGGAAATAATGGGCTGCCTGACTCGTTACCAATTGTTGAATATGAAACGAAAAATTTTTTGTTAATTATGATTCTACTTTACTGTGAATCAAATTTAATACTACATAAAGCATTACTCTTCTCATGAATGAAGGTGAACTCATGGCTCTAATCAAATTAAACAGTACCATTTTCTTAATTCACTTGGCATACTGAATATTATATTTTCATGTAATGTACTTTTAAATAAAACTTCATGTCAGTTGCATGAGTACTACTGGAAGTCGGTGCTTATTCTGAAAACGTTTTAATGCGTGGAAGCCATTTCCTGGATGGGTGACGCGCGTGCTATTCAAGGGCGAATCCATCGCCATTACCAGAGAGCGAAGCACCGCAACCGTTCTGTTCCGGTCCCAGCCCATCTCCACCGCTCTTGAGGAGGCTCTACTCGTAAAGCGAAGAACCTGCTTGGAATGGATTTGCTGGGCTTCGAGTGCTACTGCTGAATGCTGTTTCGATGTTTCGAAATGGTTAGAGTTCAGCGCCGCATCTAACTTAACGTCCATTCAAGATTTAGCAGAAAGTGTCTTCCGTGTAGTTAGATTTACATATTTTCCTATTTGATTCACTTAAGTGGCGGAAAGGTATTTTGCAAATTTGTTTAATATCACGTTTTCTTCATTTTTAATTATTATTCATTTTTAAAATTTATAACTCATATTATTTTTTGATAGATTTTAGGTCTATCATTATCCACTTTTGAACGCCACACGACGTTTTAACAACGGACGTAAGCTAATAATGTTAAGAGATACGAATATGGGATACCAATAGGAAAAAAAATATTATCACTCTTCTATATAACATAAAATTGATTTTCTGCGATCTTCAAACTCAAGTTAACGTATTTTCTATCTAAAATCTTATTGCTCATTTTCGTTATTTTTCTTATATTTATGTTCCATTGTGTTATCTGTAGAATGCGTTGCATCATACACTTCTTTTAAGCATTGAATCGAATGTAGTTGAATCGTTCTACTCTACCAACATGAGCATCCATACACTTTTCATAATGATAACATTTACATATCTCTTTAGCAAAACCCATATGAAAATTTTAACTTAAGTGAGTTCAAATTTACACTACACCCTGATGCATTAGGTTTAAGGGTATTCATTTAGTTAAACCCCTTCTTATTCAATGGTTTTTGTCTGTACGTAAATATCAATTTCACAGTCAGAACTCAAATATTCTCATTAAAACAACATTTGGATGCATTCTGATCGTTCGTTAGAGTAAAATAATAGAAGAGATTAAAGTAACGATGACAATTATTAAGGAATGATGCAAAAGCATGGGCTAAGAACGGGCTAAGGCGGAATGAACAGCAACGAATCGCAAAGAAAACGCGAACAACCTATGCATTTGTAGATACATCTCTGTCTAACGCAAATTCTACGACAATCGACTATGGACATCCTTCCTACCGCGAGCGATGGCCCCATGGCAACATGTCCGTTTCCTCAGCAGCGTCGCTGTCCCGAGGGAATCCCGACGGTCGCAGATTTTCAACACTAGCGAATATAAAGCTAGGTCGGAACCAGCCCCCATCTGAAGGAGAATTTTAGCAGCCGACTGCTACGGCTTCCTTTGTTTCTACATCCAATACTAGGTGAATATCGGAACAGTACCTTCGTAACAAACTAGTCACAATTTACGCACGATATTTCCCTCCACAAGTCAAGAGATCAGAGGGGAGCTGGTGCCAGTTGGCTCCTCTGAGGGAGACAACTTCAAATGGAAATCCCCACGAAAAAAAGCCGATATGTAGAAACGGGGCAAGATCTCACGATCCAGCGTATCCAGTGTATGATATATCACAACCTCCAGTGACACAACATACACTACACTTACGGGATTTTACCCGCAGTTGAGCAGACACATAGAATAATCAATCGAACCTCCATCACGGAGATGAAAGACTCGGGCCCTGGCCTTTCACCGCTGGGCGACCCGTGTATTCGTAAACACGCGAAATCGCGCGCTTCGTTTTCCGGCAATGGCGGCGGCGGCGGGGGCGGCGGAGGCGGGGGCGGCGAGGGCGGCGGAGGCAGGGGCGGCGGAGGCGGGGGTGGCGGAGGCGGGGGCTTCGGAGGCGGGGGCTTCGGAGGCGGGTCGGCGGAGGTGGGGGCGGCGGAGGCGGGGGCTTCGGAGGCGGGGGCGGCGGAGGCGGGGGCGGCGGAGGCGGAGGCGGGGGGCGTAGGCGGGGGCGGCGAGGGCGGCGGAGGCGTGGGCGGCGGAGGCGTGGGCGGCGGAGGCGTGGGCGGCGGAGGCGTGGGCGGCGGAGGCGTGGGCGGCGGAGGCGTGGGCGGCGGAGGCGTGGGCGGCTGAGGCGGGAGCGGCGGAGGCGGGGGCGACGGAGGCGGGGGCGGCGGGGGCGTGTTGGCGGGGGCGGGACAACGTGGAGCGAAGAGCGCGAGGTCGCGGGGCGGAGGAGTCGGGTCTGTTCATCACCGATGGCAGCGCGCTGATGTCATTTCCTGCCGTTCACCTCGAGATGAATGCGAAGCGGCCGCTGCGGGCACGGGTTCGGGCCCTGGAGGTCGCCACATCCGCGTCTCGCCGCTCGCCGCTCGCCGCTCGCCCCACGGTCGGCCCGCGCACGGTGGGGCTATGGGCTCCAAAAGGCAGCAATGCTCCTTAGATATCCGTGGGAATTGCATGAAATCGATTCTTTTGAAGAACGCGGAATCCGATGAGATCCGTACGTGTTTATCGCGTGAGGTGGTGGTGATTTTCCTCTTCTGAATGGCGAGACCCGGCGTCGAATTACACGTTGGCTAGTGATGTTTTCCCCAACAATGTATTTCGTATCAGCGGGGCACCGCGACAGCCGGGACAAGCTCTAAGCTCCCGACAGGTCTCCCGGCATGTGTGGTAGAGTAGTGCGTGTAAGTGTGAGTGTAAGTAAGGGTTGAGGATAGAACAAAGAAGAAGAAAAAAGATAGCGCGCGGGCCGTGGGCCATTTGATTGGACACTGCTCCGTTATTCGGTTTGTGTTGATCGGAGAAACCACAGAAACCTACGTATCAGGGAAGCGGTTGATCTCGAGCTAGCTATCTAGATAGTGTCGAAAATCCTACCACCGCCGGGTCTCGAACCTCAAGTCTCCCTGTCAGAAGCACTGCAGTGACATCAATACATACTCTGAGCCACCTATGTCGGTTATAGAAATTGTGTTTTCCGTAAAACAACATTCTATTCGCCTGATTTAAAGTATCGCTTAATGATCAAGTTCGTACGCTCTTCACTACTTTGTATCATGTTCAACGTATTGGTCTTTACCACAAACATTAACAATTTATAGAAAAGTGTTTTGCCTATTCTTGGATTTCTTTCTGTGGCATCAGTGAATGCTTTCTCTCTGTAGCGAGCCCGCTTGAGAACACTGCCCTCATTATCCTCCGGGTCGTAGCTTTAAAACTTTCTGTGGCCAAGATCGCTAAATTAGACTTGTCCATTTGAAATTGACACTGAAGAAATCGTGCTTTTATGAAGTACTTAAGACATATAAAATTATGATTATAAATATAAGATTAATTTTAAGTATTTTTTGTAATATAATAAATCTCCTTTGTTCAACCCTAAATGACTCTTCGACAGATAAACTGGAATCTGAAATAACTGTTCGAAGCTTCATGTTCGAAACATGAAGAAACTCAGTCAAGTGTAAATGAGATTGGTGCTTCCTACTGCCTTACCAACAATTGGGGAAATCTGAAGCAATAGACTCAATAGTAAAGAATACAATGTTCACACATTTTTCTTTATGAATTTTCCGCCGTGTCCCGCAGTCTGCTCTCCCACTGTGTTTGGCAAGAGAGAGGGGAGTAGAAATCTTCAATAACGCACAAGCCGTTGGAGACCTTTTGCGCCTGTTATTGATGAGCATGACGTGATGCCTCCGGTGGTGCATTAGTCTCCTTCCAGAATTGAAATTATGATTGTTATCCTACGGATGGCATATAGAGCTGCGAATGGAGAATAGTAGAAGTTCGATGAAAAATTGTACATTTACATAGAAAGTCTATTCCTATATAATTAATTCGAGTACTATTTGTTTAGAATCTTAGTTTCTATGTTCCAAATCATTTTATTTTCTTTTGTTTGCGGTTTCTTTCCACCTTTTCGAGTGTAAATTCTAATAATTATCTCACAATGAGGTTCTGTTAAACAAATGCTGTTATTTGCAATGCTGTTGCAGTTAGTGTTTTTTAAATATCTGCGATGGAGGTGCAACTGGCAGTTTCAAAGGTCATGTGAATAATTGTGCCTAAACTTTCCTGTAAAAAACATCGTCTAGAGTCATATTTTATTACTGTGCTTTTGTTTTCAGAAACGATTCTATATTTTCACGTTGAAAAATTTCTGTGTGGCTTTCTTGTCCTGTGAACCATTCATTTGTTATTTTTGAAGCCATTTCACCATTTACTTTAACTCTATAATACTAAAAATTTCCCTTTTTTATATAAATGTGAATTATCATTCTCATCTATAATTTATTTATTTCAATTTGTGACTTGAAAATCTCTGAAGCACAAAAATTGTTGTTTTATTTGTTTACTTGCCCCTTAGTGCTAAATTCTTTCGGTAATTCCAGTTAATTGACCATAGTTCATAGAAGTGATAGAATTTTTGCCTATGAGAGTCGACTAAAAATATGGTACTCCCCTATCTAAGTTTTGCTATCTGTTGATTATTGTAGCACCATTTCCATATCTATATTCTATCGTGATCACAAATATAGTCCTGTATCGTCTGCCAGTTCTTCTTTTCTCTGTCAACTTATCCCTCAATGCATGTATAAACAGGCCGCCTTCTCGTATACATTTACATGCAATTCCTTTTCTTATTTTTCACTTCATTTTCTATTAAGTTTAGAAACAATTTCGAAACACCATTTGAGATTATTGAAAACGAATAATGAGAGGGCAACGTGTAGACCAATTACTTCTACTTCTCTTGCGGTTAAGAAACTCACTGTCCGCTGGAACGAGTGTTTTAGGAGGACAAGGTACTTAGAATTCGAATATGTTCCAAAATCGTTGGGTAAGTCTTAAGTTTATTGGGATTTATAAATAATGCTTAGCTTTCGATTTTGTGTCCATATTTAAAAGTTTGTATGTGCTGCTGGCGCTGCTTCGTCTCTAGTTTGTGGCAATCTCCGTATGAATCCGTGTCTCGTGGCAGCCTGCCTTGGCGCGAGGCGTGGCAACAGTCACTGCGCTGTTCTGCATGACGTTGTGCAAGGCAGGAACACAGCTTGATGGGCGAACTGTGGGAAGGGAGAGGACGGGGTGGGGATGGAAAAAGTGGGGGCGGGGCAGAGCGAGCAAGGAGACATGCACGGAGCTGAGTGCGCGCAGATCTCCGAAGAGGTGCGGGGTTGGATTGGAGGAACGGCGCATGACAGCGTGGTAGGACGTGTGAGGGCGGGGGAGAAGAGAAGGGAGAGATATCTTAATGGGACGGACAGGGCTGGGCAGGGTAGTGGAGTGTGCCGTGGGAAATAAAGCCGGACGGAGAAACGGCGTGTAGATACGGAGGGCGGAGTAGCGGTCGGTTGGTTGATTACTGATTCCGGGCGCGTAGTGGCTGTAGTCTTCTCCTGCTGGATGGTGAGATCCGGCGCCGACCTAATCGACGGCTTGCGGGATTTTCCCTAACTAGGTATCTCCCACCAACAAGGCACCGTCCCAGTCGCGGCAAGCTCTAAGCTTTGACTAGTCTTCCTACATGTGTGGTAGTGTAGTGCGTATACGTGTAAATGTTTGTAAGTAAGGGGTGAGGATAGAACAAGGAAGAGAAAGGAAAGGTCGCGCGCGATCCGTTTGTTGGGGTACTGCTCCGGCATTTCCCTGGTGATGATGATGATGGGAGAAACCATAGAAAACTATTGATCAGAGGAGCCGTCCGTTGGATATCTCCTCCAGAGCGGCTGAATTCGACCTCTATAGCTAGTGTTGAAAATCTTGCCACCGCCGATACTCGAACCGAAAGACGTCCCGGTCAGAGGCACTTAAGTTACATCAGTTGATGCCCGGTTCCACCTTTGCCGGTGAGTAACAGTGGAAGTGGGTTGTGAAGTGGGCGGACGGGGTAGATGCGAAAGGTAAGGTAAGCGAGGTTAGCGGTGAAGTGGGGCTAGCGGTGAAGCGGGGTTAGCGGGGAAGACGGGTAGGCGGTGAAGCGGGGTTAGCGGTGAAGTGGGGCTAGCTGTGAAGCGGGGTTAGCGGGGAAGCCGGGCTAGCGGTGAAACGTGGTTAGCGGTGAAGCAGGGTTAGCAGTGAAGCGGGGTTAGCGGATATGCGGGGTTAACAGTGATGGGGGGTAAGCGGGAAAGCCGGGATAGTGGTGAAGTGGGGTTAGCGGTGAAGCAGGGTTAGCAGGGAAGCGGAGTAGTGATGAAATGGGTTTAGCGGAGAAAGGGGGTTAGCGGTGAAGCGGGATGGCGAGAAGACGGACATCAAGGACATCATAGAAGGCGGAACGAGCAGGGCACGTCAGTGCAAACAGGACGGGGCGTGGTGGCTGGGGCATGGAGGGAGATTCTTGTGGGGTTTCGTTGCGACCACGAGCAGGCGGATTCCGGAAGCAGGTTTTCCCAGAAAGCCGTTGTGGCTCCGCCGTGACTGCTCCATCACACCTACCTCATCGCTCATCTCTTCACTCGGCGACAGCGGAGCAGGATCCGGCACTTCTAAAGAGATATTCGTGTGTAAACTTCATGAGCAGCTGAGTCACGCATTTGTCCAAGTACTTTTTTCTTGTTTCCGAGCATATAAATTTTTACAGAAATACAGTCTCAGTATCAAATTAATGTATTTTTTTATTACTTCCCGTTTACCTTATTTCACAGCCAATATTGACTATAATTTGCGAGTAACTTCGAAACTGCAAAAAATAATGTAATTTGACATTGCTTTGTGTCACTTTGGCCACACGATATGTTCCTTATATTTTGAGGATTTTTTTTCCTTTACGATAACAATCTCCTAAAATCCTTTATATTTTTTCTTCTAAAAAAATAGTTCCTAATGAACGGATTATTGAATTGAAAGTTACAGTTGTAATGAACAATGGGTATTAGATGATAATGAATTTTTTATTTTAATTACTTTCAACGTGGTTGTTTTGCATAACCATCCCCTCCACTCTCACAGACTAGATACATTCATACGTTATATGCATCATAATTACCGAACTTCGAACTTCTTTATGATATAGTCCGATTTTGTAAGTCGTGTAGGTTAGCGCCAACATTTTCCACATAATTTCTTCAAGAACCCAGGGAACCACACAGAAAGTTGAAGCATATTTATCTCTAAATGCAGTTGTTAGGAAGAAATTTAAATACATATGTAAGCAAAAAGTACTAAAATTTTAAAAGTGTTTTTATTTCCTGTGCTGCTTTATCGATGCAAAATCTAGGCATCTCATGCTGTCATTCATTATTTAGCAGCAGACTAATAATAAATATCAATACCGCACAATAGCGAAAATGAAACGTCTTACTTTTCATGTACGTTGGTGATTGGGCTGTCGCGGATTGGAACCCAAGAACAGGCTTGGCAATGTACGCAATGTGCGGAATATCGGGTATATTATGGCGCTTGCTAGAGTCGAATTCGTAGGCCGACTGCTTGGATCTGTAGTTTCCGTTGAGGAGTCACGGACAGCGTGCGATACTGCCCCCCACCCTACCTTCCTATCCCGTCCTCATTCCTCTCCTTAGGGGCAAGCTATAGCCAATCACTCATCCTCGTATGATACGTCCCACTCATTCAGAAAATCTTTGTCAAGCGCGATGCGAGTTCCTGGAGGCAACAAATACGTATCAAGGTGAAAAAAGCGGAATAAAACAAAATAACCATAAATGATGAAAGCGTAGGCTTCCGCGGCCGGAGTCAGAATCTGCTTGGCTGCCCGAAAGACGCGTCGGAAGCATATGCCAATGTTTCGGCCGTCACTCTGCGTCCTTCCTCAGGGCGAAATTCATTTTGCTTCGCCCCGAAGAGGGTCACAGTCTGATGGCTGAGGCGTTGGCATATGTACCTAGGACGCGGTCTCGGACACAAAGTAGATACAGTCATAAATGATACTGTTGGTGACGCTATTACCTGTTGGAAATATTAACATTTATTCCCGAGAAAAAATGTTGCAGTGTTTAATTGCTCGTAGATGTTCGCGAATAGTTGGAACTTATTATTTCTCCTGATGAAACAAACCCTCAAGGCAGCGAAGGCGAAGTCAACTACTATATATACATGGCTCCTCGAAACTCTTGCAGACCTTTTTTGATTCGACTGATATATTTCCGTAATAATTAATTTTCCGGGAGGGAACAATGATCTACCGAAACTCATTTTCTCATCGCAAGACACGGAAATTAGATGGGGTTAAATTCCCAGAGGACAATGCAAAAGTCCAACGACGTTAATGCACCAGAAAAGAATCAATCGAATGCGTGTGGCCGTGACGCCGCTTTCAAAAACCGCGAGCCACTGTACCGTGTGGGCAGGCGAAGCCAGGCGTTCGAAAGTTGCGAGACGACGCATAAATTAAAAGACGAGTCTGGGCGACGGCGTACGGAGACGCCGTCTGTCCAGAGGGGGCCTCCACCCTTGGCCGGGAGGCACAAAAAAAAAAAAAAAGAGGAGCGCGCCACGACGGGTCGCGCCGACTCGCTCCACTTGGCCCAGAAGGAAGCTGAGGTGGCGGTGGCGGTGGCTGTGGCGGTGACGATGACGTTGACGAGCTGGCGGATAGGCGCCCGGATTTCGGGGGATAGACACCTTAGCCACAGCCTATTTGGCGTCTTGCCTCGGATGCATGACCCACTGGATACACTATGTACGATGCACTATATAGTTCTGTGATAGGATAGTCAAGGTATATATTTGACAAATTGTATAATAATAATAATAATAATAATAATAATAATAATAATAATAATAATAATAATAAATAATTCTTTTCTTTACTTAATAATAGTTAAAAATGTTTTGACGTTATCTCAAAGGTTTCACCGTTGTTAGAGAGAAAAATTATGCTTGTTGGCTGAGTGGTCTTGATTCTACTGAGCTGGAGAAGGACTGTGGTTTACGAACATCCTTAATAATTTAACATTAACATTATGTACATCGTAAGGGTAGAACTAATCCTCGTCAACCATTAATGGATAATACTTGAACTTAAGTTCTGAGAGACGGATTCGTAGGCTTCCGCCGCCGGAGTCATTTGATCCTTGGCGGTCCGGTATATCTCCGCGTCACAGTGCGTTGAGCTGACGTTTCGGCCATCGTGTCGAGGCCTTCTTCAGAGCTATACAGCAGTATAGCTTCAGTAGTATGGCTTTGAAGAAGGACACATGATGGCCGAAACGTCAGCTCGACCGACTGTGACGCGGCTCATCTCCGACAGCCAAGTCTCTTCTGAGAGACATTTCACCAGTACTTGCCTCATTTTCTTTAATTTCAATAATAGTCTATTTAAAACTGTTCTATATAATTTTGACCCCATTTTTTCCACAACCAATATATATTTTTTATTTACTTAAATATTTCACTCATTTATCTCCTTTCCTGAGTATGTTCGAAATCTGTTCCTCTCCAACGAATCATTAAGTAGATTTTAACACACTAATAAAACGGGTTTCTTTCTTTTTTTATTATTTTTTCTTTGAGAAAACTTAACATTCGAATATTCCCAATATCTAAACGTTACTTTCCACGGGATCTACCTCAACGAACCTTCTTCAACTTCATCGGCGTCGGCGGTGGGAGCAACAAGGGCGGCGGCGGCGGAGGCGGCGGTGGAGGCGGTGGGAGCAACTAGGGCGGCGGCGGCGGAGGCAGTGGGAGCAACGCGGGCGGCGGCGGCGTAGGCGGTGGGAACACGGCGGAGGCGGAGGCGAGAACGAGGGTGTGGCTGGGGGCGACTTCGAAGGCGCCGTCACTTCGCATGAAGAGCAATTAAGCATCATGTTAACGTAAACATGTTTGCTTCGGAGGCGGAGGGGCGAGGGTGGAGGCTACGGCTGATGATGCAGCAGCGTTGGGGGTGGCAGGAGGGGCGGTAGCAGCTGTGGCGCCCACGATCATGGCGGAGACAATGAGAGGGGGAAATGAAGCCCAAATGTGATTGGGGGGTAATTTTTCTTAGTTTTTCCTGGTGAATTTCATATAATTAAAAATTATATTTTAAATATCGAAAGGACTGTGCCTGTCGAACGTCATATACAGTGTTTAGGAAATTAGTTTGTGTAGTGACACATTTTAAATTATTAATGAAATGACTTTAATGGATGTAAAGCCGATGAGCAGTTTCTATTTAACGCTTCTATTAACGCTTACTTTTCATTATACCGCAGAAAGTACATCCACTGTAATATGATATGTAAGTATAATTACTGTCTCTCCAATCTATTGTCCCATTTTAGATGTTTCCTATGTAACAAAATTGTTCAACTAATATCATAATTCCGTATTGTTAATTTACGTTTGCTCTGTTCAATGGTATCATTCACGCTCAATCGGTCATATTTTAGTTGTGTCGCTTTTCAAAGTGACATGATGTTATGATTGATAAGTAAAGCAATATAATATGTGATAACCTTCGATTGCCTTCAATTTGATTAAGCTACATGATTTTGAATTGAGAAAGTCTGTAAAATAAGCGACCTGTAGAAAAGTTTTGAATTACAGAATTAGTCAAGTTATTCTCTCGTATTACTCTCTCGTTCTGTTTTATCGACTTTACGCAATAAAATCGAGGAAAGAAAAAACACCCTTAACGGCCATCGTACTTTAAAGATTTCGCGTCCGTTAAGAACAATCGAAGCAAATAATTTGCAGCTAAGACCCACGAGCTCCTAGAAAATGTATTTATTATTTGTAAATTTCCGGTAAGAATATGACATTACGAAAAGTATTGAGTTATGCACGGCCTGCATGACAAATAACAGTTTAAGTTGGTTCGAAACATCGGCTAATCATGCGGCTTACAAATTTTAACCGCGTCAGTTATTTGTTTCTTAGCGGCCTAATGACGTCGATAACTGTTATGCGTATCGAATATGAATGGGTATATTTCTCACCTGAAAAGATATTGCGAAAATATACTCCGTGGAAACTGACACAAAATTAAATCTCAATTTGTTTGAAATTTATCATTGTTTACTTTTGAAGTAGCGCATTTTTGTAGCATCGATCTCCGGATGAATCACATGGCTAAAAGACGAGGAGAGAGCCCCCTCGTTATCCCCGGAATCGAGGAGAGTGTTGTAGCGAGAGCGGGCGTTGAGTGGCGCGGCGAGAGCCGCAGAAGCGAGCGACGCCGACGGGGGCGCCGCGCCGCGTCGCGCCGGTGGCCGTGAGAGTCGGGCGCGGGTGAGCGGCGCGGCGCCGCGCTGGGACGTGGGCGTTCAAGAGCGATGCTGCCGCTGCCGCCCCCGGCGCCGACGCCCCCGCGCCGCCCCGCCCCGGCCCTGCTCCGCCTCTCGCCGCGTTCTCGCCTCACCATTGCCCCGCCCCCGCCACCGCACTTCAGCTCCCTCGTGTCCCTTCAGCCACCGCTCGTGTTCCTGTCATTACTACCCACCCTGCTATAACCGTCGCTACCAATACTCTCTATTACTACCGTGGCCTGCCCGTTCCCGCATCGCTCCCAGCCATCACCCCACGCCCGGACACCCACCACCCACGCTCAGGTTCCCTCCTCCGCCACCGTCTCTGACACTACTACCCCAACAACAACCCCATCATCACTGCCTATGCCGCTTGGTCCGCCTATTACACCACCCCGCCTCGCCCTCACTATCCCCACCATCATGAGCAGCGCCTCAGTCACAGCTGTCGAAAACACCACCGCCACAGATATCACAACTACATCCAGGTCCTCATCCATCCGCCGTCGTTGCCGGTGTGAATACCATCGCGCTTTTAGCCATTGCCCTCTCACCAGCGCAGATCTCTCTTCTCTGTGTGTGTCTCTCTCTCTTCCTCCCTCTCTCTCTTTCTCTCTTTCTCTCTCCCACTTGCCCACTGGCTCTTCTCTCTCTCGACGCAGCGCGGCGCTTCGACGGCGTTGCGTTGGTGGCTGCGGCAACACAGCGCCCACGCTCGACGCCTCCTTTACCTACCGCCCCTCCCTCGCCTCCTCTTGCGTCGCCGACGTCGTCGCCGTCGCGGCGGCAGCAGCGCCGCCTGTTGCGCGTGGCCCGCACGCATGCGCGGGCCGTGCGGGTTGCGGGGGCGGGGGCGGAGGCACCCCAACGCAGCGCCCGGCGCCCGGGTCGGGAGAGCCGCCCCCGCCGCGCCGCCTCTTTCGCCTGTTGCGCCTGCGGGGTCACGACGCCTGCGCCGTCGCATGCGACTCCGCGGCCCGCGACGCGATGCGACAAGCGCTGGATTTATCCGACGTCTGGGGTGTTGGCTGCCGTGACGCCTCCAGCTGTCCTTCGCAGATGAAGCACTTGCTAGAAAGCAGATTGAGTACCTTTGAGGTCAAATGCCATATCTTGTGAAAGGGAAAATGTTTCTTGCGTTCTGTTGCTCCGACTTTTCTATTCCTAGACACCGGCAAGTTACCAGTAAACGTTTGTGAAAACAAGTATGCAAGATTGAATGTGATTCTGAACTTGATGAAGAGCTTAAAAATGAAGATGTTTTTATATTCACGTACTGTTTCTGATTTTCGTCTGTTCACAGGTCAATGTTTTAAGATGGTAAATTTATTATTTTGTATTCAGTACGAGTTCATTATTTTGTTGAAACGTAAGTGTACTTTACTTAATGTAAAACACCACCGTTACTTGACGAGTAACTGTAAATATAACTTTGAATTTAAAAATTAAAGACTTGTTTGAGAACGATAATTGAAACAATACATTTCTCTCTCTCTCTCTCTCTCTCTCTCTCTCTCTATATATATATATATATATATATATATATATATATATATATATATATATAATATAGTCTCATCGTTTTTATTATTCAACTTTATTCTAAAGCAAATTATAAGAAATTATTAAGTTAATATTCGATTTTAGAAAACTCCTTTGCTTTTCAATCGACTAGTTAATGTACGAATTCATCTTCATAAAGGATGTAATCAAATATGCCAGAGAGAACTGTCTTGCGTGTCTGAAGATGCGTGACACATACTTCTTGCATCGTTTTACATTTCTACCCATAATTTCTGTTTCCAGTTTTTGCCCTTAAGGACTTAAAAAGTTGCTTGATTGAAAGTTAATGATAGTTAAGAATTCATGTCCTTTGGAAAGCTTTCGTGTTATTTTTTCGTAATCTTTTTTGCGTTTCAAAGGCAGTTAAATTTTGTATACCTTATGTTACCCCTGACCTGATGTTTTGTTAGGATATTAATGATTTCATTTCCTCCGCACAATAACTTAAATCGATGTATTTGTGGAATTTATTTAAGAAGTTTGCAAATTTATCCCTTGGTTGCTTTTCAGGACTCTTTGATTCATTAATTATTTCGTGTTTCCGGGCGTGGCAACTGCTATGGTCATTAGTCTCGTAAGTGCAGTGCATTCTATTATCACGGGAGGGGCAGGTAATATTTGCCCGTTGGTTGGTGAGATCCGGCGCCGACCTACTCATCAACTTGCGGGATTTCCCGACACTGGTATCTCTCTCGAGCGAAGCGCTGCCACAACCGGGACAACCTCTAAGCTTCCGAGTGGTCTCCAGACAAGGGTGGTAGTGTGGCGCACGCAAGTGTAAGTACGTAAGAGGAGGGGATAGGACAAAAAATTAAGGAAGGTTCGCGCGCGGCCAAACGGTGACCCGTTCCAACCCTGTTGCGGCATTCGCCTGGTGTTGATCAGAGAAACCACGGAAAACTACCCATCAGAGCAGCCGCCCGTACAGCCCTCCATACAGCGCTTGAATCCGATCTTGTTATCTAGGTAGTGTCGAAAATCCTGACCTCGTCGGAACTCAAACCCTAGGACCCATCGGACAGATGCATTGCAGTTACATCAGTTGATGCCTTGACTCCCCTCCGACGGTCAACACATTTCATGGAATGCATCTCAGTCCACCTGCGCGTTGTGAAGTGTATACTAGTCAAGCTAAGATATTCTACTCGAGGCACGGTTCACAACGAAGAAGTCTCACCTCCGCGCTCCTTTTTCCGCGAGCTGCCTTCATGTAGTATGTCGAACAAAACGCATCCCGCGCGCCTGCCCGCCGTGAAGGGAGGGATCGTTCGCCTCGTTCTGCGGGTGAGCGCCCGCGCATGCGCGTTGGCCGCGCCTTTCATTGGTGTGATTTAACGCCTCCTTGTGCCTCCGCCCTCGGCTCTCGGCTCTCGCCGCCTGCCCCGAAAGGAAGGCGCACGTCCGCCCACACGCGCGGCCCCGTCCGCCGAGCGATTAGCCGTTTGACAGTCGGCCAGCGCAGCACGTGAGGCGCCGTCCGCTCGCCTTTGCTTCCTCCGCGTTGAGCGAACCGGCAGCGGAGATGAGCGGGTGGGGACAGTGAAATACATTAACACTCCTCTTTCTGTCTTTTTTTCTGTTCCTCCCTCTCTCACACACATGCACAAATACATACAAACACTCACGTACGTTTCTACTCATTACGTTCCAACATTTGAATGACTCAACGTATTTCTTCCCTCCACGTTTTTGTAGTATCTCTCTTTCTTTCCCATTTATTCTTCATATTGTGAATGAAGAATATCATTTTCTATTTTTCTCTCTAGCTTTCTTTCTTCGCAACTCCTCCCAGTGAGTTTTGCATGAACTTGTTTGACTGGTTTGTCGCAATATGTGATTATTAAATGGGGCTCTCGCTTTATGGAAAGGTATGTGGCAAATGTTGAGGCTCCACACGAAGCGTATGTAAAATACTCGTGATGAGGACTCTTTGCTTGAGTGTCAGCCATCGTATCTAATGTCTCGTCATTTCTTCGCGTAGAAGTAAAACCGGTTTTTGTCCCATTACTCGTAATTGATGTTTCTTGGCAATTCAAATTGTAGACAAGTGCATATATTTGCGCCATGACTTGAAATTTGCTTTCACGTCACTCAAGATGTGTGACACTCGTATGTAGCATTTTGTATGAGCAAAACGTTTGTGTATCTTTCGCGTATAATGCTTAAGTTCTTCAATAGCATATGGCGGCCATGTCACGAAGAAATGTCAAAGAAGAAGTGTCAAAGATTTGCGTTTTATATTAATTACTTTAATATAAAACATCATTACTTTTCTTAAATTAAAATGTCAGATTTGTCCAACTCAAAATATATAACTTCGCGCTTTAAAAGCTGGCATATGCCATGATACTCCAACAATTATAGATTTGAGTTAGGTTCAGTCGGCGTTATTATGATACAGCAAAAAATAGAGTTAATGTGATATGTACACTTAAAGAATTGTTACTTTTTGATATCCTAATTTTACAAAATAAGCAAATAATAGGAATGACTAATGATCATATAGCAGAAACTGAAAATGTTACAGTATTGGGGGAGGGGGGAATTAAAGTCGAAATTACATTTTTTAGGCAAAAACTGTTCCGCCGAGATAGGAAATTGTTGATGTCACTTCGTCACTTTCGGTGACAGGTGGCATTTTTGAAAATATGTAATCATTGAGAAAGAATGAATCAGTTTTCCTGCGTAAAAATATTTCAAAAACTATTAATCATGCCATAACATGTACAACTGTAGAATGCGCGTGTGTCAAAAAGTAACAATGCTTTAGTAGTAGATATGGAGAAAAGCGAATGAAGTCCAGCCGTATCTGCATTTTGGCGTAAACAGTACTTGATGTTTTGCGTGGGCTGGTCTCAAACATATTAAATTTCATTTTATTACATTCATCACAAGCTTCACTGTTGGCTTGGAGATTGGCCGAATGCAATAAGCTAATTGTTTTAGAAGTTAATATAATCCAATTACCTCGTCGCACAGAACTTAAGAAATCATCAACTATCCTTCGTATTTTACTCGTGTTCCATCTCATTTTAGGTATTTGTTAAAACTCCAACGATAATAAATGCAAAACAAAAATATCTTTCGTGCCCAGCATATTCCCACCTCCTTCTGGGTGAGTAAATAAGTATTGATTTTGGTCGTGGCAACTGCTTAGGTCAATAGTTCGATAATGGTAGTACATGTTATTTCTCGGCAGTCGCGGTAGTTACTCTCCCACACGAGATCCGACGTCAACCTGCACGTCGGCTTGCTGTTTTCCTCTCCAGGTAGCTCCCCCAACGGGGCACAGTTCCAGCCGGGGCAAGATCTAAGCTCCCATCTGATTTCTGGACATATGTGACAGTGTGGTGTACAGCGTGTGTAAAAGTAAAGGGTGAGAATAGGATAAGGAAGAGGAAATAAATATCCTAGATGGTCCGTAGTCCGTTCGTTTGGATACTGCTGGGACATTTGCCTGGTGTTGATCAGAGAAACCACGGATAACCGCCTATCCGAGCATTGGTTGCTAGGATTCTCCTCCAGCCAGCGGTTGCATTCGACCCAGCTGCGGGCCCCGAGTCGGACATCCACCTCCTCCGCCCACCTCCGCGGCTTTCGCGCGCTCCGGGAAGCCCGCGCACTTTCCCAGAGGCGGCGAGTGGGGATGGGGTGGGGGAATGGAGGGGGGGCGAGCCAATTGGGCGAGCGCGGGCAAACTCGCGCAGCGCCGCCTCCGGCTCCGGCCCAACTCTCCTAACAGGCTCCCAGGCACTCGCGCCCTCGGCGGCGCTCACGGTTTGTAGGTTGCGTTAGGCGGCGCTGCAATCCACTTGCCCGCCGCGCGGCTGGCAAACTACTAGCGCGAGGACGGGGCCAGGGCGGCGGCGGCGGCGGCGGCGGCGGCCGGGGTCTTCACGGCGCGGAGGGGGGAGTTGTTGGACGAAGGATCTCGAGACGCGTGTGAGAGCGCAAATGCTTAACATGAGTCATTTCTGGTGAATTTCATTGTTCTATTACTTTCATTATATATATATATATATATATATATATATATATATATATATATATACTTCTATTATTTGGTATTATTTTTATTTATTTGGTGGAAATTTGGAAACAAAACTGAAATTTTATTGAAATTGTGCTTACTACTTGAAAGCTCAATTTTTTTAGGCTAATCCCGCGGAATATATGTTTTATAGTGTGCAGGTGACAACCAGACGTAAATACAGACTTGTGACAGTTCCGCATTTTTTGGAACAATTTTTGATACAATTAATCTTGCACCTTTTACTGATACAAAAGAGATAATTTTCCTTTTCTAAATGAAATATAGTTGATGTTTTAATTTTAAATACTGCAATATTAAGTTCAACTTAATCACCTGAAAATACAAGTATAATCATTCATATCGTCAACAAGAAAGATATTTACAATTCGGTTCGATCAAAATGTAGGAGCCTATTGGTAAGAGGATCAAACAGGATCAACATGTAAGAGTCAACAAAGCTCAGAATTGAAATTTATACCCGTAAATGAAATTTTGACGTTTATTTAGTTTGTGCAGGAAATATTGTAAATTGTCTTTTTGTTAATGTGGAACAGTTTATGAATGGAAATACACTGAATACATACTTTTTCTCTATATTTTCTTTGCTTACAACTGTTGGTCTGATCTGCTGTTTGTATAGAAGATTAAATTCAAAACTTTCGTTGGTATATTTCTCATATATATAGATTTCCTCAAGTAGCCAAAAATGTTACTCAGCATTATTCTTACAATAAAATCCGTTTTAATAATTTCATTAATTTCGTTTAAATAAAACATCCTCTACGTACGAGTATCATAAGCTCGTATCATGTTTATGAGGCACATTTCTCTACCTTGCCGTAACCAATATGCTTAGTATCAAATACTTAGATGCGATTCATCGTTGAAGAGAACCATGTAGCGTTATTCTTCTTCATAAAACGGTAAATTATTCATAAAATTCCATTGTGGATATATATATATATATATATATATATATATATATATATATATATATATATATATATATATATATATATACTGAATGAAATTACACATCACATGAAACCGTGAAAAGGAACCATTAAGAGAAGAGTAAACATATTTATAAGAACGAGGTGCAAGGCGGTGGATAGAGTGGAAGACCAGAGCACTCAACGTGAATTGTGGTGTTGCTGAAATTGCATCCCGTAAAATGGTGATGCGATGTAACAGTGAAGGTCGGGACCTCCGTTTATCTTATCGCAACAAGGAACATCACTTGAAACAAGTAGGTACATTAGCGTGTTAATTGAAATGATGGGCTAAAGTGTTATGCTTGTACGTTTCCATTTTTGGGCGGATGACGATGTTAAATATGAAAGAGTATGTAATTTACTGTACTCATGTAAATGTGTCAACATTAACCTTTCTAATGAGATTTAATCTTGAAATACATTTTATATCGTCTCTCACGTGTTATTTCTAAATACGAGTTATGGTATTTCGGATTAAGCCTATTTCTAAAATTTTCCGTACGGGACTTCAATGACATCTGTAAATATTCTGGATGTATGAGGGTAATATCTAGATACCGTAATAATAATTTCTATCTGCCGACTGCATTCTCCTACTACAGACTTTGTGGAGGATGTGATGACCATTGACCTGTCAGAAGAAGCCTGTTCTGAGCCTCACGGAGCTTTCACTGAGAGAACCAAAAATTCCACCGGACAAACATTCTCATTACGACAGTGTAATGAACCTTATCGAAGAAGGCTTGTTGTAAATGCTTTGAAATGGAAAAAGTAGTTACACCTTTAGATGGACAATTTAAAAGATCCTAGAACGATAAGATCTTTCCGTTATGCGTAGCGATATCTCATTGCGAAAAAAAGTCAGGATAAACGCATTAAATTGAACTCTTCAGCGATTTTTATTATGAACCTATTTTATAAACACACGACATTTTATAAAAACTGCTTCCTCGACTGAGGATGCCGTGCATATTTTAGAACAATGTCATTCAGTGAAGAGACGCGAATAAAGCGGTGTGACGCCTTTATTTCCTTTTCAAACCACAAGAATGTAAAGTACTCTCGTCTTTCTTCAGAGGCAGTACCGGCCATGCAGGCGAGTGTATCTCGTTAGCCGTGGGTGATTGGCTCGGAGCCAAGCGAGCGCCGAGCAGATACGAGCGCCGAGGCGCAACCGGGGATTGCGTCTGAGGAACGCACCTCGAGGCAGCGGCAGACAGCGTTGACCTCTCACGTAGAGGGCAAGTGGGCGGGCGCCTCCGTGCCCCTCGCGTGCTCCCAGCCCCCATTGTCGGACGGCGCGCCGCGACGCTCCCTGGGAGCTCGTGCCCCCCCCCCCCCCTCTCCCTTGTGCTGTGACTGCGAGCACCGGTCTCTTGCCCGTGCAGACGTCGCCATTCGTATGCAGTGTGTGGTGGGGTAAGAGGCCCCCGAGACTTTACTTTTTCACATTTACGTATTTACGACGTAAAGAGAGAACATCTTCATGATGCAGGGAAAATGATTTTTTCCGAGAGAAAAAACCAAACTAGTATTGTGGGTCCCTAATACTGAAAAAGTGTTTTTTTTTCTTGATCCTATAGGTTATATCCTCCAATCAGGATCCATTTTTGTTCATCTGAGTTCATGATACCGAAAAATTAGTTTTCGACAAAACGACAGTTGATCCGTCCGTGTCTCTAGTCCCTAAACCGTTGAAAGATTTTCTCCAAAAGTGATATTCCTTAGCCGATCTGGCCGAACTCCAAGCTCTTTAAATTTAAAATGGATATTTTACTGTCCAGGTGTACATGAAGTCTCAATAATATTTTCAATATTTTCTCAAAAATGGCTTCAATTTTTTTCTTTATTTTTTCTCATATAAAACGTAGTTCTATTACAAAATCTAGCAAACCGATTTTACAAACAAAGAACTTTGAAAGATTGGTGGAATGCATTTTGAGGTTTCTGTAACGATACTTTGATATTTGTGTGCACAATTAACCACTTCTGAAAAATCCTAAAGAGAGTACAACAAATCGCATCTCAAAATATTCTGTAATTTTCCAAAAACGGAAAAATTACCGAGTTAATGTAAATCCAATATTCCAATTATTTATTTTTAATAAATGTTAGTAAAAGTAATAAGAAAGTATTTAATGTTTATTTATTTTGGTTTTTTTATACATTACTGAGATTTTCATAAAAATCAATCATAAGTGAGCAGTAAGTCAGGTAGAGATCATCGTGTTGGAATTGATTATGCTCGTCAACTGATCCTCGATATATTGTTTGCCTCTACCACCATCACCTTAATTCGTTACTTTAAGTTAGTGCGAAGTGAAATGTGGCGATTTCAATGCAAGTATACGCAGAAGAGTGTTCTCCTGAAAGACCATTTGGTGTTACCTCTCATATCAATCTCAAACAGGTACTTAACAAAACAGGTACCGAGTTAATATTGGGCTCATCTCTATTGATGTACACTCCTTGGCGTATTACATCTTTTTGTCTTTCCTTAATATTTTTGAGTCTGTATTAAGAATTCCAGTTGTCTTTGTTGCTCCCACACCATTTGTCTCATAGACATCTCAAATATGTTTGAGAAAAAGGATAAAGAGAGTTTTGAATTTCAATACACGTTAAAATATGAATTTTGCTTCTCTGATGATTTTGTTCTTTCATAATAAATCAGTTTTATGAAAGGATGTGATAGCAATATATCTATCTTGCCCCTTTTGAAATCAGGTTCCAATTAGCATAATATTTACAACTAAGAGACATTTATAGAAGTGTGTGGACGTTTTAGAGAGAAATATTAATGACAACCTAATTTTGATACCGATTTATGTACCCAAATTAAATTGATTATATCATTTTTCCTATTTATTTCTCCTCGAGTCAAAACACGTTTAATACGAATGTTTTTATCTTTAATGATACACTTTTTAATTTATTTTCGAAACGTTGCAATCAGTGTCATGTCTCCTATTACGCAAATGGGCGTCCATATCTGAAATCGAAATGGAGACTTGATTATAAGTAAATGTAAATGCAGTCTCGTCAACTTTACAGTCGTATCCTGCGACGATAAAATGCAACGTAAAAGGACAATTTTACTCTCTAAAAAGACTCGTCTGGCATTTTAACGTGCTTGTTTCACAAAAGTATTAAAAAACAGAAGATTTGGACTTGTGTTTGACTAGTCTTTTGTGAATGATAACGAGACTTTTTGTTAAACAGGAAACAGTTTTATTTTGATTATGCGAACAGGAAGGTTTGGAATTATTTATATTGAGGAATATGATGGACGAATTTGTTTTTTCCACGTTTCTGTTGTTACGGCCTTCACCTTTGACCAGTATGTCATCATATTTGATTCAGTGGAACATGTTCCCACGTTATTAATCGATACAATATCAATAAAATGTGTGTGCCTGTACTTGAAATAAAATTTAAAACGCAAGTGTTGTTTATTGTTTTGTTTAAGTTTATTTTAGAGTAACAATGTTAAAAGAGCGATGTGGTAAACTGTGGGTGGGGGAATTATTTCTTTGTAGAGTTGGAAGTGAGTATATGAACCAGGGTGCATGGGTGTCTAGTCTGAGATAATGTCTTTGAATGGCCCGAAGCTTATGCAAGAAAAAAAATTCATCGAAATTTGGGTTTATAGAAAAAGATGGGTTTGTTCAGTTAAGGTCTATTATTGTCGTTTTGAAGTGGCTTTACAATTTTACTTGTGAATCGAACACCATTCAATTGCTAGAGAGGCAACATTGCACTACCTTTGCACTGGAATGTGGCTGGCTTCAGCTCGATAAAGCCCTAATGTACTTGACCGCCTCTGTCCCTCCTCCACTCCATGCGGTAGACGCCCGTGACTGCGTCTGGTGCGCAGAGGGATCCCTCTAGCAGACTGCGTATGGGCGCTCCTCGCGCACACACTGGCCAGCCGACCAACGCGTAACGCAGCGTCAACCACGGCAACAGCGGTGGCGGTGGCGGCGGCGACAGTGGAGGCGGTGGTGGTGGAAGCGGCAGTTTGCGACGGTGGCGGTGGCGGTTGGCGAGGTCAATGGAGGTGATAGGGGGTGGCGGTTGTGGAGGCATGACAGCCTTGGTGGTGTCGTTGACGGTAGTGGTGGTGGTGGTGGTGGTGGTAGTGGTGGTAGTGGTGGTGCTGGTGTTAGTGGAGATGGTGGTACTGGTGGAGGAGACGGTGGCGGCGGTGATGGTGATGGAAGTATCAGTGGTGGGGTGGTGGTAGTTGTGGAGGCACGGATGATAGAGTTGGTGGTGTTGGTGGTGTGGCGGCGGCGGAAGCGGAGGAGGTGTGTGTTGGCGAGGGTGATAGCGTTTGCGGTCGTAAAGATGGAGAGGCTGCAGAGGCGGTGGAAGTGGTGGTGGCGGTTGGGGCGGCGGGGAGTTCGGTGTTTGTGGAGGCGATGGCGGAGGCGGTTGTGACGCTCGGGGTCGGCGCCCACTGGCCGGCCAGCGTGACCGCTTCTCGTACCTCACGCGCCTGTCCGCCGTCGTTCGGGTACGCCTCGCAATGGGGGCGGCATGGGGACATCTATTGTATTCCACTGCTTTTGAGGATGATTGCTGGACCATCGAGGGTAAGAAGCGACCTTTCGGTGTGTTTGATCTCAGCTAAGAGTTTTTCATGTCAGGTTTTAATTTCTCTGTCGTGATACTTTACAATAACAAGCATTGAATCAAGTAATGTGCGATAATCTTTTAGAAATAAATCTGTATTCACAATATTAAATGAAAGGAGTGATTTAATGATGTGGTCGTAAATGGTTTTTGTATTTCCATTTTTGAATTTCTACGGAAATGATTAAAGTATAAATACCCAATATTTTCTTCAGAGACCTTTATATCTAGAAGTTTATTTCTATCATTTCATACTGTTAAAGAATATTTACCCATGTCTCTTAATCTCTTATCGCCAGGAGACTGGACGGAGAAAACCCAACAACAACAACATATATACTTTACACTTTCATTCCAGTCCCTTATATTTTTAGTAATAAATATGAGCGTCGTATACTCCAACCAGCCTGCCTCGGTCGCGGTGGCTAAGGGGCTGGGGCAAACATACAAGTGCGCGGAGTCGAATGATGCGGGCTCAAACCTTATACAAGCCATGTTTGTTTTCACCATGTAATTGTGGTGTGCTTGGCTCTCCCATGCCTGTACGAATCTCATACGAACAACATCATATCCATAATCGCTCGCCCCATCATACAAACTCTGTTCTTCAGCAGGCAAGGCAACTCATCATGCTCCTTGTCAACAAGGTGGGAAAAGTTGTGGGCATAAATGCGCAAGGTTCCTCTCTCGCGAACGCTCAGAAATCGAGCATCAAACATCATTACCATCATCATCATCATCATCATCAAAGAGATATTCAAATTTTACTGCGTTATTCGTAAAATTTACGTTTCGCAGCCGTGAACGAAAATGGGTGTAGTAGGCAACGGTAGTTTTGTAGAAAAAATAAAATTATTAGGGGCGGTCATTCAACCTCAGCCTAGTGCTTGCAGACTCAGCCTAGTGCTTTAGAGCGAAGCTTTCGGCAGTGCCTACAGCGCCTTTGACGTCTCACACGCTTTTCACTTGTTTATAAATCGTGAGGAAACAGATGGCTACATAGTTCAAAAGAGGTTTCTCCGAGATTTGTGACGGACTATTAAACGCCAACTCATATTCAGAATAGAAACTTTCTCTTGAATGCAATATCCTTTTTCAACAACTCTTTGGAAAGCAATCGTTAAGTTCAGCAGTTTTCAAGTTTTTGCAGACTTGATTCTTTCTTCTTTCCGTAGTGATTAAAGGGGTCGTGTCAGTTTCAAGCGTTGTTTCGAACAAAAAACTGCAGAAAGGTGTCATATTTTCGAAAACTGTTCATGATAATTTTATCCGATCATTTGGAAACTTTTGTTATGAAAATAAAGAAATCAATAGTGAACATTAAATTGATTTCAGAACACGGTTCTGAAAAGCCTTTGTCTTCTTGATTTTTTTATTCTATCTCTTACTTGATACTGAGGGTATTAGTTTATCAATTATCCCTTTCGTCTGTCGCCGCCTGGATCGCTCTTCCGGATGGCGTGGAGCAGATTGATTTCTTTGTCTGAGCTGGGAGTTGATGGCCAAGATGGTATCTCCAGTGGATGGCTGTCTCGGGCCTTATCGCAACCTGCCACACCGTTCTTCACATTGATCTCCAGCCAGAGGTTACTGATTAACGCGGGAGGGAAAGGCGACGCTGATTTGAACTCCAGAGAGTAATTAAGTTCTTGACGGAGCTGACGCAACGCGATCTGCGTCTTTCAACTCAGATTCTGGGCTGAACTTCCCAAGAGGAAATAAGTGAAGAGCCTGCGATGTATTCATTTACGTTGTTCCAAGTTTCAAACTTTCATTTTTGATGAACTGAACGTAGCAGCCTATTTCAGAGAAGTTAATTTTAATTACGTGAAAATCTGTTAGGTGTCTGTGATGTATGTTATGTGAGTATGTTTTGACATACCAAGCCTCTAAAGTTTTTGAAGAAGATAAAGCAAAGAGGAAATTGTGTATGATGTATAAACATATTTGTGAGTATCCAAACGTGCCCGATAATGCACTGCTTTCTCCTCTATTTATCGCTCCCATATAATTAATAACCATACTTGTAGATTTGTTGGTAGATATTTATCACAAAAAGTCGAATGTCACTTACTAAATCAACGGAGTTCATCGGAGTAATAAAATTTCTTTAATAATTAGATTCGATAATAATTTGTCTAACAGTCAAACTTTTCCTTATTTAGAATCCACAGGCACAATGTTAAGAGGTTCGAATGAACTTCATACCTGCCTCTAGGCAGGTATGATCGTCTAATAAAATGACAAAACCTTATTATAATACCTACTTCAGAGCCGTTCCGGTTGCTTGCTTTCGATCTAAAAACTCATCAATGGATATGTTTCAGATATGTATACGACATTCGATTGCGCGTTTCTCCATACGTTTCGGTTATTCGAAAAATCTATTTTAGAATAGCATTCACTAAATTAAAATACAGAGGAATTACGAACGAGGAATTTAAATGACGATAGTAAGTGCTTGAAACAGTTCTTATAAACCTGACGACTTAAGGCCCATTAACAATGCAAACGTAAACATAAGCATAGCGCATAGACATAAACATTAACTTAAGTGATAGACTGAAGTATTCACAATGTCTAACATAAATGTAAGCAAAATAAGAGTTTCTAATGGCTGTGAGACATTCTGGTTTACTATTGATTGAATGTGAGAATCGATTTCAATGTATCGACCGTGTCCATGTCCCATATGGCGTTAGTTCTTCTATCGACTTCGCTCCAATTTCGATTCTCGATTTTGAGTTACCGTTCTGTGATTGGTTCATTTCTTATGTCTTACTTAAGCATAAGCACAGAAGTTTGCGAGCGTTAAAGTTAACGTCTTACGTGTTATGCTTATGCGAACGCATTGTGAATGAGTCCTCTTATAGACGTAATCCTAACTTTATTGTTCACGTCATGCTTATGTTTATGTTTGCATTGTGAATTGGCCTTTATGTGAAATCCACATCCGCGCCTAACATCTGAACTTATCGCATTGTCAGAACCATCGTGATTACTATTGTGAAGGACTTGGCCGCTTACATTATCGTGATTTCATCGTTTCCGTGCACATCCAGCGCGTGGTCTGTACACCCAGATGGCACCTCATGCCTGACGTTGCCTAACGCTTTTGATGGAATGAATGCGTAATTGCAGGAGCGCTCGAACGCTGCGCCAGCGAGATGCAGTCGAGATGCCTAGAGAGAGAGGCCGTGGTTGTGTGGGAGGTGGTGGTGCGGGAGTTTGCGTAAGGGTGAAAAATGGGTGAGGAGGAGGCGGAAGGCACGAACGCTCTGAGACGAAACAGACGGCGCACTGCGGGAAGGAACAAACACGGCCTCACGGCGCCGGAGGGAGACCTGGGAGTGTTTCAAATGGCAACCCCATTTACTGGGTCTAACATTTAAAAGAGAAAGCACCCGTACTCGTTCTGTTATTGTAATTAAGGTACAGCATTACTCATCGTGTCGATGTCAGGTCGGAATCGGTATGAAGGGAAATATTTACAAATTATCAAATTAAACACTCTTATCATTCCTTTTCATTTCCAAATTTGTAAATTCATTAAGGTATTTGTAAGTTAGTTAGTTGTGAAAAAGTCAAATTTTTAAATATGGAATTGCATGGGTTGCTGATACTGTGATGCTGTGTGGTGATTAAGTGACACTTTTTCTACATTTTCCGAATAATAGTTTTGTTCAGAATACACGTTTTAAGTTCCGATAGCAGTACGTATGTTGAGAACATCTTCAAAACTAAATGCGGTGTTTATAGGGATACTTCTTTTTAACTGTAAGAGTGTAAGACACCACCCCGAAGGAAATTCTGCATAAAAATTTGTTGATTTTTCGAAAATGTTTTCAGGTTTTCTATTTATCTCTTAATACGTTTGTTCTTTTAATTATTTGTTGTGTCAATGATTGATGTGTGCAAAACTTAAAGTTCATCTTTTCTTGTTTAAATGACTATCTCTTCAAAACTACAACTTCCAAATGCAACTTCCAATTTAAAAACAGAGGCAAAAGGGGGTAAGACTAGTCCATCAAATAAACTCGTGCAATTAAGAAACCGGGAATTAAGGGAACCGGGGAATAAGATTTAAAAAACACTAACTGATCAAAGAAAAAAGAACACCCAAAGACAATTACCAAGATGTTGAACACTATAGACAATATAACGAAATAAGTCATTGTAGAATTAACTAATGACTTCACCATCATATACATACACATTCCCATAACGAAATAGATACACAGTTTGAGTAGCATCCAACATGGAGGAGGGAAAGAGGCAGGGTAATTTATATAAGATGTTATGGGAAGTAAGGAGAGAGACATAAAAGATATCTGGAAAGACGGAGGTAGAAAATTATATATTTTTAAAATGAAATATTTGTAATTTGTAAATATTATCAATATTCAAAGTGTGCAACTTTAATTTACAGAATCTTGGTTTGTTTTTAGATAATATTCCTTTTTTTCTAGTTTTAGTATCGTGTTTTTGTTGTTTTCGTTATGCCTCTTAATAGTACACATAGTTATGCGTTTTCTTTCTAGTTTATCTACGTACATGTGGACTTACACAGTATAGAGAAAGTTACGAAAAAACGACGGATTTTCGACAGAAAAAATATGCATTGCCGGGCCCTGATAACGAAAACGTGGATAAATACAGTTGCTAATTTAAGAAAAAAAGTCCACTAACACATAGAGTAGCCTGAATACCTGTTTAGTCTTGTCCCTGGGTCCTTGATTCCGAAAAACGAATTGAGGGAATATCGTACGTCGTTCGTCCTTCCGTTCCTCTGTGAACACCACTAGCGCCTAAACCATATGTTTTTTCCAAAACGGATATTACCCATTCAATCTGGCTCCAATCAAATCTTTGGCATTTTGAAAAACATCTTTTAAAATTTGGGGGTACTTTACATGAAGCTCCTGGAATATTTTCAAAATTTCCTCACAAAACGGCTCCAACTTTTTACTTTAAATTTTTTGTAAGAATAGAGTAATGTTCACTTATAAAGGTGTCATATGTCCGATTTTCAGGTTTAATTCTGAATTTTAAAAATTTCAAAAGATTAAAATTTTTCGGTGTCTTCCTACAAGTACAAAATTGAAGATAGAAAATTTTCCTTCAAATAAAATTTCATTTCCATAGTATGTTCTTTCATTAAGATCAGGTTTTGAAACTTTTAGTAGTTTTCGTGCAATATTGCATGCAATATGGCAATTTTAAAAAATAACAAAAAAAGAAGATTTTCTGAAAAAAAGCTCCAAATTTTTTCTTTAAATTTTTGGTAGGAATAGGGTAAATGTTCTCAGTGAGATGACATAAACGCTATATTTCCCTATTCTTTTGTTTTTTCAAAAATTACAAAAAATGTATTTTTTCTAGCCTCTTACGTCGTTAATATTGACATTAGCGACGATTTCTTCCCATTACTGCATTTATGGGTACATGTGCTATAAATAACGCGAAGTTTGAAATTTGCGTTCGAAAACGCAAAATGTTTCTGTGAAAATTTCCGCAAAAGACCGCATTTTCAGAAACGCTCAAACGCCATTTCAACAAAAACGGCTGTAAATTTTCCTTCAAACTTTTACAATCGATAGTGCTAATTACAATTTTTAATATGCCTTAAAGTTCATTTTGGGGTATTCTTTTGTTGTTTTTTCAAAAATTTCACAAATGATTTTTTTAAATAACTCACGCTATTAATGTGCACATTTCCAGCGATTTAAAAAAAATATTGCATATAGGTCGAAGTTTTACTCTTCTTTAATATTCTTAAAGAATTGTTTCGCTTCTGCTATTAGGAAACCAAATAATTGAAAAAAAATGTACTTTCGGTGGCGATAGATGGACAGGGAAGAGTATGAGTCAAGTCCGAATAGCTAGTCCAGACCAAAGAAAATAGAAAATAATACGAGAATGTCTGTGCCATTCTGTAGCACCACTATTTATTTGCTATTATCTAGTCCTCGCAATGATTGTAAGTAATGAAGTACATATTTATTTAGGTTTAATTTCTAATGCTGTTGATTCTACGTGTCGTTTGTTTGCCGTGGAGGGGTTTCCCGCTGACGAAATGCAACTATTGCTTTCTGTCTTTTGCATCGGAGAAATTGTCCAAGGAAACATGTAAAATGTGGCTGATTATTTCGTAGAATTTTAAGGCCCAGACTTTCACGGCGCTCTCTTCTCATAGTTGCGCGCTTGCAAAATGCGGATGTGTTGTGATTCAGTACTTCAGCACACACACACACACACACACACACACACACACGCACACACGCACACACACTGTCGCTCACATATATACATATAGCAATTTTGTCTTGTTTCCAGTTCCCCAATCTAAACCATGCTGGATCTGTTCTTTCCTTATTATTTAGTAGGCCGATATATGCTTTTCATTGCCAGTTCCCCCCTCTAGATTTCTGTAATTGTAGAGATTTCTTTGTTTCCCTCTCGAAACCTATTTCTTGAGAGTTATTATTCTCGAGTGCTATCTTTATGATATTTCGGGTGTGTGGCATGTGGATTTCCCTGCCCGTCCCTTCAACTGCTACCCCAAGTTCCTGCAATTGCCCTGATCGTTTCGAAGCCCATCGTCGTTTGAAGTTTGCCATTTCGTCGAAACATTGCGGTACAATGTTCGATTCCGTTTTCCCTTTAACTCTGCAACTATATCTGTAAATAGCACGCAACGCAGCAAATAGCGCGCAATAACAGAGCAACTGTAAATAGCACTTATTTCAACTATGTCGATTTCCTCCCTATCCACTAGTGTTTTATAGTGTTCATTGCGGGTGTCATGTTCCCTTTCCTATAAATCACCTTCAACTATTTAAAGGTTACTCTATGTATTCGATTCCGCCCCTCCCCTTGCCGCAAAAAAAGTTGACATTCCATTTGCATTCTCTTGATGACAAAGATACAATTCCATTAAAATATTTATTTTCTTTTAATTAAAACACAACTCAGAATTTGATAAAGTTATTACAGCAAACCATACAGCTGAACCTCAATTTAATAGTAAACACTCAATTGGAACTGCGTCCACATTTTGTTATACCAATGATCGCAGCAGGTCTACAGGACCCAGCGCAGCTCAAAACGGCTATTCCTCAAAACCAGTTAGGAAAATATCGTAGCTAATAACCCAATAATATAACTAGAGATAATACTGAAACAACAGACCTTAATGACCAGCCTTCTACCAAAGAAACAATTAATTGATCTGGATCTCAAAGGCCTGATGCAAGATTTGCCGCGTTACCATTGAAACTGATTATAAAATCCTATGTTTATCTTTAAAACATTTAAAGAATGCAATTTAAATAATATGGGTATCACACGTACACAAAAGCAACACGATAACACGTGAAATCAAAACTGCAATGCCATTTCGGAGGCGTGCGCCTCTACCTTCACGCGGGAGGGGAGGAGAGGCGGATATAGGGGAAGCGACTTCGCCCGTCCAAACATATGAACGCGAACGAACTAGGACGCAGCTGCGGCCGAGGCCCGCCTCTCCCGTGCATCTCCCCTCTGCCCCTCAATCTTCCCGTCTCCCTCACCTCCTATCCTCTCTCGGCCGGTGAGTGATGTTTGGTAAGCAGTAAACGACCGTCCTCTTCGCGCATTCTCAATGAAAATACCTCTAAATGGCCCTCTCCTGAAATGCCTCTCGCGTCTTTTCTCTTTTTTCGAGCAACCTCTTTAGAAAAGAAAGGATTGCCTCTTTGGAGAGACGGGGCTCGTGGTTGCTTTGTTGGCTGTTTTCACCTTCACTCGACATCCACAAGTAGAGGAGACAGCTGTAAAGGGCCCGCTCGCCCCAAAGAGACGCAGAAACAGTACTGCCAACATCTTCGCGGTAAAGATCGGGCCAAAACTTTTAATTTAGGGGAAATGTTTTGTATTTTAGTGAAATTGAATATTAATTTTACAGTAAAAGCGTAGCCATTTATTTATTTCCAATTATTAACTTCAGTATGTGGATCTAGAGCAAACCGACCTAGTTCATTTGCGATATCGGTCGCGATTTATGATATCAATACTTTTCTAAACTTACTACCTCGTTATAAGAAAAAAATAAAACAATTAAAAAACATTTTCTTGAAGTCGGAGCATTCATTCCCCATCTTAAGTTACAACTCATTTGTTCCGCTCGTTCTTAAAGGACAGTAAAATCTCTAACGGACGCTGGCCATTACTAGTAGCTTTCTTTACATCTCTTTGGTCATGAAAAGTCGATAAAACAACAATTTTACAAAAATGACGTTTATATATTACATATATTTAGATGTTGATGTGCTCATTCGAAATGACAACGAAAAAAATATTAAGAGAAGGCATATAAACTGTAGTTTTAATAATAAGCAAAGCAGAGTAAAAAATAACTTACCTCCCCAATAACGTGTATGTATATTTGATAATTTGAAATCATGTAAAACAAAACGAGATATTTTATTTCAGTTAGCACTTAATTTTACCCCGTTTCTCATTACAGTTTCATATTTATCTTTTTGATAAAATAACTTGTTAATTTTTCTTCGTATTTCGTTTATTCTCGCTTCTTTTTGTTTCACTAGCTTGGATATGGTGTCGAGTTTAGGGTTAGGCTAAGTCAGATGTGAGAAACCTTTTCTCATTTGAACAGTTCATTGAATCACACATCATCCCAAGAAGGCTGTATAAAAAACGCACCAGCAATACTTCTAATATAAGGTTAGGTAAGCAATACCGCAGACATGAAAGAACAAGCAAATATGAAAGTATAATGGTGAACCATTTACAGCGTTCACCCAGAATGATCTTTGAGTGTAATCGCCATACCAAAAATTAGTTCATAAACGATGTCATATAGTGAGAGCGAAACAGTAACAAGTGAAACTACAACAGCACATACGTTATTGCATTATTTGCATCTTTTTCAATTTTTGATAATTAGGAAAGTTCAACGGAAACGAGACCTGCACCAATTTTTAAGCGTTCTTTTCTCTCTCCGCGGAAAACATTTCGAGCCATTTTGGAGAAAATTTTGAAAATTTTGAAACTTTATGTAAAGAACCTACAAAAAATAAAAATATCCGTTCAAATTTGCACGGTCTCGAGATTGACCAGATCTATCGGGATATATCAATTTCGGAGACACTTGTTTGAACAGTTTAGGCGCTAGTGCTCACCTTAGCCGGCCGGATGAGCAGACGTTTTGTAGTCAACCAATTTTCGGCGTGAAGGGCCCATAAAACGTCAAAACTGCTGTGTTAGAGGAAGTAATTCACTACATTCAGGAAAAAGATGTATCCACTTTTTTATATAAGGATCTCACAATACAAAATTTCTACCGAATTATGACCTGTTTTTGCTGCAGCATCACAATATTTTTACGTTACTACACTACAAAAACAATGTACGAGAACGTAAAGCTTTTATGTAACACAAGTAAGTGTCCATATCTCAATGATTCTGTTAATATTCAAGTATACCATTAATAGGTGAAAAGTTGTGTCCTTCATTGGTGGCAGGCTATTCAAAAATTCATATCTAGACCAATGAAACTTGTTGATAATTCTGTTACTTTTTTGTATCACTGACAATACACAAAATCTATATTACTAATGTCTAATGCGCACCATTGTATTTACTACTTTCTATGCACGGAGAAATTGCAAGAAAACTAAGCAGCGTCCGGTTGTGTGTTGTATGATTTATGGTTTCGTTAGATATCCAGGAATTTGGGGAAAATCCAAAAAAATGAAAGAGTTTCGGTTGTATCTGAAAAATGAAAATATATTATTTTGTTATTCCACCAATTTTCATACTGCGCGTGCCGATTGAATTATCGTGCTTAACGCGTTCTGCTTACTGACAGTTGACTTTACACAACAGCATGGTTCCAAAGGAACGGCCGCCCGCTAATAAATGTTTGGTATTTATGTGTTGCATTATAGAACTTTTTTTATATACTAGTATGTAAGGAATTTCACTGAATGTATGAAGGGCTCTGAAGGGAAGATGGTGCTACTAACATACTCCCTATATAGATTATTGCCTTTCGTGCGATTATTGTGTTATTGGTGTAAAAAATTGCTCTGTACTGCGGAGACATTCCTACTTTATGCCGTGATGAGGAATGTCAGATTGAAGTTTGTATCATCTTATTTCTCAGAATAAAATGATGTGACAAAGAGTTGTCTAGAGACATACGCTTCGTAAATACTATACTATGTTATTGGAGTATTTGTGAAGACTGTTTTCGTAAAAAATATTAAATTTATTGCAGTGTAACCCGAGAGTGTTTTATTCGTTGTTCTTGAGCAGCGTGCTTGCCACCTTTTGGAAAACCATTTATTGTGGTGTTCAGCAGTATTTTTGCTGCTGCAGCCCAGAAGTTTCATTCTGAAAACGAAACAAGCGAGAGTAACATCCTTTGTATGGCCGCTGGGAAACGTACGCGCAAAGCTCTTCAGAGTATTAACTTTCGCGTGGGTTCCGCCGCTGGTGCGTGCATTCCGCTTTTCGATGGGGCTTCTCCACTTTCCGCGCGCGATTGTGTGTGTGTGTGTGTGTGTGTGGGCGGGAGAGGCATGGGTTGGCAGCGCCGGAGCCGGTCACGCGCCGCGGCGTGCTCGGGCGCAGGCAGATCACGACTTGCGGCGCGGCGCGGCGCGGCGCGGCGCGGCCGGCCATTCAGGCTCGCTTTCATTCATCTCCTTTCGCGAACGCTGCGCTGCCCCCTCCCGCCCTCCCCCCTCCCTGCGTCCTGCTCTCCACTCCGCGGGTCGACCTTTGCTCCTCCCCGCGCTTCCGCCTTCGCCTCCTACGCACGCGCTCCGGGATTTCGACTCGGGGCGGATCTACAGGGGGAATCGGGAGCGGGCAATAAATATCACTTCTCTTCCCCTAAATGCGTAGGAAATAACTTTTTTCTAGCTTACAATGGTTAAATGAGACTATTACGGGCAAGTTATTGATTGTTCACGAGCGGAATGTGTAATTACTAACGGGCACATAAAGGTATTTCAGCTTCCGGTAATAAACAACGTTTTACATTATTCGTTCACTGTTTTAACACTGACTAATTTTCTATCTTATGACTTCATGATTTATGGTTCCACATCGACAGTAGAGAAAAATACCCAAACCTGGGCCTCCATTTTGTTTCCGAAAATTTTAAATCAAATTTTCCGCACAATTAAATGAAAATATATCTTACTTAGTTATACAAAAGTTATATTCTACTTAAAAATTAGTGGCCAAGTAGTTTAAGAATAAAATAATTGTGTCATACTCATTACATTTCGTGGATTTATAAAAAAGGTTTCCTAATGTCAACCTCCCGCAAACATTTTAAGAAATGGGTAATCTAAATTAAAAACCTGCAAATATATTGAACTAAAACTTACTCATATACGAGATTAATCTTATACATAAGAAATTGTTTTATAAGTTATAGTTCTCCCACAGCCCTCTGAAAATTTACACCTGAAAACATTCACTCTGCATCTTTTTAACCTGTGACGGAAGATATTCCTTGTAGAACTTCCAATCCACTCCATAAAACACACAAATACTGATCAATGAGTTTCCAAAATGTATTACAAACAGTATATTAAATTTTCAAGAAACATTTAAAACATAAGATGCTACCTTAAATGGTTTGTTTGTTTCTTCCGAACCCACAAATCCCATGTCTAGAATCAACAAGATAAAAGGGTGTTTGTGACCAGCAGTGAAAGAAATGATACTTACGCTTCGCAACAACTTATTATTTACTCTTGTAACTTTTCCTCATGCGGACATAAACCACTCCCACTGGCGTCGTCCCACCTTTCTCTTCTCTTCGCACAATAGTGTGAACAATCGTCCAAATGTTTCTTAAAAGAGGAATATATGGTAAGTGCCATAGGGCAAACACTGGAAGCGATCCTCCTAAATAAATTGTGTCCATTCTTACAATCTGATCACTAGGGACTGAATTCGAATGAAAACGCATGTTTTATGTATGTGGTCACATACTTTACTTGGTGAGCACATGAAACGTCCGATTGTCATTTATTTAAACATGATTTTACGGTGCATGTTTTGCACATTTATGTTTGTTTTCTTATAAGCATTATAGTTTTGCAAATTTCCAATTATTTTGCATATTTTGTTTGAAAAAGTTTATTATTACTCTTATTTATTTACATTTTTATTTAATAAATTTAATGTTTCCTTTTTGTAATATGTCTTTCTCTGTAAGTGGTTCATTGTAGTTAATTTCAATCTGAACTATTTATGTTATTCATCAGGAATGTCACATGATTTTTACGTGTCACTGTGTCCATTTTGAAAATCGGTAACGCTGATCCACCAACACAAGGAGCTTGACCCCCCCCCCCATTTCATAAACGAGATTCCCCCTACAAAAGGGAGCAAAACCGGAAGCGAAAAGATTGAAACTTACCTTTTCATGGTGAGTGCTAAAAGATTTTAGCAATAGCGTTCGTGGATCTAATATTCGTAATTACTTTTCAATATCATCAGCGGCAGACGTTTTATTTTGAAAAGTAATACTATTCTTCAAAATGTTATTGAGCTGTGGAGTAAAAGTGAATTATTGGATGGAACATCTGTGAGGAAAACTTATGACATACAATGTCATGAAGGATTAATATACTTTAAAGGGTGTGTTTTTGGTGTACATTGAAAGTTTTTACTGGATAATACGTACATATTTCATATATTACACTAGGGAACAAAAAATAAATTCATACCTCGAGGGTGAAAGTAAGTGATTTTAAATGAGTAATTACGCTGATTTCGAAAATCATTATAAAAAGGTTTTATCATACAGTGTTAAAAAGATATGAACATATTTAGTAAACTCAAAACCTCACCTTTTTCCTCCAACATTTCATCCAACATGAATTTTATCTTTTGCGGGCCAATGTAAAATTCTTTCTTTTGATTTTGCTTTACTCATCCGTGGAATTATTTCCCTGCTTTGAAACTTCATTTTGAAGAATCTATAAACAATTACCGTTCATCTGGATTTCAGAGAACACTCTATTTACTCATTAACCTCCTAATGCCTGCAAATAAACAAAAAGTATCTACAAGAGTACTTTTTATCAACAATAAAAATAATGAAAATCTTACTACAGCAATTAAATAATAAAATTCTCAAACTTATTTATTGATATTAGTTGACGAATCGGGATTCAAATTCCAATTTCCAGCTTCATATACTCTCTGCATTAAATGACTAAGATACATTGAAAATAAATCATTTGCCAGAATTTAATCACACAATTTACTCAATTTGAATTAAAGGATTTTTTGTTTGTGTGCCGGCAGACATTTCTCAGATACTTACGACCTAGGCGCCCGTTCCTCGTGAAAGCGACCAGCCATCGTTTGCGTTCATATAATCAAATCTCAAAATCCATAATGCCAGCCCGGGCAGGTATCAATACAATATAATTATACGTTATAAATATTGCTGTATGGGTGGACTAAGGTAACAATAACATGAATTCATAGTGTATCAAATGAAACATTTCTTTAAATCTGGTATTTAAACAAAAGTTAATAAAAATTGCATATTAGAACTGGATTTTATAAACTAATTGAATTTGTTTTTTTGGGTGGAATTACTTGAAGACCATAATCCCAATAACTTAAAATGTCGAGAATATTTTATGTTGAGTCATTACGTGGGAGTGAAAACAATGCGAAGTAACGTTCCGGCTATTGACGTTCTAAAGAGATTATTGTTTTAAGCTTAAATTAGTTAATATTTATATTACGTTAACACAAATGAAGCTTTGGAAAAATTTGAAATAAATGTTAAAAATGATTTTTGATAATTTGAGACGTTGTTTTTAATACATTTTTTTCTTTTTGTTACAGGTAAGCTGAACAAATCTCAAATGTTTTATACCATCACTGTGCGTAAGTACCAAGAAAACGACTATGATGTAAACTGTGTGAAGTTTTCATGTTATCATTCCCTTGATATTTATTCTGACATAATGGACAATACGATGCATTTCATCTTTGTCCCTTGAAGTTTTATTTATTGGATTAGGGATCATAGTGAGTTGAAACGCATCGTCTGGTAATCCTTGTATTTTATTGACTTGTCTGCTGGAACAATAAACTTTCAACATTTATGAAATAATTAATTTAATTGAAGGTTGCAAGTCAATTTTAAATTATCTTATTATTGCTGGTCTTGATAATATGATCTGAATTATTGTAAAATTTATTGTATTTAATGTTTCTGTTTTTCTAATTTACCAAATGGCTCTGGTGTATTTCAATAGTGGTCGCTAAGGACCTTAGATGTTTTAAAGCGACCTAAAATAAATAATTAAAGAAAATAAATTTTCGTTATTAAAGGGACAGACAGTGATATGTTTCACATTTGAATACTCTCAAAGATAATATTTGGTGTCTATTGAAAAAATGTTGAGAAACATTTTTTTATTCATTATCTTTTTTGCTTCCCGCTCAGACTTTATTCTTGCATCGCCAATTATTGTGTGATTAGAGCATGAATGTTCATAATTTAAAAAAACAACTCTTCAACAAAATTGATATACTTGTGAAATTACAAGAGCTGCGGCCTACTTTTCAAATTTTCAATGCACTAACAATAACATTTTAAATAATTATATCATTATTTAATGAATCATGTTACGAAGTTTGTGGTCGGTAATAAATATACGATTTAGTCCATTTTAAAACTAAACATTACGAAAAGTTAATTTTATTGTTGTTTAAAAAATATTTCTACAAGTTTAAAATAATGGGTTATACTTCCAGTTCACATACAAGGTTCACATTCAATACAGGGTCCACTCTGGGAGAAACAGAATGGGTAAGGGAAATGAACTTTTAAGTTGGGCTGAGACTGTACCCGAGTTGAGATAAGACATTTATTATCAGGCGAGCGAATGCGAGTCTTTGGCCATAAATCTATCGAATTAGAAACAGCAGGATTTGTTCACATTGACAGCGTGTTTCTTATTTACTGGACACGTGTTCTATTCAAGAAATGCAGGCAGCTCTTAGTAATTGCTCCTTTATCGTGTTGCTGCGTAGACAGAACACGGTAATGGTCTTTAGACCCGAGACATATAGCACAATCTGTACGTCTCACTTGCTCGGCATCGTGTTGTGCTTTTCTTTACTTTTGTTCTCTAAAGGCACTTAGCGAGCGACAAGAAATTTATGTGTTCGCTAAACGAGAATGTCTTGACCTGCGCTATTTTCAGTCTCAGAGGAGTTGTTTACGAAGGAAATAAATGAACGTTTTATCTGAAGAACGCATCTGCCCCTGACCTACTGTTACTGGCTGGTGTTGCTGCTCGTTTGGCTAACTTCACCCGTAACCTTACGTTCGTTTTCATTAGTGGGGTTCAAAGGTTGGGCTGCAGTTGCCAATAATTCACAGGAATGATAATTGCATTCCATAGTAAGATCGCTGTGAAACATGTTCATTTCTTAAAACTGAACCAAGCTGTGACGTGGGTAGTATGTTAATTAAAACGGAATGACGTATAAAAATAATTACAAATATGTTTACATTCGGAAGGTTTGTAAACCCCCAAAAACTATTTACTTATCTTGGAACATATTGTCTTAACAGATAATATCTATATAGCTGCAGCAAATGATAGTTTGTTGCATTTGCGACTTATCATTGCACATTATTTCATACAACAATTACAACTTGCCTTTTATGATTCGTGTCAGAACGATGGAGTAGCAGTAGAATACTATAGTTTAAAAGTTCACGTTTACACGTTCGAAAATATTAGAGGTAATCGGAATACAACGAAACGCAGTTATTAACAATATATCAACATTTGTTAGCTGTTGGCAGGGTTTGTGGACAAGAAACATGGATACAGATGGACATAAAAGTTTAATTATGAAAACGTTGAGTAATTTGTATATGTTATGTAGTTATCGGGTATATTACGACCACATTTTGCTATTTTCAGTACGACTGCATCCCACGAGCACTTGAACATAACCACAATTTCTTGGAAGTATGTGTCGCATTCCTTACCCTCCCGTTCCAAGTCCTCTACTCATTTCACGGAATTATTAAAGTGACCCTTTAACTCCTCGCTTAACGTTCAGAGCTTCTCAGAGAGCAGATAATTTTTCTTAATACTCATGTTTGAACAAAATGAAACTATGAAGGAAGATGTATATAAAATTGTTACCGTTATCAGATTATCCTGACGTTTCCATATGGTAATCCAATCTCATTTCCCGAATCTCATTTCCACTCCCGAATCTCATTTCACATCCTCTTTTCGTATTTCCATCAAGATATTTTGAATATGACTGTAGTAAATAGCAGAGGGTGGAGTACATAACCAGTAGCGTACTAGTTAGGACTAGGCGTAGTTGAATATTAGAATTATTTTTTGGTATTCTTCTATTTCTATTCAACAAAAAATCTTGCAAATCTTGCATCAAACCAACATTATTATGCTCTTTTGTGAGATTAGGAGACGTCTCTTAAAATCTAGACCATGATTACTGCCAGAGATGATGTTGGAACGGGGGACAGTTGACGATCGCATCACCGACTTCTAAGAGGATCGGTAATTTTTACCACAACCACCAGCGCATTCTTCGATCGACCCTCTAACATATCTGTAACTGCCAAGTAATAAAAAGAGCCTCAGTGCAAGTGCATATGTTTCACAAACGTCCCCGCCCCCTTTTCAAGTAACCGGCGGCCCCAAGAACGTTTTGGTAGCAAACACTCCATATTTAGATACACCCTCGTACAAAGGCGTCTCGTGGGCCGCACACGTCGACCTTGGAGGCCTCCGCCGACGCCGCAAACAATCCCGGCGGCGGCGGCGGCGGGGGCGGAGGAGGCGGCGGCGGCGGCGCGCTCGTCGCCATGGTGACGCTGACGCACCGCGTGCGGTGCGGCCACCGGGATTCGGCGCGTGGTGACGCGAGAAGCAGAGGTTCTGCGTGTAGGCACGAGACATCACCGCACGTGCCTTCGGCCATTGTGTCTTGCACGACTTTCGAAAACCAACTACGATAGACGAAATGAAATGTTGCGGTTGATAGCGTTTTGTTAACGAATGTTTTTAGCAACTATTAAACAACAGTCGTCGAATGTTGAGAGTTAAGGCCCATTCCCAATGCAAACGTAAACATAAGCATAGCGCATAGATATAAACATTAACATAAGTGATAAACTGAAGTATTCACAATGTCTAACATAAACGCAAGCAATATAAGAGTTTCTATTGGCTGTGAGACATTCTAGTTTACTATTAGTTGGATGTGAGAATCGATTTCGAGGTATCGACTGTCTCCATGGCCCATATGGCGTTAGTTCGTCTATCGACATCGATCCTCTTTCGATTTCGATCCTCTTTCGATTCTCCATTTGGTGTTAAGGTACTGTGATTGGTTCATTTCTTATGTCTTACTTAAGCATAAGCACAGAAGCTTGAAGCTTGCAAGCTTTAAGTTAACGTCTTACGTGTTATGCGTATGCGAACGCATTGTGAATGAGTCCGCTTATGGACGTAGTCCTAACCTTTATGCTAACGCCATGCTTATGTTTGCATTGTGAACGGGTCTTTATGGGTGTTATCAGTTTGACGAGCCGAACTTGTGAAACTATGTTCCCTAGTACCATCTGATTTGAGAGTTTCATTAAGTAGGTTCGATAATGTGCTTGAGTAAAAACTAAAATTTCTAAGAGTGTGCTCATAGTCTCTGGAGCCGCGTGTCCATTTCTTATAATTTAACATGAAGTTGAATGTTAAACTTGTATATGTCAGAAATCGCAACATGCTAAATGTATATGTTGAATGTATCACCAATTACATTGTGGACGTGTGAGCAAAGGAGACGTGAGTGTGACAAGGAAAATGGATTCAGATGAACATGAAAGTGTAAATGAAAACTTTGTTTTTTTAATTTTATGTAGTTACAGGGTATATTACGACCACATTTTACTATTTTCAACTCGACTGCGTCCCAGGAGCACCTGAACATAACCATTATATCCCGCTAGTATGTGTCGCATTCTCTGCTCTCTCTCCTTCTCCTCTACTCTTTTCATGAAATATTCCATAAACTTCGGCACACTATCAACGTCTCCACGAGGTTCAATGTTTCTTTCTTTGGCAATTTCATTTTACTTATGCATATAGAATATCGAAAATCGTAGTTGGATGCTCTTTCCATGAAAATTACGATCTTGCCGAAATTTAACCCACAACTTTACATGTTGGCCATCTCTAGGGGGAAAATACGTGTTAAAAATGTTCTGATATTAAAATGTGAAAATCCTACAAAAATACAATTAATATATTGAACATGTGTGATGTTATACCTTAAGTAGTGAAGTCGCGGTTTTACATTCACGCAAATTAAATTTATTCTTTAAACCTCTGACTTTCCCTGTCAATACTGATAAGAGTCTCCTCCACAAATGTATACTTCGATTTTTTAAGTGTCCGGAGACATTAGTCATTGTTACACCTCCTGCCTTATAAATTGAATCTTTTTAATTAATGGGTGAACGTCTTTCTCAACGGGGCTCGTAGCCTCAGAAATGTGCTTACCACTGTTAAAAATATCCATTTTACAAGGCGGGAAGTGTAACAAGTGACTAATGACCACGTAAAAAATAGAAGTATAAATTAAGGTCCAGAATGGTCCTATTTTTTCGAATTTCAGCGTAAAAACTTATTTCACATGATTGGGATCCTCGAAAACCAGAAGTCTATCACACATGATTCTAGTTGTACGTATTTAATGTCAAGAAAAATACCTAAGACCCGATTTACAAACGTGATTTCGACATACGATACCGAGTATTAGCTGACGTGTGCCTGCTTAGAGTGGCATCTAACCGCTGTGCGCATGCACGCCTTCGTGAAAACGTCGACAATAGTTCTTCAAAAGGGAGCGCAGAAATAGAATATGTGGGTTCTGCGGGTTGCATCATGACGCCAGGCCCACGTGTAGCGAACTTTTCAGCTGAATTCTTAATAAACTTGTGGTGATATAACAGCAGTAAACCTTACACTTTATTTGAAATTTTTTTTGAAAATTTACTCAGTTCAACAAAAATGTATCCTGCTCCATTTTTATAAGTTACTTCTCTAGAAAAAAATCTATTCCTCTAACCCTCTCTCTCCATCTCACTATCTCGAACTTTAATTTTCGCACCTGTCCTAGTACGTTTGTTCTTCCAGCACCCATCCTCACGCGCCCGTCCTCCTACACCTGTCCTCTTGCCCACCTTATGCTCGTCTTCACGCACCCGCCCTCACGCACCTGCCCTCACGCACGCGCCCTCTCGCGCCCGTCCTCTCGCGCCCGTCCTCTCGCGCCCGTCCTCTCGCGCCCGTCCTCTCGCGCCCGTCCTCTCGCGCCCTTCCTCTCGCGCCTGTCCTCTCACGCCCGTCCTCCTACTCCTGTCCTCTCACGCCCGTCCTCCTCCGCCCATGATGCCCACGATCTTATGCACCCGCCCTCACATACCCGTCCTCTTGCGCCTGTTCGCCACGTACCAGCCCTCTTGCGCCCGTTTGCACACGCCCGTCCTCACGCGCCCGTCTAACGCACGCATTCTCACACGCCCGTCCTCATATGTTGTCATCAGTCGTTTGTTTCTTTCACTCACCTCGTGCAAACAGTATTCACCACACCTCTAGGTTAAAGGCCATTGACGCTCATTCCAACTATATTTGTTCTGCCTTTTTTACTCGCCTACGTTACTCGATATCTCCCTGGTAATAACACAGCATTTGCAGCACTTTCTACAAAATACCTAACTAACTTCAACTCTCGTATCCTCAAATACGCACTGAGCAATTCTCCTTCTACCCAAACCTTCCTTTTCCAATGCCTTCGCCATCTACGATCTTTCCGCGTTAGCTCAGCTCAGCTCTCCTCTCCTCCCCCACTCACACACACACACGCCATCGTAGTTGTAGAACTCGTCCCAATTCACTCCCTACCCCCCACGCAAGGTGCCGTGGAGGGGCGTTCGGGGGCCAGATTAATTTGCTTCTCCGGCCCTTCATTCGCTTCGGAACTCATCCTCTTGGCCTCTCCCCCGTTTCCTCAAAGCCACTGGCTATCTCGGATCCTCTCGCTACATCGTCAGGTGGAATCCTTTCATTTCTGTCATAAGACGCTATCTTCGCATTCTCGTTGGAATGGAGTAATTTCTAGAAAAGTTGATAAATTACAACTTATAATCAATTACTTAATAATTAGTGACTTTAGTCGTTTTTATGTACTGTGAAATGCTGTTTTAATATTGTTCGTCTAATATCAAGGGACCTTTTCTTTGGGGAATTCTTCAGAATCCGTACAAGGGAGAATACGTGAGGCTGCTTATTTATTAGATGTCGCAAAGAATCCGCATGTGTTGTTGCTATAAATGAATTGCGGATCATGTGATTAGTGTACAGGTTTCATGGATAAGGTAGAATATATTATTTTGCTTTTTCACTGATTCTTAGCTCTTTAAACGCTAAGCAACAAATTTATTTCTCTGTTTTTTGGTCTGCTAAAAGCTCAAAGTTAGACGTATAAGAAATATTGAAATTAAAGTAATTATGGTACATAGGAAATGTATTAAATATCAGTTTTTGTATTTTCTTTACGTAAGAAAAAATTAAGTTTCACGTTTAGGTAATCGATAAATATAAAAGTAAGTGTTAGACGATGAAAATAATAAAGGTGAAACCTATAAAGTGAAAAGCAGTTTTTTTAGAAACTGGGAAGGGACGGAAATAAGAGAACTGCCTTGGAGTAAAACCGCCTTTAATTTGAAGAATCGTACGAGGAAAGAAAGAATGCAAAGCATCGGAAACAGGACAAAAAAGGAGATGGAACTGTAGACGACATATGAATCAGCAGAATTCATGGAGACTTGATATTGCTTGCGTAAAATCATGAAATGCGGATTGTGGTTATTGGTAGTTTTGTGCAAAATATTTTTTATAAAGGAAGATATTTCTGAAAGAAATAATAGATTTTCCTGCCCTGTTCATAACAAAATCACATTACCATTACATTACATTTTATGAACTTTCCTTTCATCATTTTCTTCCACAATACATACACGTCTGTTTAGAAATCCAAACAAACTGCTCCCTGTATCTCGCACGCCGCTCTACACAGCACGCGGCTTGCCGGCCCCGCCAGCCGCTCGGCGGCTGTGCTGATGGCCCATAAAAAAGTACTTGACTTTGAAATTTATTGCGGTGTAAGTAGAGAAAGCTTATTAAAAGAGGATTGAAGGTTTTGAAAGAATGGGGTGAGTGAGATAAGAATTGAAGACAATGTGGAAAATCATGAAGGAGAAAGGTAACGGGTAACAGCGTGTGAGGAAAGGTGGAGGACTAGAGACCAAAACACCGGGTGAAAGAAGGGGAATGTAACGTCGGTGTAACGGTAGGTGTTTTTAGTTCTATGCGTCAGATTCGCAAATGGGGAGTTGTTAGCTAAGATTTGCGTGGGTAAATGAGTATTGATTTAAGACGCGTCAACTTCCGAGGTCATTGAACCCATAAGTGTAGTTCATGTTATAAACCTGGATGAGCCAGTGTTCGTACGATCGAACGTACGACGCAGAGCCTACTTACAGGCCGGCGTTCGGGATTTCCCTCTTCCAGGAATCTCCTCAGCGAACCTCCGCTCCAGCTGGGACAAACCTTTTAAGCTCTCAACATGTCTCCCGATATGAGTGGTAGTGCATTTAAGTATAATTATTGTGAGTTTAAGGGAGAGGAAGAGACAAGGATGAGGAAGAAATTATAGCGCTCTAACAATGACACACTTGTTAAGATACTGCTTCGGAATTCGCCCGGTATTGCTTGGAGAAACCACAAAAAACTACCGATCAGAACAGCCAGCCGCTATAATTTTCCTCCACTTAATAGTTGAACTCGATGTAGGACATGTTTTCTAAAGGAAGATTGTTCCAGACTAAACAAAATCGATGCTTTTTGTTGCTTAATCGACCTAAGCTCAACGAGCTCTTCCCTACTTCCCGTCCTCCGCTCCATGCTGCGCGCCCCGCCAGCCGCCCACTCGTGCCCCGCCAGCCGCCCACGAGTCCTGGCGCTAGTTATGGCTCATTTTAGCAAAAAATCGATACATTACCAAAGGGTTATCGATATCTATGAAAACACCGATGATTAAAATATTGATGTTTTAAATATGATGAAACATTTCGAATTAAATTTTCCTGGTTAGTGTGATATTTTCATATTACTTTAAAGTATATACTGCCTTTAGTTTAACTGCCATCTTCATTTTCTAATCAATGGTGTATGTAGTGAAGGTTCAAATTGCAATTTAAGGATATTACCACGTACAAAATATTCGAAAAAGATATTAACACTGGAGAAAGTTTGCGAATAACAAACGGTTTCGCGCCGCCTAAGAATCGACAACAGTGGCAGTTGATTGCAAACAATTCACAAATAAAATAGATACTGGAAACTTTATTTGTATCATAAAGGTTTTTTAAAAACCGATGTTTTGGGAAAATATATCGATGAGAAGAAAACAGATATGTTAAAATATCCATGTTCCTGCTAGAAAATTTTGATGTTTTAAAAACATTGATGTTTTTACCATCCCTGCTAGCGATTTTCGCGGCGCGTGCTGATCGCGCGGGCGGGCTTCGGGCTCCAGCCCGTGTTGCCCTTTTTGTAGTGGGAGGATGAACACGTTCCTCGTGCGCGCGCGCCCGCCTGCCCACCCCACCCCTCCCCGCCCACCCGCCCGTCTACGACCACCCTCCCGCCACGACCACCCCCCCGCCCGGCTCACCCGCCCGCCCCGCCCGCATAGATTTCCCGCCCGCCCACCCGCCCGCCCGACTGCCTGCCCGACCCGCCCGCCCGCCCGCCCGCCCGCCCGCCCGCCCGCCCGCCCGCCCGCCCGCCCGCCCGCCCGCCCGCCCGCCCGCCTGCATCCATCCCCGCCCGCCCGCTTCGCTCGCCATGTCCGCCCCACCCGCCCGCCCCGCCCGTCCGCGCGCGCGCCACACAGCGGAGGTGGTTTCCTTTTATGCGGGAGCTTTCAGCGCCTCGCCTCAGAAGCTGAGAGATGGTTAGACCCATCTGCGAGGGGGCGTGCATTTTAAGAGCCCCATCGATTGCATTCCATCGATCATCGCATAACGCTGTGTAAACTTGTTTGATCTTGCTCACGATTCGTATTCCGACGGGCAATCTGTCTGGGTGCAGAGGCGGCTTTGAGTGTGAATTGCTAATCACTGACCTTCCGTGTTTACCCTGTAAAACGCTTGTTGTTGTTTTTTTTTTAACGCGGCGTGAAATTAATTTCAGAATGACATTATTTTGCTCTGCTGCGGTTCATGAACGAGTTTCTGGATTCATTTACCGTGCATGTCAAAATTGCTTTTTCGTGGATCTGGGGGAATAACAGTCAAGTTTATCTACCCAATTTATTACTTAATTCAGTTAGAAAGATTCACTTCAATATTCATTTTAATATTCAATATTTCTATTTGCAGATTTTTTATTTAAGCTGTTGGAAGGGTAGCTGTAGAATTCTAGAATAGTATATTGTAAATGTACATTTTTGCTTTTAATTTCTACATTTCTTGTTAACATTACGGCAACATATGTTGTTCTTGTATGTACGCTAAAAAAATTACGAACAAAATTCCTCTTTCCTACCAGGTGGATATTCAAGGAACAAAAGTTAAAATTAAACGAGAGAAAATCCCGTAGGTCTAGTACAGTGATTATGGAGAATTTACATCCACCAAAACACAAACTATCTAACTTATTTTATATAATTATAAATAAAAAAATTAAAAAACCAGACGTGCAGTAGTTTCTCTAATAATAATAATAATAATAATAATAATAATAATAATAATTTCTGTAATTGTTTCTACATATCCACTTCCAAAGTGTAGTTTTTGTAGATAATGAGCAGTAGTGAGCACATAAATGCAAGCAATATTTTTAAATCTATTTTTTAAGATATTCTAAATGAATATTATTTTGCATATTTTGATATATATATATATATATATATATATATATATATATATATATACAAAAGTTTACTTATAACTACACGTTTCTTATATATTTCGTTATATATTTAATTCGCAACTTCCCTGACGTGTTTCCTTTAACGACTTGTTTATGTGAAACAACTCAATAAAATGTTGATGCCGAAATTTCGACGATGTTATCGTGGTCTTCCTCAGCCCTGAAGAACGAACGCACTTTACTGTCTGGTGCAGAATAGTGTTCTAATACGTCTCTAGATGTACAAGTTCGTTAAACAGCTTGAAATCCTTTCTATGGCATGATTGACGAGATTTTGAGTTCCAAAATTATTAAATGATTCTATCCATAATTTTAAACTCTAAATCATAATTGTTTAATTTTATATATTTTCTGGTTTTCTTACATATTTTGTATACAAGACAAACACATAAGTTGATATTTTACTTTTTTATTAGAAAAAGTTATGTTCTCCAAGTTACGTTATCGGCTAAATGTAATAGTATAATTAAATGTTAGAATAGTTAAATTTGCAAAGTTGAAAGAAATATAAATAAGGAAGGAAGGTAGAAAGGTCTAAATAGCATTCCTCCAGAAGGGAGAGCGCAGGAAGAAGAGATCAATGGAGGAAAAAATGCCGAGCCAGGACTGTAAAAAAATAGACTTAGGGCCTTAAAATAGCAAGAGGCAGGAGAAGCAAGGAACGAGGAAAAGGAGGAGCCATGAAGCGATTATTCCGGGTTGGAGACGTTCTTTCCCCGAGGAAAAAGGAATGGATACTTTCGTGATTGGCTTCAAAGACGGAAGGAGGAAGAGAAGTCTCGGAGGACAACAGATGTACCTACTTCGAGTGGAGCTAGGAAGGAGTGTTAAAGGTAACATTAAAAAGCTGTTGTAAAAAATAGGACATTGTTTGAATTACCAAATTTATATGCAAAGTACGAAAATGATGGTGAGGAGAATTTAGAAGCAATCAATCTATTGCAACATTAAAGAGTAAATAAGGAAAAATTACCTAGCAAGTTTGATAACAATTGCCAATGAAACAAAAAGTCATTGAAGGTAAGAAATAATTAGACGAAAAATAATTTGGGCGGAAGATGCCTGGGTAGAAAATGACAAAATAAATGAGAAGGTAAGTCGTAAGAAGGGGAAATGATACTAAATAAAAGGCAGATACAACAGCAAACACCATCGGACTTCATCACGAAAATGCAATATTATATTTTTTGAGAAACTGTTAAGTCACGATTTTTAGAAAAAAAACAGCAGTTTGTTTCCACTGTGTCCAAACACTATAAAGCATTCGAAATCTTAATATACGCAATAATAAACATCATCAAACTTTTGAATTCAACAACAAATTATTAGTTAGTTGAACAAGCCATTGATAAAACTGAGAAAGCGTAGGTGAAGGTTGTGTGAATAATAGTTTTATGTAACAGAACTGAATTTGTTAACTTTAGCGTTAAATTTTATTCTAGCTAAAAGTAAAGACATGAGTTTTCCTTCCGTTTTGTTTTGTTTGGTTAATATGATGTTTCCGTATTAGACAACGATCAAGATGCACACGAAGATTTGATAGGTCGTGTGGTACAATGCCAAGGGGTGGGTATGTTATTTAGATTTATTGGATTTAAAAGTGAGGGTCGGCGGAGAGTGAAAATATAAGCTTTGCGTTTTGCTGCATTGAGGTCTATCCTCCATTTAGTAAACCATGTTGTAAGCATTTCTAAGTCGTATTGAAGATCCTCAACAATGGAAAATAAATATCGTTGTTACAAGTGCTTGTCATGAGAGAAAGCACAGTGTCGTCAGTGAAAAGATATAATGCAGTATATAGTAAAGATGGCATGTCATAGTGATATGAAGTAAGCAACAAGGCTTAGGACACTTCCTTGTGATACTCCTGCTTGTAGAAGTATTATAAAAAATAAACGTTTAAAAACGAATTTCCAGCCGTTAGAGTTGAAGACGATCTGCAGTAGAACATATTGTCGAAAACAATATTTTGCGCGAAGTTACCACTAGTGTTGTTTTCAGACGAATATCAACGGGCAAGCAGGAAATGTAGCAACAGATTTTACCGAAAGCGAATTTTTAAAAGTTTACAATACTTTGTCTACATTATGAATGCAAGAAATAACAAAATCATAATAGTATGTTTACTTTTATTAATATATTTTTACAAAAAGCTTGATAAAACATCATTGAATTTATACTAGTCAGATAGCTCAGAGATGATGTATTGGCGGGAAGGGTAAATGTAGAAAGAACAACGAGGCCGAAGAGATCTCTTCCGTCCAGTCCCATGTTCCCGTCGCTCAGCCGACTGCGCGCGCAGAAGACGGCGAACCTCGGCCGCCGGGGCAGCGCGCGGCCGCCGCTTAACAACAGAGGCGGCGGCGGCGACTGCGCCCGCGTGTGCGCTCACTTTCGCAGAAGCCGCACAATGGAGAGCTTCTCGGACGTCCGAGTTTACGCCGACCCCTCCCGAGCGCGGTTGCCTCCCCCCTGCTCCGTTCCAGCGCCCCCTCCCCTCGCCCCGCCACCCCCTGCCACACCACGCGACCGCTCTTCTGTGTCAGTCACACCTCGCGCTCGCATCTCTCCCACTCCACTCCTAAGCCATGTCGACCTGCCGCAACCCCGCCCCTCCTCACCTTCGCCAACTCCCGCCTCCTCACCCTGCCTCCGCCCCGTCACTTCCCGCCTCCAACCCATAATTCCCCCACCGCCCGATCCCCGGCCTTCGCCACCAGCCCTCCTCTGCCCTCACTCCGGTTACATCTCCACCCCACCCCACCCCGTCCTTACCTCCTTTCCACCACCTTCGTCCCGCCCCCGCCTCGCTCTACCTCGCGCCTTCCCGTCACCTCCTGCGTGCCCGCCCATCGTCATAGGACTCGCTTCCCCCATTCCTTCCCTCGTGAGCTCCCCCGTCCCTCCCGGCTGTGCCCTGAAGAGGCTTGGTGAGGTGGCGCGCGTTGTGGCACGCCCCCCGCGCGCTTCCACCCTGGGAGCAGCCAGCCCGGCATTCACTCCATCCTCTCCAAGCGGCTGTTAGCTTCGGCTTCTTTGCCGGCTTGCCTGTTTTAGTAGTGCGTGTTATTAGCAAGTTGGTTGCTCCAGGCCGTTACATCCTTTCGTACATGCTGTTGTAGATGAAGACGGTGCTTGTGGAGATGTTAGATTTTTTTTTCGTTCCAGACGATGCATAGGAATTATTAGAATTACTTTAAGTGTTTTCAAATTTACAATATATTGTTGTATTTTTGTTCAGACTGTCTGACTTATTTTTGTTAAGGTCTTCGTTCTGTTCTCTTATTAACTTGTTAAGTCATTTGCGTATATGTTCAGGGATCATCATTGCACCAAACTGAGGTGCTCGTCGCTTCAAAACCGCCATTGTCGCATTGATTGTCTTCGCTTTCTTTACCGCGACTTTAGTAGCTTTAGAATCATGTAATCTCAAAGTGATTAGAAGATTCATTACTTCTGTTTATGATATCGTTCGCGGACAAAGAAGTCGTAAGTTCACGTCCCGATAGTGGCAAAATTTTCGGCATTAGCTTGACAGCTAGGTCGAATTCAGTCGCAGCCTGAAGGAGAATTCTAGTTTTCCGTGGTTACCTCGATCGATATCACGCGAATGCCAGAGCAGAAACCTAAAAATTTGACCACGGACTGCGCGCGATCTTTCCTTCCTCTCTCTTGTCATATCCTTACCCTTTACTTACACAAACTTACTATCACTACACTTCCACACCTGCTGGGGGTCAGGTCGGGAGGTGAGAGCTTGTCCCTGCTGCGGCGGTGCTTCGGTGGTGGGAGATACCTGGTTGAGGGAAACCCCGATAGCAGATCTCGCCATACAGCGGGGGAAGACCACTCCCGTCTCCCGAGCCAAAACACGCACTACACTTACAAGATTAATGACCTTATCATGATGTTGTAGGCTTCCGCGGTCAGAGTCATGATATTAGCTGTCCGGGTGACGCCGCGTCGATGGCTGAGGTGCCGACGTTTCGACCGACATATCTCGGTCCCCTTCAGGCCTGTCCTGCGCACGGATGTTGGGCGCTCTGGTTTATATAGAGGTAGGCCAGGTGATGGGCCGAGGTGACGGTCAATCGGGCGCGACTGGGTGGAGGGTGAAAGGAGGCGGGGGAACGGACGGACGGGAGCAGTCCGCGCTCGGAAGGCGTGGTGCGGTCGGGAAGCTCATGGATCGGACGGCGTGGTACGGTCCGGACGGGCGGACTCGTCACTGCGCATTTCGCAATGGTGCAAGCCACGCATCGTGGAGACGTAATCCCGTGTCCCCGTTGATGTTCTGGGGACGTTTTGCAATTTCTAATGCTTCCCTTATCCGTCTTGGCCACCACCTATCTTCTCTGGCAAGCACCTTGGTCTGGAAATGATGGCCGGTTTCCCATGCGTGGAGAGCTACAGCGGAGCGATGTACCTTCTTAAATTCAAAGTCCCGAATTTGCTCACCTTATTAGTTGACGCGCCTTGCATCACTAACAATCAATTAGATATTGTTAGCATTTATCGTTGTAACATTTTAAAGTAATTTGTAAAACGTTTGTAGTAAAGCTTCTATACGTCTGACCTGCGAATTGTAAATTTGATTTTTTCTAGTTATTTGACAATTGTGTGGACGTACAAATGTTCTGCAACAGTCAAACAATTCGAAAAATACGAGTTTTTGTTATGATGATTTTTATGCATTTTATAATAATAGTTAAGTATTTCCATCAAGTCCTTCAGTACGTCTTCATTCATTCGTATGATTATTCCATTTCAAAACCAGCGAAAACTAAACATGTTTGCCGCCAAAATATTTTTTTCAGTTGTGCCAATTTTCAGTTTTATTATTCATTATCTAGCCAATGCCGGGTAATTACTTCGATTGACAATCCTACTGAAATAAATGGAGCAAATCCGAGTAGAGAAACAGCTTTTACACTTTGAAAAAATGGTGACGTTTGGAATTTCTTGTGCATACTTCCTGGTGTACACGTGTAATTCATGACTCCTGTCTTCCTGCTGCCTTGAAATGAGGCAGCTTGCGCTAATGGAACGGACCGCAGTGCTGCAGGTTGCACAGGGCAGCCTAAAAGCCACATTGGAATTTCAAAGTGCGTCCTGTGCTTATTTTGCAGGTCCCCTGTAGAGATCACCAAGGTGAGGGTATGGTTGGCTCCATGCGTCGTTTCTAAAATAAATTTCAAGTTTCATAAACTTCTCGGCACTCAAGGCTGACTCGTAGTTCTGATCTACAGTCCGCCAATGATGTTATTCCTTCAATAAACTATTGTCCCAAAATATAATTAAACACTCATGCTTGATTTGTTTTCTGATGTATTATTTGTTATAGTATTAGAGTAGATACAGCAACTAATGTTAGAAGGCGTGCTTTCAAATGCACAAATTGATAAATGTAACGAACCAAATAATTTGCGTATGATATCAATCGACATTATTGATTTCTGCGCATCACTGAGTTAGAAGAGGAGCAGCGTAATGAGCAAAGAATAGGTGCGCATTGACCCGTTTAATTACTGCGGAAATATTCCCAAAACTCAAAATTGTAAATGAAAGACGTACATATTAATTTTTATATAACTTGTTTACATCACGTTACAGTTATTGCCGGTTTCAATCGACCACGCATCTTTAGCTGCCATTTCTCTTCCGTACCAATATGGATTTAAATTCACCGATGGAGATGGTTGCTTTCATGTTGCGTTTGTAGTGGTGACGACAAATAGCGTATAAAATGAAAGTATTGTATGTATCGTATTGTATGTATCCAAAATCATCATCAGTCATTTCATATTATCTCGGAAAATAATCATCACCTTTCTGAGTCTTGTTGATGATTTCTTATTTGAATTATGATATAAGAACCTGTTTCCTAATTGATGAGCATATTTCCAAAGTGGCCCAAAGTGGAATGAATTTCCTTTTATTTTCTAGTTTTAGGTATCAGTATATTCTTAATACTTTTCTCTATGATGCTACCAAATAATGCGTTTCTCTTAAGGTAAACTATCGGAAAATTGTTGAATCCTATTGTAACTTATAGTGATGAATGTTAATAGTTTCTGTCTCTCGAAAAACAATGTGTTTGGTGTAAATCCGTTTCTTCGACAATAAAAGCTTGAATTCCTTTTTTTTCAAATTAGGAGTATTTACGATCGATAGATTGGTATTCCAAGTAGGGGGAGGTGTTCCTGTCTTATGAGGCAGTCTGTGTGGAAAAGCGTCCTGCGTGTGTGAGTTGGCCTTGGCGACACCGTCCCTCGTGCCGTGGAGCTTCGCCGTGTTTAGCGTCGCCAATCGCCTCCAGAAGCCGCTGGCGCGACCCCGCGCTGTCTAAACCTTCGTCTCCCGTTACGCCGCCCAACGCTCTACTTTTATCTCGCTATTATTACTCAAGGCCTGTTCTGTTGCGACGTCCCGCTCTTACACTTCGGAAGCCAATAACGACGAGAATCGAAAAATTGGTATTGTTCTGATGTTCCGACCGTAGAATGCAACTAGTTCCATGACTGGCCTTCAATCACGAAATAATCGCGAGGAAATATTCTGTGTTTTATTAGTTACAAATACACATTTCTACTACGGTACAGATTTACGGTGCGTAAAGGAACTGATGTAATTTTAAGAAATTAATTCATGCACTTTACGGTAGTTTTTACTTTGCCTACATATTCATTATATAACATTTTTAGGATTATTTAAATAAAAATATGATTTATATTTTATATTTTTAATTTTAGAGTTACTTATCACTACAACACAAAAGGCTCAGCCAAAAACAAATCCACTTGGCAGCACTAGAACTTTTAAATTCTCTTATGATTAATGAGGTTGCTATCTAACGTTTCGATCAGAACAAGATGATCTGTAAATTGTTAAAAAAACTTCTTACGAAAACATACCTAATTAAAATGACAGCCATTTCAAGACTTAAAAGAGACCCCTTAAAACCCCTTTAGACCCCTTAAAGGTTAAAAGACCCCTTTCAACATTCAACCGGGGGTGGCATGGCTTAATTCGCCCCCGTGTCACCTACGATCTTCCTACGATGAACACCAACGGTCTTCCTATTGGGTGTTTATTTACATAGATGGTGATTTCACAGTTTAGTTTAACTTAACTTCCCACATGTATTTTGTCTTAATACCTAACTTAAATTAAAAATAAAAACAAGGAAACGTATTTTGTGTTTCGGTTGTATGTGATGGGTTTTTGCCGCGGCTGTGCCCAATCAGTGAAGTGATTTAGGTTTGTGTTTGAGAAGTTAGTAGCTCGATACGTGACGCGATGGCTTAAATGCTTTGTGTAACCGTTAATCGACGTCGGTGGGCAGCGGCGCTGGGCGCAGCGCGCGCCGCGCGTTTGGGAAGGCCGAGGAGAGGCGTTGCCCCCCCCCCCCCGCCTGCGCGGCCCTGGGGCGCGCGCCGGAAGAGCAGGAAGTGCCAACATCCGGCGCAGGGGACGCGGCGGGTCGGTCGCCGCGCGCCGAGGGGCGCGCTGCAGCGGACGGCGGCCGGTTGCGGATGCACGTCCGGCACACGTGGCTCTGGACAGTACGAGGATTGGTGAATGGAATTTAGAAGATTTTTTTTTATTATTACGGAGTGTGAAGTACAAAATCAATACATTATAAAATTGTTATTGTAAATTGTGTGAGAAATTAATCCTGTTTTAGCGCATTTCTAACATAATAATATTTACATAAACAAATAGAATTTATATATATATATATATATATATATATATATATATATATATATATATAATGTTCAATACTATATTATGAAACTATAGATGTACCAACTCACATCCCCGCTTCTGCGGGAGACCTTAGCTCTCAAGAGATCTTATAGCCTTAAAATAAAATTAAAATAAATACATATTTTCTTTTAATTAGTGGTGCTAAACAGCAAGTACTTTTTCGCTCTTGGTAACGGTTGGGTATTATTATTACACAGCAATTTCTGCCTACATTCACAATCTCAGTCATCACTTGTAAAACATATTAACTACAAATCGTAAAACATGCGACGTAAAAATTAATTCTTCTAATGCTAATATATCAACACACATTCGACAATTATAACTGCATTTCATTCATCTATAACATTTCCCAACAACGAAAAGGAAATCTTATAACTTCCAACTTCCGTCTTACGTCGCGGAATGCCATTGTCGTTTTCCAGTCTGTCATCTCCTGAGAGCTGGACAATAGAGCGCGGTAAATTCGAATTTGAATGTTCAAAAATTTGCAAAATTACGTTAAACTACTCATATTTTTTTAATGTACATGATCTATTTTAAAGTACTGATGTTTTAGAACAGATTTAATTTAACAAAAAACTCTCTCTTCAAATTTGTACTTTTGCAATGCTTCGCAATCTTTTGCAATTTTTGTTGTTGTTTGTAAGTATGAGAGTTGAAGTTTGAAAGTACTGAGAGTTCGCCGAAAATGAGGCCTTGTTCAGCCCGTGCAGGTCTTGCTTGGCTTGATCTTTCTCATCCCGCGGATGTTGATGGCTACGACTTTGCGAGGACAGCCGGAGGAGACGCCCTTCTCGTTGCTGTCAGTCGTGAATGTGAATCGTGAATGCCGTACGTGAATCACCGAGTGATCCGCTTTCACACGGGGTTCCTTGAGAGGAGCTATTGCCCTACCCATGTTTGACGGCGGGATGGGGGGGAGGGGTCAGCTTCATAACATCTGAGATTCGCCCCGCTCTCGGATGTTTTTTGATTTTCAGTCCAGGAATCTGTCCATTAGACGAAAGACCTTGGCCTTTGAGGCACAAACCATCGCCTCGAACCAAGTGCTTCAATGCTTCAGGTTAGTGGCGATTCATCCAAGCGAAGGAAAAACAAAGAAGACAATTGCATACGTCAATTGCATTCAAAGAAGTCTACTACTTCGGATGAAATCTACAACAAATTAGATAACATGTGTCGACTTGCGATTGAATAAGAAAAAAATTAACTCGTTGGTTTACCCGTTCCCATGGGGTTCCTCCAGCTCAAGTTGTGAGATCGCATTGCACTGGGCGCCATCTGCCGGCCCATGATGGCGTGTGACATCGCCCACGTCCTGATATATTTGGAAGAGACGCCCATAGGTAACGGTGCAAGAGAAGAGGTTATCCCCCTTGAACTGCATAGCTCCTTCTTTTTTTACAGGGATCTGTGAGATATGACCGATTAACACATAAATTAAAAAGGCTATTAGTTCGTTCTCAAAGCCATTTGAAACCGATTTTGGGTCGCTTTAAAGTTCTTTAAAACTCGATCACAATAAATTTCCATGTGGCTATCGACTAATATTAGTTTAAACTTTTCCTTATACATAGAAGCAAATCTTTACATTCAGAAGAAGAGTAGTATATATGATGAGGACTTTCCTTCCTCCCCTCACTCTCCGGAGAAACCGCCTCTGCAAATGTGGCGCTAGTGACGTTTGTAGAGGTTCGTTTGAACTGGATATTTCTTAACGCACGACAATCAAAACACGTCTGACGCACAGAAATGCGCGTAAACAAAAGAGTCAGAATGGAGTATAGGTAAAGCACATCAGTTTGCATCAGTCATTTCCAAGGACATCGTATTTCTGCATTTGAATCATAATATCAACATTCGGTTCACTTTGCGTTGAACTACGCAAATTTAAAACAAATTCGAATTTTTCAACATAGGTGTTCCGTAATGGTGCAAAACATATTAATATGTAACATTAGAACGTTACTAAGGTTTTATCGACCGAAAAGAAAAAGTCAATTAGAGAAAAGGTGTAAAACAAATATGTATCCTTGATAAGCAAAGGAGTTTGAATCAATAATATAAATATAATAAAATATTATAATTTTACATTTATTTAAACATTTAAGTTAGAGTCAAGCGACGACCCTCTCGTTTAGTTATTAGTACAAGGGAAAAATTAAAAAAAATTATGAACTTTACACTTCGATGTAAACATACGAGTCCGTTGAAGTTTAACAGCTGTTACGGTGTCATCCAGTCGGGAGGTTAAACGTCACTACAACGTCAACGGACTTATGTTAAATCGAAGTATAGAACTTAACTTTTAAAATTAAAAAAACTATCATATAATATGTATAAGCATTCTCTTCAGCAGTAGTTCACTTAACCGCGGCGTGAAAATGCTGTTTATTGTCGTTGTTTTTTCTTTCTAATTCAACGCTTGAAAATTCCGTGATTCAGTGCATGAAATTATGTTGTTGAAGTAACCCATCTCTCAGTGTAGACATGTATATGGCCCATATGACTGCTTATTAATATGTGATATCAAATTGTCAATCTACAGCGTTACCTGTGTTACTAATTGCACATCACAATTTAATGTTACGTAATTTATTGCAAGAAGTGCAAATGTGTAGCATTATATCTAATACCAATTACTTTGTGAAAGTCACTCATAAATCTCTATATTAACAACCTTTCATATTTATATCATTATTATTTATATGTGTACCAATGTACTTCGGTTCATGAGCAGCTTTCATAACTAGTTATGTATACTTTAATGATTCCAAATATTGGTCATTAGTTAAATGAATTTTTTTAAATTAGTAAGACTAAAGCTTATGATGCCAGAAGAAAATGTGTTGCTTGCGACTGCATTTATTGGTAGTTTCCTGAATCCATCGCAGCATCAGAGAAGGTCGCCGTCGCCTTCCCCCTCCCCCGCGCGAAACAGATGCACGGTGCGGTGCGGCGCGGCGTAGCACGGCCGTCTGTGTGGCCTATGAATAGCCTGCGCGCGGGCGCGGGCGGTGGTCGCCGGAAGCACGTGCGGCGGCGAGGCGGGGCGGGCGTAGTGGTCGCGTGCTGGTTCTCTCGCCCTTCTTTGCGCAGCCCTCCTCTCTGCCGACCCCGCCCCCTTCCCCGGCCCCTCCCCGCCTCATCCCATCCCCCGCCACCCATCCCACCCCGCCCAGTCTCCCCTCTTCCCCCGCCTCCACCCCGCTCCCGCCCTGCTCTCGCTTCGCCCCGCCCCTCCCTGTCCCGCCTCGCCTCACCCTTACCCCCGCCACCGCCCCACCCCGCCTCAGCCTTCCCCGCCTCCGCCCCGCCCCGCCCCGCCTCGCCTCACGCCTTCCTCCGCCACCGCCCCGCCCCCGCCCTCTCCCGCCTCGCCCCGCCCCTCCCTCGCAGCATCCTCCACCCCGCCCCTCCTTGTCCCGCCCCGCCTCACCCTTCCTCCGCCCTCGCCCCGCTCCCGCCCCACTCTCGCTCTGCTCCCGCCCCGCCCCCGCCCCTGCCAGCGTCACGCGAGGCTCCTCTTCCCGCCGCGCGCTCAGCCTGGAATTAGCTGGTTATCGCACCTGCGCCCGCGTCTTGCCAGCGGTTCCTTATCTTTTTGCGCGTTCTCAATTATTTTTTTTTCTTTTCTCTCTCCGCCTTTTTTAGCGGAGCCACGTTTCGCGGCATTTTACCGGCTGATTGTTGTGAAACTTCATAGATTCGATTGCGAGGCGACTGAAACGAGAGGGACCCTGTCGCGAACGCGCTTACACTCCACTTGATTAGAGTGGGATTTTAATTCCGGTACCCGGGAGTGAGAACCTAGCTCGTGTACTTTTCTGAAGAGGAGAAATGGCAAAATAAACAACCGCATGAACTACTTCAAATTATTGATTGAGGTTTCCGAGACGCCAGCTGTTGGTCATTAGTCCCGTTAGAGTAGTAAATGTTTTATATCGAGTGGTGCCGGCCCGCTGAATGGTGAAATCCGGAGCCGACCTATACGTTGTGTTGTGTTTCTCCCCCAGACATCATCCTAATTAGGGCGCTCCCCGGACAAGTGCTATGATCCGGACTTGTCTTCCAACATGTGTTATAATGTAGTATGTGTATGAGTGTATGTATTTTGTGTGTATGCGGAGAGAGAGAGAGAGAGAGAGAGAGAGAGAGAGAGAGAGAGAGACAGAGAGAGAGGGGGGTGAGAGCAGGGACGATTGTACGTAATCTGTGGGTAGATTATGAGCGCACTTCTCCGGAATTAAACCGGTATTGATTAGATAAACCTTGGAAAACTACCGATCAAAGCACCTAGCCACTAGAATTTTCCTCCAGACAGCATCTGAATTCGACCTAGTTACCTAGCTATCGGCCAATGTCTGCCATCGTAGTAATTCTAGTCCTACTATCTCCCCATCAGAATCGCCTTAGAGACAACTGTAATGCTCGCTCGGAGATACCTGAGTCTGTACTTCAAATGAAACACACAACAAATTAGATTACTTACTTCGACTTGCCAAGCGATCGTAGAGAAATATCTTCTGTTGGATTTGCACGTTATGAGATTAAACCCTGCATAACCTACTTACGGGCGTTTCCTGGCCTTTGCCTATACTGGTGTGTAGCATTGCCCACGCTCCTTGACGCTTTAACGTATTTAAAAAAGATACGCGTGCAGATATCAACTCAAGGGCGGAGAATAATCTTCCCTGTGCTGTATTTAAAAACGTATCCCATTTTGCCCGCAGGAGGGGTGTGGCATATGTATGATTAACACACGAGAAAAGGAAAGTCTGACAGTTCCTCCTCCTTAGAGTGCCTAAATCGTTTACACGTAGCTTAAAATCTCGCGTTAGTTTTCACCAAGGAGTCTCAGAACACGCATGTCACTACAAAATCCGCTCCAGGCAGGTGCTACCTCTCTACAAGAGATCTGAGGGGAAAGTGGGGAAAAGTGTTAACATGTCAGACACGATTAGGTGGGAGTTAGAAAAAAATACTTAAAGTATGTTTGTTGCATTTTTACTTTCATTTTTCACCGGGGATCATCATACACCTCGTCATCGTCATGATAGCTATCGCCTACTTGTTAGATCATCGTTCATGGCTCTCAGTTGAAGGGCTCTTTAAATCAATTATATAAATAGATATATAAGCAAATAGTAAATATTGTTTGTACGGAGTGTTAGTTTTTATGTACTAAGAACTATAGACGTGCAGGGGGAGAGAGGGCAAGGATGCCATGGTCCCTTTGAAAATTTTAAGAGGGGACCCATAGTCCTCCATAATATAAAATGTTATTTCTGTAAATTTGAACAATTCTTAATGTTTCCCCTTTTTAAGCTAACACTGAAAATTGATTGATGACATTTTTGGAACAATCTCCCCAATGCTCTGCAAACATTGTATATCATTGAATATAAAATGAATTGTAATTATTAATTTTATCATTAACGTTTTAACATAATTTTTCTTGTGGGTTCTCTTTATTTGCTAGTAAAATATGTCATATGCAGTACTTGATTTATGAAATGTTAGGTCCCGCAAGGGTCCTTAAATTAATTATTAATTTAATAGAAATAGTTATATACGTATAACATATATTAATAATTATTTTCTCGAGGTACCTGAACGCCGTTCCGTCAGAAATAAAGCCCTGGTCATATGTACATAAAAAGTTTAATGGAAACGCGGGCCGTTCTTGACGCCTGTACGCTTATGATGAGAACTGTGTCCTACGAGAGCGCAGGCTTCCGAGGGCGGAGTCAGTATTTACTTGGCTGTCCGGGTGACGCCGCGTCCATGGCGAAGGTGCCGACGTTTCGGTCGCCATTCTGCGACCTTCCTCAGGGCTTAATGCATTGCGGACAGCCAAGCAAAAAACTGTGTCCTACGCGCGCATTGGACGCAGGATCAGCGCTGCACGTCCCCTTCCAGTGACCGCGCATTCCCGGCCGAACGCGAGTGTACGATCTCGGCGGTGGCGCGGCCTCGCGCCGTTTCTGTGTGTGTGTGTGGGGGGGTGTATGTGCGGCGTTTGCTTATTCCGTGCACGCCGAGGGCGGGTGTCGCGGGGCTGTTCCGGTGGGCGCGGCGCGACGGCTGTCCGAGTGCCGTTTGCTCCGCGCGTGAAACAGGCCGCGTTCCCGGCTGGCGCGCGCGGGCTCGCGCTTCCTGCTGGCGAAGCGCTGCGGCTGATGATAGCATCTCCAAGGCAAAAGGACGACCGACGACTAGAGAAGCACGGAGCTCTTCGCAGTCGATATTGTCTTGAAATTGTCGTAGGTAATACGAGGAGTGAATTAGAAATTGCCAATCAATCTCCGAGTCGTAAAACGACGTGGGGAATGGATGTGAGAATTCCTTGTCTCTGAACCAATCAGAGACGAATTGACTGCGTGTTTTATCGCTAGAGAATTACCCCTCTCGTTTTATCACTTCGATGTGCAGTTGTTCGTTCACAAAGTAAACAAGCAATGGAGCCACAAAAAAAGTTCACTGAAATTGTGTCCAGCATAAATATAATCTACTCATTCGTGGAATAGTCTTAATAAAACCCGCTTGTGCACTGACATTCCGAGATTAAATTCCTTCCAGTATTGCGTGTGCTTGTATCTTCCATGAGTGCAATAGAGTTCAATAAAGCATCAATTATTAATTATCTTAATGGTGTTACATTTAACTTTCTTTTATATATCGTACACAGCTCTTTCAATGTTGTAACGCAGCTTATGATTAGTCAGTAGAGATAATTGGTAGAAAAAAACGGGCAAAGAAATGCGATCTTTTTAAAAATCTACCTACCTGATTGGGATATACCAGATGTATTGCAAAACGATATGGCGTTAATTTTGTGAGTGGAATATCAAGGGGAAATAATTGCCTTCATTGATGCATTCTCTGCATATACCTGCTATGTGAATAGATGCATTGCTCTTGTATTACGTTGTGCATGTTCGCGAAAGTGACGTATTAGCGGAAGTGACTTACATTTTGCCCTCACGCGCCATTAATGTCCCCATAACCTCCTTCGGCCTTCCAAGACTTTACTTTGTTCCAGTGGAGTTGTAGGCCAATTCAATCCTTGACTTGACATGCGGGAGGTCGCACCTTTTCAGAAATGTATCTAAATGATTGTGATCCTTCCTCTCTTCGTATAGTATCTAAGAATAGACGTTTTCTTTTACAATTTATAAGGAATAATCAACATAACACCCTACAAATAACTATTACTAAATAGGGAATTACTTACCAGTCACACTGAAAACGTTACTTGAAAGCACCCACGTTACGCTCCACTTTTTTAAAATAAATCTAAGTAAATGTTAGTCAAGTCAGATACTTGTAGAAAACTGAATTATTAAATTTAGACAAATAAATGTTAGGGAATTTCAGTTTGGGGATCGACGGTGGGGATACATCTCCACAAACGACATTATGTAACTTTTCGGTCGCACCTCTCGTTTTGTTTTGCCATGTTTTGGACTCATGGTAGGTCGAAATTTTTGAAGTTCAGACGAGGGGCCGTTGTGATCGGGGGCTTGCAAGATACAACAAACACCTAATAAGGAAGTCTTTGATTTTATTTTCCTTTGTTTCTGCCAAGGTGGTGGTGGCCATAAAATAATTGTATTGCTGTACTGTTTTCTTGCGTCTCTGATTTGTAGTTTATGAGAGTAGCACTAGTAACGCTCTGCCAGTGTCATTCCTTTCTCTGGGAAACATTCACTGAAGGAGTGTCTGGATGAGATATACGATAGGCTAGTAGAAGTGATGTGATTCTTTTCATCAATGGACATATTCAGTTGATTTTTGTTTCCTTTCGTTTCACTTACATTTTCTAGTTGCTTTTTTGTTGAGGGCTTTTCCCAAAGAAACTCGGTTACCAAATACACGTCTTAGGGTACACCTAGAACTGTACACGACGCTAGCACACTTACAGTATTCTCTGATATTAGGGTCGGCATGTATTATCTATGGGTCGACAGAACACTAAGCTATTCACGACAAAACTCATATGTATCTTTTCTGAGAAAGGGATTCGAAATACCAACCCTTCCAATGGGGTGAGATCGCTCTAACCATTTCGACAATCAAGTCATTTATTTTCTATATTTTCTTTGTACAATTAGTATCTTGTGAAACACAAATTCACCCTTCAAAAACCCCTCTCTTGGTATTTCGTATATTCTAACAAATTCCATTGGATATTGTATGAAATGCCATACTATCAGGAAGGATTTTCACGCCCTCAAATGAATACCAATTTTCGACTCGCAAGAATTTGTCAGGGGTATTTCATTTTTGAAGAATAGCCTCTTTTCAACAGTACTCCATTCTTAAAACAGCCTTTGCCTTTTATGCGTAATAATGTATCCAGAAACCAACTGCGCGACTGGGGATATTTGGAATAGTTTGCTAATTCTTTATAAAAGTATATCAAGAAATTTCATCTAGAAGGCATACGAACTCAATCACTAGTTTCATTTTTTCGTCAGACCACACACGTGTCTTATAAATATCATGAATACGAAATGAAATGCGACTTTTTATTTTATAATCATTTCATTCTATTTTGACTCAGCTAATGGTCTGTTATGTCATCTGTGTGTTTCGTAAAATGAGCAGACTATTTCCAGGAATGTTATAATAGAAATATAACCTGCATGTGAAGGGAAGAGAAACGTAGTTAATATTAAATAGAAGATTTTATGTTCATTTTTAATGTCATTTAATCGATTTAATTTAGTTTATGAATCACACCGCTTCACTGGTGTAGATGAAGTGTAAATAAATTGTCAAAATCTGTGAGATGATTAATTTACATCAAATAAGCGTAGTAACGTGAGCTTAACATTAAAAGTTACATTTAATCTCGATAACTCATTTTTCAGTCTTAATATTTACTTAACCTTTTTGTAGAGAATTGGCCATTTTTAAACAGCATTATTTCAACGAAGAGCATTCTCACTGAAATTGTAAGCCAAAAAATAAGCAGGGGGTTATACGAAAGGAGTATGGGTATTTATTCAAGAAAATACGGTAACAAATGAGCAATCGTCACTAAATAGCATGCGGATTTGCTGCCTACTATTTAAAGATGAAATATAATTAGCTCTTATTTTAAAAATGTGAAGTTCCGGAACACAGAACTTCCGAACCATCTTATGCTTCCTTTACATTTGCAACTACACTAAGCAGGCTGGTGGACACCTGGTTACTGTCGGCTCTTGGCCATCTGTGAAAAACTGGCTTCCGAACAGAGCCAGGTGGTCGCCGCCACAAAGTGTGGACAACGTGGGCGAGATGCGGCTCGAAAGCCCAATAACAAATCTTAATTACCATCTCCCCGATACTGCTCTTGTATCAGTCAATATGTCATTCACCTTACATGGGTCGCCGTGTAATTGGTTTACGTACCGGCCAAGAAAACTGGTTAGCAGTGGGCAGCCCCCGGGACAAAATATGTGCTCATGTTAATAGTTTTAATCCCGATGAAAGCTTGCGGCCGCGAGGGACGCCAAAGGCGCCCACACAGGCTGAGAGGCGATGAGCTGGACGCGGCGGTGGTGTGGGCGGCTGCGAAGTCAGCGGCGGTGGCGACGGCGGCGACGGCGCGGTGGCGGTGGCGGTGGCGGTGGGGATGAGGGAAGTGATGTTGGCGGTCGCTGCAGAAGCGGTGACAATGGTAGCGGCTATGGTGTGTTCGTGGCGGCGGCGGTCAGTAAGACGCGATGGAGCCGACGGCTGGTGGCGGCGTGGCGGCGGTGGTGGCGGCGGTGGCGGTGGCTGTGGTGGTGGCGGTGGCAGTGGCGGTGGCGGTGGCAGTGGCGGTGGCGGTGGCAGTGGCAGTGGCAGTGGCAGTGGCAGTGGCAGTGGCAGTGGCGGTGGCGGCGGTGGTGGCGGCGGCGGCGGTAGCGGCGGCGGTGGTGGTGGCGGTGGCGGTGGAGGCGGTGGTGGCGGTGGTGGAGGCGGTAGTGGGGTGTCAGCGGTGGAGACGGTAGAGCTGCTGGCAGTGGAGGCGGTGGTGGCGGAAGCGGTGGCGAGGGTGTCGGCGGCTGCGGAGGGCGGCAGGGCCGGTGTTGCGCAGGGGAGAGAATGGGAGCAACGGCGGAGGCCGGGCAGCCATTGCGACAATATCGACGGCGGCACACAGCGGCTTCCGTTCACTGTATTAATGGTTGGGGCGCAGAGCGATAATTACAATGGAGGTAATGAGCGGATTTAATTACGGACCGTCGGGGCCGCTTGGCGAAGCTGCCTCAGCGTGGAGGCGGGCGCCAGGGACGTAGCTGGAATCCTCCCGCGCAGACGTCGATGACGGCGACAGCGACGATGATGACGACGTTGATGACAACGTTGGCGTTCGAGAAGGAGGCAGCAACCTGCTGCTGACAGGATGAAGAGACAACAAATGGGGAAGGAATATGCGCGATACTCAAATCAATATATCTCTGTGGCACATTTCTTCATCCTACTGATATAGTGGTCAAAACGAAGAAGGCAAAGTTCTTGATTCTTTAAAAGAGCACAATCCCTGGCTTTTATTGAAATACATTTACACTTAAAAACGGAAAATTTAGTTCTTACAAAATAAAACGATTGTGGATAATTATGCTTGTTTTATTGTTTGCTTTTTCGCATAGAGTTACCCAAATATTTAGATACAATTCATTATCCCGCTATTTAAATTGAGTACCTTGTGAAAGTAGTGGAGTTTGGAAGAAGAGAAATCATATTTTCAGAGATGTATGCGAAAAGAAAGAACATAATAAATGAAGACAAAACAATGAGGAAAATTAGCAGCCACTGTATAAGATTGTTGGCTCAGCTAAGATACATGTGTGTGTGCAAAAAACAGTCTGCGTTTTGTCGGCTGTCTAGTTGCCTCGAACTGATTTACTGCCCTGGAAAAACCCGCGCACGAATTTGCGAAACATCATATATAATTAAACGAAGACGGAGCAGTTCGTTCAGATCGCTGAACGAATAACTAACTTCATTTATTACTTAAACGTTGGTCGCACTTTTTCTCCTAAGCGGATCGCACCAGTAGCAAGTTTCGAGCTTCTGGTGTTTCCGACCTAGACATATGTTTTAGCTTCAGTAGAGCTGTCTTGACAACTAACATTCCCTCTGTATTCTTTAATTTCGGTGTAGTCATGATTGCGTCATAATTACGAGCGTGCATATAATCTGACACTTCAGTGTAAAATTCATCTGCATTAGTTTAGGAGAAAGTCCTAAAAAAATACTACTATGTACGTGAAAGACGGGTCAGCAGGTTATATTGAGCCAATGCATTCTTCTTCACTTTTGAACAAGTAAAATAAAATAAAAAGTTTCATTTTGATTAAAAGAACAGAATTTTGGAATAGGAGAACGTACAAATTTAATGTAATACTGATGCAGTTTTTTTTAAAAAATATTTATTTCAGAAATTGCAAAAATTTCAGGCAAAAATTACGCGAAATATACTGTGTTTTTTCTCAAACAAAACTGTGAATGGGTTTTTTAAAGAACTATTTTTTTTACAACAGATATTGTTTAAAGCAAATATCCGTATCATTAATTTTGTAGATTTGGAATGTTAACTTCAATTTTCGAAAACATGGATAGTTCACCAAAAATGGGACTAGCACCTTATTCGGTATAATTGTCTTTCATAGCGCTCACTTGATATGATCGTCTTTCACATGTCCCCGAGAGGTTACCATTCTCCTGCCAACAAAAACGAATACAATCGCTTACGATTGCAAGTGTCGAGTGCATGTTCATAATTTAAAATCCTATAAACGTTGAAGGTGTCAGCCTCAGGCTAAACAAAACCCTTATGAAAAACACGCAATAACATGAAAATGTCGATCCAAAAAAGAGTTATCTGACATTTAGTCGGTATGGTTTTCTTTCGTATGTTCCTGACGACATCACATTGTCCAGACAACAAACCGAATACAATCACTTGCACACCAGTGTCTACTGCATGATCGGAATTCCAGACCTTACGAAATGTTGAGTGTGGCAGCCTCAGGCTCAAACAAATCCCTAACAAAAACACTCAATAAAATGAAAATGTCGATCCGAGGAAGAATAATCTGACATTTAGCGCCCACTCGGGCCGCGTGCTCTGCCAACTGCGGCTACGCAACTCGGGGCCGAGGGGCGGCGGGTGCCGCAGACGCAATGCGGCGCTGGCCGAATCAGCTGGCGGCGACGGCCGCTGGATTTATCCCGTATTTCTACGGGCGGGTGGCGTGCGGGGCCGGGGCGGGGCGGGGCGGGGGCGCCGGGGAGTACGGCGGCGTGGGAGGGCGCGTCGCCGCCAGCGCCGCCCCGCCCCCGCCGCTTCGGACAGCCGGCAGACGCCGCCACCGCCGCCGCCGCCGCCGCCGCCGCCGTCACTGCGGCCGAAAGGTCGGGGGTCGCGAGGTAATCCAATACCGGCGGCTGCGGCGGTGGCAAGGGACGTGGCTCGGGTTCGCGCCTTGCCTCCGCCTCGGGAGATGCGCGGTCTCCCGCCGCGCCCCTCCCAGCACCGAACCCTCTGCCAGATGAGCTTTTATGGAAATAATACCAGTGGTTTTTCCTCTCCGTAAGTTGATATTTAAACTGAAACTGTCATGATAAAGTTGCATATGGAATTGAACGAATACAACTATAGATCTCTATTCTCGTGTTTTTTTATGCCAAATAAACTATTTTTGCTATAATTTAACTGTTAATTGCTTGATGACTCAGCTTCGTAATTTTCTAGTCCTATTGCTTTATTTGCAACAATTCATAGATTTTGTATGCTTTTATAAAAGTGAAATTTTCTTTCGATTTTTAGAGAACCCGGTATGCACATATGTGCGGCAGGTACTTGAAATCTCCTTGTCGTAAGAAGGGGATCTACCAAACTTCTGCCATAAAGAGATGCACACAAAGAGGGGGAAAATATCAAATCTCTAACTCTCTTATATGAAATTTATCACTCCATATTCATTGGCAGAAACGATCATTTTCGACCCCACTACACGCTCTAGAAATTACAATATATCAATTGTTTGCGTTGAAAATATTAACTGCAGGTCAACAAATAAAAATGCATTGATATTCAGAATAAATGATAAATTATTTATATGAAAACATCAAGTCGACTAGACACGATATCTGTAGCCGCCCTCCCCCAAAAAAATCCTGAGTGCGCCCTGAAAGTGTAAAATTCCGTTGATTACGCAAAATTATCTCGCTATCACCTAAAGTAGAGGGACAGGTGTCATTTGACTAGTTAGTAACTAAAGAAGAGTGCAACACTATCAAGAATCATGTACATTCACTACAATTAAAATGTTTACTTTTCCTCCTTATTTTATAGTACAGCAAGGGACAAAATTGGAAAACAATACGATCTTGACAATCGGTCTTGAAATTCGTGTTTAAGGTTCTTCTCAGTTGTAACGTCGCACACACGTTAGGATTAAGGTCTATTAATGTTGTTTCAAAGTTAGTTAAGGTTGGTGCAGGTGGAGAGAATATACATTACACGTACTTTCCAAAACCTCAGTAATTGTTGAGTTATAACCCTATGAGGAGGAAAAGTTTCGGTGGCGGTAAACAGCGGGATAACGATTTCGTTCACTGAGAATCAGTTCCGTGTTCCCATGAATCAGTAGGTGAGCGGAACGCAGTGACTGTTGTTTTAGAGATGGCGAGGCATTTGTTTTTCTGTGTAATCGTGTCGAGTTGTGAAAGTTGTGAAAGCTGCAAAGTTATTATATCGTAAGAAATGAGTTGAGTTTCTTATACAGTACGTTCAAGAAGGCAAGGTGTACTTTTTCACGACAGCTCTGAATTCCAAAATAAATTCTGGCATCAGAATTTGAAAAATGCATCAACTGTACAGTGCTGGTAGCGTATTCTAGAAATAATCGACATTCCCTTTGAAAGGAACTATTTTAAGGATTTTAAACTTTCGTCGACAACCAAGCACACAAGATCAGACACATGTTGAAATGTTTTTGAGTTGCGGCCACCGACCAGCGCCACTGAGCTTGGGGAAGTTAGGATTCGTGAGTCAACGCTGTCAACATGCAAACAGCCAAGCTCAGTGGCGCGTCCGAGTGGCCTAGTGTGAAGGCTGCATTTAAATTTGCTGGCGCTGGAGCGGAAGAGCCTCAATGCTAATGGTGGCAGGAGTGGGCCACAACAGCGCCGTTCCGCCGCTCGTGTGAATAACTCGAGTTAAACCAAAGCTTTACCGCAGCAGCGCCACTCGGAAGCGTTGGGGGAGTGGCTCCGTGTGAAGCGGACATTACCCACGGCATTAATGGTATGGATCTCAAGCCGGTCTCTTTCTCGTAAAGTCCGATTGAGAGGCAGTGGCTGAGAGCGCGTGGGGCAACAGATTGGGGAGCAGGATGGTGAGGTGCTGGGCGGAGTGGAGCGGGGCGGGCCAGGATGAGAGGGCGAGGCGGAACGAGGCGGAGCGGGGGAAGGGGGCGGGGGGTGAGACGGGGCCGGGCGGGGCGTGGCGGGGCGGGACGGGGCGGGGTGGAGCGGGGGGGGGACAGGATGGAGGGCGAGGCGGAACGGGGCGGAGCGGAGGGAGGAGGATGCGGGGTGCGGGCCGGGGCGAGACGGGGCCGGGTTGGGCGGGGCGGGGCGAGATAGGGCGGGGCGGGGTGGAGCGGGGCGGGCCAGGATGAGAGGGCGAGGCGGAACGGGACGGAACGGAGGGGGAGGGGGCGAGGCGGGGCGACACGGAGCCGGGTGGGGCATGGCGGGCCGGGGCGGGGCGGGGCGGGACGGGACGAGACGTGTCGACGCGCGAACTCGTGCGCCGCACGCATTGAAGGTGTCGCGACACACACCGTCGCCGAGTGACTTACTTAGCCCTAGGCGATCGCTGGTTCTAGCTACGCTCTCAAGCAGAAGCAATAACTACGTCTCACGGCATTTGGATCGAAAGAAAGACTTTCATTAAAGGTGTCTGATTCGTCATACTTTATAGAATAATACAAACGTTTAAAGCATTTAGACTTAGAACTATATAGACCTTTAGTTTATTTGTTTTGTTCTTGACAAAACAATACTATTATTTTTTTCTCCAGTGAAATACAGATAATCATTAAAAGATATTTTTCAGTATTTTGTCCTCAACATCGCAATTTTTATATTCCTCGATAATTATCTCATTAACACAATGTATTTCAATGGGACTTACATGCAAACTTTAAAATATTAAATTAACCTTTGTTGTTGTTTTTTACACGGTGGCAAGGTATAAAATAATGCAGATTAGTTGGGAGTAGTAACAAAAGATTTAAGTAGAACTTCATTTACGAGGGACGAAGTTTAATTCTCTCGGGGGAGAGAAACTCTTGACACATCCGTTATTATATTCTCTGCGATATGTTAAAGAATGCATTTGAAAAAATCAAATTGTTGGCTGAGAAATAGTTTCGAATCACTTTTACATAGAAAGAAAACGGAAAAGTCAGTAAACGGAGGGATAAAAGGAAATTGAGTGACACTGGAGATATACATCATATTTCAATAATGAACTAATGATCTTGTAAATCTTAGTCACGTTTAAATTATTATTCAGTAATGAGGGCAACTTTACGAAAATACGTAAAGAACGATAATTTTACGTAGTATCTACGTATTTATATAAATAAATTTGGTTATTGCGGAATTCTGAACCTTGATTTTGCTGGGAAACGAACTTTAATCTCTTCGAGAATAAAGTGATCATTCAGAGAAAGAATAATGTGATTAAAGGCGCTTTATGATGTCCGGAATATAATAAAATGATTTTACTGAAGATTAGCCACAACTGCTATTACAGTCACCTTCGATGTTAAACATTTTGTCATAAATAACATTCTGTCATAATTTCTTCCTTGTAATAAATTACTTTAAGAATACTATAAAACACCTTTATAGATACAAATAATTCTATTAAGGTCGTGTTTTCAATCAATGGAAGTTCATCGTCTTGTTATGTCCCTGCAGAATCGTGGCTACTTGCGGACTTGGAATTCTTCAAAAAATCTTATGCTCCCCTCGAATCGTTGTTGGAGCCCCTGGAATTCCGAGTATTTTCATTTATACGCCTTTTAAGGGGGAAAAATATCCCACTGACTTCTTCCATACGCATTCTAAGAGTTCCAGGAGACTGCACGATTTCCTTTTCAGTAGCTTTCATCTAAATGCCCGAGACATGCCAAAGTTCAAAATTACTTACTTCACTCTCCAGGACTTTCAACATTTCTTACCTCTTGCTAACTGCACTGACTTATAAGAACTCTTTCGTGAAAGATTTGGTACTTCATCTTCATTACGAGCTGTAAAAGGTATCAACATTTTTGTATAACTTTTCTTTGTTTTAATGTTTTAAATCCACATTACTAAATTTGACGTGGTGAACTGAAACGATTAAAAAAACTACTAACATAATATTTTATATTTATTTAAATATGCTTGATGGCATACGAGACTGGTAATGAAGAAACGAAAAAACCTTTTCATGAAATTTAGGCATACAGTGGGGTCTTTTCGACCCAGGGAAAGTTAATAGTAAAAATGTTCGTTTTCAAGCCAAATCAATGCACATCAAGTGTTGATTGATTGATTGATTAATGATTCTGTGATCGTCAACTGCTAAGGATATTAGTTCTGTAAGTGTAGTGGATGTCTTTATCGCAGGTGACAGTGATATTCCCCCGCTGGATGGCCAGAACCGATTTCGACCTGCCTGTCGACTTGCGGGTTTTTCCCCAATCACGTGTCTCCTACCGAACGGGGCACCGCCCCAACCGAAACACGTTTTAAGCTCCCGACTGGTCTCCTGGCGTATGTGGTAGTGTAGTGCATGGAAGTGTAAGTGTGAGTAACTATCGATCGGTCAGAGCAGCCGGCCGCTAGGATACTCCACCAGACAGAGGATGGATTCGATCTAGCTATGTAGCTAGTGTCGCATTGAAGACGTGACCAACCACAGGCGTGAGCACAGGGGAAGGGTGGATTTGGGCAATGTCTCTTTGACATTTTGTGAGAAGTCCCTTAGTTTTGAAAAAAAATTACTAAAATCAGTCCTTGATTTATCTTTTTAACTTGGAAATTTGGAAAATTGTTATATGACTTTGGGGAAGACGCTCTCCAAGACATCTTGTAATTCTGTAAGTGATTTTACTATAAAATCATTTGTAATTGTATCATTGAAGTTATAATTTCATTTTTCTTTGTAGGACATAATTATATTTGATTTATTTAGTAATAAATAAATAGTAGCTTTATGTAAATAAACATTTTTAATGGGAAAGGGGGTCCAAAAATGCGGTTGCCCCCACCCTTTTGTTTTAGACTGTGCACGCCGATACATGCAACACTACGAGGTTGAAGCAGCTCCTTCCCGAATATGGCTCGCTTCGCCACACGTTCTAAAGCATTTCAGATCCCCGATGACCGTCCTTTCCAGCGATCTGTGCCACGATATCACACCTTCCCCTCACGCACCTCCCCCACCGCGCTCTTAACTTCGTCATTCTGAAATCGCAGGCAGGACGAAGTCGGTTTTTGCCATCCAGCGGGGGAAGATCACTGTCACCTGCGATAAAGACATCCACTACACTTACGGAACTAATATCCTTAGCAGTTGACGACTGCAGAATCATAAGTCAATCAATCAATCAATCAACACTTGATATGCATTGATTTGGCTTGAAAACGAACATCTTTAATATTAACTTTCCTTGGGTCAAAAAGACCCCACTGAATGCCAAAATTTCATAAAAAAGATTTTTCTTTTCTTCATTACCAGTCTCGATGCCATCAAGTATATTTAAGTAAATATAAAATATTCTGTTAGTAGTTTTTTAAAGGGTTATAGTTGACCAAGTCAAATTTAGTAATATGGTTTAAAACATTAAAACAAAGAAAAGTTATACAAAAATGTTGATATCTTTTACAACTCGTAATGAGATGACCATCATTCACATTCTCTTTTATTTGCCTTTTTCAACATCCGATTATCCTCCACCTCCAAATCCTTGCTGCTTCTGTAATTCAGTCTCCGCTTACCTTATCACTATCCTAGCCAGTTGTCTGGTTTCTCAGTATCCAGAATAAACTGTTTTTACTATTATTCGCCCGCCCATTACATGCCCTTGAACCAACTAAGCTTGCTAGAATCATTATCGCCAGTACATTAGCTTCTCCAATACTGCCATAGTCCTTTCCCCTCCTTTCCAACAACATTCTTTGTTAGTCCTCTCGGTTACCACCGGCTACTATTATTCCCACCATTCTGCCTCCGCTTGCCTCATCGTTGCATCCATCCCCCTCAACCGCCGCCCCCACCCCCACCCTGCCTCTCGCCGCGTCGCCGGCAGCGCCGCCTCCTCCCCCCGGCCCTCGCGCCTCCCGCGTCGCCACCTCTCTCGGCGACGGAACACGCCACCGCGGACAGCTGGCCGCTATTGGAAATCGGTTTACAAGCCCCGCTGTCCGGCCAGCCCGAGGCGCGGGCGACGCCACCGCCTGTAATGCCGCGCCCCGCTCCACCCCGCCCTCGACGCCAACGCGCTCGCCGCCGTGACCCCGGGCAACCGTTTTCATCGTGTAGATTGTTGTCGCTCCTTTCCGCGATTCCTCGCTTCGTTCGGGTCAGTGCGATTGGCTTCCTCTGCGACCACATGCAGCACGGGCGGATTTATTTTGCGTATTAAATTGGAGTTCATATAATGACTTCTCTCGTGCCTTTCGTTCCGTTATATACATTTTAAGTTTGTTTTCTATTAATGTTTGGAATTTTACCTTGCACCAGATCAATATAGAAGTAAAAGATGAGTGAATGACTGTACGTTTTTATTATATTATCAGTTTTAATTATAGCTGAGTGTTAAATCCATAGACTCTTTAAAAGTTCAAGATGAAATCGTTGTCAGTAGACACATTTTCTGGCCACGAAATGTAAAGTTATCAGAAGGGTTATTGATAGTTAAATACCAAGAACTTGTAAAATTTAAAATCAATTTTCATTAAAGGTGTTACATCATACATTTTACCGTTTTAAAAAGTTTTTGTGCAACAGAATTTCAAAATTAAAACATTTTCCTAAAAATAAAAGTATGTTTTCGAGATACTATGCTAACCATGAGACCAGACAATACAAAACTTTCTTAAGGATGTCAAATCTAGAAATTTTATTGTTAATCAGAGAGGACGGAAAAGCTGGCTGTTCTCGCTGATCAAAATGTTAGTGATGAAGATTTAAAAATATATTGATGAGGGTAAATATGTTGCCTCTCTAAACAAAGTAATGAATGAATCTTAGGGAAAACAAGAAGCGGAGCCTTTACTCAGATATCAGAAGTTGAGCCTGAGGAAGATACAAATGTGTTTTCCGACCATGACGAAAGTTCTGGTTCAGAAACCTTCGATGACTTACAAAATGATATTGGCACCCAAAAGAAAAAGAGTGAGAATAATGAAGTAAGCGAATTAGTTCATTGAAGATGAACCATGCATGTAATGTTTTGACTTTATTCTCAGTGCTATACCTAGTAACTCGGGTGACTTACGCTCTAATATCCGAGTGACTTTGTACATATTACGAATTAGACAAAAGTACCTAGGGATTTCGAAAAAAAAAAATTGAAAAAACATGGCTTCTTGTATACGTAGTCACTTATGAGCATGCTTGCATTAATAGAACAAAGATACAAAGCTGATTTTGACAGGGCCAACAACAAAATTTCAAAATTGTACAAAATACACACGTTTACTATATGTAATTAAATCACTTTTTAAGTTTGATAATCAATGGTTCACGTAGGAATTTTGTTTGTTTATATATATATATATGTATATTTGTATATATGTATATATATATATATGTATATTTGTATATATGTATATATATATATATATATATATATATATATATATATATATATATATATATATATATATATATATCCCTTCGGTAATTTGGTATTATTATAGATTTTAAGTTTAGAATATACTACGTAACGAAGGTGAACAACTTTTCAGATAATCTAACCATGTCTTCAATAATAATTCCAGGATATCTTCAAGCATAATTACAGTGACGTTGGTGTGAAAAAAATGGATTCTTGACGTTCATTGCCATCTCAATTCTCAATTGCATTCGTTAAGCACATCATTACCACCATAACCATTATTTAACATCATTATCATTAAACATTCATGCATTCACTCCCACTCTTGTCTTAACTCTTCTTCTGAGAATACCATGAACCTCGTTATCTAGTAACTCGTTTCCCTCGATTAAAATATGAGAATTTTAGACATATTTAGACACAAAATATCAAACTATTCAAATAAAAAATGATTGCATAATGCAAAAGACTCTTTAAGAATAGAAAGTGTTTGTGAAAACCTTCTCAGATTAAAATGCGTTGTGGTCATCATTAAATCACGAGGAGTTTGTACGCGTCACATCAAGCACTACTCTTCCTTCCTCGTCTCCCTTTCTGCCCGCCCGGCAGCGCACTCTCACCCTCCCACACCAGCTGCTATCGCTTCCGCCCGCCGTTCACGTCTTCTCCTCTCGCCGGCCCTTTCCACTAACTAGCCGACTGCTTGCGATCACCGACTCTCCTATCTGTCTCCGCCTGCCCGTTCCCCCTCCCACCCATTCGTCCTCTTTCCTACCAGACCATTTACCTACCAAACCGTCCCGTTTCCTCATCCTCCCTTTTCTCCCTCCGCTTTCTTCGCCTACGTCATCGTCTGCTGGCCGGCCCGCCCTCTTCGCCCTACATCGCTTACCGCTCCGCCCTCGTCCGCCCGCTCTCTTCGCATTTTACGTCTTGTCCTCCCGCCCCCTTGGCCTTCATCACCTCTTCTTCCCGCCAGCTCACCTTCTTCGTTCTCATCCGACCGCCGGCTCGCCTTCTCCTTTGCCCGCCCTATGTGCCTTCGCCCTCTTCCGGACGCCGAGCCCATCGTCTTTGCCATTTCCCACCCCCTACCCTTTTCTGCCCTTCGGCCTCGTCACTTCGCCTTTGTCTGCCCGTCCTCCGTCTTCGGCTTCGTCGTCCTCTTCGCCTTCTTCTGCCGGTTAGCCCTCTCTCTTCGCCCACGTTCGCTTACCAGACCTCCCTCTTCGCCCTAGTCCGCCCTCGACTGTCGTCCGCCGGCTCGACTCCTCCGCCCACATCTGCCCACAACCGCCCGCCCGCCCGCCCTCTTCGTCTTCGTCGTCCTCTTCGCCCTCGCCAGCCCGCCGCGGCGTCTTTGCGCTTTAGGCGGGCCGCAGGGCGATGCGGCGCGCCGTGGCGTCCGGGCGCATTACCATAATCCATTACGCGAGACGCCTCCTTCATCAGGGCGAGGTTCCTCCTGCGCAGCGCGAGCTAATGGCGCGAAGGCGGAGGCGGTGGCGGCGGCAGCGCCACGAGTCAACCGGGCCCCACGGGGCGGCGTACAGTTGCGGATTCCCGAAATATACTGCTGTATGTGATTCACGAGAAAGTGACATATGACGATTGCATGTGGTCCTTCTAGTTTTCATTGTTTTTCATGAATTTGGTATCTTATGAGCGTCGTGTAGGAAGAGAGAAAGAAAAAGTTTAATGTTCCTGTAATCTGTAATTACAATTTCGTCGTGGACGCTAAAGTTTGGTCAAATTAGAGCACGTTCAACATTGAAAAAAGTCGCATTTGTCGTACAATTAAACCAAATAGTGCACCAAAATAAAGAGAAAGTAATTATGCAATATTAGTAAAATGTACTATAATATTTATTTTTTTGACATAACTAGCGGAAAAACGAACGACACCATTATTTTGTTAATTGTAATTCGTTCCGTATTCCTTATCTACTAGAGGCGGGATATTTGTGTTCTGATGTAATTGTGATGTGAAAAGTCGTGTGTTCTGTTAAGAAAAAGGGTTGTGTTCTTTCTTGTGAATATTTTCCGGATAGCTTAAAATTTTATACTTCTAAGTCGTTGTACAAATGGGCAGTGTGTATTTGTTCTATGCTACTATTTTGCCAAATGTTTCACAACTAAAATAACAAAAGTGCTTTTTTAATTCCTACGAACACAATCCATCATTATGATTTTTTTCAGTCCCCTCAAGTTAGTGACATTCTTAAAAACACAAAGTTTATTTATTGTTATTTCATGAATCACATGAGAGAGTGTAACTTATATGTGTCATAAGCATCTTTGTAGACAACCGATGTCGTATTCGAGGGCACTGTTTGATGATTCAGGGACGTATTCATAAACACATAAATATCATTAGCTAACTCGTGGCAATTATCTAACCATACACATTACGGCCAACTTAATGTACATTCTCCATATTGAATAATATTAAGTAAATAATCCATTTTATGGGTGTATCGTATTATTGAAGCAATTTACGAACTCGTAGTCGATGTGTTATTTAGGGAACATACTACACTTTGTTGTTGACTCTCCCTTGCGTGTCTCTCCGTTGATCCTTTTGTTGCTGACTCTCCTTTGTGTCCTTGCATATATATATATATATATATATATATATATATATATATATATATATATATATATATATGTAAAACATTTCTGGTCAAGTCGTAATTGCAGTTTTTTGCATTAATTTGCAAATTTTATTTCTTCAATAGACGGAGACATCCTAAATGAAACATATAAGCAAGTTCTTTCATTCCTGAATGCCAGCTGTCGATTTAGCCGTGATTGCTAAGGCATTGTGCATTCCTGTCCAGGGTCCAGTCTTGGGTCGGGTCGAATCTTCATCTAAAATCGTGCTTAGCTGCTGTATGCCTGTGGTTAAGACGTAGGGAGAGGCCGACGTAAACAAGCGGTGGTTGCGTAGTGCGACACACCGAAGAACAGCCCCATCAACAATATGGAACTTGGAAAAATTTATTTTCAATGGAGGTATTTATATATTTTTAGAAAATTTATTTACGAAGAGATAATACAGAAACAAGCGTAATTATTTACATTATACATTTATCATGATCACAAGCCATATCACAAATCAAATCATAAGACATTATGTACGACATTTGTATTATCAGAATTCCATAATGTCATAGCCTCTTGGAAAATACCGAAACTTTACATTTTGGAGAATATAAAAGCTTATACTAAAGGAAAAAGAACGATTATAAAATGTTATTTTATACACTTCATAATTTACCTCACCGTTGCGAATTTTCGGCCGTTGTCCCTCAGACGTAGTTATGACCGCTTTCACATCCTCGGCACCGATGCCTAGCTTTAAGTTCCACTGTCGTCGTAACCATTGCGTCTACTTGTACTCTGAGAGTCGCATTCTGGTCACTGGTTTACCTTGACCGCTAGAGGTAAATGTCAGGAAGTTATTATAATTGCTTAGGTCATAAACATTATGTTGTTCTACTAAACATGGGATTTTCTATGAAACTATTAACATAGTCTTCTTTCAGTAACTCGAACAGTATACGTGCTATAACCGCGACCTCCTCGGTTTTGTGTATTTGTATTTTTTTGAGCAATGGAATAATTGCTCACATTGTTAATGGTTCTTCTGCAGAAAATAAAATGAAATATATTTGATACTCATATTTCTACTTGTCAGTATAAATCTCTGCAAATTACAGTGGTAATAAATGAAATTAGCAACATACAATGAAGCATTTACTTGAGTCATAACTAGTTGTTATTACATGTAATGATAGGTGTCTTGCGAAGTGAATACCTTTTTTTAAAATATTTTTTGTTCCTTACGGTTTTTTAATCCATTGATAAACAATAGAATATTAATTTATCGATAGAAACATAACGTTTTTCATCTACATTTTTACTGATCTGATTTTGACATTTTTACTGATCGATTTACTTTTCATATTAATGATGATTCATCATATTAATCATTCTTCATGTTAAAGCAGTATTACCAAGTGCAGATCACTTATTTTTTCTATTTCTAACTGGATATCACATTTCAAATAAATGTGACCACCCCTGACATAAAACAATAGTATGTCATCGTTTGACAGTGTGGCCCATTCGTCCATACTCTCTACAACTATCCCACCACATATCTCACCGCAAACTCATAGCACATCCATTCATTCAAACCGCGTTCGTAAAGCTCCATCCCAATCTCCAACTGCCTTCCAACGCTCCGTTTGAATGCAACTTCCCGCTTACACCCTGCAACACATTCGCCCCTGGTATGCCATCTTAACTACATGGTCGAAAACTCTAACTCGTTCGTCAACTTATCCTCCCGATCATCCGCTCTCCTTTTCAACTTACTTGCTCACATACCCATGGGCCTGTTTGTGTGCCTGTCCTAAAGACCTCCGCCCGCTCGCTTCCTCCAAACTAACATCCTTCCGCGCTATCAACCACTCACTCATCTGCCCATTCGTCTATCCCTCCGCCCATTCCCTTGCACACTCTGCTACCCACTCCTCAGCTCATTTGTCTATCTGCCGCCCGTTGGGTTGCCCACGCCGCTAACCACTCTTCAACCCATTCGTGTATTCGCTTGAAGAAGACTTCGCTATCCAGTCTTCAACTCATTCGTGTATTCGGCTGCTGCAGACTCCGCTACCTTCTTTTTAGCCCTTTAACATATCCACCCGAGCCCAATCGTCTCTCTGCCCCCGTCCATTCCGCTGTCCGTTCCCTATCCACTTCTCAGCTCATTCTTCTATCCACCCTTCCGCCCACTCCCCTCTGTCCACTCCACCAGCACCAGCTTCTCAGCACGCTCAGTCGCCCGCTTGTTCACTCACCCGCCTCTCTCCCGCCAGTCTCCCATTTCGTCGCTCACTTGCCCCGTGCCGCTCCCCCATCCCCCCGCCCGCCGTCTTCGCCTCCGAGTTACGCCTTGAAAGCTGCCTCCCGGCCGGCAGGCAACCCGGCCAGCCACCGCACCTCCGCGCCGCGCTGCGCTCGCCGATGTCGGGCCGCCGCCGCCGGATGACAGGTTGCAGCTCCCGCCGAGGTGTCGCCGTCGCCCGCTCGGAGGCTCACCGCAAGATAAATGCGGCGACTTCTCATTACGAGGGGCGACTCCGCCGCAGCTGCCGCGGCTCACACTCCGCCGCCGCCTCCGCCTCCGCCGCCGCCGCTGCCGCCGCCGCCGCCGCCGCCGCTGCCGCCGCCTCCGCCTCCTCCTCCGCCGCCGCCGCCGCCGCCGCCGCCCCCTCCCCCGCCCCCGCCCCGCCACCACCCCCGCCCCGCCACGTCCCGCCGCGCCCGCCGTTCTCGCTCCGGCTCCGCGCTGCGCCACAGAGACGCACTTCGTTTTGTGGTATATACGCCCCTACTTATTGATGTAGAAGATGTGGACGTTTTTACGTATCAAAAAAATCTGTTTTATTGAGGAAATGCGATTTCATTTCCCGGTAACTTTATTTGCTTGACAATAAGTATTATCGTCTTGCATTTTGAATTAAAATTTGTTTATGTCTTTTCAATTTATAATTCATTAAAGTGCATTTGGGAATTTTGGATATTCCATACAAATAAATGGCGAGCTCCGTTCATGAAATATTGATGCAATTGCTGTCTAGGAGTAATTGGTGTAGTGCAAGTGATAACGACTTATTCCACAAAAAAATAATAGTTTTGACCGATTTACCCTAAAATCTCAAATTTTTCCTTTGCAATAGCATTGTTGGGAAAGTGACGATGTTAAATTTTGTGTACCAAACGCAGAACCATGATGAGAAGACATGGGTAAGCTAGTCCGGCTCCCCTATTTTTGCTTGTTCTGTGCAGCAGCAGTTTACGTTCCAAACCATGTGACCACAACACGGACACTTTGTTTGAAAAACCAGCTCAAACGCTGGACGCCATGTTGCATGGAGAGCGAGAAGTGTTTGGAAACCTTTTAAAAGTGGCAGAAAGACACAATTTTCAACGGTGACCAACCGGAAAAACGATGAAGGTTTATTTGAAATAAAATATGCATTAATAAAAAAAATACAAATTGTGTATTCAGTATCTTCAAAATAGTGTGTAATTTTAATTGCAAATGAAATCATATCCATTAATTTATGGCTGATGATATGTGAAACCTACACGCAAAAGTCGTATTATAAAATAAGGATTTTTTATAAATTTTCTTTGATTGTCAAAAATGTAAGGATATTTTGTTTTTATTCTTTATTTATGAGACAAACACATTAATTGAAGATTTATATGTGTTTAAATAATACAATTCATTTCATGTTAAACGATCTACAGGCTTATCATTGGCATATGGTAACTTGCCAAAGGGCTTGGAGAGCCTTTTCCGAGAAGGAATGACTGTTCCTCACATAAAGTTAAAAATACCGTATAGTTTTGCGGCTAAATTTGATAAAAATTTTGCTGTGAGACTATATGGTCTCACAGTAACATTATTTAAAAATATGCTAATTCATGGATATAAGCAACTAGTACAAATTTTGCAACTGTAATTGATCCAATGTAATCTAAAGCAAGTTAAATTAATAAAATGATAAAAATGTCGTTAGTGTATTAGATATATCTTATACTGACTGTTTTCTTCAAAAAAGTAGGTACATTTTTTGTTGAACCTGTGATATAGGTTCTGAAAATGGCCTTATAGCTATTAAGGCGTGAAGCTGCAAGTCAGTAACATACTCGACCACTAAATGACAAGATTTGAGCCGACTTGGAAATCATTGCACGGCAGAGATATTTGAAAATGTGATCTATCTAATAATTATATGCAAATTGCCATGTCATATTTGATCCATATTATACCCGTCTGATTTGAAAAGTGTTTCAAAATATTGAAGATCATGTAATAGAAAATTCGAACATGTAAAAATATTTTTATAAACTATATTGTACAGAGTCTTATCATGGTGAGACAGAGAAAAGCCTGTACTCCTCAACTCGAATTAATAAATTGCCGCCTCTACACAACTATTGTGCAAGGAAGTAAAAGAAGGTAAATAATGGTGCTACAACAATAATATTGGCAGCAATATTATTGGGGGCACGTCATATTATTGGCAAGGATTTTGTAATATTATAATATTGCAATTTGTGACCTACTAACATTTTCATCCATCGCTTGATATACTCCTAACCAAACGAAGCGTGTGGGGAACTGTAATTACTTCAGCAGTCAGCTACTGTTGCCTTTTCATACTCATCTACAAAACAAACATGATTAAATCACATCTCTAACACAATTCCCAGCACATTATACAGACAAGGAAAGATAATTTAATACAAGTTTGCCTTGGTTGCTTTAAAGAGAGCTGGCGATCCAAACTTTTAAAAGTCCTATAAATTAACCACCCAGAGCTGAAAGGCCATTGAACACATCGCCTTATGAATTCATAAATTAGATCAAATGCTGATTGTCTTTTATAACTTAAATATCATACCTATTTCACAGTTGCTATAAATTATATAGAAGAGAACTTAACTGTTAGAGAAAATATATCAAAGCAATTAATATTTAAACGATCAAAACTCGCATTATATGTAGCAACAATGATGACGGCTTAACAGTGCCATTCAAGGAGCTACAATGAAAAGTAGACTCATATTGCGGCTTTGTCACGATTAAATGTTCAATACGCGAAATCTAATACGCTCAAAAAGTGTACATGTGAAGTTGTGAAGATCTAATGGTGACGAATATTTTGCAGTAACAAACATTATACTGCTTCAATATTAAAAATTTGGGACACGATATTTAAAAAATAACTTTTGTAATTTTAGAAATTTCAGAGATTTTAATTAAATTTGAACCTTTGGCATATTATTAATCAAACTTTAATCTGTTTTAGTAGAAAAGTTTCAGAAAAAATTGAGCCATTTTTGGGGTAAAATATAGATTAAACGAAAACTTAAATTTTTTTCAAAAAACTACAGAACATGCCAATATTTAAAGATTAAATGTAAAGTACACATTTCATTGAGAAAAAAACATATTTTCAATCACGAAGGTTGTAGAGGGATTCAAAAAATGTTTAAACTTTTCCAATTTTTGAAAATTCAAAGGATTCAATTCAAATAAACTTGGGCAATTTTTTATGCTTTTTTCGGGTAAAAATTAAATTTTCATTTTGAGCAATTCTCAAGAAAATGTAGAAATTGTTGACTTCAAGTAAAAGACCCCAAAAATTTAAAACATCCATTTCAAATTGGAGATCAAATTTGGTAAAAATCATTTGTACAATACAAATATCATTTGTATTATTGTTCACAGACGAACGGACAGACAGTTTTTTTTTCGGTGTCTTGGTCCCACAGAAAGTGGATTCTACCTACACTAAGTATTCGATGAAGTAATTTAACGAATAGCAAGCAGAGCGGGATCCGAAAAGCAAAGAAAAATCTATTTATTCCGTATCAGGGAACCTCGAAATGAGAATATTTGTCCAATTGTTGGCATTACTTAATACTACGTAGTAGTAAATGCGAAAGTAAGAGTCCCCGCGAGGCAGAGCGCATTGTGTGTGACATGCGAGGTCGGCGTGGCGTGGCGGAATGGGGCGGGGCGACCGCGTGACGCCGCACTTTGATGCACATCTGGCTTGAAACATCAGCCCTTGTCTGCTGCATTACACTTCTTTATATTACGCGGTAGCATACGAGAAAGTAAAAGGCTGCGGCGTGGCGGGCGCGTTGTGTTGTGTCGCCGCAGCCGACGGCACGAGGCGAAGGTATGCGACAGGGGGTGGGGGTCGGGCGGGGCAGGCAGAGCGGGCGGAGAGGGTGGGGCAGGAGGGTGGGTGGAGCGGAGCGGGGCGGACAGGGCGGAGTGGTGCGGAATGGTACGAGCAGAGCGGGCGGGATGTGTGGGGTGGGCAGTGAGGAGCGGGACGGGCGGGGCAGAGCAGAGCGGGGAGAGTGGGATGGGCAGTGAGGAGCGGGACGGAGTTAGCGGGGAAGAGCGGGATGGGGAGTAGCGGGAGGGAGCAGGGTGGAGAGGTGTGCGGCCGGCGGGGCGAGGCGGGGCGCGGCGGGGCGGGCAGGGCAGAATGGGGCAGAGCAAGGCGGGGCGGAGTGGAGCAGGGCGGATGGGGCGGGCGGGGCAGACGGGGTGGGCGGGGCGGGAGGGGTGGGAGGGGAACCGGGGCGGAGCGGGGTGGAGCGGGACGGGCAGGGCAGAGCGGGGCGACCGCGTGACGCCGCTCTTTGAAACCCATCCGGCGCTCTGCAGGAGCCTCTTTGGTTTCCTTTCTTCATTCGCACGCGGCGCCCTCTCGTGTGAAAAGCCGAGAAAACTTGTCGGAGGCGCAATAACACCCGGTCGCCGCGGGCCGGGGCGAGAGCAGGGGCGGGGGCGGGGGCGGGGCGCCGGCTGCACCCAAGGCCGGGCCACGACGCCTTTGTTGCGACTCAGTCCGCCAGAGAACTTGGCGCAAACTGCGACGCAGGTTTTCGTTCGTTTAGGCTACTGTTTGCTAATTTGTGAGAAGGTGGAAGGACGTTGGTTACCTGTTGCTTTTACATTAATTCTGTAAATTTCTGTTTCAATACGTCAGTCAGCTTTATAGAAAGTTTAATAATAGTACACGGATATGAAATATTTGGTGGCTTGTTTTCATGGTGAAACACTAAGTTGTTCGCAGGCTAAATACGCTCAGACGAATATTTACTCTGAAAACGTTATGCAAATTTAGTTTCAGTAATATGAATAAAATTCATATGCTGATCAGAACAGCAAAAAAGTAAGACTTAGTAAAATACCATTTGTATTTACTTCCTTAAAAGAAATGAAAGTATATTTCTACTCTACTCCAAAAATTAGAATAATCGTGTCCAAGATGATGGTACAGTAAGTTCCAGAAATATTGTTAGAAATAGGTTAAAAATTTAGCACGAATGAAACCGAATATATACGGTTGAATAGTTGCAGTATCAAAACGGAGAGAAAGGAAGTTAAGAAAATAAATAAATTTAATTTTTTGTTTTTGAAATTGAACACTGCAATGAAACAGATGCTGAAAGAACATGTAAAGGAAGAAAGGCGTGTCGTAAATGAAATTAATTAATACGGAGTAAAAATATACATAAAAAATACCTGCACATACTACAATATATGTACAAACAATATATATTATATGTTATTATTATTATTATTATTATTATTATTGACCAACCTAGAGCTCGTTAAGGACAAAGGCCTCTCGACTTTTACAAGGGATGCTGAATGAAGTGATAAGGGTGATGATGAGGGGTGAAATGACTAGGATGATGGTAGAAGGTTGCGGGTGAGGGGTGGGAAGTGATTATGGCATTTTTTTTAACCATCCCAGCATTTGCCTTATGATCGAGGGAAACCTCGAAAAACCTTGATCAGGATAGCCGACCCGGGAATCTAACCGGCTTTAGAGTATTTATGTTAAAATTTGGTTTACGAAACTACATCTCGTAGTTTCTCTTATAAATGTATGAATAACACTATCAATAACACATTTAAATGTTCAGTTCGTATCTACAACTTAAAGAAAGAAATGAAAATATTCTGTCAAAATGACAAACTTCACAGTTTCTGAAGCACACAGTTATAAAATAATCCCAAATATCATAATTCAATTATATTTTAAACTTGAATGTGAAGTTCGTGTTGGAAAATTAGGTACTCTCGCTTTCCTTTCGTGTCTGTATTATAGTTCTCAATGAGTGGAGGATGGAATAGTGGAGTACATAAATAAAATGAAAGTCGAATCTAATGTAACTGAGGTGAGAGAGATCGTGGGAAAATCTATATTCCATCCGAAACATACTCCCTTCAATGAATCCTCATCGCAGCCCGCACCATTCCAAATCCCGACATCTCACCAAAGCAACCTGTATTCAAGGCCACGTGACGGTGGCTTTAGTGGATGAAACACGAATGACGTTCCTTAGCAGAAATAGGAAACCAGTACTCCAGCCAAAAATATCTAACACAGAACAAAAAGACCGGATGGCATGTCAGCGTGACCCACAAATTTTATATACAATTTACGATTGTATTTGTGAGTAGATTCCTCTCTAAAGATAGGCCGAGGATATAAATCTCTGTCTCGGTAATTAATCTAGAGGAGAATCTTAGAGAATCAGAGTTCTGATCTCACTACACGCGAGGGATATGCAGTGGAAGTGAGTTCTACAAGACCTAGACGCACGTGGGGCTTTCAAGTGCAGTAAGAGGGTCTTGAATTACAGAAGCTTCTTCCTCACTGGGGTGAGGTTTGGAGGAGAATAATGACTCGGTGCCCAATCGAATGTGGGAGGTTGGTTTTTATTACAATGTGCTTTCACCGTATAGCTATGCAGTAGAAGGCAAATGCAAACCGCGTAACCGCTACCCTATATTTAGATAATTATTTATGTATTATGTATGTGTATTTATATATTATGTTTTATAACATTTTCAGTAAAGTATCAGGTCTCGAATTTTTGATAGTATCTTGAATCTCGTTATTGACTTGATAAGGAGTATAAGAAGAATGGAAGACTTGCATAACATTAATGGTACTCGCATCTGAAGGTACTCGCATAAAATGGTACTCGCATCTGAAGAAATAAATAAAATAAGTAATTGAATACTTCCATATTTCGATTTCCAAATGCTTTGTGCAGCAAATATTAAAACTACAACAGTTAAAATGGCTTTGAAAGATGTGATATACCTTAAGATATGAAGCAACAGTAATGCATGCTGAATATAAGATATGAGTGGGATGTATTCCTAATTCACATTAGTTTATCATACGTCAGTTTAATAATATTTATAAATTGTACAGTAATGTGTGGTTGAGCCTTTATGCCTCCAGAGAGAGAGAGCATCACAATACAAATGTCGCTGGGAGACAATGTGGTAATCAAAGGATTGGTATTCAGCTATTACCTTAAGAGATGGCCTTAAGAGATTTTCACGTTTTTGTGGGATCGTGAAGCTTCGGTGCGCAAGAAAAGACTCACAACAAAAACAGACGTATACGCGTTGAGATTTTTTTTTCTTTTTGAAAATCCTAGTAGATACGTACTAATAAAAATTTCGCAAAGCAAGTTAGCAACACAGCTAAAGTTTCTTTGCTCAGGAATATTGTTGGCTCATGGTAAAAACGTTCTCCTGCAAAAAGACAATTTTCAGAGGTGTCACTTTTCTTGCACAATATCGAAGTGCGAATTAACAAAGGTGTGCTGAAACACCATGCTTGGCATTTGTGTCTAATGAGTGAATTCGCTTAATCTATCGTGACAGCTGCTGAGAACAGTAGTTTTCCGTAGTTTCTGCGATCGAAACCAAGCGAATGCCAGAGCAGAAACCTAAAAATTCGGCCGCGGACCGCGCACGATCATTCCTTTTTTCTCCTTGTCTCCACCTTTCCCCTTACACATACGCACACATTCTTACAGTCATTACACTCTCACACACGACAGGTTGAGCGCATAGAGTTTGTCCCGGATGGGGTGGTACCAACAATGGGGAGAAACCTGGAAAGAGAAATACCGTAAGAAGAAGTGTAGTTCATCGCCGCTACACGCCAGATCCTACACGCCAGATTGTTGGGGAAGAACAGCACCCCTCCCACAATATAACATACACAACTCGTGCGGGAATAATTGGCAGAGCAATTGACGCACGAAAACACTATTGAATCAAACATGAACGATGTGACAGCGGCTCATTTATTGACGAATGTGGGCGAAGCAGGCCGAGCAATCGCTGGCGCCGCGCCGCCTCCGGCCAGGGAATGACATTTCTAAGAAGGAGACTCAACTCTGACAGTATGCATGAAACGCGTCGGCAGCTAATCGGCCAAATTGATCTTCAGTGACATCGCGCTGTCAGTGGGAGAAAATTTTCAGGCATTTTCGGCCAATGACCACCAAACTCATGTGCCAAGTCATCGCCATCTACACTTACACCACACACTAACGAGTATGGGCTTCGGTATTGGCCGAAAAAATCCGAGGTAAGTACTTTTATTCACACAGCGTCATGTCGGTGAAAAGCAGTTCGGCCAATTAGCTACCGACGTTTTTCGACCATACCCCTTCCATACCTCCAACTTGAGAGTTGAGTCTCCTTCTTCCAGTGTTCGTGGGCCAGGGCTACTGACTCAGCGCCAGCACCAGCGCCTGCGCCAGCTCCTCGCGCCTCCGCCTCCGCCTCCGCCTCCGCCGCCGCCGCCGCCGCTGCCAAGCGCCCTCCGCCCGCTGTCGAACTTTACGACGGCGCTGAAACGCCGCGCGAGAGGTGCGCCCCAAAAATTTCAAATAGCGCTTCTTTACGTCGCGAGGTCGCCGCTCCGCGCCCGCCCGGCCACGCAGTGGGCCAAATCACCCCAAAGCAGTTTGATTAATGTTTATGTGTTCGCTAACTACTATTGACGTCTAGTCTTGTTAGAATACTGAATGTTTTATCGCGAGAGGTGGTTTGTCTTCTACGCTGGATGGTGAGATCCGGCGGCGACCTAAACGTTGGCTTGAGCAGAATTTTCCCATCCATGTATCTCCATTCACTGAGGCACCACCCCAGTTCGCAGAAACACGATGCTCCTAAGTGATCTAGAGACATGTGTGGTAGTATAGTGCATGTGAGAGTAAGGGCGGCAGGAGGGAACAAGGGAGAGGAAAGATGACCGGCAACTCCATGTCCTGGTCGTTAGGGTGCTGCTCCGGCATTTGCCAGGTATTGATCGGTGAAACCATGTAAAAGTACCTATCAGAGAGGGCGACTGCTAGAAGTCTCCTCCTGACAGCTGAATCCGCCATCGTCGGGTCTCGAACCTATGTTCTCCTGGTGACACTCGTTGCAGAGACAGAGCTTGAGAAATTTTAAATGATTTTTAAGAGTTTCAGTCGACAGAAATATCATAAGGAATAATACAGTAGCTCTGTGGCAACACAATTACATCAACAGCATCATTGACTGGATGGTTCCTGGATTCGAGATGAAGGCATGACCGCGAACGATACTTTTTTCCTCATCGTTGTTCCTCGTTTCTCATACACACAGCTCTTTCTGGGACATCGCCGCTCACCCAGTTCACCTCCCTGTATCTAGCTGCTGGCCGCTCTGATAGGTAGTTTTTTCTGTCAATAACAAGCGGAGATCGGAGAAACGATCTTTCCGTCCTCACCCTTGTCGGGTGAGGTCCCTTAAAAGGGAGGGCCCTTTTACTCGCCCACTTATTCTTACCTACACTACAGCATCACACGTCTCTAGAGTCTATTCGGGCACTTAGAGGGTGTCCCAGATGGGATCGTGCTCAGGGAAGATACCTCCAGGCGAAAACCCTGAATCCGAAGTGATTATCAGCGGATCTCACATTTCAACGGATGGGGAATACACCCACTTCCCGGAATGAAACATGCGCTAATCTTACGAGAATACTTGCCTAAGTAGATGAAGCGGAAGCAATACATTCTCTCTCAGTAGCATCTATATTTTTTTCTCATCAAATATATAGAACGCTACTCACTATTAAATCTTCATACTTTCAAAATATTTCACTTCCATTGGAAAAAAATAATACATCTTATGAATGTATAAGATGTTTATATATACGTTCTGTAACCTACACATTAATTGTCTTAACTAGGTAATTAAGAAACCTCTCCTCATGTTTTGCATTTTGATGCTACGAGTTTTGACCATTGACTTTTTATTTGCGCCGTTTGACCCATTTCGGTACAGTGTATACCGTCGCCGCAGCAGCCGAGACCACGACTCTGGGGAAGAACTAGGGCCTCGTGATGTATGTGGAAGTTAATTGGGCCGTGTTTCTTCAAAATGGCTCTCGGCGGACAGGGAAAAAGGAAAAATTACGATAGCTACTGATTCGTAACTTTCCATCGCTGTCTCGTACTTGTTTTAGTGCTTCCGTCGACGCAGTAACGATTTCAATGGAGTTATTGGAGAGGTATATATAAATGAGCATTATTCTTCTCCTATTTAATGTTCACAGGCTCAGTGCAAAATTTTCCTTTTCTATTTCTGTAGTTTTAAAGTTGAATATTTGAAGATATTAATTATATTTCTCAATACTACATGTTTACAAGAAAGTACACATCAACTATCTTCAGCAACAATTGACTATACTTATGGATATAAATATTATATTCCTGAACTACAATAAAATTTAGTCCTTCAGTCAATTAGTATAACATCGAAATTTATTTCCATTCTCTAATCATAGTTTTTATGGTGCTCTGGGTAATAAATACTTTTCTATCAAAGCGATACAAGTTGCAGCGTTGCTGCTCATCTGCAATCAGTTCTGCAGTATCTTCGTAATAATTTTATCGGAAACAAAGTAGTCTTTTCCGGGACTGAGACTGGTTTAGTGTCCGGAGAATGGAAACATGTTAGAGAATTGAGGCTGTCAGTACCGGTTTTTGAAGGAAAGCTCCATTAACAATGCAAATGAAACACGTAACATATTGTGGGAAATCAATTCCTTTGTGGCGATCTGTAAACAAAAGGTTTAATTACAAGACAAAAGGAGCAATATCTGTCGGAGATTTTGTGCCTTATCAGGCTTTCAGGCAGCAAAGTACACGGAATCAGAGCTGTTTTCCCACCAACGATGTGATTTGCAATTTTCAAATGAATAAATGGCCTCTTTTACCAACATTTCAAGTGAATTTAGGTGTATGATTATTTTTATGTTAGCAATTCAGAAAAAAATGCGAGTTTTTAATTGTCAGGAAAAATGACGAATGTATCAAGGAATTAACAGTAATTACTAAAGTAAACAGATCTGCTATGGATGCGTTTGTTCACGATATCTTTGTTATTTTTTAATTGTAATGCTATTGGATAAATCGATCAAAATGAAAGTGCGTACGCAAAAAAACAAAAAACAAAAAAAAACAGAACGCTTATTTCTCATGCACTTCAAATATTTTAATAAACATTAACGTTTTCCTGTTGTCGTAGAGCTACTTGAAACAATAAATAAGATTCCGAAGTTTTTCTGCAATGTTACTTTTTCATTCCCTATTCTCGAAAAGTGAAAGTACCTCGATGCTGAGGCACCCATGTGTGCCACCGCCGTCATTCGTTATTCACCTCCTACGCCTCTTTCTTGCGTAATGCTACGATCCTCCACTCCCAGCCCACCGTGCGTGGAAGGAAGCGCGGCGACGCAGGGCGGGGCCGACAGCGCTAGACAGCGACACGGGGGGGGGGGGGGGGCGTGGTGGCGAACAGGGCGCGCCGACGGCGTTCCGGGAAACCTCCCGGGGCGGGGAGCGCAACCCCTGTCGAACAGCGACTTCGCGTTCGGGCCTCCCGCTGGGGCAACGCCGCGCCGCTCAGCCGGTTCACCTCTAGCGGCCGGCTGCTCTGATCGCTCGTTTTCCGTGGTCTCTACGGCCAATGCAGGAGTAATAACCAGCTTAGGTGGATCAGGGCTTCAACTTATGTCACTGCTGTGCCCCTGGGTGGGAGGTCCTACGGATCGAGTTCCGACGGGGACAGGGTTTTTGATACTAGATACATTGTTATGTCGAATAGCTGAATTCGACTGATTGCAGAGGAGAGTTCTAGCTGAAGGTTGCTCTGATCGGTAGTTTTCCATGGTATCAGCAATAAACACCAACGGAATACCGGAGAAGTATTCTAACAAACGTGCCCCGGACCGCAAACCATCTTTTCTTCACCTTCCTTTTCTTATCTTCAACCCTTACGTACACGCATTTACTTTTTCATGCACTACACTATTGCACATGCCACAAGAGTTGTCAGAAACTTACACCTTATCCCGGCTAGGTTGGTGGCCCGCTGGTGGGAGATACATGGTTGGGAAAAAAACCCGTTAGCCGATGTGTAGATCGGACCGAAACCTCACCATCCAGCGGGGGAAGATAGCCGCCAGGTCCTGAGAAGTAAGGCACTACACTTACGGAATTAGTGACCTTAGCAGTTGAGCCGCCCGGAAACAAGAAATAATCATTCAACCGAAGTAGTAGTAGTAGTACGCTAAGAAAAGCCATGGTCCACTGGCTTTCTCTTACCACTACATGTATTCGCATGCATTATGTAGAAATACAACATTTTAACGTGTAATGCCCAACTGTTATTGTGATACGCTTCGAAGAGTTTTTCGAGCTTGCTTCTCACAAGCAAACGTACCACTGGCACAGACTGGGTAGGATACAGTGTAACGTTTTGTTAACGGGTCGAAGTGCTTTATTCGCATTTGGAACTTGAGTATGCTTTGTAACCTTTGCAAAGACGACTATTCGTTGTAGCAAACTTCTTTGTGCTTGACATCTGAGAGTCACGACATAACGCCTATTGCGGATTCCTATTATCATGCAATAGCAGCTTTTCCAGTGGCGTAACAGACCCTTGTTGCCACATGTTCTGAATGAATAAATGAAAGGTTTGAGCGTGGTACCAGCCGAACGCTTCTGTCGTACTCAGTATTCAAATTTCATGTTATTAAAAATATTCAAACTGTATAGGTATCTTACTAAACGTTTTCTAACATATAGGACTGGAAGCTGGTAATCGCTTTAGATTGCCTGCGAAAGCTTAGACAGGGCGCACGTGGAAAGGACAACAAAGCACAGCAATAAAACACAGCCTCTGCCCACGCCTAGCTATCAAACATAAAAACTTTGGTACAGTTTACAGTGAGAGGCACTTGGAGGTATACGGACGGCTTGGCCTTAGTGTTCTGAAAAGGCGCAGCGCAGCTGGGGTGCTGCCTGGTGGCCTGAACCTCTCTCGTACTACAGCACTTAACTGAAGTAGTCACACACGAGAAAGCCGAGCTTGCGATCTGAACTTGCACCTCGTTTATAAATCAGTCGTCAACGCAGTGTTCCCTCAATGGAACAAGTTGTATAAACAATATCGAGGCGAGAAAGACAGTAAGACACAAAGAAGACTACAGTAAGAAAAAAAAGTATCCGACTTAGAACAACGTTGGCATGAACTTGTAATGAACTTTAGAATGAACGTGTTTGTCTGAAAATTGGAAATATCAGATTCAACTTCTTCCTGCTATGAATTGTGTATGCAGTTTTGTAATAAACGTCCACTTTCTACTCCAAACTGAATACCTGTTTGTGTCATCTCCACTAAATTCTTTTATGTAGCATAGAGGAATCTGTTGACTGCAGGCAAGATTTTTTCAGTGGAGTGAGAGGCGTTTGGCGGTGTATGGACGGCACGAGATAAGTGTTCCGGGAAGGCGGAGCGTTGCTGGGGGCGCTGCCCGCTGACCTGTGCCTCCGCGCCACACTTACTCTTCCCCTTCCACGGAGAGCGCGGCGCGGGGCGGGGAGGAGCGGGGCGTGTGGAGGGGCGTGGCGGCGGCCGGCGGCGCGCGCGGGGGTTCGCAGAAGTGGTCGCCGCGAGCGCCCCGTCCCGCTTTGCCTCGTCCTAGCCCCAGAGCGAGCTTTGTACTACTAAGGGTCCTTTGCGGATAACGACGTTCACAATTTTATTCCTCGTGTCCTGGAATGAAACGGGCGTTTGAAGATCAAACGGTCAGGCTAGTGCAGGTCACACAGAAATAGAAGCGCGTTTGTCACAAATGCTTTTATATCAGTTTAGTGGAGCGTGAAAATATGTACCGCGTAATTATCCACCGACGGCAGTAATGTTCCATTAAACAAGAATCAGTTGAGAACTACCATAAAATCAGAGTTGGTTGTAATTCAAACTGAGCTTGGAAGTAAAAGTTGTCTGACTACTACTGGTAATCCACCATAATGAAATCTCTCCAGAGAAATTCATCATATAGGAAATTATGAATATGTCCACTTGTATTTTTTATGATGTGCGCTGAATGCTCCTAAATTAAGATATTAGATAATATGTAATATATGGATCACCAAATGTAATGGGGAAAAGCCTACAAACTAATCTTGAAAGGTGAAAGATGTTGTGACGGCTCACTGAACTATGGAAGAATCTCAGTAACTTACGTGTAGTACAGAGGTACTTAGTGGACAAATATGACGAGCAGATAAATGCGCAATTCGTTTGCTGTACTTTAAAATTATGCCATATTTTTGAAAGGTAGAAATTTCTCATAAAACGAAAGAATAATTTATAAAAATTGCTTTTTGTTCAGCTCATGATATCTCTTATCGGCATTCTAATCGGGGCGGAGTTCTGGAAAATGTTGATACAATGCGGTCCCGCTATGATGTACATTAAAAATAACCTTCAACTGTTCCAGAGTCGATCAATAGGAGTTCGTCTTACCCCAACGAGGACTCGTTCCGCGAAATACAGCTTCAACCAAACTGCCGGCCGCTTCGCAATTCAAACTTTTGCCTTCCCTCTCCCCCCGCCTCTCGCGGCCCACTCCGCGCAGCTTAAACTCGCTTTAACGACTGCGATAAAACTGCGATCCGAATGTCCCTTTATGAACGCGGTTCGCGTGCGTACTCCCCCCCCCCCCCGCCACTGCGGAACTCATTGAGCAGAGTAAACCTTCGCGAGAGTAAACCTTCCACATCGTACGCGAGCAAGTGAGTTTTGATTCGTGGTGCTTCAACTGCTGAGGTCGTTGTTCTCGTAGGTATACTGTACATTATATCGCAATGGGTGGCGGTGTTTCTCCATTGCAGGCATGTGAGATCTGGAGTTGACAAACGCGTCAGATTGATGATTCCGCGCGTCAACTTCTAAGGTCAGTAGAAGTCAGTTAGTACATATTTTTTCGAGCGGTGGAGGTGATCTTTCTCCGTTGGATGGCGAAATCTGCCGCCGACCTACCATCATCCAACTGGGTTTCCCCAACCATGTATCTCCCACCATTGAGGCACCGCCCCAGTGTGGACAAGTTTAAAGCTCCCGACCGGACTCTGGGCATGTTTGTTAAGTGTAGTGCATGTGTAATTGTGTGTAAGGGGTGACTATAGGACAAGGAAGGGAAAGGAAAGATCCGTGCAAGCGCGCAGTCTGTGGCCCTTTTTGTTAGGGTACTGCTGCGGTATTCGCCTGGAGAAACCACGGAAACTATCAGTCAGAGCAGCTGGGTTTTAGAATTCTCCTCTACCCATCATCTGAATTCGACCTACATATCTAGCTAGTGAGGCTGTGTTTTACTGCTGTGCGAAAAATCCTGCCGCTGTCGGGTCTCAAACCTAGGACCTCCTGCTCAAATGAACTGGAGTGACATCACTTGATACCCTGAGCCACCTCTCCTAGTACCAACACGTGCTTTTGGGCGCGCATTTCTCTTCTCCAGGTATTCAATTCAATGATCCCTTATTTAGCGAGGCAAGAGCCAGGCTAACAGGTCTGTTCTTCCGCCTGATCACGCAAGTTTCGCTACGCTCCTTTCGCAGCGCCACAATGTATCACTCGAGAGACGAAACAGGTGATTAGAATTTAGGTCGGTTTAGTCTTTTAGTCTTAAATATATTTTACATGTCGACGAATATATCCTATTAAAACGTAGGGCGAATTGACCCCAATCAGTTGGGACGGAGTTATCCAATCAGAAGCTTTCTTTACTACGTATTTTTTACACACAAGTTCCTGAACGGATGACGCCGTCCCAGCTGATCAAAAGCCAATTCGCCCTAGGTTGTACTCGGAGTATAATTATTAATCTGTTATGCGATCCTGCCAGTGTCGCTGTCCTCTGGAATGAAAATGCGACGTTAAGTGATGGGTGCGGGGCGTCGCATGGACATTGGTGCTACGTTTAACTGGAGGCTGAGAGCGAGCGGAACTCGCAGCGGCGACAGACCTGACGAAAGAGGCGCCGCACCAGATATCGATTAGGCTTGCGTTGTAGAGGGTGTAGCGAAACAAGGTTCGTATATCAGGTCCATGACTGAATCTAAGTGAAGATAATATTTTACTACACTCCCAAAATAATATAGAAAAACGTATTGTTTTTTTAAAATATATTTGAGAGTTTAAAAAGCTTCACATTTACAGCCTCAGCCGAGATATTCCTCGGCCTAGTGCGTAATAGTAAGCGTATAATAGTAACCCAACACATGAAGTGCTGAAACGCCTGTTGCATCTAATGCGTCTCGACGTGTGGTAGATGTATGGGGAAACCTCACTCCCTTCACTTGATACAATTTTCAATATTTGTGATAATACGACTATTTCTTCATTATGAAGTAAATTTCAAACTACAATGTATACACTATTTCGTACATGCATTGCTTTTTTACATCTCCATCCGTTTATTTTCTGGGAAATTGGTTCTGTTCCCTGTATCACATCGTTTGCCAACTCAAGAGGGCTGCAGTAAACTCAACAGAACGATTAGAAGGTAGGCGGTTCTGAGAATATTTACAATTCAGAGTGAGATTCCAAAATGCGAGAGTAGACTTGGCCGCTCCATTCGGGTCAAGAACAATAAGCAGAGTCGTGAGCTGCGGCTGTAACTGGGAAACGGAAGGTGGTGGCCGCCGCCGCCGTGGGTTTTGACCCGGAATAGCGCGCGGGCATCGCGCCATGGGAGGTCCCGCCGCATCCACTTCGTTGCCATCCGAATGCGTTGGAGAAGTTGCGCCAAGACCGTTCTCGAAGCAAAATGGTGACGATCGTACACACTGTTAATGATAAGAAACGACATGCGTGATCACAAACTATGTGACTGCTTATCTGCTTCTCATTGCACACGTTATTGTATATGAAAAAGAACAGACTGTGAAAATTATTTAATTTTATACTTTGTAGCAGAAGGTTTTTATGGGGATGGCTGCGCCCTCCGGGACCGAGGTCATATCGTGGTGGGCATAATATCGATACAATTACTACTCATCATCCTCACTTACAGGCCATGTGTTTATGAATGATACACATTGTTTGTTAATGATTCAAGATATGTTTCACCCCTAAAAATAGAAACGTGTATTCATCATTGTGTAACAGACTTTTGACATTCAGTTTCAAATGAACCATCACATTATAGAATTGTACTGACCGTCATATAATTTTGCAACATTAAATAAAATCCAACAATTAATTTTTTACATTTAATTTTACAATTAATTAGTACATTTAATAGTTTTAACAGCGAACCAAAGCTGCCTAGTTTTGTCATGTTGCACAGAAATAAGGAATGACTCATTTGAAAACGATTAGAAAATTTGAAAGCATAAATGACGTTTGAAAGCATCATTTTTATACACATGCCCCCCTCAGAAGGAAGTGGTGTAATACCATTCTCTATGAAACTCAAAGTGTAAATAACGCTTACAAAAATTCGTTTAAAATATAATTCTTCTCTTCAATTATCATTCTAACATTTAGAGCACGTCTTGGGGTACCTGATGAGACACAATTGACGTTTGGTCTATGAAAAACAATAATTCCCCACTTGTGATGAATAACAAAATAATACTTTCGCGCGCCACAATATATAGCTTGTGAAGTGCAGCTTAACATCGTGACAAGGGATTATCTCAACTGTCTCAAACAAACATATTACATAAAATACATGATATTGAATATAGACACCATACTGAAGTGAACAGGTCTTCATAAAATGCATTCTTATCGTACATGGCCATAACCGTATTTAAAAGCAGTATATGCTGTCGTACAAGTATGGCATTACACATTTTATAATAACTTTTCTAAGTTATATTTAATTTTAAATGAAATGACGTCATCTCAATTATATTTGACGTCTCTTTTCAGTCGCTCAGGCCATGAGTAGTTTCCTGTTATTATTGCAACACTTCGTTGAAATACGAGAAACGTTCCAAGTAGTCTCTTGGAGTCGCCTCTTCCTTCCGCCACTGACTGCTCGGCCAGCGCCTGCCCGGGCTGGGTCGCGTCGCGTCGCGTCGCGTCACCGCCGGAGTGACAAAGCGCGCGCCATCCGTCTGCGCCGCAGATGAGCCAGGCTTAGCGGCCTCCCAGGAGGCCCTGACTTAGCCGGAAAGCCTTCGCCCCCGCCTCCCCGCCGCCCGCTCCTCAGCCCCCGGTCTCGCCGTCGCATCCGCCTCACACCTCGCCAACCCCCTTGCTCACTGCTCTCCCTCAGCACCACTGTTGGTCTTCCGGCCGGGAGGTCCTGGGGTTCCGGCTGCGGGAGAATTTTCGATACTAGCATGAGAGGTAGGTCAGTTCTGGAGGTCTGGAGGAGAAATCTAGCCGCCGGCTGCTCGCTTGCTTCCTGGCACCTGCTTCGCTGGCTCTCATCGGTAGTTTCCTGTGTTATTTCCGATCAATACTAGCAGAACCCTTCAAACGGACCATTGATTGCCCCCGATCTTTCCTTCCTCTTCCTTGTCTTACCCTCTCTCCTTACACACATTCTCGCTACACTACTACACATGTCGGGAGCTTAGAATCCGTTCCGGCTGGGGCGGTTTCTCCCCCATTGTGGGGGGTGCCTGGTTGGGGAAAACGTGCAAGTCAACGTATAAGTCGGCGCCTGATCTCACTATCCAGCAGTGAAAGAATACAGCCACCTCCCGTGATAAAACATGCACTAAACCTCCTGGTTTAATGACTACAGCAGTTGACACGACGAGAAACACGAAATAATCCACCACCTTATTAATGCTACCACCGCACAGTGTGAGATTTGACGAACCTAGCCGCTCAAAATACCCTTTTCCCAACTCAGCATTTAAGGGAAGGTGATGAAACTAATGCCTTCTTAGATAGTGAGAGCACATGGGTGCACAGTTTGTTTATCGCTGGCGGAAGAAATATAGCCTAAACAGAGCGGTCAAGTTACCCTTTCAGGCAGGACGTCGTGAGCCCGGTGCAGTTGCTTTGTGCAAAGTGTAGAAGAAGCACGCATTGACACCTTTACTTTGCAGATATACTGATAAATCTGACTGAATCGGATGCAGTAAAGTTCGTACTTTAGTTTCATATAAATTTCGATATATTTAAATAAAAAAAATAATATTAAAATGACTCTCATAATGGAGTCTTAAAATTTCTGAATTTTTAATTTTTTAATTTCTTTATCTTGAGTTATAAAGTTATCCCCATGACATCCCGCCGCAAACTCAACATGGATGTATTACCCAGACTATTCTTCATGATTTCCATCACATTCCAGCTGCTTCTAGCTGCTCTTTCAATCGTAATATATTATTTTCAAAGACGATGCCGCTCATTACGCGTCGCGCGCTTTTCGAGGTGTGGCGCTTATATACTGTACAAACAGAACGAGAAGGTGTTAGAGCATGTAACTCTGCAACTAGGCTTAGAAGATTGTTCAGAAGACATCAGCAAATCACTTAAAATCGCAATTTCTAAGCTGTGTTAAAAAATTAGTGAGCGATGGCAAACATCGGCAAGGTGTGAAGAGAAATTTTTGACACGGAACGAATGGTGGCTTTCAAAAGAAATCAAATTCGAAGAGAAATTTCGTTGTGTGGGTCCATCAAACAGTACTCTACATTCATCTTCTATAACAAAAGTAGGACGGCCAAGAAAGTTATTTAGTGATGCTAGTGTTGCTACAAAGCGAAGACAGGTAAAGGCTACCGTCGATACAGCAACGTCCTCTGAATTAGTTGCAGCTACTCAAAAATGTCTTAGAGACTCGGGGAAAAGAAATGCAGCAAAAATTGTCGCAGAGCTCTCCCTTGCTTCACCTCAACATGCTACAAGATTGTTAAAAGCACGAGAAGAGGTTTCTAGGAAGCCTAGGCGTATGAATGAAGACCAGGCTCTTGCATTAATGCTCTTGGATATGACTGAACTCTACCCGCGCTATCATGTTCTGAAAGAGGCCAAAGTAAAATCTTATTCTCCAAAGGAAAGTGCAGACGTCACAGAGCAGTATGTAGAAATTAAATTGCAAGCGCTATTGGACCACACCGTTCCTAGAGTGTGAGGTGTGATGTTCTTGAAAGCACAGAGACAGATAAAATACAGTGGGTGTATTCGAAGTGGGTGTATGATGGTGCGGCGGATCAGAGCTGCTACAAACAAATAAATCGTGATAGTGAATACCAGTCGGACGAAAACACTTTAGTGTATCATTAGTGCCACTACAGCTCTATTCAGATACTAGAAGAGGTAAAAATATTATATGGCAAAATACACGATCATCAACTCGATTTTGTAGGCCTAATAAATCAGTTACGCAAAAGAAAATCAAATGTTTCTCACGGAAATCTTCGAGACTGAATGCAAATACACTGTTTCACACACTCTTAGTATCATTTGATCCTTTCATCAGCAGCTTCAGAAAATAGCCAAAAATAAAATCATAGGAAATTTCGGATGAAGCGAAACTGTTACTGTGTTTCGAAAATTTTCAAGAGTTGCGAAGTACATCAATATAGAACACAAATATTGTATCTTTATAATGTATAAATAAATAGTCATTGATTCATGTTTTTCGTGTACAAACATTTGTGAGTGAATTTTTTTAACTATGTGCCGATACAAGAGATTTCCATTTTTTTCTGTGAATGAACTGGAATCGAACTTATAACCCTATACATGCGACCTTCACCGTCAGCAGAGACGATCAAGTACCTTTAGGTAAGTAAGTGTGCAAAGTTTCGTCAAAATTAAATGAGTAGTTTGCGAGAAAATAATTTTGAGCGGCTAGCATCCTGAAATCACACACTGTGCACCGTCTCAAGGGGGAGTAGGAGCTAGTTGCCTAATGGCTAGCGCTAGAGTTCTGGAAAAGATGATTTAGCTCGAGCGTTACGGCAGTTAACACAAAATCCGCTAGATGGCAGCACAGTATGACAGGTTTTCGCTGGCCTCGACGTAACGGCCGAAATGCGTTCCGCCGAGGAAGACTAACACACGATACTCCCGACTCCCCCATTTGAGTCACGATTGTAAATGAAAAACGAAAAGATTCAAGATGTCGCGAAGTTGAAACTTCAGGACATGTAGTTCTAATAATGTGAAAAAGTGGAAATCGAAAGTGCAATTTACCTGAAACTGGCGAGAATAGTGAGTATATTTTTTATTCTTACTGGAAATTTAGCAAGTTAGAGAAACATAAATGCAGTTGATTAATTCTATTTTTTACGGGGTCAATATTTATTCGGAAAGAATTAACGGCATTCTAATGATTCAAACAAATGGTATAAATTTAATCAATTAATTAATTACAATTCCATTCACATTCAGCATATGTATGTAGTAAATGTGTGTGTAATAAAGAAATGGATTGTAAGTCTGAAAGGTTACTCATGTTCAAAGATGCGTTTTGCTTACGTAATTCTGCAACGCTATTGCAAATGACATGTCACCTATTGCCCTGAATGCCAGGTGGGATGCCATTGCCCTGAACCGTGAATCAGCCCACCGCAGAGCGCTCGATTATACGAAAGGAACTCACGGATGAAACGTTTGGGGGAGTACAAGCTGGCAAACGGAACGCCTTGCAGCACTCCAGCTAGCCCAGGAGCACTCATTGCTCGGTCAGGGGCTTAGAGACGCATTGCGTCTATTAATGGATTACGACGATTAAGACGCAACAAATTAAAAAATCTCCGTCCACTTTTGGTGCCCGGATTTGACCCCGGTGAATCCATGTGGGCTTTTTGTTAGACGAAGCGGCAAAGCTCTTGAAAGGTTTTCTCCTGGTTTCTCTGACTCTGATTCCACAACTTCTCCATTCTATAATTGCTCACAGGCGTCAATGACCTTAGAAGTTGAAGAGCCCCTAAACTCAAATGAATAAACAGATGAGCTACCTCCACCGTCTCCGCTCCTCGCCTTTCTCCCACCCCGCCTCTACACCACCACCAATTGTATTTGGCATTCAAGACTTATGTCTGGGATTAATGGGGAAGTACCTTCTAGACATAAGCCATTAACACCAAGCGAAGCTTGTGTTTTTCTTGTCTTGAGAAACTAAAAATGGCTAGTGACGTACGGGAAGAGGTAGGAAAATGAGATAGAAGGGCTTTCGCCTCTATATAGTGTTGACATTCGTCGAGTGACTGGAGAACTACGTAGTCTAGCATCATCATTGCATGTTCTCTACGACCGTTCTGAAGTCCGATAGCGTGTGACTGATTTCTATGAAAGTTGTCTACGTGTTTTTTACCCAGAAGGTTTATGTGCTCTTAATTGACTTGTGACTACTAGAGGTGCTATAGAATAAAACTAAATATTCATATCAAATGCAACCCGCAACACTCGTCAGCATTTTTTAAAATATATATCGTTTAATAACTCCTAAACAAATATGGCATTAAAAACTAAATTATTGAGGCTAAAGGCATCATATAAACGTTTCTCACACAGTAATCTACAAAATGAGATCATCTAGAACTTTCTATTACATTTTTACAGGTCTGGTGCTTCTTGATATTACCCACTTGCCCAGAGACGTGCAGAATCTGCAACAAAATGTGAACGACAGGGACAGAGAGAAACAGAAAGAGACTGAGAGATAGAGACGGAGAGGGAAGGAGAAAGAAGGAGATGAAGGGTAGAACAAAGTCTGCCGGGTTCCTCTATTTACATAATACCTATTAGTTCCAGAACGCCTAGGTTAATACAGAACATTTTATATTAAACATAGTAAGAAACCTCAATTCAATTTGTAGCTACTGTCACTTTGCAGTTCCCGAAACAAAAAGGGTATCTCATATTCCTACCTCTTATCCAACGTGGGTTTGGCCATATATCAAAGATGTATTAACTCGTTTAGTGAATTCAGAACGTGGAAGCTCATCATTCGGTGGATGTTGATGGTGACATGACGGTGATAGGCTGTCTGCTTCCGGTCCCCACTTCCCAAGGGTGTCATCTTGTCCCCCTCCCCCCCGGGGACCACTTCTGGGCCTTGCTCACAACCCTCAGATCCCAGAACCCAGGCGCTTGCTATCGTGGTGTTCACTGTGTCCTCTGGACACCTCCCTCGAGGCAATTATTTCCTCCGCATGTAGAGCCTGTTCCAGATTATCGAAGCCGTATGACTGACAAGTTGGAGCACCCTGAGTTGCATGTAATTTTATTTACAGTATAAGTGGAAAGCAGTCAATATTTTTCAGTAACTGATTGAGCAGAAAAATACAGAAGTAATAATTTTATAAATGCAAGGATTTGAAATATTTGACTTGACTTCCAACACCTATTGATTTTGCCCAAAATCTAATGAATCAGTCTTTCAGAATAAACGAAAATTCTTTTAGGGTTCAAATATATTTTTGTTTAAATTAAAAAAGTTCGATGCACTTTAAGAGTGCTGGAACCGATGCCTCAGACGCATTTTATTTAGTAATACACATAGGGGACAAATATACCGGTAAGGGATCACTGAGTGTGATTTTTCATTTGTATGTAGGCAAAATTTCTGTATAAACATTCGCATGTGCTCACAACCCTGATATTTAAAAATTAAGAGATAACACAGTGAATGAGATATTAATATATAAGATGCAGATATAAGTGAAGAAGATGACAAAGAAAAATGTATTAACGTATTTTCTTCTTCTTTCTACTTTCTCACCTTATTTCTTAAGAATAGAAAGTATTGTCATCGTGCGCCGGAAATAAGCAATATTTCGACAGACAAACTTATTGCCGAGCCCTGCCAACGAAAGAGTGAATAAATCGTATTTGAATATACAGTAAACTAGCGTACCCGTGCGAGAACTCTCGCATGTTAATACCCACCCTTTCCCTATCCTTTCAATTAAGAAGAAAAGTTGTTAATGAAACGTTTTTATTTGTAAAAAAATGTATAAATGTAACTTCGTACTTACAAAATATCTATCAAAAAATAAAAACAGTACAACTGATGTTGGAAACAAATTTTAATTAAAGGTATACTCAACATTATAGAGATGTTCTTCCAACAATTCACACTTCCTTACACAAACATTTGAAGTAATTATTCAATCTTTCTTGACAATTAGCATTTCGTTTTCTTTGATAGTCACAAAAATATTGGAAAAAAATGTTTACTCTCGAGAAAGCCAAATAAAGGTTTCCATGCGAAAATACAGTATAGGGCAAGTGCAAACCTACTCTTTGTAATATTATTTAACTTTCTTGTATTTGTTATGAAGAACAGAGGGGGGCTTGGAGGGGCAGAGCGCCAGGTTGCTGGGATGCGAACATTGAGAAATTACCTTATTTGAATACTAAAAGGTATTGAATTATTTTCTGCGTTATTGCTGATTATGAAAAGTAATTCCGAGCCAAAAAATAATAAAATTAATATTTTCACCTTTGAGTAATAAATACCATTAGAAACAACTTGGTACATGGAAATGTTTCTCAAAAGATGTTTACGTATTAAATATCTTGGCGAACGGACATCTTAAGTTTAATACCAAACGGTGTATTATTTACAATATATGTTAACAGCTGGGCATTGATGAACAGACTTCCAGATACCGCCAACATTTAAATCGTGCGTCTGGATTGTGATCATTGGTAGGTGTCGAGTGACTTGAGATATTCTTTCTATAATTTTACATTTGGTTGCTTTTTTAAATTTTTTCACGAAGTGAGGTAGGTTAACGCGTTTTGATTTTTGTTGCTTATTTATTTCAAGCTATTTTCCTTCTGTTAATTTAAAATTTAATTTTGTTCTTTGTGTTGTGCCATACCACAAGTTTTCTCCTATTACCCCACACTCTTGCCTTTCTATTTCCATTCTAAGAGGAAACGTTATTAACGAAACATATTTATTTGTTTAAAATGTATGAAGGTAACTTTCAATGTACAAACACAACAAAAATAAAAAAACAATGCAGTTGATATTGAAAAGAAAGTTTCAATAAAGAGTTATTCAGTCTTACCGAGAGATTTCTTGGAACAATTCACACCACTTCCTTAAAAATATTTGACATAATTATTCAGAATTTTCTGACAGCTTTCCGCTTTCACTGATAGTCACAAATGTATTTTTAGTCTTGAGAAAGCTACTGACTGAATACGCTGACTTGTTTTACCGAATCACTGCTGATAGCGAAAATACTGTTACAGGTAAAACACAAACCAAACTTAACAAGACACGTCTTCACTGTACACCCACATCCCTTCAGAATTAGGTACACAGCACTTGTAGACCTCGACAAAACGTTAAATGAATGTTTTCACTACTCGCCTAAGAAACAATCTTCATTAGAATCAAGCGATTATTAATAGTACTTTTAGCGGTTGCTGCGAGAGCGAATCTTGAATTAATAATTAAGCAAACAAACCTCCTCAATCTTCGCAAACCACGGCGCACACAAAAAACGTTAATAGCATAAAGATAGAGGAATCTAAGCCTTCTAATCCTGTCGTCACAAACATGGCCTCCATCACCATGGGTTAAAATACGTGGCATTGGTAGTGTCGATAAGTACCGAACTAAGAAAAATTCAATGTAATGTCCAAGAATATCTTATTCTGATTTCGGTGTGAGGAACGCCTTTAGCCGCAAAAGTTTAGTTTTTAAGGCCCTAGAACGCTTCGCTTAGGATTTATTTCGTTTATGAGATATAACTGTGAATGCTGCGGGTTGCATTTGACATGAATATTTAGATGCGTTTTTAAACAAATCCTTCATATTTTTAAAGTCAAAGTGCAATTTGTCACGTCTTCTTTCTTTCTTTCTTTCTTTCTTTCTTTCTTTCTTTCTTTCTTTCTTTCTTTCTTTCTTTCTTTCTTTCTTTCTTTCTTTCTTTCTTTCTTTCTTTCTTTCTTTCTTTCTTTCTTTCTTTCTTTCTTTCTTTCTTTCTTTCTTTCTTTCTTTCTTTCTTTCTTTCTTTCTTTAGAGACGTCAGTTATAAAGATCAGTTATATGTGAGAGATGTAAAACGTATGTTTACTTCTGAAATAATATAGGAGACGATAACTTACTCTACCACGTTCTTCGCCAGATGTCGTATTTTGTGTGTCCGTGATACCAAAGAATCAATTGACGACGGTCTGTGGTCAACGTTCAAACCTAAACCGTTCAGACAATCTTATCTAAACTTGATATTCCCCGATCAATCTGCACGAACTCAACTCTAGGAGTTTCAAATAGATATTTTGATTTTTAAGTGTACTTTACATGAATCTTCAAAATTGTTTCAGAAATGGCTCATAATGTTTGAATTAACCTTTGTACATGGATATCGTAAATGGCGTTTAAAAGAATGGCGAATGTCATATTTTCGTTGAATTTCTTGATTTTGCAAAAATTGAAAAAGTTCCAAACTTTTTGGGGTCTTTCTACAACTACTACCATGCAATATTGAAAATAGATTTTTTTCTTAATTAAGTCTGCTGTTCAAATATTTTGAAATAAGGTCATGTACAATTTTTCAAAAATATGACTAGTTTTTCTTTAATTTTTCATGAAATACAGGCAATTTTTAAATATTTATTTTATCAAAAAAAGCACAAACATTTTTTTAAAATTTTTTATCCAAGATGGAGCAATGGATGATTCAGAAAATAGCATTGGTCTATGTTCAGTGAACTCTCTGAATTTCAAAAATTACAAAAATTAGAAATAATGCGAGAACGTATGTGTTGTAGCACCACTAGTGTTGAATACTACTTCATAACTCCAAACCCTTTACCCTTTTTAAAAGCAATACTTCGAAGAGCGATATTTGCTCTAAACGAGAATGGTGAGGAAGCTGGCGGTCTGAGGGGTGAGGGGCGCCACCAGAGCTGCCCAGCAAGTGACTCACGTTGCTGGGAGGGGCCGCGGGGAGGGGGCGCGGTGCCCGGCGCAGTGTCGCAACGAGGCGGGCGCCACGCGTGGACCGGACGGCGGCGGTGGTGTGACCTATATTCGACCCAATATAGCGGTCGCGTGGCGTAGCTGCTGCCCCGTCGCGTCGTCTCTCCTCTGGAACGCCCAGACCCCCAGTCACCCCGAAGCTCCTGTCGCCGCGCCAGAGCCCGTTACGGGGCAGAATGTTCCCAAATGCCGCCTCATCTGCCCTCCCCCACTTCGCTTCGTTGCCACGCTATACGCCCCACGGCGTAACCCCTCCGCTGAACCGTTGTCGCGCCGCTATCGCCTTATTACTGCTTGTCGCTGCCCTGACACTACTTCATCCCATGATACTGTGTCCCTGGTGTAGTACGTGTCTATTCTCGCTTTTATATCCACACGCCTTTCTAAACCACCCATTTTTGACTTCACTGTGGGCTGTACGGGAAGTAAATACTGTTCTTGTATTTTAAACTAATGTACTTATCTCGTAGAGTAATTCTCAACCACTGGTAATTAATTCACGTTTTTTCACCTGATCATTTTCCATGAACCGAATCCTTTGCGAATTAATAGGAAACAGGTTTGTATGATAAAACATTCTACTCGTTTCTTTAAAAGTTATTTAACCGCATTCAGCTCACTCAAATATAAATTAAGTTCTGGTCATTGTAGATTACATGATGCAATATGCACGGATTATGAAGAAAACGTATACAAAAGGCTTTTGATTACCAATAAATGCGATGTTTTAGTGAAGACTAGTGAATGCGTTTTTTTTTTTTTGCAAGAACAATTATTACTTCAACTTACTCAACTCTACAAGTAAATATCTGAAATGGTATCGTTATCATGTTTTGTCTCGAGGTAGGACACATCCGTGATAAATATGTCTACATTTATTTTTTTCCTACTGTATCGTAATCACTTCGCCGTAATTGTGGTTTTCTGTTGCTTCTTTCAATCGGCAAGTACATTTAGAGTACGGCAAGTACGATTGTTCACCTTCAAAGAATGTTACGCATTAGATTCTAAATATTCTCTCGACGTGGTATCACCCAGCCGACAAACATGTTGTTTTTTCTGGAAATGTGTAATTGTTTCTTTAAATATCTTTCACGATCATTATCTGTGAAAGTCCGTAAAATTTGTTAATTTGTCAATGTTCTTCCAACATAAAATTACTTCTTGTAAATCTATTGATCTGGGAAACGACCATGTAAGTTTAAAACGTCTCTATAATCGTAAGTCAGTGATTCGGCGATTGCTGGAGCCGGTATCTTAACCACTGGTACCTTGAGCTGCGAGGTTATCTGGCCTTCGTAAAGGTACAATGTGTCACAACACCTGACGCTCACAAGACACATGAAAAATAAGCACATGTCGCTTCGGCATCGGACTAAAAGGCTCCTTCTTCTTCGACTGGCATTTCCGCTACCGATGGTTGGCTCTGAATGTTACTGATCTTTCTCTCAAACCAGTGCCAGATGAAACAACTTCTATATTCTAGTTCTGTGTGACACATTTCTTCATTTAACCTACACGCCAGAAATGAAACATTTATAGTTTCGCTGTAAAATAATATGATTTATAGAAGATTCTGTCTCACTCTCCAAGATTGCAGTAGTCATATTCTTGACTGTCGATTTTTTAACTAGGTCAAACGAGTAATAAGTGTTTTTTTAACAGTTTAGGCATTTAACAACTATTCAGAGAACATTTACCACACAGCACCGATTGCTTTTTTCTCTTCATCCCCTACTCTAGAAGATTATTTAAAAAATGTAATGTTTTGTTGAAAGACTCCAATTCATAACTTACACATTAAACTTTGGAGACGTGGTTTAGGAAAATACCCTATCCGCAGAATTCCTGATAAAAAATGTAAATAAAAATTATCTCAATATTTCAATGAAAAGACAACATAGTCAAAACCAAATTCATACTAACATTGTATAGCTCCGTATAGATGTTAATTTGCTGGTGGGTGAATTGAGAAAATATCTAGGAAAACTTACTGAATTCCAGAATTTAATATAGATTTTTAGTAATAAAAATATATTTGCTTTTCTGAAAATTTCAGTATCATATTTTCAACAAATTTTCAAGATTTTTACTATTTATTATTTGGCATACTTTAGACATTTTTATGGCTTACACATCCAAGATTTACTAATTAATATCCTCGAAATCTCCAAAGTTTTCAATTATAAGCGAACTAAAAATTGAGATATTTCAAAAACGTTCAAACTACAGTTCAAACAGAAGAGGCTGCATTCATTTCGAAAATTGTCAAATGAACGTTTTGTCATTTCCATTAAACTTTTAGGTGAGATTTTCATATTATAACGAGGTAATTGTTTACAAAAAACTGCAAGTTTCAAAGTAAATTACCTTCAACCAGACTTCTACCCTAAAAGTATAAACAGCTTTTTTCTTTGGATAAAAAGGGGCATTGACTGATGATACTACCGGATTCTCTAGAATCTCGAATTCAAATCGAAAAATAAACAATCTCTTAAGGATCCCCTTTTTGTAAAATTTCTGGAAAGGTACTCTAAGTACTGCCAGCTGCAAAAACCGAGACGAAATTTGCAAACCACGACTCGTGTGCGTTTTCTAGGCAATTAATTTTTTTTCTCGTTTTGAATTACGCATTTCTCCTGACCTTATCTGCAAGAATGCGTTTGTGAAATTCTATGAATACTGTAATGACACTATTAGTATCGATACGACAGAACTACTGCAAAAATATACATAACCATACTTATAGAGGACAAAGAGACGAGTTTCAAGGATGTAGCAAGTTTATTTTTCTTCTATAGAGGTACTAATACAGTAAAACAAAAAAATTAAATTAAAATAAATTATAATACTCACTTCAAAACTTATTTTTAAAAGTGAAAAATAATAATTTCAAATTTAGATTTAGTCTTTCGATACAGAAATCACTTTATATCCATAAATATTTCTTTTTTCAAACAAACATGTTAAAAATATTATTCATTATTCTACACAATTAGGATATTAGTTTTTTTTTAAATCATACCACTACAATGTTGAAAGAAAGGATGAAGATTCATGTTTGATAAAATGAAATATTCAGAGCGTAGTGTACACAGTGTAGTAAAGACAGTTTACATATAGGGTTGTATACTGTATATGTAATTTACAAAACTTGTTTATAACACAATATCTCACAATATTTTATGTGAGAATACAGTTACTGGATGTGTCTTGAAGCATGTAGAAATTCCTTGTTGAATATTGATCATTTTCTAACGAAATTTTATTTTTTATCAATGTTAATGCGAAGTGGAGGTTGTGTGTTGTTAGCAGACTCACTACTAAGCGTTGAAGTCAATTACTATTGTAGAAATTCCTTAACGAATAGAAGACACTTCATGGCAAAAATTCCTTCCACATCCATGGCAAAACCGATATAATCCAGAGTGCGCAGTAAAAAACAAGAGAACAGAGACGATTTACCAAAATAGAATGTGTTACCTTGCTTATGGTAATGTTTACTACATGTTGTATTTTTCGAGTAATGTAAGGTGGAATAAGATAGGTTTTCATTTGAACTGGATAAGATTATATTTTCTAACGGCGTTATCAAAATATTGAGAAGCAGATAATAGCTACAGTTACATGGGTTTAAGATATAATGCGTAAAAAATAAAATTGATTTGATTCAATATTTTTGGAGGATATTCTCTTAACAACTTTATTAAGAGACTTTCTGTCGGACTCCCCTGTATCAAATCTCTTTAATACTAGGGAGGTGAGTCAGTTTTACTCACATTCCTCAAAATATTCGCTTATTGTAAGAAAACAAATACAATAATAACATTGAGATTACGCGCATACAAATGTCTTACAAGTAAATATTATACTACTAGGAGTTGATAACTCGGCACACCTCGACAGGAAAGCCGTGTGTAAAAATACATCCCAAATATGTAAATTTTAATGATCTCTTATAATCTAGAGTTAGTGGAAGGGTGTGTTTTCATGTTTAGCTTAATGATGCTATTGTGGTTGCAGGACACGCGGTCGCACGTGGTGGCGGAGCTGTTCGAGACGGAGCGTTCATATGTGGAGTCACTTCAGATTCTAGTCACGGTGAGTGCTCAGATTTCCTCATGACAATATTTTCTTTACCTCGTATCTACGAACTTCTGAGGGGTAACACGGAAGTGGCATATTTACGGACGTAATCTCTAGCTCGACATAATTGTGCTGTTTACGATTACACAGGCCTGCAATCGAACAGCTGATTTCATAATTTTATCTGATTCTTCTGTTTTTGGTGTGTCGAATCCTAAAATGCTAACAGTTTCTTCTTGGAATATCAGATTCTTTTCACAATCGAAATGTAACTTGCTCAAATAGGTAGCTGGAAATCACTAAATTTCAAATTCATCACACTTGGGGAAACAAAACTGAACATGGAAAAACAAATTTATTTTCACTGCCAATGCCCCTACAAACATGAAAATACATGTGTATTGGTCATGATGGGGATCACTGCATTGTTAAGTGTGCATGCTAGGGCCTGCTCGGACATGTTCATGCGTGAATGTGTTTTCTAAATCATCCACAATCTTGTATTTCATTTCAATCGTCATGCAGCTATTGTTTGTGGTTCAAAATGAATACAATGCCTCCAAGAAAGTTTTAATTTGCGTGACAGTTTATGTTTCATAGGTGGAGGATTCTTGGTGAAAAGGAGCAGTTTAATATTACGTATTTTGTTTAGAAGGTTTATTTTGTTTATTTTAAATTAAACGTTGGTGATCAAAATACAGTTTGGGTTCCTCGTAAAGTGTGCAAACGGTGCCCCGAAGATCTTCGTACTTGATCAAAAGGCAAGATAAAAGGTATTCAATTTGGAATTCCTCTGATGTGCGCGAGGGAAAGAATCAAATTGATGATTGTTATTTTTGTTCCTGTAATGTGAAGAGGTGCGGTTCAAAATGGGAGTTCATTGTCGCGAATTCCAATCTTATTCTGCTATTCGTTCCATTCCCCATGGTTCATACGACCCTGGGATCAACCCACCTACAAAGATGAAGTAATTTTGCCAGAAAGATGAAGTAATTTTGGAACTGTACTTCACCTTGAAGATAAATCAAGTTGTTCAAATATCGAAGGTAACGAACCATACCTTTTCTCGCAAAAGTATCTCGATGTCATGGTGAGACCTAAATCTTGCTAAGAAATCTGCTGAATTTCTTGATTCTATACTTACAAGACAAAAGCCATCCTTGCTTGAAATGTAATGATTAAAATAATAATTCTCCATATTCTTGCGGCAGCACGTTTATTTCTTCACGTCGGCCTCGATAAGGGATTATAACCAATAACTGTAGCACAATTCCTTGCAAATAGTTTTTACAACGCGAAGCGAATATATTCTTATGAATTCTTGTCAAAAAATCTCGTTGCTGCCTGTCATCAGAGTTCAATTAACATGTAAATGAGTTGGGAATCTCAGAGCTCAAGAAAACGTGAACAGAATATACTTCCCATAGTTCCTCACACACAGCTTTGTCTTTAAATAAATGAATATATATATATATATATATATATATATATATATATATATATATATTAAATGTCACGTATTAAAATTAAACTATTTAAGGCTTCATATATAAAAATGTATATACTTTACAAATTTGTTACCAGTATAGTTAACGAATCAAGTGTTATAAATTAGTTTTAATTGAATTTTGGTGACAATATACATATTTTTGCGAGATTCTCGCGCAATTTATTGCTGGTGAATTTTCTCATCGAGGAAGTAAACTCATTTTTGTGCTACTACTCGCCGCAGCCAGTTGTACATTTGCGTATGGAGGGAAGCGTGCTTTCAGGCGCAAGAGTGTCTGTGATGTAATAATGATGAAGTCTTCTCGCAGTCGTTTAAAGCTTTTGTTCTCATGAACATTTGTTTGGTGTCTTGGAGCTTCATCTTCCTACATACACAGGCTCCTTGTAGTTTAACTCTTATGCCATTTGGTTGCATCAACGCACTGTGCTCGTGGCCGGAACAATACCAAGTGAAAGGGAGACAGGTAACTCAAGCTACGAGTTTGACTTGTGATACAGATATTATATCAAAAAAGACCTCTTGCTGAGAAAGACAACTACATCTTTGACAAATCTGTACAAATGGCCAGAATGCGGATTAAAACTCTAATCGACATTTTTGTGATTTGTGAACAAGTAACATTTCTAGAATAAAACGAAATGTTTCATTTTGATGTTAATATGAAAGCAGCCAACATATATCGATTTTGGTTATTAACTTGGAACACGTAATATAATATTCAGTGTGTTACTTCAGGAAACATTTCAGAAATTATTCCAAACAGTCTTGGCAACTAGAAAGAACAATAAATATAACTTCATTGGGGAGATCACAAGAAGGGAAGTTTACTATTCCAAATATGCAATACTTTTTATTAGCACATTGTCTGAACTGTAATGGACGCTCGTGCTTTGCGAGTTCGTAATTTGGAATGTCTTTCTTACATCCCTCCCCGAGTAAATAAGTACAAAAATAATTTTACAGTATTGTGTAAAGAAATCAATAAATGAAGGTGCACAAAAACATTATTCTAATGAAATTAATTTAGCTTTTCCGTTAATCCTTTTTGACAAAACTTCTCTTTTCTCGTAGCTGGATTATTAATAATTATGGACTGGATGCAAAACGTAAAGGTCACCGTACAACCTACAGAAAATCGGCTTTCATCCTTAACAAATGTTGCAAGCCTGATAGGGAATCACCTGGTTGCATCTGTAAGAAACGTGGTAAAGAAATATTTCCACATTTTTGCACTTCAATTGAGACAGGAGAAGAAATTTTTTTTTCTTTTGCCTTGAAAGGAAATAAATTAATCATTGTTACTCGATAGTATAAAATAAAAAATAATATGAAAAGTCAAATACGTGAGAAAAAGGAAAGCATGATAAAATTGGACGTACAGAGCATGCATGGTTGTCAATTGAAAATAAAAATAGGTTTGTAATGCCTGAAATAGAAAGCTTCATAAGGAAATAGAATGCAAAATTCGAAAAAAACTAAAAAATAAAATAAATGAAACTGTGAAAAATATAGAAGAAACTACAGACTAGTCAGAAAGTAGCAATTAAGCATACCTAGATTGAGAAGTTCTACTATCTTAGGTTATACAATAATATCTATGAAACTTCCTTTTGCCATATTGAATGATGCGTGAAATCTTGATAAGTAAGTTAATAAATTTCTATCAAATAACTTATCGATTCTATAATACCTAAATTACATACTCGTATAAATTAAAGTAAAAAACATATATCATTATACAGAAGATCTTAATTGTTTCATTATATCTTTTAGCGATATTTGCACTCAAACTAACATCATCTGAGTTCGGCCTCGATAGGTCCAATAAATCGTATTCTGGAGTTAGAAATTAGCAAGTTGCGTTGAGGATTACAGCCGGTCCGTCCTTGGGGCTTTCCCAGTTGTCAGCAGCTGACGAAGAGCCCCATTTACGCAGGCTGACCCGCCAGTTGAAGCGGAAGCGGGTCTTCATTCTCGACCGGATCAGCCTGCGTAAGCACCTCGCCAACAAAGTTCTGCTATCCTACACGCGCCGTTCAGGCTGGCCCCTACACGCCGCCCGCTGGCGTCGAAATGTTTTGTTTTTAGATCGGTACTTTCCACTGTTCCATCCATTCCGAGACGTCAGGGATTTTCCACTCTTCGAATCTGTTTCGAAAACAGAACACATGACTAGCTAACGCCACAGATCGTAAGCGTCACTGACATACCTCTTCTCTATGCAAATCAAAACGTTGGTTCTTTTAACGTACCACGTCTTGTTAATTAATGTGTCTATTATCTAATAGGCACATTAGGCAATTGAGTACTGTCCAAAAATATTCTAAAGGGATTGTGTTATATTACCATGAGTCATCACTTATTTGTTGGTCCTTAAACTATTATTAGCTTATTTGGATTTACGTGCTTGATGCACCGTCGCTTTATAGTTAATTGCGATCTGAAATTATTCATAACGTAAGATCACAACGTCGAGTATGTAGAGCGTGGGAAACACAGCCTAGTAGTGAACTGATGACTAAGCACGTTTCGTTTACGTGGTAGAATAGGAAGATAAATAGAATGGCTTATCTTTGAAGAACTTGTAATAACTCTCACAAACAATTGAATTTTTTCAGAAAGTATTCGGGAATTCAACTGCTTCACTGCAGATAAAACTGCAGACAAAAATGTACTACCTACTGAAATTTAACTCAAGACATCCCCAAATGAAATGTATTACGACTCGAATATTACGGTAAAAAATTGCTGAGTGCGGAATCTCAAGGGGCCAAATTTCTTGCCACATTCAACAACATTCCGCATTAAACTTATGACAAATTTCAATATCATATACAACACAAACCTATGTATAAAGGAATGATCTATTTATCTGTGTAAATAAGTTCTCACTATTGATAATGACGTTTATTTGCATTATACCATATCAACATGTTGAGATATTTATACAGTTTATTTCTTGAGAATAGCATTTACATATTTCAAACACTGCGGAATACTATCAATGTGCACCCAAACGAACAAACCCTACGTTAAATAACGAGCGATCATCACACGATCGAAATATTCTTTACCGTAAGGGTTATTTTGAAGAGACACAGCCATTGACCGCAGCTCCGCACTCGTGTTTTCGACCCAGCCTTCGTTTGAAACGCACCCCAGTTCTACGCGATCTTCACTTGAAGCGCGCCACATTGGCGTCTCCATGAAGCTACTGGGCACGACTCTTACTTTCGCCACCAGATGTCGGTTTCTGTCAACAATATGCGAACTATCTGGTTGGAGAAATCGCAATCTCGTTTGGAGAGAAATTGCCGAAGGGATTTCATTTTGCCAGGGTTCTTTTACTTGCCTCAACCACGACGTGACTAATGTGAATGTTCCCATCTGCGAAAATTCACGCTCCTTTGTGGCGTTCAACATTCGCGCTGAGAGATCAGAGGCTGGTAAGCTAACTACTTGTGAGTCCCGACGGTGACAGGATTTTCGACACTTGATTGTCAGCTTGGTCGCATTCAGTCACTTTCTCGAGGAAAATTCTAGAGACCCGATCCTCTGGTACATACTTTACCGTCGTTTCTCTGATCAACTCCAGTCCTTGTCCTATCCTCACCTCTAACATCCACACTACACTACCACACATGCCGTAAAACTGGCCGGGAGCTTAGAACTTGTCGTGCTTGGGTTGTGCTCCGTTGGTGGGAGAAACGTGATTGGGGAAAACCGCTCTAGCCGTCGGTAGGTCGGCGCCGGATCTCCGCCAACTCCCGAGGAAAAAACATTAACGGCACTTACGGAACAAATGGCCTTAGCAGTTGACGCGCCCGGAATCACTAACAATCGATCATTCTGTCTACCTTCCCGCTCACGGAGATGCGCGTAGGATCAAGTGCGCGTGCGATTCGCTGCAGGGGTTGCCGGGCGCGGGGCGAAGGCCGTGGTGAATTGGGGCGCGGCGCGAGCGGGGGGAGGGCGAGTGCGGAGGCGGGGTGCCTCGCGAGCGGGCGCCTCGTGGCGGGGCTTGGGCTCGGGCGCGGCCTGGCGCCGTGGCCCGGGTCGGGAGCGGGTGTTGCGCGGGTTGCGTCGGCGCAGGCGCCGCGAGGGCGCGAGCGCGCGCCCCGGGCAGCCGCGGCGAGGCGGCGGCGGCGGGGGCGGCTGGAGCTCCCGGGCGCAGCCAGCCCCTCTCAATGGCACACTTTCGGAGCGATGGAGCAGCTCTCGAGCGGGCGCTTCCCTTTAATTGCTTGAGTGATTGGTGGGTGTGACCAACGCCGATGGCGACGAGAAGACAATGCCTTACGACTAGGATGTACCGATCATTGCGAGGGCACGGGTTCGATTTCCGTCGGGTGGGAAAATTGCATGATGCCTTTTAGCATCAGTGGGTTTGTGGAATATACGGGAATCGAATTCGTAGGCCAGTTGCTTTGATCAGTGTTGTCCGCGCACCGTCCTCCCTATCCTGTGCCCATTCCTCATGACCAACGATGGGATGATCTCCCACCCTCAAATGGCCTATCCCTCACTGATCAAGAAAACTGCCCATCTAGTGTCGAAGATAGGCCGAGACAAGTCTGTAAGTGCTGTTGGGCAATTAAAAAAATGGCTATCTGTTGGGTGTGCGTTTCTGCGTGTTTTACCTATAATGAATGGTGAAAAAACGTTTCTTTTCCAAATTTTGCATAATTCAGTATTTATTTGTAACCCCGGAACAATGGATTGCGCACACGATACTTAAGCATGCCTTGGAACAGAAACGTGTGAACAAAATTGCTGGAACGTCAAAATATCAGAGCATTATATTTTACATCTATTTTTCACAGCCCTTATGAAATATCTCAGGTTTGAATACCTAATAATTTGTAAGTTAAAAATAAATTGATGTACCTTAATTGGTGTGGTGTTTCTACAATTACTCGTAATCCATTAAGTTGCCCATTCAGATCAAAGGTTTACAATCTGTTGTTGTTGCTTTTTGCTTCACAATTTACTCATTGAAATGTGATAAAATTTCCGTGGTTTCGGCGCTGTTTTATTTGTAGCTGCAAATGTTGCATCATGTGTCCATCCCTGTATTGAATCGTCTTCGTTCCCTGGCGCCCTGGCCGAGGCGAAGGCGTCCGGGCTCCTGGAGCGCCTGGCGGGGTGTGGGGGGTGGGGGTGGATATCCCGGCTGGCGGCCGGATGAATGGCGGGCGGCGTGGGGGGCATCCGCCGCCGGGCCACCGCCTCCGCTCTGGCATCGCGCCAGCCGCCGCTGGCGGCGCTGCCGTCGCCCTCCCGATATGCTCCGCCACCAGCCTCCTCTACGGTCTGCCCATCTCTCGCCGTGGTCCTGCTCACCCTCACTCTCGTTTACACGCGCACATTCTGTCTCTCCCTCTCTTCCTGTGACTCTTCCCTTTACTATTTCTCACTTTCGCTCCCGCCCTCACACTCACATTCCTTCGCTTATCGTTTTCCCTCTCTCTTTCTTTCTCTCACGCCATTACTCTCGCATCTTCAGTGCCACGCGAATCCCCCTCACCTTCTCTCTCTCTCGCTCTCTCTCCGCAACCCTTCCCCTCACTAATTTTCGCTTTCGCTCTCACCGACGCACTCACATTTGCCTTCGTGACTTTCGCCTTCGCCTTCGCCATCTCCCTCCCTCTTCAGTTTCGCTCTCGGCGTCGCGCCCACCTCCACTGCCTCACCACTGACCCGGCCGCCAACCCCGACAGGCCTTTCGTCCTCCACAGCACACTGGACTCTGAAGACACCAGACTCATTTATTTTCTCTACTCTAAAAGAAATATTTGTAATGCTTAATAAATAAATATATGGTACGCATGCATTTAAATAAAATAAATAAACAAAATTTATGTATCCCATTTTCTGCAATTTTAATAAGATTTCAATTTATTTACGTTTGCTTACATATTAGAGATATCCAAATGATGGCTGTATAAATATTTCCCTTTACGGACATGAATTACAAAATGAGTTGCCAGTGTGCCCATTTTTGCAATTATCTTCCTTTTTCTTTCCTGAAAATACCGATGTTATTATATCATTATTCCATGAGCTGTCAAGTACTGCATTTTTAATGGCCACATAACTTTATCATTCATCAAGTAAACACTACACGATAGTACCTGGTCGAAAAGAACTCGTTTCAGATAAAATATCATCTCATATATATATATATATATATATATATATATATATATATATATATATATATATTGTATTGAAGTAGCAAAGCGAAAGTAGTGACGGAGATTGTCTCTTTGAAGAAGAAGAAGAAGAAGAAGAAGAAGAAGAAGAAGAACAAGAAGAAGAAGAAGAAAGAAGAACAGAAAGAAGTGAATTAAGTTCGAAGTATCATTGAATCATATATTATTGAAGAAATATTGGATTTGAAGAAAGACATGAAATGGGAATAAAAATAGAAAGGGATAAAGGTGAGACAAGAGGTAGAAAAGAGACAAAGAAGAAAAAGATAAAACGAAGGCAAAAGAAAAGGGACGAAGGAAAAGAGAAAAGTCGAACGCGAAAGAGAAGAAACGAAGGCAAGAAAGAAGGAAGGAAGGAGAAAGAAAAGAGAGAGGAGACGGATATGACACGAATAAGAAAGAGAGGAGAAGAAGAAATAGAAAGGAAGAAAAAGAGTGGTAACGAAGGGAAAAGACGAGGAAGCGCACTGTGCGCGTGGCCTGGGCGGCGGCGCCGCGCGCCGCGGGCGTCGTTGCCGCTGGGCCATGTGGCGGCCGCCTGGCGCCCCTTGCGCCTTTACGACGCCACCGCGCCGCGCCGCGCCGCGCCGCGCCGCGCCGGCCCTCGCCCGGCCCCCCGCTCGCCGCTGCCAAGGCACTGAGTCGACGCGCCCGAGACGCCGCGTCGCCACCCTACCCCGCACCCCACCTCCACGCCCACCACCCGTCCGCGTCGCTTGCTCGCGTGCCACACGCCACAGCACCATGTTTATTTATTCGTTTTTAAAAGGCGATACTACCCAATTGGAACCTGGGCTTGCCGACGATGGTTTTGCGTGGGTCAGCGGGTCCGTGATACACAAAATACTAATTTCATTTCATGACGCCGTAATCCATTACATTTATTCTTAGGTATTATAGCTCTTTTTATTGTCCAGGATAAATGTTATAATTTGGAAGATGGTAAATCTTAATTTAAACTCTGAATATGATCTCTCACGGACGTTTTTCTAGTTGGTTGTCTAAACTAATCATTACATGTCAGTTATGTTTTTAAAAAAATTAAAGATTCGCTGTAATTCAATGTAATTCAAATTTATGTAAAGAAAATTTTAATTAGACCTGAAGAAGCGTATGTCTATAAGAAGCTGTATACGTATAAATGAAATATTTAATGAAATAGTGTTCGTAAAATGTATGTTCTTTAAGTTTGATTATAAAGTTTCTCTGAAAAGCATTTGTTAGTTTCAATTTTCGCGTTAAAATAAAATGTAAACTAATGACCATAAATGTATATAATGATCACACGATCCAGTTACTGAACCCTTTTCAGTAATATTTTGGCCTCAGGATTATTATCCATATTGCATATGTGGTCAATAAAATGCAACTATCACTCAAAACCACAGACTACTCTTCCAATACATGGAAGACATACTGGACATTCTTCCATATATTTTTATCTGTTAACCTCTACATGAATGAACAAGGAATTTTGGATACCTCAAGCTACGGAGTAATATCAAGAAATAACCGTTTCACCGGTACCTTCACAGACAACGAGGTTTTCTACTGAGCAGGTTTAAAATGCAACAGAATCATGCTCCACATTTCTGTAGACATCCCTATTGTGCCCCAGGCAGTTGTGTTGTACGCGATTACCTGACATCATGTTATCAGATCGGTAGATGCAGCGATTTGAAGCAGTGTTGATAGTTGTGTCCTGCTTCCCCTTTCCTTTCTCCTCCTCTCTATCCTTCACTCTCTCGCCTGTGTAAATTAAGGTTTGTTTTTCATTTGCTATCCGTAACTTCATTGCCCTCAACCTAAAGATTATTGAGCATTGATCGATTATGAAAAGATTTGTGCGAGACGAAAAACCGAGTGGCCTTAGGTCGCTCGGTCGATGACGGCGTCCGTATTGTGCTTTCAAAAGAAGCCCAAGAAACACAGTTAACAAAAAAAATATAGTCGCCGAAGAAAAATATACATTCATGTAAATCAAGAGTGGTATTACACGACGCTCATTGAATCCTTTTTACATTTTATCGGTCGGGAGTTAAGACTCTTTGTTTTGTGATGAGCGGCTTCTGAGGGGGGGCGCATTTTATAAATGCAAGTGAACAAAAATGTCAAGTTTTGTAGTATTTGCAATTTTAAAAAACACTGATATTCTTGATTGTGATTTATAAATGAAGAATGGAAATGTTTAAAGTTGAAACCTTTTCTGACTAAGAATTTGTATTTCGTGACTGTGATAGCCTCGAATTTCATCAATACGAAGTGGCATGCGTACATTTCTCTCTCTTTCTTATGTACTACGTGTACACATTCCCTCACGAATATTTGCATCAATGTTTCTTTCTGCTGTTCTCATCGCCTCCGCCTCGGGTGTTTGGTCTTCCAAGCACGTCCGGCTGCTTTAATTAAGAGTTTTACATTTTTTCTCCGATCAACACCACGCGTATGTCGGAGCAGTACTCTCATAAATGTATTTGTTTCACTGAAACGTTATTGTCTGTTATTGCCTTCGATAAGGAGCTTGATATACACTGCATAACTTACCTAGATCGAAAGGATCGTGGATTTGAGGGAAATAAGAAACCAGTGAATAATGCTATATGCTCTCTTTTGGTGGGAATTATGGGAGAGAAATTTGAAAAAACAAACCAAGTCAACATCTAGTTAACTAGTAAAAGGGTAAACCGGAATCAATATTATTGGTTAAAAAGAAAAACATGTATTACCACAGGAGTTAACTGTTTCCATGGGTGGTGGGACATGATCGGTCAGTGACAAAAAGGCCGAGGGCCTCAGTGTCTCGGGCTTTTTGGCGACAAAGAGCTCCCAAATAATGTGAGGGTGTTTCATCTAGTAGAAAACGCGCTTAACCAGCTGTTACGAATCAGTGACAACATCTGTTAATTAAAATAAAATGTTATCTAATTTTCTCTGTCGTTATCCGTTGTTAATACCGCGTTGTTGAATAGGCTGCCTACGGTTCTAGTCCTTCAGGTGGAGAATTACCTACACAAGCTACAAACAAAACTTGGTCGTATTCAGTCGCCGCAACGTCTGAGTTTAGCTCAGCGCCGCTGTTAAAGCAACTCCTGTGACCAGGAGTTCCTAGGGTTCGAGTCCCGGCAGTGCCGGATTTTCGACACGAGCTAAATAGCTAGGTCTCATTCAGCCGTTGTCTGAAGAATAATTTTAGGGTCCGCATGATCTGATACTTTCCGTTGTTTCTCAGCTCATCACCAGGTGAATGCCAGAGCAGCATTTCAACAAGCGGGTCACGAACCGTGCACCATCCCTCCTTCTTCCTTGTCCTAATCTCTTCTCTTACTTACACACAGACTCACTACGTACACATGTAGGGAGACCAGTCAGTAACGTAGAGCACGTCCCGTCTGGGGCCGTGCTCCACTAGCGGGATATAACTGAATAGGCCAAACCCCGCACGACGGGTAAGTCAGCGCTGGATCTCACCATGGAGGAACACCGCTACCTCCCGCTATAAAATATTCGCTGCTCCTACGGGACTACTGATCAAAGCAGGCAACATGCCCGGACACCATAAATAAATCTAAGTAGCTGATGCGGCGGGAATCTGAACTTCCTCCCTCGCAAGGACTCCAAGAATGGAGGAGTGCAATGTGTGCTTGGTTGGCCGTTACAGCGGCCTCCGTGCGCCCGAGACGTTGACCCGCGGCTCCGCTGCGAGGCAATTTATCGCGTGCGTTCACAGAGCGCCCTTTAGGACGGATTCATTATGAACTGTCGCACTAAACAGCTACCGCACAATCAATGCCGGAGGGAGATGATTACACTGTGACAGGTAGCCTTCGAGAGCGCTTTGTTTATTGATCAGTGATGAAGAGCGAATTCACCAACGGCGGGAACCCCGACCGGACGTCACGGGTTGGAGCGGGATAGCGCGGAGCGAATTGGAGCGGGACGGGACAGATGGAACGGTGCGGGACGGAGCGGACGGGACGGAGCGGGCGGGACGGAGCGGACGGGACGGAGCGGACGGGACGGAGCGGACGGGACGGAGCGGACGGGACGGAGCGGACGGGACGGAGCGGACGGAACGGAGCGGACGGAGCGGACGGGACGGAGCGGACGGGACGGAGCGGACGGGACGGAGCGGACGGGACGGAGCGGACGGGACGGAGCGGACGGGACGGAGCGGACGGGACGGAGCGGACGGGACGGAGCGGACGGGACGGAGCGGACGGGACGGAGCGGACGGGACGGAGCGGACGGGACGGAGCGGACGGGACGGAGCGGACGGGACGGAGCGGACGGGACGGAGCGGACGGGACGGAGCGGACGGGACGGAGCGGACGGGACGGAGCGGACGGGACGGAGCGGACGGGACGGAGCGGACGGGACGGAGCGGACGGGACGGAGCGGACGGGACGGAGCGGACGGGACGGAGCGGACGGGACGGAGCGGACGGGACGGAGCGGACGGGACGGAGCGGACGGGACGGACCGGACGGGACGGAGCGGACGGGACGGAGCGGACGGGACGGAGCGGACGGAACGGAGCGGACGGGACGGAGCGGACGGGACGGAGCGGACGGGGCGGAGCAGGCGGGACGGAGCAGGCGGGACAGAGCGGACGGGTCGGAGCGGACGGGACGGAACGGACGGGACGGAGCGGATAGGACGGAACGGACGGGACGGAGCGGACGGGGCAGAGCGGACTGGTCGGAGCGGACGGGACGGAGCAGACGGGACGGAGCGAGACGAGTCGGAGTGGGATGGGACGGTGCAGTATGGTTTGGAACAAGACGGAACGGAACGGGACGGTACGGGACGGGTCGGGGATGCCGTTTGGCGGGTTGCGAGAGCCGAACGCGCGCAGCGCCTGCGACGGTGGGTGGGGAAATGAGGCGGACGAAAGACGCCGCGCAGTGGTTCAGAATGAACGTAATACTGAAAAAAAATGGAACTCTTCAGCCGTGGGTTATGAAACAGTTACATACCAATGGGGAGGGTGGTCATTGATGGACCCAAAATAGTTTGTTTTCCTATGTCTTTCTTTAGGTAAGAAGCTAGAGTTTCATTAAATACGACTTTTACTATTAGAATACAGGTATTTCTTAAATCTAAAGGATAGCTTCGTCTCTCAACGCTTATAAAATGCTTACAAAAGAATTCGAAACCGACACCATATGCCATTGCTTCTTGAGAACTTCGGAACTCTCTTACAGCCAGGTCTGTGCATTTTCACGTTGCAATCCTTTTTCAATATTTGTCGATGTAAAACATCTATGCATTCGGAATCACTTAGTGATTGTTGAATTGTTTATTCAAAAAAAAAAAAAAAAAAAGGACGTGGCCATCAGTGTCTCCACGGGATGGATCGCGAGTACAGAAATTATTGAAGATGTTTACGCCATTGCGTTAGCTCAAAAACTGAAAATATTTTACCACAAACTTGCAGAAAAATAGTAATAAAAACAAATTTTCTTCGGTTATTTTGTCATTTATTCTGGGGTCCTCCGTGGACCCCACCTCCGCCCTCCACCTCCCATTGTTGTTCTCCGTGTAGGGAGTGGGAATCGTGTTCGTGGGAGACTGTTAATTCTGGTTTCCATGTTCTTTATTTGTTATTTTGTTGGATTTGACTATCATATTCGAGTATCAAAATTCAAAATGCCAAAATTGTGAGGTGGGTTTGGCAAATGAAAAATATTTCGATGAAGCTACTTATTAAAACTGTCTTTCTGTTTCAGAAATACCTGAAACCATTGAAAAGTCCAGAAAATGCTGGTCTGGTTGATGCTGCCCTTGTTGATGAGATATTTTATCAGGTATGAACACATTATGCAATATTTTGAATGGCAATAATGGACTTAATATAATTATTATATCAATGATCCAAAACGTATCACTTATTACGTCCTATTCTGTATTTGTAGGTACCTGCAATTCTTTCACATCACGAGGTTTTCCTTGAGCAATTAAGGAAGCGCCTCGACACATGGGATGTGAGACAAACGGTTGGAGATGTCTTCCTTGATGCAGTAAGTATGACTCTATTCTTTAGGAATGTAATTTTGACTTAGTAATTGTCATTGTCTGTGTCCTTGATTCAAACCTTTCAATGAACCTGATTGATCACACTTTTATCAGCAAATTAATGAATATACTAAGCATATCAAATTCTTCAGATAAAGTTATGTTTAGTAGACAGATTCTGAATACCATGTGTATAGACGTGAATGAACGGTTCTGCAGAACGCAGACTGATATGGCACACCGACAGTTTGTGTCTGACTTTGCAAAGGTTTATAGCACTGGTTCTTAACTGGAGGGCCAGCCAGTTCGTAACTGGAGTTTTCCCTTCTCAAATGAGTTTGAAGAGTTCGAAATGGTCCAGGACTGGTTTTTGTTTTAATTAAAAAAGTTCCTTCGTAAGGCGAGAAAGTAAAAAATTCATGAAGTAAACAGGTTAAAACAGGCGTGATTATCTGTTATAGTATTATTACTTCAACTGACTCTCTCAAAGTCTGAGACATGAATTATCCAAGAAGACAGCCTCTGCATATTTCGAGATCTCACAATTCAGTATATTTCTCTAAAAACTTCAAACTAATTGGGAAACTTCAAATAAACCAATTGTATTTTGAGAGCAATTGGAAAAGTTTTGGGCAAAAAATCTCCAAGGAAGAAGTGATATATTTCGTTACCTTTTACTGACAAATTGGGAATTGGAAAATAATCGATGAATATTGAACAGCTGCTAGTGAGTCTCATACAAAATGCTTCCTACTCAATGCGGAGAGAGTAAAGATAATTCAAATAGCGCTTTATTATTAGTGTTTGTTCGGTTTTTAAGTGAAGTTGACAGATCTAAGTACAAATGCTTATGCTATAAAAACTGGAAACTTCTACAAAAGGAAAGAATGTCATGAAAATTATTTCCGATTATTTCCGGAAGCGTAAACACAAATTGAAGAATCATGCTTGATTTATCCCGACATTCTGGGATCACTGTCGGGCTTAATCAAACTGGTCACAGGGAAGTATCCCGCTATTAAAACTATGCATTGCATCATTTCCCGTCAAGCATTAGCGTCGATAACGTGTAATACTGGCTTATGCATTGCATTAAAAATTGTTCTTATGATAGTCAATTTTGTTAAATTTAGTGCTTTGAATAAGCGAATGTTAAAAAAAGTGTGCAAAAATAAACTCAGACCATGATGACGTTCCTGATAAAAACAAAAAATTAATGAAGTTTTATAATAATGCAAAAAATCCGTTTTAATTTTGGATTGTACCAGTTAGTTGATATTGACGAGTTCTGCTGCAGAAAGATCTCTGACCGCCGAACCGCGCGCCGCCGCCCGACGAAAAGACGTCGTCCAACCGCCTTATGCCTCCGGCTTTTCTTAACCACCTACTTATATGAACAAAACTCAACTGAACTAATGTTGGTATGGGGGTTGCTTTGACCCAGAGTATTTACTGGAGGACTGAGCGGTCGGTTAACATAACTTGGCCAATCAATTACATTCAAATTGGAATGGAAGATACGGAACGCATATCTTTCAACTATGACAATCCCAAAGTATTTGTACAGTTATTTATTTATTTATTTATTTATTTATTTCACAGTTTCACATTGTTAAAAAATAACTTTCTGTTGTCCAGAAATTCTAATACATTATGTAATTATAATTTTATTTTTCCACTTGTCCTATTTTTCCACTTCCACTTTTCCATCTTCATAATCCTTAAGTCTGTTAAATTTTTCTCTTTCAAAAGTTCCTCAATTTCTCTCAACTAGCTATGTTTAGGTCTTCTTTTTTTTCTACCCACAGGATAACACTCTAAAAATTTTTTGGAATTATATTTTCTTTCTTTCTTTTAACATGTCTAAACCATTGTAATAGTTTATATTTCCAAACTGTAAAATTAAATGTGTATTATTTACTCTACATCCCATATAAAATATCTTTCCCTTATTAATTTTTAGTCCCCATTTCTCGTGTAACATGTATTCCACATCTTCAGCATCCTCTGCTACTATTACCTTGTCATCTGTAAATAATAAAGTGTATATACTTTTATTTCCTATAAGAACATCAACTTTCTTTTTCCATGTTTGTAGCAATTTTTGCAAGTAATTTTAAATAAAGTTGGAGACAAGCTACATCCTTGACACACACCTTTCCAAGATATTTCTGCATATTTGAAGTCAAGAAATAGCATTGTCATATATTTTCTTTATTACCATCAAAATGTTTTCATTGATGTTTATTTTTCAAAATTTCCCATAATGTTGTTAATGGAATACTATCATGACTTTTTTAAATCTACAAATATAAAATGAATTTGCTGTCTCGCTTCATTATTTTTTCTATTAGCTGTTTTATTACAAATATATGATCAATGGTCAATCTACCCACTCTAAAACCTGCTTGAAATTCATCTTCTCTACTTTTATAATTTTCTTCTAAAAATAACTTTAATATTCTTCTGTAACGACGACTTAATACATTTAACTCTGTTATTTCCCTATAACATTCATATCTTTTTCCTTGTTTCTTCTTCTTCTTCCTCGCGAATAGGCCACATAGGACCACGCGTACATACATCCTGCATTTACCGTGGCTCAGTCTCATATATCGCGGTAGCAGGTGTATGTGTCACCCAATTGGGGGGGGATCAATATTTTCTACTGAATCCAATTTTTATCCCCCAGGGCTGTTAGCTCTGGGGGTATGAAAGATGAAATGATGATGATAATGAGGGATGAAAGAACGACACACTCATACAAACACACACAAATACACCCATGCCCGAGGCGGGACTCGAACCCGCGATCTTCTGGTCCGAGACCACTCCGGCACTACTGCCTTAGCGATCTCGGCCATCTGATCGGCTTTTTCCTTGTTTATGAATAACTTAAATAATACAATTTTTCCATTTTTAAGGAGGATTTTCACCATTTAAACATTTTTCAAATAAATTCCTAATTAATTCCCATAGCTTCTTTGTTCAACAGTTAATTCTGCATTAATCCCTCTTTCACCAGTTGCTTTTCAATCTTTTGAAGATTTAATGACTGTTTCTAATGTTGACATATCTACATTTAAAAATTATTTTTAAATTCTTTCAATACATCTATAGTTTTAAAAACTGACTCTGTCTTTCAACTAACCATTCTTCAAAGTATTGTTTCCAGTTTTGTAATGAAATTCCCTGTAATTTTATTTTGTTAAACACATTATTTCTTAAATTATTCAACATTTTCCCAGCTTCTGAGCTTCTTTTTCCTTCTATATAACTTAGTAAATAATCACATGTTTTTTCTCAATATTTATTAAATTTTTTCCATTGTATGTATTATCTATTTGTGTAGTGTATATTTGTAATTTTTTATTTTATTCAAAAATATCTTCTTAATGCTTAATATTATCATTACATGAGGGGAAATTGAAGTCTGAAATTATCTCTGAATTTTTTCCTACTCTTCCACTAAAAGTCAGCCTACACCTTTTTGGGAAAAAGCTGCCTTTTTTAACATCTTGCCGTCAACATGTGAAAATTTTTGAAAGTGCAGGGCAAATTTTAAGTGAAAAATTTTTCTAAAATTTCATTTCACAAATAGCACTCATTTATCAGTTAGATTTTTTGTTTTTATTTTATCTTGCCCCTGAACTTCAGCATTTTGCAATGGCAAACAGTGTTTTATATACTACTTATTTATCTCTTCCATTTGAATATTCTCTTGAGCTCCCCAAAATAAAAATATCTTGATCTCCCGATCAGCACATTTATATCTTACTCATGTGTTTTCCAAGTTTGAGCTCAAAACTTTCTAATCTGACTGAGTTAGTATGACAAATACATCCATTCATCCATTTCAATTTACAACAAAATCGCATGTATTTTCCCAGCACTTGCAACAATCTTAACTAACTTTGAAACAACACTAATAGACTTTTATCCTTGTGTGTGTGCAAAGTTGCAAGGCAATGGAACCTTAAACATGGACGTGTTTTATGACCAAAAATTCAAGACCATATTGTTGAGGTGATTCCAATACTTTAAAAATTAAATTATTTTAAAGTTTCATATACATTGCCAAATTCACATGCCATTGAACATTTTATTATTAATGTTTTTAAAATTTGTTAATGATGTGAATTTGTCAATAAATTCTCTGAGAAAGCCTTGGATGGAATAAAGTGAATTTATTTTATCAGAATCAATTTTATGAAAATTTTGTCATAGACTTGCAGAATGTAAATGCAACAAAAAATAATGACTTCATTATTGTTGTTATGATGATGATGATGTAAGGGTTAACATTGAACTGGTTTTGTTTATGATCATATTCTTACTATACAATATCATTATTCTAGTTTACCAAGCAAACTGTGATTGAAACATACACCTCTTTTATCAACAACTGGAAGACAGCCAAAGAGGTGGTGAAGAATGCCTGTCAAGCAAAACCTGCCTTTGCTAAATTTCTGGAGGTAATTGTGCATACATTTGTATTAATGTCAAAATAAATGTATGTGCTCTATGTAAAAAAAAAGAGCAGGTTGTTTTTCATACCTTCATTTAAATCTTTTCACTACAATTAATTACAAATCTTCCTGTTAAGGCAATGGCAAGAGAACACAAGGGAAAACTTGCTCTTGACTGTTTGCTCATCATGCCTGTGCAGAGGATACCTCGTTATGAGCTTCTAATTCAAGTAAGTACTAGGTAAAAGGTTTCTTAGATTTTCTTTACCCAATATGGTATTTCATTGTACTGATCATAATTAATTGGCTTCTGTTTCATGCAGACATTGTTGAAGCACACAGACACCTCACATCCAGATTATCAACTACTTCTGGAAGCTCAACGGGAGGTACATGATTTAGCACTCAAGATCAACTGTACTGAGAGAGAAACATTAAAAGAGTTGGAAGCTCTTATTGAAGGACTTATTAACTTAGTGACACCTGAACGTTGTTTCCTTCGACATGATCTGGTGACTATGGCATCTGGTCAAGGCACTCGGAAAGAAAGAGCACTGTTTCTCTTCTCTGATCTTCTTGTGATTACTAGTATCAAGCGCCGCACTGGGACAATCCGCAAACCTTCCACGTACGTATTGAGAATGTTTTAGATACATTTTATTCACTAAAATTTAACACCTTAAATTAATATTTTCATGATACAATAATTCGTTAAACTTGCAAGTGTTCTGTCAAATAAGGAATCTCTATTTCTTACCAGTGTGATATAGTTAATATTGCACTTTACAACATCAGTGTCAAAGTGCCAAATTTGATATCACAACTCTTCTCAGACATAATCATCCTTACTAAAAGCATTATTTCATGATTTAAAATGTTTTCACACTTACTCATGTAACTCTTAAGGCATCTCATTATCAGGTGTACGAGTTTGTCAGTGCAGTTTGTTTACATTACTAGCAATTCTTGCAAATAATCATAACTCAAACCTCTGTTTAGCCTACAACTGTATTATATAAATAATTTTACAATGAATATTTAAATCATAGTACATATTAAATAATAATATTTAATTTAAAGATAATAATTTCTTGAATCATAGTAATTTCTATTGCATTATATTCAATCTCCTTTCTGCAATATTTGCAGAAGTTGTCCTGGAAGTATAGCAAGCACTTTGGAAGCAAATAAGTACAAGCTGCTCATGAGAATACCATTGGATGATCTGGAAATTGTTAAAGGTATGTCAGAATGAAAAACATTTAATTGTATTTCAAATACACATTCCACAAAATTGTAAGAACTCATTCTTTGCACATATTTAGTATTGATATTACAGTGAAATCCCAATTATCTGAGGTCCAATTAGCAGATGTTAATTATTGATACAATCTCTTATAATTTGCTGATGCTTCAATCTCCATTTTACCCTATTTTACAATATAAAAAAGTAAATAAAATCTTGAGAATGTATGAGAGTATATGTATACATTGAGATGCAAGAATCTAGAAAATGTTGTGGGGATCACAATGACAAAATTTCAATAATGAAGTGCAGCATTTGAAAGAGAAATAATTCTGTGAATTTAAGTGATTGAGAAATAATTCTGTATTGATTGGTGGTATATTATATTGCATGTAACTCTATGCCAGTTTTGTATGTAGAAATAAGATATTCCAAAAAAAAGTTGTGTAATAATTGCAAAGTTTATCATACTAATAATATTCAAGAATGCTTTGTAGTCAATTATGTTCCAACAACTAGTAATAATACAATCAATATCCAGGTTCACTAAGGTTGTTCATATGGTCAAATATAAAACAAAATAAAAAAAGCAGAATTTAAAAAAATGCTATTTCTCACATTCTTTTGAGATTTTCAATTTTTCTCTCCTATTTTGTGAACAAATGGTATGATTTGAAGTTTAAGTCAGAAAATGCAAGTGTTTCTGTTTCAAATAATTTATTCTTAATTTTTTTTAAATTGATTAGCAATTTAGCTTGGAATGCTGGCTTAATTTTTATACATTCTCCCCAATGAATTACTAGACTAATAAAGGTCATTTGACTGTTTTGGCAATTTTTTCATGACAAATTTTTAAAAATCTAAGCACTTGTGAACAACTGCACCCTCTGACATGTATGGGAAACCTTTGTACTCTAGGTCACCTTATGCCTCAGACCATCAGCAATTTTGAAAAACACTTTTTCACAACACTACTTAAACTGTTCAGACAATTTTCTCCCAAAATAATATTCATTGATTGATTTGAATGAACTCAAGGTCCTGCAAGTTTGAAAAAATATTTGGATTTTGGGGATACTTTACTCAATGTTTTCAAAATTTTCTCAAAAATGGCTCCAAATTTTTGGACTTTTTTCTCAGATACAGCAAAGGGCAATAAAAAATGGCACAGGTCTCATTTTTGTAGCACTGTGAATTTTAGAAAGCTGCAAAAGTTAAAATTTTTTTTGCATCTTGTTTCAGTTTTTCTGAAAGAAATTTGTTATTCAAAATTAGATCTTGAAATATGGTCATTTATATTTTATTGAATATATGAGTAGTTTTCACAAAATTTTGCATGAAATATAGGCAATTTTTAAACAATTATTTTCTCAAAATGGCTTCAAATTTTTTTTCTTTTCTTCCCCCCCCCCCCCCCCCCTCGAATAGAGCAAAGTTTACTTATAGAGAGGGTAAAGGTTCCATTTTCTGTGAACTCTTTGTTTTCGAAAATTGTGAAATAATATAAAAATTTATTTGCTGTGGTAGCACCACTTGTTTTCCTTAAAATAGCCAGTTTTCTTTTTTATTACATTTTTTAATCCATCTGAAGAATTTGGAAAAAATTGTTCAATTAAACAGAAGAATGTTAGTCTAGTGTAGTTGTGTAGAAAATGTAAAGCACACTAAAACTTCGTATTTCGAAAAAAAAAAAACTGCTGTTAGTATGATTAGTGTAATTTAAAAATATAGATTGTACACTATTATAATATTTATTTGTTATATTACTTCATTTACAGGCTGTAGATCATTATAGGATTTGTTCCTTTGCTAATAATCTTTCACATCTCTATGTTTTAAATGAACTCTTATGTTTGTGAAAAATATTTATTTATTAAGATTTGAAACAATATTTATTTAGACCATTTGCATGACAAGAAATTCAATTGATCAAATTTGTTTTTTTCAGCTAAAGATGAAAATGTGCGCCGAATTCTTAGAGAAATTGAACATCTTGTGGAGGATGTAGCCACACTCAATCAAATGAGTGAATTGGTTTCAACACTGCATTGCCCTCACTCTACTCTTGAAGAGCTGGTGCGAGATACTCTCTCTACTCTTAATAAACAATTAACTGAACGGCAAAATTGTGATTCCCAGTTATCATATCTTGAGCTGTCACTTAACACACAGTAAGTATACTGCACAAATATCTTAATTTTGATTGAAACTGAAGGCCATATTTTATATTAAATTGTTTTTCTTCAGAAGTGGAATGGACAACATATCAGTAGTTTTCACTAAACCTGATAAAAAAACTAGTTGGGAAGAGGCATTTAATGAAGCTAAACAGAAGTTAGGTAAGTCTACAAGACAAATTGTAATAATAACTTTTCATGTGATTCTAATCCTATATTTAAGGGGCAAGCTTTTATTAATGTTTAGTGCAATGTTTAGTACAATGAACTCTCTTTATAAGGTTTGAAGTCAATTGGAAAGAGTTAAAAACTCTCTGATAAAAAATATTTCATCACAAAATTTAGTTATTTCAATTGCATTCAATTTTCGCCTTCCGTGTTCCATTTATTCAAAATAATTATTTTCTATTTTATTGTATTGCAAACTATTTACAAAATATTTTATGTTTAAGCTCTCTCTGCAGACAGGCGACCTGTCCCTGAATTTCTATCCCCATTGCCAATTCGGAAAACACGTGCTGGGTTACAATTTACATGTGCAGCACCTACCTTGGGACTCAATGCTTATAATATGCGAGATGTGTGGGTGTGCAACAGTGATGGATACGTGGGTCAAGTGTGTGTTCTCAGTCTGCAACCAGAACCAACTGTTGTTTCTTGCAATGGAGTATGTAATGCTCGCATATTGTGCATTGCTTCCATTCCAGCTGGTATGACAGTGTAAGTTGAAAATACTGATGTATTATCTTGTTTTTAATGTATTGTTCCTGTTTGATATTAATAAGTTTCAATTCTTTGCATTTTATGAGTGTTAAAATTCAGTTTTAAGAAGTTGTTTCAAGAAGTTTTTTATGACAATATTATTTTTCATAATAAAATAGGTATGACATATGATTTATATCACTACTAAATTAGCTACTTTATTTTTCTCAAAAGTTAACATACAATTAAATACATGACACAGGCCTGCAAAATTGAGGATTTTATAAACTTTTTTTTATTGTGAATGAAGTTCTGAATTAATTGACTTTGGTTTCTACATGTTCCATTTTCAATTTAATGAGAAACATTGTTTAGCATTACTTGCAATCATTTTTGCTGTTTTATAAGCTAGGTGAGAGTGGCAGCTCAGAGGGATAGTAACAATCAGTCTGATTCTGTCTGAGTGGTTTTCCTTTAAGGATCAGTTGAGAAATTTGTAACTTCCTTTGAGATTTATTGAATTTTCAAAGGGCAATAAGAAATTTGTTGTCAATTTGCTACACCACTGGTTTTAAACTTCTTTTCAAGGAATTGATGTAGTATCCATACATCATCTTTATACTGAACATTAAATTTCTGAATGAGCTTGGGAAAATTATTTAACAAATTTTAGAAAGACGTCTTCCTTCAAGAAGTAATATTAACTCATAACCAAAGATAGCATTATGGGCTCTATTGTGGAAAAAATATCCATTCCCCTTTTACTACTCAATTGTAAATTTTGATTTGTGAAAAATTATTCATGATGGACCATTTTTATTTCCATTTTGAATTTAAGGAGAATTAGGGAGTGATTTCTCATTACATGCCTGTGTGATGTATGAATTTGTGATGTATGAATGAATTTCATTTTCATAAAATTAATTTTTAAGTTGTCTTGTGCAGAATACAGATGGGAAATTATGAATTAGAAATGATTTCAGGGAATTTGACATTCCTAGGCTTTCTTCTGGAAGCTCATGCTCATCAGGGCCATTCACAAATAGCAAGACAGGAATCAGTATTTCTGTAGAAGATGCAGATGAAGGGGGAGGCAATATCCAGCTGGACAGGCAAGTAAAATCTGTAAATTAATTTGTGTGTAACATGTTTTCTATTATTTTCATGCTTAAGGGTTCTGTATTTGTAGCAGTTCTTCTAGTGATGATGAAGAAGATGGGGATGATGGAACTTCTGGAGTTCCTGGGACAGAAGAAGATGCCAAACGTATACGAAGTGCTTCAGATTCCATGACTAGTGACTCAGGTCTTCTGTCAGAGGAGACAGATTCTTTGCAGCCAACCATGTGGTTAGGGACTGAGGATGGTTGCATTCATGTGTATAATTGCAGTGATAATATACGTATCAAGAAGAACAAAGTGAAAATTCAACACGGTTCTTCAGTACATTGTATTATGTGAGAACAATATATTTATATGCTTTATTTAACTATTTTTTGAAATATATTCTGTATTACTGAGGATATAATGATTTTTCTAGGTGTGAGGTTTTAGTCTTAAAGTTGTTTTAAATTGACCCATTAATTCTTTTCAGATATTTGGACAACAGGGTCTTTGTTTCTTTGGCTAATGGTGATATCACAGTTTATGTAAGGCACTACTGTAAGTATTGATTTTACTACTTATTATACTCATACAATGATATTTTATATTTGAAAACAAAAACGTTAATATTATATTTTTAATGTAGTAGGTGGCTGGAACACTAGTGATCCTTATGCTGTTTCTGTGGGCACAGCTGCAATGCCTGTGACTCGCATGCTTCCTATTTCTGGAAAACTTTGGTGTGCATGTCATAACTTTATAAAAATACTTAATACTATTACTCTAGAAGTAGAAGTAAGTATCATGACTGTATCTAAATCTGACATTACTGTATGAAATGTGATAAATGTGAAAATAATTAAACATTTAATATTTTTTAGCATTCATTTCCTGTGAATACTGAAAATAGTCGAGCTATAACTAATATGGCAGCATCTGGGTTTGGAGTTTGGATTTCTATGCAAAATTCTGCTATTATAAGACTTTTCCATGCTGTTACTCGTGAGTGTTTATGTGATGTTAATGTGGCACCAGCAGTAACAAAAATGCTAGCAAGTAAGTAGAAATATTGAAATGAAAACTTTTCAAACAATTTTATAAATATATTTTCTAACTATTTTAGAAAGAAAGTGGCTTTATGAATTTATTTGCTATTGCTGAAGGTTGCGATGACATCATCCGGCAACATAAGGCAGCTTGCTTACGGGTCACATCACTTCTGGCTTGCAAAGATCTATTATGGATTGGCACTAGTGCAGGAGTTATTCTGACCATGCCTCTACCTCATGTGTCAGCATCTACTACTAAACTTACCAATGTACCTACTCCTACTGGTGAGTAAAGATCGTTGGAATTTTAAATAACCAAAGCAGTTTGTTAAAGCTTTGTCTGTAAATTATATAACAATAAAGAGGGTAGGTTTGAGGCAGCATTACACTGTGTTACATAGCGTTAAGGGGTGTAAATTCAGTGCCATGTAATACTGGTTTTTTTCAAAATTTCCTGAAATAATTTCTTTTATTTGATCTTATACTGAAACATTAAAATATTAAATTAAAAATAAATTAAAATTTTTGAATATAAATTGTTCAAAGAAATGAAAATATTTTTTCACTGATGTTATATTAACTGAAACTGTTAGATGGGCCTTTTGGAATGACAAGATTCCTACAAACATTTCACTTGTTTTGAATAAATGGATGTCAAAGTTTCACCTCTTTATCTATTCAGACATCTCTCAATGTAGGTAGTGATTTTTATTTACAGTTGCTATTTGTCCACATATTGCATCACGTATATATTCTACTTTTAGCAGAAGTTAGAGAGAACCATATCACATGAATAACTCATTTTCTTTAATTTTGTCAGTTGGAACCTTGTCATTCCTAAGGGTCGATATTATAAAGAAAATATTCAAAACAGATATATGGTATATTTCAAAATCAAATTAAAGTGGTACAGTAGACTCTTGCCCATGCATCATCTACAACAGCATGTGCATGCCTTGTGATCATAAATTTTCTTGCTTATGTGTCTTTCCTTCACTTAAAAATTGTCCCCAATCTTATTGTTAGTCAACTAATTTTGGCTTTTATTACTTGTATCATACATATTAATATATAACACAAATAAAATTAAACAGCATTATGTATTTAGAGGAATTTCAGTTGATTTACAGGTGTGTTACCAAAGGAAGAGGGGGTATTCAAAATACTGTAAATTTGCTTTACATAATTTATGGATGGCCTCTAATGTGACTCAAAGAAATGTATCAAAAAAAAGACATTGAAAAGACAAACTTATTTAATAAGTTTTGTATGATCGTAAATATTTGTTACACATTACTCACATAGTGCAAGATTAAGAACTCTTTGATTCAGTATTCATTTACAGAACCAAATTTAGAATTTCCGGAATTTTTAGAATGGTCCTTCAGACTCTAATGAACAGTGATGTGGAAACTGAGACCAAGTGTTATTTCAAATATAATTTTACTCTCATTTCTATAGTTGTATCTACATTTCAGTGACAATACACTTCAAGATTCAGTTATTAAATTTGTAATATTCATTAAAGGATGTCACAATATTATTAGTATTTGTAATTTAAAATATTTATTTTAAATGTTCATTATCTTTTTCTTTTTCTTACTCATAATCTCTCTCTTTACCTTATTCTGTTTTTACCTGTGATATCATTGAATTTTTTTCCCTGCTTGCTTTTATTCTTACTTCTTTTATCAGTGCTTTTATGTTAAAATCATCATATTATTTTGTCACCTCCTCATTACTTTTCCTCTGAGTTTTCTTCTCCTTACCATTGTGTCAGTATTGTCAGCATTGTGTGTGCATACTTATCCTTTCAGTATTCATTACGTTTTCATCTCTGAAAGGTTTAAAATAGGCTACTTGCTTTAAAATGTTCTGATTGAATTATATACTTTCTATTCAAAGATATGCCATAGTAATCATCATCGTAGTATAATCCTATCTATAAGCATCATCATCACCATCACAGACACCACCATCAAAAATTTTTCATATCAACAGAGATTAACAATAAGAAATGTAATGCAGATGCAATGTAATGCAATTGCAATATAATGCAATGGATATTGCTCTTTACTCAATGTTAATGGCATCATTTTTAGATTTCTTCAATAATTCAATATTAGTGCACTGTAAATATTAAAATTAATAACATAACATAACATTTATTATTTAATACTATCAAGAAAGCTTTGCTGCTAGATGATTTTTTCATGATTCCAACATTCAAAGGTTATCCAAATGTGAAGAAATATTGCTCAAAAAAATTTTAATTATATTTTTACATATTTAGTAATATTTCTTACGAATAATATCTGAAATGTTTCTTTTGCACTTTTATTCTTTTACATCTTTGCATTTATTTTAAAAGTTTAATTATTAAATCATTATTTAATTATTAAATCATCATCATCATCATCATCATCATCATCAATTTAATTATTAAATCATCATCATCATCATTATCAGCTTGAGAGGATTAGACTTGTTCAGTCTGTTCCAGCTCCTCAAAACTGCCCGCCTCATCTTCTCAGTGGTCTTCCCACATTTCTTCTCCCTTTCAGCTTGTTGTTCAAGGCAACTTTCACCATCCTTTCTTCGGGTATTCTTAATAAATAATTTTTCCATTTTTCTCTATATTCTTTAATAAAGTCATTCACACTTCAAACTTTTATTTTATTTCTAATTTTTTCACTTTTCTTGTGATCAAGAAGTGTACAACCTGTTATGGTTGGAAGAAACTTCATTTCAGCCGATTCTTATCTTCTAATTTGGTCTTTAGTTAATGTTCAACGTTCACTTCTGTATAACAGCATGGGCATTAAATAAATGATGCCATATATTTTTAATAGCCATTTATGTTAAGAATTATTTGTGAGTACTGTACCCTTCAGAAGTATTTGAAATAGAATTCACCAAGGTGTGTTTTGAAGGGAAACGTTAAATAAAAGGAAACAAAATTGGGGTTAAGCATGAATATAATATAAAGGTAGTTTTTTATCAAGACCTTGTTTCTTCAACAAGGCCTTTGTGAGCAGTAAAGTTGTATGTCATGTGTACAATGCTGGTAGAATCTATTTTTTTTCTTTCTTTTTCTTTCATTTGCTTAGAAAATTATTTTAATTTTTCTACCCAATATGATATACTTTCACTTGGGAATAACCATATATATGTTCAGTTTTATTGTTTTTCAATTGGGTATTAGGCAGATTACTTGTGTTATATTTTTTGAGCCGAAACTATGTTTTGAGAGATGTGAATGCAAATTTTTGAATTCAAGAGTCGTTTTACAAAATTGTTATTTGATTTTCAAATTATTATTGAAATAATTTTTTTCAGGTGTTCCTCATGGACATACTGGCCATGTCCGTTTTCTTACTTATGTGGAGACAGCCCCTTCTTCTAACAGTGATTCCCTTGTGGTTCGCCAAAGTATGCATCATCGCTTCTCTTTGAAAAATAAACCAGATCTTCTTGCCCACCAGAGTACTAGTACTTCTGGTGCCAAATTGCTGGTGATCTCAGGAGGTGATGGTTATGAAGACTTCCGAATGTCTAGTGTGTCTGAAGTTGTGGGTCGTGAAGATGCAACCAACCATTTGCTCCTGTGGCATGTATGAGTGTGTGAGAAATCTGAATCATCCTGATGAGTGTCTGCTAAACTTGAATATTATCTGTATATTCTGTGCAATTAGATTGATGAAAGACAATCCTCAAGAGCACTTGTCTAGTTTTTTTATTTTATTTTATACCTGAAATTTTTTGAATGTTTAGCAACACATGTCAATGTGTTTGTGTTGAATTCCTGCCAGCTGCAATGTTGAGTCCCAAATGTGTACATAGAATGTAAATGTGTAAATCATTTTTGTGTAATAATTTTTATTTTATATTTGAATATGTAAAATGACATTATCTGCCATACAAAATGTTGCCAATTAAGAATTTCTTGTGTTAGTGCATTTTGTTCCAAGATCACCATTGTATGTGCTAAATAAACTGGTTCACTCCATGAGTAGCATTTGATTTATTAGTAACTTTCTCTATCTTAGCTTAATCTTGATATGAACAGTATTAATTAAATCACAAAATATATTGTAATAGCACACAAGCTATGAGATAAAGTAATTACAATGAATATATAATTCATTCCATTGAGATTAGGCCAAGCAAGAGCAGGTTGTTTGCTTATCCTGAAACAAGTTACAAGATGAAATATTGTTATTTAGTCAACTGTTATCTATTACTCTGTTGAATGTTGAAACATATAATGCTGATGTTCTTGTAAATGTGGTTGCAAAAAATGGGAATGAAATCCTTTGCAGCTGGCAATATTTTTGGCAGTTATGTTTTGATAACTAGTCAATGACAGATATGTTAATGTAGTTGACATTCTGTTTGATTGCTGTTCATTCTTTTGAACACTTTAATGGTATTTGGTTTTGCATTGCATTCTTTTTTCTTTTGTGAGTACCAGCTCATCTCTCTGTTAACAGTTCGAGATTTGGCTTCTCACTTTGACAATATGTTTCTACAAACTTGTGATACAAGTGAATATATCATGTTGATATGTATGTTGTTTATTGTTATAAATGGCAAATGTAAACTAAATATACTTCTGACAGCTGTAAATAGTGCAAGTAGGAATACATTTATGGAATCAATATTCCCATGTAATGTGGGTCTATTATTATGTATACAATTACAGCTTGATATTAGGAAACATTTGTGGTGATGGTGTCATTAGGAACTGTTTTAGCCTTAATGTCATTCTGAAAAGTGAGATACCTAATTTTACTAAGCTCTACCCTGAAAGGGTGTATTCTTGGCCTATTTTTCTCAATCTCATGTATGTAACTTGACTTTGATATCAATACACCTTTAATGTGTGCCAGCAATGTGAATGGGATGGCTTTAAGATATATTTTCTTATGTTCCAAGTCACAATTTTTAAAAGACTGATGACGCATCAACGAAACTGATCAATTCACACATTCTGTATGATGCAAGCTTTGTGAGTGAGCGATCACTTGGGAGCACATTCTGAACCAGAGCTGAATGCAGGGCAAACATATAAGACTCAAGAGAAGTCCAACTTCACTGTCCTGTTTTAATTAGCTAAAGAAGCATGTAACTGATGCAGAAAATTTTATATTTTCATAGATTTATTGCTGGATGTCTAATTAATATTATAATGTTAAATATTTATTAATAAGTTTATGTGAACCAGCATAAATTAATGCTTGTCTCAGATTGAACATAGTAAGTTAATGTGGATACAAGTACAAGAATGCATTTTGATCCAGAAATGTCCCATCAAAATGAAAGGTAGCATATGCATTATAGATGCCTGACCATACATCAATGTTCATCTTCATAGGTGCTGCCTTCCCCCATAAATAGTGTGAAATTCACTACATTAAGTTTCTGTGTAATTAATTGATGACAAATATATTCTTTGGTGAAACCTGTGCAAATTTTGATTTAAAAGTATTCAGTCTACTTCATAAAAATCACCCAGAGGAATACGATTTCTTTAGAGATGGCATAGAATTATATTTTACTTCTGAATATACTAATGTGAATTAAAACGGTAAATATAATGGTACACATACTACACATAAGAGAACATTTCAAATGAGATTGTATATTTTCATTATAATTAAAAGTATTACAATAAATTAATAACAATTTAATTGTTCAAGTTCAGTCAAGTCATTTTGCCAAATATTTAACAAAGTTTTCATTATCAAAAATTAACTGAAAATTAAAATTTTTGAAGTTTTAGATGAACTGTTCATCTAGAATTAGTGCTTAACATATTATGACAGTTTTACTTGGCAATTAAGATTTTAAGTAAAATGGGTGTAACTAGAAAATGAAGTCATCTCTGGAGAAAACAATGAATACATATTTAATGAAAATAGTTTGTATGTGAATAGTGAAGTTTTGTACACATATATGTTTTCACTGTTACATATGAAAAGATTGGATTAGTGAAGTTTTGTGCTAGCAGGGTTGCTTAATTAATAAATAAATGCATTTTATCACAAGAAAAATAAATATGTACAGAAAAACTCACAAGTTTTACAGAGGAATGACTGGAGGAACTGTAAAATATTGCAATATTATTATCAAAACCAAATTCCTTATATAGAAATGTATCAATTTATCAAAGAAAATTCACGAAATATTGGCATTTTAGAATTTAAAAAAAACTAAACTTTCCTTTCAATTTCCTTTAGAATTATTCATTTTTCAAATTATTCATTAAAAGCGTTTTAACAATAATCATTCAACTAAATTGACCCAGTCAATTGTCATTTTAACTTAGACCATTGTACATGATGATTGGATCATGTTTTATCAAAGGGTGGTCAAACATCTCTTTTCAATTAAACAATGTTTAAAATTGTCTTGGTATCATGGTGCAGAGGGTGTGAAGTAGAAAATTTTGACAGCATGAAGAGATTGGAACATTGACAAGGTTTGCATTATTTTTGGAAGAATCAGATGTTTAATTCTTGGGCAGCCACAAGATGCTGGTGATGAGGCACAAACAAGTTATTTCTTCATATCAAATAGTTCTATTGATCACATCAAAGGTAAGAACATATTCATTGAACATCTTAATTTAGTTATGATGAAAATATAGGAAATTATAACATTACTTGGAAAACCCCTACAAAGTTTATAATTGCTTTGGTCTCAGTTTAGGAGCAATTGCCATTATCTACGATGTAATATTTTTTAAATTTAAAATTACATTTTCTTTGTTTAAAAATCTTACGAATAATAAATTCTTTAGAGATATTACATGATGTTTATATATTATAATTTTTGAGTTGAGGGAACAATAATATTCCTCTTTTTTTCTCATCAAAATATGACAATAGCATTCTAGCTACTGTGTAAGACATTCTTATACCATGAGAGCTAGCCACAAAGCAGTTATTATATCATAGTCTTGTATTTTCAATGAGAGGAATTCTTCTTACATTCTGAGCCTTAAGAATTAGCTTTAAACAATGTCAATAAAAAGTGCTGATCTTTGAAAATATTTCTGTTTATTGACAGTGTATGCATGCACTATGTACATGGGGCAAGAGGGGAGGGTGCAAGATTCCCCAAAAAATGTTTAAAGGTGCCAATATAATTGTCTTACTCCTAAAGATATATAAACATGGGATATTAAAGACAAAATTCCTGCATTTTAGTAATTTGTTGAAGTCTACACCTGTGTTGAAGTCATTAACTCAACTTGCTATTTTTCAATAATTAAAATTAACTAATTCATATTTACTTTAATACTTTGCAAATACTAATATTATGAGCCAAAAATTGCAAAATAATTGCTTTTTCGAATGCCTTTAGCGATTACGCCTAAATCGCCACCTGGCATTCAGGAATGAAAAAAACTTGCTGTTTCATTTAGGATGTCTCTGTATATTGAAGAAATAAAATTTGAAAATTAGTGCAATAAGCTGCAAATACGAGTTGACCAGATATGTGTTACAGGGGTACTAGAGGGTTAAGTAAATAAAAGTTTATTAGATAAGAGGAGCCTGAAATGTAGTTGCCCCCTTGTGTTATGCTGCGCACGACAATGATTGTCGAAACAAAGGGCGGGAAATAGCGCAGATCTGATTTATAAGCCGAATGAGATATTCATTTTTTCGTTGACATGAAATCTTCTGGCACTCATAATGTCAACCTTAGCGCAAAAAGTACGAAGGAGGGTTGTTATATTCTCTAATTAACATATTCTCCCGTATCGTAACAATCCAGAACTAGAGGTGCTACAGAATGTAGCGAATTTTGAAAGAAGAAAGTACTAAATACTGCGACCATTTAATGACATCATCGGTATAGCATACAACTTCACCCTTTGGCTACCTAATGAACAAATCGGCGACGACCGTGGCCTTTCAACCAGGGCGCGTGGAGGCGGCCCGGCGCGGCGCGGCGCCAGGCGCGGGCCAGCAGGCGCTCGACGACGAAGGCGGCGGTTGCGGCGGCGGCGCCCAGCGTCCACAGCAGCACGGCGCTCACCAGGTGCTCCGGGCGCAGCGGCCGCGGCCCCGCCCCCGCCTCCGGCTCCTCCGTCACGAACAGCCGCAGCACCTGCGCGCACACAGGCCCGGGGGGCGCCCGCCACTGTTTATATACAATTAGAGACTATACTGGTCATCGAAAAGGAAAATAGTGTGTATTTTTACAAAACAGTGATATACAATGAATTAGTTTACATTTGTATTGTATAATTTTTTAAAAGACTTAATAAGAAATAGCGTACTTCAGCTTCCGGGTCAATGACCCCCATCTCCATCAGGCTTTTGTCCAGTTTCCCTGATTCATTGAGAAATGCAGAGATGTTCCTTTGTTTTGCTTCTGGACGTAAATGTAGCTTTACTATGCGCACGTTTTGTTGAACTCTCCTTTTGCTTGTAATGGTAGGAGTAGAGGTAAAGTCGAGTTGCTATGTTGTTCGCAATGCAGAAAAATCATATTTGCCGTTTACCGTTGCAAATAAGTTTTCTATAACTCGGGAACGAAAATATCTAGTTTTTCAATCTCGCGTTTCTTTCTAATCTCGCACTTTACTGTGTTTTGACTAAATGAATCTAAATAAATCAATGTAAATTCGAGTATTCTTACCGGAAGAGGCGACTCAGGGCATCGACTGATGTCACTACAGTGCCTCTGACAGGGAGTCCCGAGTCCCGACGGGGGTTGGATTCTCCACACTAACTACATTACTAGGAAGAATTCAGTCTTTATCTGGAGGAGAATCCTAACGGCCGGATGCTCTGATCGGTATATAGCTTTCCGTGGTTCCACCGATCAACTTCAGGCGAAAGCCGGTGCAGTACCCTCCCCTACTCCATTCGCCAGAAGTTGATCGGAGAAATCACGGAAAATTATTGTTCAGAGCAGTCAGCCTTTAGAATTCTTCTTCAAACAGCGGCTGAATTCTCTGTAGGTAGTGTCAAACTTCCGCCACCGTCGGGATTCAAACCCTAGGAGCGCCGCAGTGGTAAGTCACTGCCTAGAGGCAACTCAGCGGGAATATACTATTATCTTCATCATCATCATCATCATCATCATCATCGCCATCATAATCTGTTGTTGTTAATATTTATTATTATTATTATTATTATTATTATTATTATTATTATTATTATTATTATTATTATTATTATTATATGCGCATCGGCCATTTATGACCACGCTACACGTTATATTCCGAGGCCCAGTCATATTTATCCCAGATCCCTTCGTAAGACAAGGTTGTTAAGCCTTGAATTATGAATTATGGGGTGATAGGATGATAATGATGATGATAAGGGGTGAAGAGACAATCACAAATACGAACATGCCTACGCAGGACTCTAACCTGCAGTCTCCTCGCCGCAGACGACGGCTACCGCAACTGTCTGCGCCATAGGGGCTGTCTTTCCTTTATTTGTCCCCGCCAGTGGCAGATGCCCGGTACTCGTGGAAAATTAAGTAAGAAATTGCCCCGATACATTTTGGATGGTGATGTTCCGGTATCAACCCGGAAAGTTGGTAGTTCTGAGCAGGAGCAGGGCCGAGGGAGGTCGGGTCCACCCAGCCTCAAGTGGGTGGTTGTTCAGGAGGAGCATTGCGTACTTAAACTCTAGCCTGACAGTGCCTTAGAGCAAAATGTAAGAGGTGAGGATAGCCCTAAAAGGCAGGAACCCGCCGGGTAGGTAAATTTTCCTCTGGTAGGAAACTAAGACCCGAATTACTCGCTACGTTTTGACGAACGATTGAAGAGTTTCAGCGAACGCGCGCATGCACAGTGTTGCTTACGGTGTCTCAGAAACCACACTACACATGCTGGATCTCCGGAATCGTTCTTCAAAAGGAAGCGATAAACTCGGATCTTGGTGCATGGAATAGTGTTGTGCCCACGCGCTTGCAGAACATTGCTCACGACTGAAGGAAGCGTACCTGAGGGTCTCCGTACCGGCGCAGCACGCGCTGCTGCCACAGCGCCAGCAGCCCGCCCTCCACCAGCCGCCCCTGCACCTCGCGGAAGGCGGCCGTCAGCGGCGAGCGCCGCCGCAGCGCCAGCGCTGCGCAGGCACAGCGACGCGCGCAGTGAGCGCAGCTCGCGGAGCCCGCGCGCACCACCCCCTCTTCGCAAGGGGCGCGTCTGCTTGCAAAGCGTTGGTTTCAATGGAAGTATTCACGCGAGCGACGCTAAGGCCTCTAATTAATTTCACTGAAGAGCAAAAAAAGGTACAGCCATGCGTATTAAAATAAAGAGATCTGGAACTAATTAGAATACGGCTCTTCGTAACGATTATATATGACTGGCAACTACTCTATATGACATATATGACTGGCACACTTGTTAGATCGGTTACTGTTGTTACAATGCCGGTTTATCACGATTTAAGTGAGTTTGAACGGTGTGTTATATTTGGCGCAAGAGAGAAGGGACATAGCATCTCCGAGGTGAAATTTAGATTTTCCCTTACATCCATTTCACGAGTATACTGGGAATATCGGAAACCCGATAAAACATCAAACCCCCGGCATCGCTGCGGCCGCAAAAAGATCGTGCAAGAACAGAACCAACGACGACTCAGGAGAATCACCACACGTGACAGACGTGCAATCCGTCTGTAAATTGCTGCAGATTTCAATGCTGGGCCATGAACAAGTCTGAGCGTTCGAACCATTGAAAGAGACATTATAGATATGGGGTTTCCGAGCCGAAGGACCCAACGTATACCCTTGATGACTGCACGACACATAGCTTTACGCTTCGCCTGGGCCCGTCATCACTGATATTGGACTGTTGATGACTAGAAAGACGTTGCGTGGTCTATCGAGTCTAGTTTCACATTGTTTCGAGCGGATGAACTTGTACGAACGAAGTATGGCGACAACCTCATGCATCTATGGACCCTGCAACAGGGGACTGTTGAAGCTGATGGAGACTCTGTGATGGTATAGGGAGTGTGCATTTGGAGTTATATGATACCCCCGATACGTCTAGATACGAATCTGACAGGTGACACGTATGTAAGCATCCTGTCTGAACACCTGCACCCAGTCATGTCCATTGTGCATCCAGACGGACTTGGACAATTCCATCAGGGCAAAGCGACAGCCCAGACGTCCAGATTTGCTAGAGTGTCTACAGAAACACTCTTCTGAATTTAAACACTTCCACTGACCACCAAAATCTCCATACATGAACTTTTTTGAACATATCTGAGATGCCTTGCAACCTGCTGTTCAGAAGAGATCGCCACCCCCTAGTACTCTTACGAGTTTATGGACAGCCCTGCAGGATTCATGGTGTCAATTACTTCCAGCACTACTTTGGACATTAGTCGAGTCCATGCCACGTCGTGCTGCGGCACGTCTGCGTGCTCGCGGAGCCCTACACGATATTAGGGAGTTGTACCAGTTTTTTGGCTCTTCAGTGTATTATAGGGCGCATGTCATTTCCCAGGTGTGATAATGCCAAATGAAGATTCGATGTGGAGATAATGTTATCATATGTGATTTTAAGTGCAGTCAAATGTGGCGATGAAATTTAGAAGACAGTATTGTAACACACATTCAACATTAATGAAATTATGAAGTATGTTGATTTCAAATGACCACATTGGCCAGTACCCTTGAATGAGAGAAATAAATAATAAGTGCCTTTAAAGCAGAACAATATTAATATAGTTTTTTACGAATAGGGTAAATCTCCAAATAAACTTTATTTACTTCAAAGTTTCCTTTATTTATTATTTTTTCACATTAACGAATACTTGTTGATTACCCGGTGTTTACATTTATTTATCACAATAGTCAAATTAAGCAGCCCCCCCCCCACACACACATACACTTTGCACCTCGCCTCCACCCCCCATGCCTTATCCAGCCAGCCATGGCCGCCCTGCCTACAACTCTTGCCCCGCCCATCCAGACCCTTCTGCCTTCTTTATCTGTTCCTCCCGCTCATCATGCTTCGTTCGTCTCACACACTATCTGACATGCCTTGACCGTCCTGCCAACACGTGCCATTTCTCCCTTTCGCCTATTCTGCCTCGCCCGTTCCTTGCTGTTCTTCCGTCCCTCCCGTTCCGCCAGCACTGCCCGCTCCGTCCGGTCCTGTTCTGCCCCACCTCACGTCAGAAATAATGAACCGCAAATGGATTAGGGATTGAATTTAAGTGAACATTAAAAAAATTGAAGTAGCAGTTTTTAATATCACTGCGCTATTTTTCATTATCGGTTCCTCGAAATTATTCGTACCGAATTTGAGAGCAATCACTCCAGAGGTTCTAAAGTTTTTGTAGCACACGCAAACATGCACTCACTTTCAGGCAATAGGAGCACGAAGCTGTGGAAAGCGGGGGGGGGGGGGACCAAAAAAGTCATATCTTCGGAACCGTTGGGGATATCACGGTAAAACAAAAACTAAGTTGGTACCATGAGTAGGGTCTACAATATGTTTAAAATTTATGTTGATAGATAAAGTAGTATTGAGTTAAATCAGTTCGTACAGCCGGGCAGACAGACATACTAACAACAATTTCATTGACATGAAATTCCCTTTAGTAATCGAATAATTGTGGACACTTCAGATTTATTTATCTGTATTTTTTGGTCGCTAATTGGCCATCCTAGGGTCACGCGAACGATCCACTTGTTTCCACAGACGCCCAATCATATTCGTCCGTAGGTAAGTGCACGTGACCTTTTTTTGGGGGGGGGGGATTAGCACTTTTATACCAAATCCATTTCTACGCTCCACGGTTCTTAACCTTGAGAGATGAAGTACAAGTGATGATAATGATGATTATGATGAAGAAGAAGAAGAAGAAGAAGAAGAAGAAGAAGAAGAAGAAGAAGAAGAAGAAGAAGAAGAAGAAGAAGAAGAAGGTGAAGAAACAATCACAATCAGACACAAACACACACAATCATGCCCGAGGTGGGACCCGAACACACGATCCTTCCATCCGAGATCCCCGCGGACCTACTGCATTAGCGATCTCAGCTATCCGGATCGGCTATCTGCGCTTATTATTCATATTTATTTTTTATTACATTTCAAGAGGATTGCATGGTTTAGCTATTACAACTTGGCCACATTAATTGATGGCTTAAAACTAACTTATAAATAGTTTCTTACAGCTAATGCATTGACTGAGGAAACTTATTGAAGCACTTCTGTTTATTCTATTTCGGAGAACAATTTAGGAAGTACACGGAATGGATACTTGTTTTTTATTATTGTGTTGTGGGCTGCGTTTCTGTACAGTGTGAATTCGGATAGAGACGGTTTTTGGTTTATATGCAAGTTAGAGGAGAGGTATGCGATATGATGGGTTAATTGCTCTTGGTTAAGTTCTTTATTTATTTGTTGTTCAGTCCCTTATTTTAAATTATGGACAACCACAATGATTGTTATGGATGTTCATAATTTAAAATAAGGGACTGAACAACAAATAAATAGAATTATATTGTGACAACCATTTTAAAACTCAATCTTAAATTCTTTATGTATTTGATCGCAACAATGTATTATTTGAATTACATTTATGTAGAAAGGAGAGGCCCTGATCAGAGTTATAATTGCCAACAAGTTATTTGTTTCTTACAAAGGTTCATTGAAGGGAAACGGCAAAACCTCAAAACAAACTGCCACCTAGCGCTTATAGTTTTAATCATTCTTCCATAAAGTACATGTCTAACCCGCCTGATGGGAGTAATGTAGATTCCCAGACCTACATCGATAGACCTCGTTCGCGGATGCGCGCTTTACGTTTCAACATTACAACGAGATGGCAGCAGTTGCACCGAGCACACAGTTGATCTCAATGTTTTCTGTCACTCTTTTGCTTTCCTTTCCCACTAATATTTCTCTTTTTCTGGGAGATTTAATTCTAGCATTTACGTTAGGATTTCGCAAATCCCCTTAGTAGGTACACAAAATGTCGAAGGCTTTAAGAACCTAGTACAAATGAATATTCTGTCTGCTCTTTAGCACATCAGGTGCTTTTAATAAAAACATAGCACTACTTCGAATAATATAATATCAATAATATAATATATCAGAAATGTTATACAAAGGTAGTATTTAAAAATTTTTGACATGCATAATAATATTCCAGAGTATGTGAGAAATACGGAGAATATTTATAGCGAGAAAAAGCATATTTGTTTTTGTAACTCGAAGCATATTTTTGTCAAGACATGTACAAACAGTATGTCGGCAAATTATATATCTAATAAGAATACCCGTTGTAACTTCCCTTAACAGTGAAACACATCACATTTCTTTCGTCTCGTAAGTCGTACTAGTAAGGTTACAAACAAAATATTTAAATATGAGTCGCATGGAATTATTCAGTAAAAGAATAAAACAAATATAGTTGACCCACGATGACAAACTTATGGCTGTCAAAACCTGCGAAATTAGCTACGAAAAATACAAGACAATTTGCAAGAATTTAAGGGAGATCTGAAATTAATAATGTAATGAATAATAGTTACAATGACAATAATTTTCTTAATGACGATTGTGATAATGAACACCACAAAAACACCATCTCTGCACGGATAAAAATAAACCTTCTAGACCGACGTTTCAACCGCTTGGCCAAGAAAACTCTCACAGGGCCCTTAACCCCTCCACTCACAGGTCGTAAATACCTCTGAAGTGTTGCTTTATTTTCGAGAGACCAAGGGACACCTTTGAACCCGGAGACGACAGCAACAGGAAATTACTTGAACCAAATCACCAATAAGACTAGCTGTTAAACATCCGCTTCAGTTGCAAGTGGTTCTCTTGAGAGCTTTTCACTTTTGGAAGCCAGATTGTGTGTAATATTGTAGTTGCAGAGTAATGAAATGGATCGCAGTCGCTAGTACTTTGCAAGCACTACCATTTCACGATTATTTCATTACAAAAACCATATGCATAAATGTCATTATTTAAAGTAATTATAATTATATAAAGTAAAAATGATCGTTTCTTACAAATTTAATTGAGGAATTTCATGTCAGACACGAATAATTAAGACGAAAAGACTCTTTGACTATCAGTTGGGCCAATAGTGGTTTCGGAAGAAGAAACTAAAGCGCAAGTGATATTGTCATGAATGGCGATCTGAATGTGTGAAAAAAAGAAAGGAGACGACTGTTCAGAATATAGGATGAGTGATCATGTATCAACATCTGCAGTACAGCAATTTTATATACTACAGATATTTCGGTAAGTAGTAGTCTCGACTGAGAGTTATTATTTCACCTTAGCATTGACTGGCGAGCGCACGACGTAGAAATAAAGAATACTGGCCGTTTACCCAGCGTTTCCCCGGTATATATCACTATTACCTATAAGAATAACCATCCGAACTAAATTTACCAGCACATTTGATGGTTCGGATGTAAAATACGAAAGCATACACATATAGATGTTTTCGAGATATAGCTAAGTGAACATTTTGGTGAAAAAGAGCGAATTGGTAAAAGAGGAGGTTTAAGTGATGTTTATAAAAAATACAATCAATCGTAGGTCAGTTACGAGCCATACATTCACCTATTTCAGTAACGCACTGCATGAAAAACAGATGGCAAGAATGAAAAATTATAAAAGTATGTAATTGATATCCTCTTTCATGCTTGAAATCTTAATTTATTAACACTTCACATTCGTTTATAATTCGGAAAGCCTAGTGAAGTGGTTGGAAAAGTGGATCTGTCACTCTCAGCCTGAACCTATAAGCCTATATGTACCTCCACAGATCTTCGTCGCCGCGCTACCATCGCCGGGAGGCGCGAAGCTATTGGCTGTGAACCCTCCTCTTCTGTCAGGGCATGCGGTCGGTTGTAAAGCCTTCGAACGTCGAGATTAATGTCTCGACGATTTCTCACGACGAAAAGACATGTTGTGTGAAGGCGCGAGATGAAGGCTCTCCGCGGCGTGGACGAAGCCACTCCGGAGATTGCAGACGCACTCGGTTCGATTTTAAAGATGATAAATCGATTGGATTTACAGAAGAATAAAATAAGAACAGGATAAGAATTTAAGATCATGAGAAGAAAATAAGAACAGAAGACGAAAATAAGAACAATATAGGTATTTAAGAACAGAAGAAGACAATAATAACAGGAGAAGAAAATAAAAATAGGGTAAGGAATGGCCGGAGAAGAAGGGGTGAAGAAGGGACGATGAAAAAACATCAATATGCATGAAGATGTGCAGACATTTTTCTCTTCGGGACGTGGATACTACGTAAATGTTAACATACTCCTAACAAAGGAAACATGCGTTTAATTGCAGTTTAGAAGTATTTTTAAGAATTCGAACAACCTTATATCGAAGATTGTATATTTCAGATCCAACGCCGTTCGAAAAACCTCTGTTTTCCCGTCAGGGGTCAGCTTCAATGGAGTTATACCCAACTCCCCGCCTGGCATTGCGTCCGTTTCCTCTCGCCCGTCCTTCCCAGGCGTCCCCCATTCCCTCACCATTTCCCTTCTCACTGAAGTTCGCCAGGACTGGGCATTTTGTTGAGTTGATTCTGGAATCTACATATGCGTATTTTGCTTTTAATAATAATATAGGCATCAGGTTGGATTCACGGTATATTCTGGTTTGTCATCTTTCACCTCTTTCTGTCGGGGTATCATGGGATATCTGTAGAATAACTGCATCTTAAAGCAGTGTATCCCCTCCCCTTTCACACTCACTTCAACTAACACGCACTACACAAGCACACATGCCGGGAAACCGTTAGGGAGCTTAGTGCTTGTCCCGACTGGCGCGGCGCCCCGCTGGTGGGAGATACCTGGTTGAGGAAACCTCCGCTACCCGTCCGCAGGTCGGCGCCGGATGTCGCCATACAGTGAGGATAAGATCATCGCCACCTCAAAGCAAAAACATGTACTACACTCACGATACTAATGACTGTTAGTTGACGTGTCTGGAATCAATAAAATAAACAACGAATCAATTAAAGCTGTGGATTTTAAACCACTAGTATGCATTCGTTTTATTGACAATATAATTTCCATTATTCATAAAGATGAAATTAAAGTTATACGTTACCTATTTTAATAACTGTTATATACTTTGAGTCAACAGAGTGTTGTTCAGAAACTTGCAATATTTACATTATTTAAACTGTTTTGCTTCCCCTGATAGTTCAAATTATTTTCAAAATGTTTTTACTGGGAGAAGTGGTTCAGGGCATCAATTGATGTCACTGCAGTATCTCTGACCGGGAGGTCCCAGGGTTCTAGTTCCGATGGTGGCAGTAGTTTTCGACCCTAGCTAAATAGCTAGGTCAAGTACTGTCGCTGTAAGGAGAGAATTTTGAGAATTCTAGCAGCCGGCTACTTTGTTCGGTAATTTTCCGATTAACACTAGGCGAATGCCGGAGCAGTACCCTAACAGTCCAGCAGTAACCAAACGGACCTTTCGGGCGGATCTTTCCTTCCTCTTCCTTTCTCTACCATCACATCTCACTAACACACATTTACCCCAGCATGTACTGCACTACCATATATGCAGGGAGACCGGCCGGGAGCTTACATCTTGTCCAGGATGGAGCGGTGCCCTGCTTGAGAGAGATACCTGGTTGGAGAAAACTCCGCTTGCCAACGGTAGGTCGGCGTTGGATCTCACCGTTTAGCGGAGGAAGATCACCGCCATCGACCAAGAAAAGAGCATGCACTTCACTTACGGGATTAACGACTTTAGCAATTGACGTGACTGGAATAAATAATTAATCAATTCTAGTTACAAAAGTAAATGCGTTTTAATAATTTAATGTCTTATTATGAATAGGCAACCAGAAAGAAATTTACAACTTTATTGCTCTTACGTGTGTCTTGGGGGTGGTAAATGGAAATGGAAAGCGTTGCGCGGAAACTGTTTACAATGTTTGAGATGCCAGTTAAAGAACTCTCAGAATTCTCATGCCGTTCAGAGTGGCCTTTAGTTAGTGACTTTGTGAGAAGAGGCAGGGAGACGAATGCACAGGAATTTCACTTCCCATCTAGTGGCCTTTTAAATAAACTGTCTCGGTAGACAAATTCGTAACAGTTTTACTGTCAAGACTGACAAGGACCTCTAAGAAGTAACTTCCATCGATTCTTTTCCACTCTCTTTCACTGTTTAATTAAAACTCTAATTGCTAGAGAAGTAATAATAAATGAGAGCAAAATTAGCCCAAAATATAAATTACTAGCTTAAGAAGCTCGCTATTGCTCCGACGTGTATTTTTCAAATCATCTGCTTGACAGCTGGCCTACATGGCATTGGCCGGGTTTTGCGTAAATATGCTTCATACTTACGCCAATACCTGCGCTTTCTCCGAGGGTTTAACCGGAAACACATGAAGTATAATCAAATTTACAATTTTTTTTGCATATATATATGTTAAACTTTTTTATCACATTGAAGAGCCCCGCGTTGCTTCGGTATTCACTTATCACAATTATTAGATATGAATTCTATTTATTTCCGCCATGTTCTCCCACTTTTTAACTATTCTAGGACACATCCCCTCTCTCGATCTTGCCTTGTCATGTCCACACCCAAAACCTCGGTATACTTCAAGGTTTCCAGAGGGATGCTTCGTACGAACATCCGTCGTTAGACGGCTATAAATGGAGCCAATAAGAAAACTTCAACTTTTCCAAGAGAGAAAATTGAATTTACATTATAATTATATGAAATGGAATGTTTTTTAGGTAGAAATGCTATGAAATGCTTGATTACTTTCACTTTTTGTGAACATTGTTAATAATTTTGTTAATAATTTAATTTAATTTTTTGTTAATAATTTATGTCGACCGTATACTGTTTGTAAGATATTTCTTAATTTAAAAAAAAATAGTTATGACTATTCTTATGACTACAGAAGAAGGGAGGAATATTTTAAGGGATAAAATAATTATTTTAAAATGAGATCATTTTATTTATCACTTTATCATTTCAGATTTAAATGTTTTTGGATGATTGTAGCTAAACTTAAATGCAAGATTCATTGATAGGGTCCACCTCAGCAAGTAACCTGACAACTTCCACCAGATTTTCTACGCTAACCTCTTATAAGTCTAGTGTTTTTGTTTCCGGTTCTTGTATTCGCAAATACATTTCTTTGGTAAACCCTCATACATGCACTCTGTTGGTTTAAAACAGGGTCGGATCCAGCCGATCACTTTGGAGGGGGCCATCGTATTTTTTTGTTACATAATAAACAAATTTGTTACTATATATTGTATATTATTTATTTATTAGAGATATGATGCTATGCAATATTATTGTTTAAATATGTATGTAATTCGAACATAAATTAATATTTAAATCAATTTTGCCAAAAAGGGAGGATAAAACGAAAACTCTAAGCCTTTGGGGGTGGGGGGGTGGGGGACAGGCCCCAATGACTCCCCTGGATTCGCCAGTGGTTTGAAACCAGTGCAACAATGTGCTGGTAGTGATATCGTACTCCCAAAGATGACTAATTTTTAATTGCTTGTTCTAAAATTAACTGCATGTACTACCAATGAGATATTATTAATGTTGTGTACTAAAAAGACGCTATGACTTTTAGAACACACTCTATACTAGAGGTCTAAAAGCTAACATTACTTACTTCTCAAAGTAAATTTCAACGAATTAACAAATGATTAATTAAAAATCGTGTAGAATGTAAAAAACTAAAAAATCAAACTTCCTGTCAACATTGTTGTGGTTGCTTTTTAAAATTTCGGCGTAACTTGAAAACCCGCCCAAAAAGAGCACATGTTTTGATGCATTTCCGCCCATTGAGTGGTATTCCGCGAAGTCAATTTTTGTCAATTTTTGAGAGAGAGCCGTTTTTCAGCCCAAAAGTGTAATTCTACTCAATCTGGAAATCCTGGTCTACTTCACTTACTTTCTAACTAAAATAATTAATACTTCAATTTTTAAGACCACTTATAATTGTTATGTCCCTGATTTATTTTTGGATCAATCAGTCTGTCATCAATTATATCAAATTTGCTTTCACCATTGCATTTGGTTAATGACAAAGTGGTTGATTAAAAAAAATCAGGGAAAATAGTTATAAGTTGTCTAAAAATTAATTATTATGATAGTATGAAAAATAAAGACACAACTTTTCAATGACTATATTATTAAAGTTAGTTAAGACATTATACTAAAAGAAATATATAATACCCTTTAATAACCCTTTTATGGATACCGGCAAAACAAGGTAAAGCAGAACTGTTATATTAGTTAACAAAGAAAAGAAGGAGAAAAAGTAGGAAAAGGAAAGAAGAATCCAAAATATTTTAGGCATGTATAAAGTATGCATGCATCTTTTTTATTGCCAAGATCTAGTTCATTTTTCTTTCGGTTCAAATAATTTTTTATTCAATAAATTTAGTTCCCGCCATTTGGCGGTACAGAATTGGCTATTAAATCACTGTTATTTGAAACAGGAACACCCGTCTAAAAACCCAAAGATATCCCGACCCAACGAGGCCCCAGGGAGTCAAAGCGTAACCACCGAGACCTAGGTGATTACGCTCAAAGTTGCAGAAAGTATTACAATTAAATTTCACTCCGTCGATTTGGTCGCTCTTTAAAGTGTTTTTAGAATTAATGGCCTGGCGCCCACGTTTTTTAAAATTACACGTTATATTACGTATTTTGTCGCTTTGTTGCGTCCCAAGCTCACACGTGTTGAATAAAGGGTAGATTTCATAGTCGCCCAACGTGATTGTCAGTGGAGAGTGGCGGTGGATGCATTACACGATCTAAAAGTTGATAACAAGAGGGCGAGGCTGTGGAATTTTGTCAACGACTTGCTACTATGAAGACTACTTCCACTACACGAGGTTAAAACAAAAATTAAGTTTATCGAAACTGAGTTCGAAGTCTGTTATCCATTTCGTCTTCGAGATTTTCTAACCCCTTTGCCTGTAGATGGTGATTGGAGGTTCATTCGGGTTCGCTACCACACATAATGCCAATAAGTACATCCAGATTACAATATTTATTTGTAAAGTTGAACAAAATTGATCGCCAATAGGCTCACAGGAAGTTAACTCTTGATATGATTTTGTTTAATGTATCAGACATTTTGAGTATATACCACTATACAAACTGAATGTACAAATGTGTTGGCAAATTAAAAATCAGTCTTTACAAACGTAAAAATAATTCGTGTTGGTTATATAATTAGTAAAATTGAATTATGCTCAGGCTAAATTGATCTCTATGCAACATAAAATGAAAACTTGGAAATAATTAAGTTAAATACTTTATGAGATTGATATTTTCACAGTTTTGCTATTAATTTGTTTCTTTGCATGTGAGAGTAATGAACTTTGCTGTATCAAATTCTTACAGTTTTGGTGCAAAAATGTACTGAAATATAAAAAGTATTAGCCGATACCTCCACCAAAAATTACCGGGAGACATCCGGGCGCATCACGTGGGTGGGATTTGTTTATTATTCGTACAATTATTTTTTGTAATCTAAAAGCCTGGGAGCCAAAAGATGTATTTCTCCAGAATATTATGTCATATTTCAGGCAGGAATGAACATTCGCGAAATATACACAACGAGCAGTGTGTAGGCTGACTGAATTTGAAAGAATTCTGAAAGCGTAGCATGAAGAACTTAATTTAGTGTTCAATTCATTTAATATTCACGTTAATATTTCACCTCAAAATTTGGAAATTTACTGTAATTAGCGTGAAACACGTCATGGCTGAAATCAAAATTAGTTCATTCGCAAAGGAAAAAATAAAAAAAAGTATTGTAATGTTCCAGAGAGACAGAGAGCGAGAGAGAAAACGCTCATTACGTGCACGTCAATCACTATCGTGCGTTACGCACATTTCGCAACTCGCTTCCCCCCCCCCGGGGACTCGAATGAAAAGACAATGAAACAAATTTTTGCCTCGCGTGCATTTGAAGTCATAAATGATAAATGATGGGCGTGGCCGTTGTTTTGAGGATGCGTTCATAATGAAACGCGAGAGACAAAAAATCTCAGCGAAAGGAAAGGGGAGAAAAAGTAGTACGCTACAATGCACCTCCGAAACGCAGCGTCTGAAGCCAATTTGTGTGCAGGCATTTGTTTAACGAAGGCTTTAGAAGCGGAATATAGTACGTTTGAGTTTAGGAAAAAGAAGTTGCATGTTACAGTAAAGGAAGAAAAGCAGTAGGTTAGCTGCATTTTAGTGCTGCAGAGATATTGTCAATTGAAAAGAGTACAGTACAGATTCTGTGGTCGGGAAAAATCACCAGCGAATAAAGTGTCTGATTTATTACGTTGTAATTTACAGGTTGATTTGACACCTAGTACTTGATTTTAAAATATAATAAAAATAGTTTTACAAACGAAATAATTAATCAATATTTATGGTTGTTCAATGCAGAATTACTTATTAAAATCATACATACTGGGAAAGGGACCAATATTTAATCCTAACGATTTATTTCATTAATTTAAGTTTTTTAAAAGATTTACTATTTTCATGCATATTAGTTCACTTTTAGCTAATAATTATTTCTAAAATACTTTACCATTTATGTAATCCATCTTAGTAGATTATTGCGCAAAATTTGGCAAAATGAAATTGTTAGTGATAAACATATTGAGTAAATGCCTGATATACCCCCCTACTGAAAGCTCGGTATTGATGCACTAAAAAATAAACTTAGTTTATATTCATTATTATGCATAGTTTTAATCTAGTGGAATACAAATAGAAATTTGACCTTCCTGGAATTGCTAAAAGTGATTTAAATCTTCATTAGAAGATTGGGAATTTTTTTGGTCCAGGATATAGATATGATTTTATGATATTCACGTAAATAATGGAAGGCACAAATAGTATATTGTAATTAGTTTCTACTCCTGTGCGTTGAGACTGACTATCGGCTTCATTGGAAAATCGCGGAGGAAAAATATTTCTAGAATAAAGAATTGTGACATTTACGAGCAGAATTGACGGACATTATTAGACATCAATTTCTGTCAGAAATAGCACAGAAAATAAAGAAACCGTGGGCAAAGCATTGACTGAAGTTCCCTATGGTTCATAATTAGTCTCAGGTGGTGCGTTCTTTATAAATCACGCAGCTGGCCTGATGTCATGACTCATGAGAAGTATCGTACGTACACAGATTTCGTTTACAACTACCTACGTTTTTTCTACAAAATCTATCTTGTTCTTGCCTTCTAAAATCCTTTCATAAGAGGGAATCAATGCTAAATTCTTTTGAAAGTCATAAAGTTAGTATCAATTTTCAAATACACTACTGTAAACAGGTAATTATATTCTAATTAACCCAATTTAACAATTAATTTATTTAAACAACTTAAAAACTCAAAAATATTTCTAGTATTTAGTTAGCAAAAACTTCTACTGAAAATTTTCAAACACTATGGGAGAAGGATGTAGGGAGAAATCGCTTCAACAAAACATTCTATTTTCGATTTTTGGATTTTTGATTTAAGGTTTGGTTGAGATTTGATTGATTGGATTTAAGGATTTTTGAGATGTAACTTCATTCACACTTCAGAATGTAAGCCTATTGGTACTGCTAAAAGATGTTTAAGGTAGATGGAGATTGCAAGGCACATACAGGCAGTTTTCTATCTGAAAATCAGGAGGTTTCTATGGAAAGATGAGACACACATAATTCGGCTAGATTAAAAACGTTTGACCTCAAATTTAGTAAACATGTCGAAATAAGATCGAGTTGTGCCGTTCCGGGGATCATCAAGACATTACTTTTGGGGGTACTTGATTTGAAGCCCTTGTGATATTGTGAGAATTTTCTAAAATATGACTGCAAATTTTTCTTTATTTTCTTTGCTTGAATAGATAGGAAAGTGCATTTATAAATACGTTATTTGGAATGTCATTAACTCATCTCAAATTTTGAATATGGCAAAACTTCATTTTTCGGACGTATCCTTCAACTCCAATATTAAAGTCACAGACTATTTTCGCAGTGCAATTGACCACTAAATTTTAGGTTTATAAATAATGTTATGAACAATTTTTGGAAAATATGAGAATTTGTTAAAGACTTAAAAATATGAAAAAATTAGAAGGAAATTGGGACATTTTCCAAAAATGTGTGAACAAGAATTTCACAAAAACAACCATGGAAGAGAGAAGAGTTGTCACCATCAGCACGTTCACTATTCATTTCAATATTCAAATCATGCATTTACTAACACTTGAAGGAGAAAGTTACTTTCCTACTAGTTTCAAAGTTATTCTTCACAAATTTAACCATGTTGAAAAACTCAATATTTTAGTAATCTACAATGAATATAACAGTTTTGTTTAAAATTCTCGATGCTAGTTATTCTGTCTTTGATTAAAAATTGTAACTGAATGTTACAACTGTTCGTAAGTTTTCATTCCATTTAAGTATAGAAAGATCATACAATTATTTTTATGGCGTTTTATATTGTTTTCATTTTTTGTAACTCAAAAAGAATCACTTGTAATGGTTTGATGAAGTACGCTCATTGAATTGATTGTGAATAGAACATTGCATTTATTTTTTACAAATACTATTTCATCAACCGTTTTTACATATTCCACTTCCCAGTGAATTCTAGATTGTATTTTGTCTTTCAATATCGCCTCTCTTCGTCAAAACTAAAAATACATCGTTGTTGACCTATGGAAGTATTCTTCTTTGAAACAGTGTACTGATATCTTAATACAGAATTTGACAATTTAATCCTTATTTTATATTGGCATTTAGCATTTCATTACATTATCGTATCATTGTTCAATGATTGTGTTTTAATAAACTTTAATTGTAGTATTATATTTTACTGAATGTATGTAAGTCGTTCATATTTCCATGAAGAGGGCGATATCAATGAATTACAAAATTTAATTTTTTACATTAATTGAAAAAATTACATTTTTTCCTTATTAAGTATAAAACATTTTTCATTATGATGTGTATTAAATTAATACAGAGAAGTATATTCTGGAACTCTTTATAAAATATTTTAATGTAATTGTAAATTTTTGTGTACATGTGTTTGATCATCTGGAGGATGCGTAGATGACTAATAAATTTAAAAAATTAAAATATGATATTGTGCAGTGCACTTGTATTATCTCAAATATGTTCCACACTTTCCGCACTAATACAAGAACCATGAATTACAAATTGGACACAAAGGCAGCTTAATTTTGAACAAAACGTTAATTTTTGAGGCAAACAAAAAGTAAAACGAAAGAAATCGAAGGAAAGGGGAGCCTCTTTTGGGGTTGCTTGACCCCTAAAGATTAGGGAGCTTTTGCACGGGGAAGCGATACAGCAAACGTCGGCACTATCCATCTTCTGCGCATGTGCAATTCGAGTTTCGCAAGACTTCTGCGCATGCGCAGAAGCATCGAGATTGCAGTCGATTGCCGTATGCAAAAAGTGCCTCCTCTGGTCCATTGCGCCGCAAATCGAGTGGCTTTCTGTACATTTTATCCGACTTTAGCCAATGAACTTCAGGCACCAGTTTGCGTAACAATTATAGCGGGAATTTCAAATGCAGCAAGCTATCAAAATTATCACCGTGTTACAAGTCATTGAAACATATATGGAGCATTTCTTTTAAGTATTGCATCTTGTACACCTTCATCGGGTTTGATTAGTCACTTTATTTTGTTGAAAATTGTCACTTTGTGCCACCTTGAAAATGTTTCTCAACACTTGTCGCCCTCCTTGCAACATGGCGACTAGTGTCCGGTCTAGCGTTTCAAACGAAGTGCCGCTGTGGTCACGTGGTTCGTGACGCAAACTGGTGCTGCACAGAACGAGCAAAAATCGGTGCGCCGGAGTAAAGGCCCATTCACAATGCAAACATAAACATAAGAATGGCGTTTACATAAATGTTAGGACTACGTCCATAAGCGGACTCATTCACAATGCGTTTGCATAAGCATAACACGTAAGACGTTAAGTTAAAAGCTTGCAAGCTTCAAGCTTCTGTGCTTATGCTTAAGTAAGGCATAAGAAATGAACCAATTACAGTACGTTAACTCAAAATAGAGAATCGAAAGAGGAGGGAAGACGATAGACGAACTAACGCCATATGGGTCATGGACACAGTCGATACCTCGAAATCGATTCTTACATCCAACCAATAGTAAACTAGAATATCTCACAGCCAATAGAAACTCTTATTTTGCTTACGTTTATGTCAGACATTATGAATACTTCAGTCTATCACTTATGTTAATGTTTACGTCTATACGTTATGCTTATGTTTACGTTTGCATCGTGAATGGGCCTCAACCAGTGTTGCCATATCGGCGGAATTCCCGCCGTTTTCAGCGGATTTTGAACTCCTACGGCGGAAAAAAAAATAGTTTCGCGGACAGCGGAATAAACGGCGGAAATTAATAAAGACGGTGGAAAATAAGCGGAATTTCAAATCTTCACTATTAAGGTCTGGACATATATAGAGTGTTCGAGCAGAAACATTTTAAAATAATAAAAGACAGATAATTCAGTCTACATAAGTGCGTCCTTTATTATTATTTACTAGGCTGTCCGGGTGACGCCGCGTCCATGGCGAAGGTGCCGACGTTTCGGTCGCCATTCTGCGACCTTCCTCAGGGCGTAATGCGCATTACGCCCTGAGGAAGGTCGCAGAATGGCGACCGAAACGTCGGCACCTTCGCCACGGACGCGGCGTCACCCGGAAAGCCTAGTAAATACTGACTCCGGCCGCGGAAGCCTACGCTCTCCTTTATTATTATTATTATTATTATTATTATTATTATTATTATTATTATTATTATTATTATTATTATTATTATTATTATTTTTTTTTTTTTTTTTTTTCGTTGATCGGCCAACTAGGACCACGCAGGCAAGCACTCTGCCTTTACCGTGGCCCAGTTTTTATTCATTCTCACGGAGGCAGGTGCTTGCGACAATTCTTTGGGGGGACCAGCATTTAAGCTGGATCCGGTTTTTATCCCCCAAGGTTGTTAGCCCTTGGGGTATGGAAGATGAAATGACGATATATGATGATGATGGGGGTGAAAGGACAATACATACAGACATACACAAATACATCCATGCCCGAGGCGGGACTCGAACCCGCGATCTTCTGGTCCGAAACCACTCCGGCACTACTGCCTTAGCGATCTCGGCCATCTGATCGGCTATTATTATTATTATTATTATTATTATTATTATTATTATTATTATTATTATTATTATTATTATTATTATTATTATTATTATTATTATTATTATTATTATTATTATTATTGGCGTATAGGCAATTACTGACTACGCTACACGATTAACGTGTGTTCCAGGATCAGCTTCTCAGCTGTATCCTTGGATTACAACAAGGTTGTTACGCCATGTAGTGTGACTTATGAGATGGTAGGATGATGATGATGATGATGATAGGTGAAGGGACAATCACAAATACGACCATGTCTACGCAGGACTCGAACCTGCAGCCTCCTCGGCACAGACGACGGATGCCGCAACCTCTGCGCCACGGGGCCGACTCCTTTATTATTATTATTATTATTATTATTATTATTATTATTATTATTATTATTATTATTTTAAAATATTGGTGCTCGAATACGCCAATAACGACGGCTATGACAAAAGAATAAGCAATTGTCCTTATCTATTTCATGAATTCATAAGCATATGTCCTTTTCTATCATTATTTTCTATCATTTGTTTTAATAAAATAAATTAATGCAACATTTAAATATGGAAAAATAATTTATTTTACGTTTAGCGGATTTAGGCGGGAAATTTAAAACCAGTTGAGCGGATTTTCGGCGGAGACTGAAACGAACATGGCGGAATCCGTCTGAACAAATCTGGTAACACTGGCCTCAACACAGCCATGTCTTTCCAGCATGGCGCCGCCTGCTTACCCACGTGGTGGCGGTGCGTGCACTCGCGCATGACACGCATGTGGTCCATGGTGGCGAAGAGCGTGAAGTTGTCGCGCGCCATGAAGTACTGGAAGTCGCCCTCGACGCGCTGCCCGATGACGGCGAAGCGCCGCGAGCGCACGTGCGCGTCGCGCGCCGCACGCGAGGCCTCGCGCACGAAGCTGTCCGCGTAGAAGCGCTCGTGCCACGGGTTCTGCGCACGCGCCGGGCGACGCGTCGCTGTGCGAGGCGAGGGTCCTTGGTCGTAGGTTTGTTTGTTCACTCACTCGTTCTTTGGTCGCACTCAGCACTCACTGACCCACCCACTTTTTCACACTCTCTCACTTACGCGCACTTTCAGATATACTCACACTTACACACACGTACGCGCACAATCACACACTCTCATATACACTCACTCACCGTCTTACACACACACACACACACTGTCATGAACACTGACACACACTCGCACACTCACAGGCACTTGCACACACTCGTGCATTGTCTATCATGCTTTCTCACTCTCGCTCACCTCCCTCTCTCTCTCTCACTGTCTCACTTTACCATTCCCTAATCCTTCACTCACTCACAAATTCACCAATCCGTCCACGTCATTTATCGACTCATCACTCATCGAATAATCCAATAATCCAAAAAATTCCGGAGTTTTGAAACTTAGCATGAGTGTTTGTTGAAATTACCACACAATATACTGTAAATCCTTATGTGCGCGCGTATATGGGGGGAAGGGTGAGATGGTGGTAGTGGGGCCGATTAAAAGCGCCTTTTCTTCCTTTTTTGCATGTCTTTGAAACTACAATTCCTAACTCTTTACAAAATTTAAGTAAACACAATTTACTACAAAAAGTACATATAAGATGTAAAATTAACCAATTTAAAGTTACAGGCTTAAAATGTTTTGTTATATTAAATTTTTGTTTGATTGGTGGATTAAAATTAGGGAAAGGGGAATAGGCAAATTCTTTGGAATTTGGAAGTTTCAAGTTGTGTTTGGTTGTAAGGAGATTTGAAGATCTTTTTGGGGAATATTGATTTGATTCTCTTTGAGGTGTTTGGTAGATGAATAAATTCAAAATGAGCTGCATTTAGCCAGGATGGTTAGAATGTGAAACATTTTGAGTGTAAATTGACAAGAGAATCTGAAATCAGGAGTATTTGATGTTCATATTGATTTTGACTATTGACTATAGCGCATTTAAAAATCTTCGGAGAATTTTTTTTGATTGCTTAGATAGTTTAGATGATTGCTTAGATGATTGAGTGATAATATTGCGTTTATCCCAGCTGCACTGGTATAGTCAATGTGGGTCTGATAGGATAGAGTAGAAATATTTAGTAAAGGTTTGTGAACACTTTCAACACATAATTCACATAAAAGAATACACGTGTACAAATATCATAAATGGATTAATCACATTTACCGCGTTCATAGAAGGACAACTAAAACTGAATGTCAATGACGAAGGCCGAACACAATAATTTACAAGGGGATCTAATGATTACTGAATTGGGGAAAGCCCCTAATTCTTAAAATAGCTAATGACATCGATCTTTTGGTAATGAAGTTGTTATTCAGTTTCTTTTCCGAAAGACTGTCTTGATTAATCGGATAATCACAAGCCTTCTCTAGTATCAACTTTAATATCAAATAAGTGCACAGAAACAATTTTTTATGCAAAAAGTTTGTTCATTCATCAATATTGTTTTTGTTCTCTTCAAAAGAGTTCCCTTGAGTCATTTGTGTAAGCGTTTCTCCAGCCCTCAAAGTGCTTTTGAAACGCAGGTTTCGGTATGGCGTTTAGCTCCTCCAACAATTATGCTTTTATTTCTTCAATGTTGGCAAACAAGCTATTCGTTTTCTTACACTTTGGGAATAGGGCGAAGTCACAGAGCACTAAGTATGCCGAATAAGGAGATTGAGGCATCATAACGGTGTTGGTTTGGGCTAAAAGTTGAAAAACAAACAGTGAAGTGTGAGCAGGTGCTTTATCGTGATGTAAGTGATTTGAAATGTTTCGCTACAAATCTGTTTTGTTTCTTCTTCGAAGTGGCCAAATGGCGTGAAGTAAGACTCCTTATAGACTCTACGACCTGGTGATATGATACTCTTCTTTTGAAATCAAGGGTAACCTTGAACTACCTTTAAATTCGATCAAATTTGAGCTTTTTACCTTTTTAACTCTTTAGGCAGCTTCCTAAACTAGTTGATTAATTGAGCTCTCATTTCGCCGTCATATTCATACACCAATGTTTCTTCACTAGTTATGACCGGTTTGAGACCTCGTTATTGCCTTCATTCAGCATCTCCTGAGAAATTCAACAATGCTTTTGGCCGAAAATTATCAATTCCGAAATATTTTTTTCTGCTTCACGTATCATACCCACCCAAACATCCGCAAAAATGAGGAATAATGGGGTTTTCCTCAATTCACTGGATCCTCTCGTCAATCATTGGGTGTATCTGTCATTGACACTCTCAGTTTTAGTTGTCTCTTTATGTATGCGATACACGTGATTATTCCATTTACGATATTGTACGATATAAGACTAACATGTGTATTGTTTTATGTTATTTATATGTTGACAGTAAACACAAATTTTAGCCAAATATTTGTACTCGATTCTTATCAATTGTTTTATGTTATTTATATGTTGACAGTGAACACAAATGTCAGCCAAATATTTGTACTCGATTCTTATCAATTAAACTATGGATAAATTATTATTGATAAATAATAAACAAAAATAAAATTACATCCATTCATGAAACATATCGTAACATAATTTTCATAAAGGAGATATTTAAGGAAGGGTCTTGATGATATACATTTTAAAAAATCCTGCCGAGTTGGTCTCGAGTTGCATTTGACATAAATATTTAGTTTTGTTCTACAGCGCCATCTAGCGAAATTTTCCGATATATATATATATATATATTGTAATAAAAGCGATCAAGTCGCCTAAACTAGCCCGACAAGGGACCAGCCAAATGTAAACAAACCTAATGTGCTCGGGGGAGGGCGCCAGGTTCAGCTCCTGAAATGTAACTGAGTGGAAGAGTTGGGAGGTCAAGAATGAGCAATTGAGTCATTTGTGACAAACAACTGTTTATTCCTGGCACCAAAAGCTGCCAGGGGAATTTACAATGTCGCAATGGGCGACGCAAGTTCTTTTACTAAAACTACTCTATGAATTAATTACAAGTGGTTAATTCTGCTGGGCCTGAGCGCGGCCACTTGCAGTTTTTTCGCTGTTATAATTGTTCAGTGAGACGGCAACGTCTCATAGTTTCACCAATGGCTGCTGGTCTTCGTGGGCGGGCCGAGGCGGCGGGGCTGGCGGCTCCGGGTTGCTGATCTTCTGCGGCGCGTCTTCTCTCGCTCAGGTAGCGGCGATTCCAGATTGTCAGCTCGAGCAGGCTCAGAGGAGGCGAGTGGTCACGGGCGCTGACGTTGCGAAAAGGGCTGTCACTCAGCCCAGGACGAGAGGCGGCAAGGCTGGCGGGCCGGAGCGAAAACGGCGCGGGATCCCAGGTCGCTGCCCGAGTTCTCTCCGCAACAAGTCTACGGGTCGCGTCCTGACTAATTCGGCTGTGGGAAAGTCTTTTCCCAAACTCGCGTCCCGGTCGTGAATGACTGGATAACTTTTAGAAGTGAAGTTCTCAAGTAACGAAAATTTCGAAGTTCCACGAAGAAATTTTACAAGTCGAGACTGTCGAAGAAATTTTACCAAGTTAGTGTCTCGAATAAATTTGACAAGTCTAGCCTGAAGAAATTTTAACAAGTGTTGTCGAAGAAATTTTAACAAGTCTCGAAGAAATTTTACGAAGTGTCCGAAGAAATTCTAACAAGTGTCCTATTCCTACTCTGCATCGCGTTTATAAAAGAAGTTCCTTTCCCCTTCCCAAATTGTTCCTGGCACCAAATTTCTCCCTCCCCTCATGGCGAAGCTTCCCGTTGGCCAAGGGTGGCTGCGTCGCAGAAATCTGATTAACCAATCTCGTGTCGGTTTTTCTGTAATTTTCCGTAAATGCTCTCTGTCTGTCGCTGTCTTCGCTCTCTCTCTTGCTTCCCTTTTGTTAGTTACTCCGGGAGCTAATCGCAGCTGTGTTGGACACGTGCGCGCGAAAAAAGCGCATTTCACGGGTTCCCGATTCCCGGATTTCCAGGCCGGCACGGTCTAATCGACTGCCCTACTGTATTTAATTTGTTAATGGCCCGTGCAGGGATTCAGGGGCCTACCCAGGCGTGTGCCGAGGCGCGTGCCGGAACGAATGTAAGGGGTTAGCATTGTTCGGAAGAGGCCGAAAAAAGGTTCTCGCTTACGACGTGTCGTAAATGCGTCGTCTTTGATTGACACCCGGCCAATCCTTTCTTTGGGGTTTGCACCCTCCGGTCGCGCGGCCGGAGAAGGGATGCGGGGGCGCGTTCTGTCCCAGGAGAGGGCCGGCGAGGGGCTCCGAAAACAAGAATGGCTTTTTTATGACTGTCATAAACCAGCTGCCTCTGTAGGACAGGCCGGCGCGCGGTCGGGGGGTGGGCTGGTGTGACAAAGGAACCCTCCGCGGCGGTGGCCGCGTCCTCTCTGACCCACTTACTTCTGTGCCGCGGCGCGAGCTATTTCAAGCTGTAGGAATTATTGATTATTGGCGATGCCATAATAAAATTATATTTAATTAATCGGTGACGCCACAATATATATATATATATATATATATATATATATATATATATATATATATATATATATATATAGAGAGAGAGAGAGAGAGAGAGAGAGAGAGAGAGATTATTTAGTTTCAATGTAGCCGATTCTCCCGTCGGTGAAAGAGCTGAGAATGAGTTGACATTCAATCTCTTGTGTGAGGCTGCCAGCCTCAGGCCATTCAGGTGGTTGAAAGTGCGCTTCCTAACGTTTTTCTGTCAAACGGTCTTATGACAAATCAGAAATTATGATCTAAAAATAATTGCAGTTCGGATTTCCGATCTGAAGAAAGCAAAACAAAGAAGTTGTGGTATGGGCAATGTTTTTATTAGAAATGGATAGTGCTTACCAGTCGTGCACATCTACATGTTAAACATGTTTCGACAGGGTACATATCTTTGCCGATAGAATTGACAAAGAAATGTGATGATTCTTAATGTATAAAGCTTGATGTAACTTCATAATAATTTTTGATTTTATGTATGTAAACACACGATTATTTTTACCCTGTCGCATAATAAGTTAGATCATGATGTTAAAACTTCTTGTTTTCGTAATGTAATTGATAAATTAAGATGTCTTCTCAAATATTTTGTTTTAAATATTAGTATAATTACTGTTTATTACGTTTGTTACAGAAAATTAATATAAATCGATTTTTCTTTTTTTAAATAAATATATAACTAATTTTGTTAAATTTACAATAGCGTAATTAAAGTGACGTAAGGCACAAAGGTTGGGGCCACGCTCATGGACCTGTCTCTAAGCCGCGTCTTCACGACATCATTTTATCATTTTATTAACTAACAACTTCATATGAATGGCTTAAAATGTACACCACAGTGGCAACGTTTTAGAATGAAATGCAAGGAGCGTGCATTGTAAAATTGGAAAGATCAGCATAGAAGGATTACATAAGGGTGGTTAGCGATGTCTGATCTCGGAGCTAATGAGCTAAAGAGAGAATCGAGGGAGATACAAAAGGCAATAAACAGTACAAAGGGAAGCTCATTTGCGGAAAAAAAGTTTCTTTGCATGCATGTGGGAGTTACGTCAAGTGGCATGCATCATTTGTTACTGGATTTACAAAGAGGGTACTTACAGTACTTGATTACTTGAAATATACTGAATGTAAATCCCTTTGTAGCAGTACGTATGTGCTTTAATTCTTTATTAGCAATCTAAAATTCGTGAAAGAGTTGAAAAATGCCCCTTTTCTGGAGTTACCATTATATATATATATATATATATATATATATATATATATATATATGAGATTATATACCTGGAGTTACCATTATATATATATATATATATATATATATATATATATATATATATATATAGTCTAAGAGTTTTTACAAATAGTGCAAGTGTTATTTTTTTCCTTCCACCATAAAACACGCTTTGCAAGAAATTGAACATTAAGATCACATTCAGCAATTTTGACTTAAGCAAAACATTAGTGGTGGTTTACGATACGGAATAATACATATCCTGTGATGGATACACGTTATATATATATATATATATATATATATATATATATATATATATATATATATATAACGTAACGATAAAATTATCTGAAAAATTATATTATTCTCGTTATTTTTATAAATATATTATAAAATTTTATCGTTACGTTTTAAAAAGTATCAACGAACGTTTTAATATCAAATTACGGTAGTTAATTTTGTGTATTTTGTTTTTAGGTTTTAGATTTTAGAAAGTTGTGTTTTGGTGACTTAAGTCTGTGTACTAATTCTCTTTCTCGTTCTTTCTTTCTCGTAATTCCACAAATAGCTTGATGTTTTGAGATGGCCTAATGACATTATTTCGTCACTATATGTGACGTACACAATAGATACAAAAATAATGAAGATAATTGTAGTGGACAATGAGCAGTGACGTGATTAAAAGATGGATTAAGGCACCGCGGGACAGACGGGAGTTCTGTATTGTGATCAAAAATTAAAACCTGTACTGAATTCCATGGATCCATCAGGTTTCGAAAAGAACTCTAGACTCGTATAACATTGCACTGCCCATCGCGTAATGGGTCGCCACTGTGGGCACACTGAAAATTTGTAAATTCACTCTTTATACTTGCGAGTAACGCTCAGATCTTCTAGATTGCATAAGCGCCTAGAATGAGTTAAGAGAATAAGTCCAAAGATTATTTTTTAAATAAGAAATTTTAAAAAATATTTTCATACACTAGTTTAATGAAGGGTTCAGTTTTAAGTGATCTCTCACAAATAGTATGGGTAGAATAGCGATGAATTCGGTGGATGAGATAAGGGATTAACTTTCTCCCATGTACTGATGATCCCTTGCTTGTTACGGGAATACTTGAGTGAGGGTTAAGTGTAACTTCGGATTAAATTTATACATTCACTTTTAATAAATTTGAAATTAATAAATTTATACCACACGGATTAAATTTAATCTCGTACTTTTGATTACATCGTACACGTGATGTAGTTTATGTACAAGTACTACATTACTCTTACCACTTCCTCTTAGTTAACTTATCCCATTAGTTGAAATAATTGTAGATAAACGTTAGTTAATATTTCACGACACGAATCAATTACATTTAATGTTGAATGCAGCTCACAATTAAAAAAACCCGCATATTTCCAAAACCAATTTCTTATATGTTTTACACAACACTCGTCATTGCTATAGGAGTAACTGATTTTCGCTTTATAATTGATTTTACAGTTATACAGAGAGTATGTGCTTAGATTGTCCTTTTGGCAGGGTCTAAGAGTTTTTACAAATAGTGCAAGTGTTATTTTTTTCCTTCCACCATAAAACACGCTTTGCAAGAAATTGAACATTAAGATCACATTCAGCAATTTTGACTTAAGCAAAACATTAGTGGTGGTTTACGATACGGAATAATACATATCCTGTGATGGATACAGGTTAACATGAATATGACGACTTGATAAGTTATTCATCCGACGTATGTGATGTCCACTGCTGCTATTATTTCGGGCTTTGAAATAGCGAGGCTATTATACCTTTGCGCTTGACTAAAATATGAATTCTCGATTAGCATGGTGAGCGGGCTCGGAGTATACACTGTGGTTGCGGGACGTGTTCTGTAACCGACAGCAAGCGAGCAGCAGTACATAAACTGCTATTGACGGCCGCTCGGGGGTTGCAATGCGTGCTTTTGTCCTACATCGCAAACGCGAATCACTCAATTTGCGAATTCGCGGTGCAACCGTTAGCAACCTGCCCGAGCACGCGGCAAGAGGATCAAGCGAAGAGTAGACAGCAGTCGCCCACACACGCCCTTGGGAGCGGCGACACACGTGACTACGATGAGCGCTTGCAGGTTAATATCCTGTTATTAGGAGAGAATTACGTATCTGCGTGCTCCACACAAGTAATTCATTTATACGCTTCCCTGCCCGTGATATTTAGTGATCTAGGCCATGGGAATATCAAATTCGAAACGGCTGAAGTTGTTATAAATTTACTAGCAGGATCAAACAGCAAATAATTATTGTCAGTTCAGATTAGAATAACGCGTCGACATGTACATGAATTTCAAAGACACATTGAATTGCTACATTTTAAGTGACCGCATATCACTAAGTCTGTAATAGGCTAAAATGTGGTTAATTTGCGCAATAACTATACAGTGTGGATACAGTTACATGATGAGGATGAAGGATTATTTCCGAGTTCATCAGGCTAACGTTGAAATTAACAGCAGTACTCTCGCTAAAGTAAGGTGATTAACTGAGTGTGAAGCGGTTTTTATGTTTTTAAGAAGTATGTTGGCATACAACACGTTAGGAATTAGACTTTGCACAGACTCAAGGTTGTAATATGTAAACCGCGAAGGCTCACGGCCGGAGCCTCATTGTCAATTTCGATATGTGTCAACTGAGATACAAAGTGAGATTGGGATAGGTTATGAGATATCGTATAAATAGAAAATTACGAATGTCACAATGAACACGAAACGACACACCTTGTCTCTCATTAGCCGTTCATTCCCACTTTTATAGCATACACAGTAAATTTTAATACTACCTTAATTCATCGATTGTTAGTGATTCCGGGCGCGTAAACGGTTACGGTCGTCAGTCCTGTAAGTGTGGTGCATGTTTTTTCCTCGGTTGATAGCGATGATCTTTCCCCATGGATGGCGAGATCCGGCGCCTACCTACCGCCGGCTAGCCGGGTTTTCTCCCATTTGCGGGGCAACACCCCACTTGGGACAAGCTCTAAATATATATGGTAGTGTAGTGCATGTTAGTGTTAGTAAGGGGTGAGGACAAGGAATGGGAAGGAAAGAGCGCGTGCGATCCGTGGCCCGTTTGTTAGGGTGCTGATCCGGCACGCGCGTGGTGTCGATTGGAGAAACCACGGTTAAATACCAATCAGAGCAGCTGGCCGCTAAAATTCCCCTCCAGACAGCGACTGAATCCTGCCACCGTCGGGACTCGAACCTAGGATCTTCCAGTCAGAGGTATTGCAGTGACATTAGTTGATGCCTTGAGTCACCTCTCGCGGTAATATTATCTTAATATTAATAGAATATCTGTCGCCAATTGTTCATTACACCATTTCCAACACCAAACACATGTAGTTGGTCTTGATCGTTTCATTGTTCGAGCTGCAAACAAAATACCAAAGTTATCCGACATTTTGAAGTGCAAGCAAGCATTTTTTATACCGTAATCAGAGACGCGAAAGTAGAGAATTTATTAAACTTCGAAGATAGAGTATTTTTAAAATGCAAGTGGGTACATTTAGCGCAATGTCAAGTGATTGTTACTGTGACCTTTTACCAAAACTGTTCAGTGATTACAATTTTGCTGTCTCGCCTTACTTCGTAAGAAGAGAAAGTATTGTAATATTGCACTGGAAATGGGCGGCGAGTTTTTGACAGAAAACCTCTTATTGACAGGCCGTATTTACGAATAAGTGGATAAATTTTGTTCATCTATACAGTATTTTACTTTCTCTTACATGTTAGGCAGTTAGAACACATTTTTGGGGGTCCTTGATATCGAACGCCTGTCCGTCGGCATCCTAGTCTGTCTGTGGTCAACGCTAACGACTAAACCGTGCAGTTTTTCTCCAAAATTGAGAGTTCCCTATCGATCTAAAGGTAATCAAGGCCGAAGAGTTGAAATCGGATATTTGTGTTTTTTGTGGCCCTTTACAAGAAAACTCAATAATAATATACTAAAATAAATAATAATATACTATAAATCAATAAAACTCCATAATAACTCAATAAATATTTACAAGAATTGAGCAGTTCTCAATTTCGGTGAAACACTTAATGTTGAAAACATTGCAAAAGTTAAAAATTTTTTGGCGTCATCCCACCACTACAATATTGGAGGTAGATATTTTTTCCGTAATGAATTTAAAAAAATACAGTTCTTGAAATAAGATCAAGTACAATATTTCAAAAATATGAGTCGTTTTTGCGTTACATTTTTGGCTATCCGGGTTTAGCTGCGTCTCGGTCAATTACTGCTCTTCAGCATTATCTCTACCGCTGCTCAGCAATATGACTCTGAAGATGGACGGAACGTCAGACCAATTCACCGGGTTCAGTTTATTAGTTTCAGTTTTCTGAAAGTGGCTCCAATTTTTAATTTTATACTCTCATGTATTAAAAAAAGGTAGCACATTGGTGCTGTACCTATTTTCGGCTGACTTCAAAAATTGTAAAATATTAACTTTAAAATATTCCAGTGACCTCAAAGAATATTTCGGCGTAATAAATTCTCGATAACAACCTTTTATTGACATTGAAACCTGAATTGAAAATATTCGGGACATTTGTGTATTCATCAATAGACAGAATGGCAGTCATTAGTCAAAATAAAACGTGATATTAATATGCAATTTTTAGAACTTGCATTTTATCGATGCTGAAATGGACATAACATTCCAAGCGTCGAGCAACAGGAATAATGATTACAAACAGTTGAATAAGGGACGAACAATATTGCAGAAAATAAAATTTTAATATTTCATGAAAAGTTATCGTCCCAGTTTCACCGAATCACTGCTGATAACGAAAAACTGGTACAGGTAAAACACAAACCAAACCTAACAAGACACATCTTCACTCTTCACTGTACACCCACATCCCTCAACATGTAGGTTCACAGCACTTGTAAACCTCGGCAAAACGTTAAAAAAATGTTTTCACTACAGGCATAAGAAACAATCTCCATCAGTATCAGGCAACTATTAATAGCACTTCTAATGGTTGCTGCGAGAGCGAATCTTGAATGAATAATTAAGCAAAACAACCTTCTCAGTCTGCGCAAACCACTACGTACACAGAAAGCGTAAATAGTGTAACAGTACATCGAGCCGCCTTCGCCGCCACCGCCCCCGCCCCGCGGTCGCTCCCGCCGAAATCTTTCTTTTTGTCGTCGCCTCCTCGGAAAGGCCGTCCAGTCATTACCGGATGCCACAGCTTTGTGGTTCCCAGAAAGTACCCGGTATACGCAAATTCGATTTTCAGAATTTTTGGCATTTTAAGAAACAAATTTCAACGGACATGCACATATTGGATTGGGTGAGGACAAGCCCCACTCCCACACCATTAGTTCAAATGCAACCTCGCCGGGCTACCTCGTCGGTGAATGGGTGGGAGGTAGAAGTTCGGTGGTGAATTTTGTAGCAGGTTAAATTCATTCAGATACAAAAATTTCGGCCGAGTAAGGCTCAAACTGCCACTTATGCTCTCTAAGGAGAGCGCGCATCTGCGGCAGTCGCGGAGTGCAAGACCGGCACTTAATCATTCTCGTTGTCTCCACTACATCACGGAGTGGTATTACGCGGACATTTATGCGCCGCCCTCCGCATTACCACCGGCTAGGGATTCGTGGCAATAAGGTTATTGCGTGGACGCCGTTCACCAGTGTCTGATGTACCCGACTCGTGAGTGATCCACCGGCCGCCGCCCCAGCCAGTCAGGAGCCTAAGGCCGCCACCGCCGCCTGCCTGCCGCCGTCTCCGACGGCCGCCGCCTCAGCGGGCTAAGGCTACCGCCACCATCGTCGCCGAGCCGGGGCAAAAAGGATTGTCCGTACTTGCACATCTCAGCGAAGGAAAACTGACTGGTGGACAGGGCGTTGATCCCGTAACATGCAAATGTTCATAGTATTAGTTTGTTTGTTTGTTTGTTTTTGATGCTGGGCGAGCCACATATTGGCTGTGTAACGTAGAACATTAATTTAATATCATAAGATTCTTTTAACCAAATGAATATTTCTCTTCTTAATAATGCATGCAATACCTCCTTCTTCTCGCATCCCACGATGTAGTAGAGAGGCAAGGCAAAATTAAGTTATAATCCCTCATTCCTTCTCGGAGGGAGGGGAATTATTACAATAGTATGAGATAGAAAAATCTAAGCCTTCTAAGCGTGACGTCACAAAGATGGCCACCATAATCAAGGGTTGAAATCTAGGTGGCATTGGTAGTATCGATAAACACCGAACCAGCAAAAATTCAATAGAATGTCCAAGAATATCTCATTCTGTAGATTGCGGTGTGAAGAACGTTTCTTTGAGACCTTTGACCTCAAAATTTTGTAAGTTCCCAAACTTTTTATTAAGTTTTTAAGACCCTAAAACACTTGTGCCGAGTGCTAAAACTGAGTGCTGCGAGTTGAATTTGACATGAATATTTAGATGCGTTTTTTCAACAAATCCTTCATATTTTTAAAGTCAAAAAGCAATTCGCATCTCCGTTAAATTATCTTTCTTTAAAGACCTCATTTATAAAAATCGGTTGCGTGTGAGAGGGTATGTATAGTATGTATAGAGGATATGTATAAATAATATAGGAGACGATAATAATAATAATAATAATAATAATAATAATAATAATAATAATAATAATAATAATAATAATAATAATAATAATAATAATAATAATAATAATAATAAGCCGATCAGATGGCCGAGATCGCTAAGGCAGTAGTGCCGGAGTGGTTTCGGACCAGAAGATCGCGGGTTCGAGTCCCGCCTCGGGCATGGATGTATTTGTGTATTTGTGTATGTCTGTGTGTATTGTCCTTTCACCCCCATCATCATCATATATCGTCATTTCATCTTCCATACCCCCAGGGCTAACAACCTTGGGGGATAAAAACCGGATCCAGCTTAAACGCTGGTCCCCCCAAAGAATTGTCGCAAGCACCTGTCTCCGTGAGAATGAATAAAAACTGGGCCACGGTAAAGGCAGAGTGCTTGCCTGCGTGGTCCTAGTTGGCCGATCAACGAAAAAATAATAATAATAATAATAATAATAATAATAATAATAATAATAATAATAATAATAATAACAACAACAATAATAATGTCTTTCTCGTGTGAAGATGCATTAATGAAAATGTCTGTACAAGCAGATGCTGGTTATACTCCACTCTGTTAAGTCCCTTCAACACAGGAACTGCAGCAAGAACAACACCAAGAGAGACAATTGAAAAAGATCTAGAAAAGTAGCAACAAAAGGCAATACATGGAAAATATCCTAATGCTATCCATGAACCTCATGTCGAAACACAGGTCTCTCTGCAATGGCTAATAGACGGCTATTTAAAACCTGAAACTGTGAGATTAATAATGGCAATCCAAGATAGAGTATGCCAAAGGAACTACGAAAACCATTGCATGAACATGCCCGTGGTCGACAAATGCAGGAAATGCGGTACCAGTGGTGAAACAATTGAGCAATACAATGGCTGGATGTACTGTACTTGCCGACAGCACGTACATAGGGAGACACAACCAACTACCTAAGATTGTCCATCAACAATTGGCTCTGATGCATAAAATGTTAAATAGTGGGGCTCCTCCGTATTATAAATACAACCCAGCACCTGTAATGGGAATGATATAATACCATCATTTACTAGGGCAGGCCCATATAAACAGATAAAACTGTGGCCTTCAATAGACCAGATATAGTTTTGATTGTCAGGAACTAGAAAGAAGCTATGCTTGATGATTTGGACGTATCATTGACACACAACCTAAAAAACAGAGGCCGAGAAAATAAATAAGAATGAAGATCTTGCTCTGGAATAAACCAAATGTGGAAACTACAGGGTATAACAATATACCCACTTGCTATTTCAGTTGAAGGTGTAGTAACAAACAATTTCAGGGAAAATCTAAAAAAAAAATTAAAATTCAAAAAATGAGATAACCTCGACGAATTCTAAATTGCGGACAGAAATCAGTGATCCTGCAAGTCATATAGTTTGCAAGTTCTTGAACTAATACAAATGAGGCTCCCGTATCGGTCTTGGGGGTCAGAGTGAAATCTCTCTCCCTAGAAACCGAGCTCTTTCCTTAACGTGGTAGGAATGGGCATGTTGAACTCTGCACAAGCTGCTGAGAATCACAAGAAATAATACTAATACTAATAATATTTATATTGTAGCGATACAGATTTCCTCGTACAAATTAAATAAAATAAACCGGACCAAAGGAAACTTACTGGGAGAATAAATGGCGACACGCGCGCAACCCCTTTTCTAGTGACATCCACTTGCGCCCCCGGCCCATTACGAAAATCTTATGAGGGCTGGTGTCAAAAGATTAACTGGAAAGCGCTCGGACGCAGGCACAACTGGGAAATCTCTAGAACGCCTGCTCGTGTTCGGGGAAACCCAGAACGATAATTCTTTCACCGGACAGCGCCCCCTTTCGCAGGCATGGCCTATGTTCCAGAAGGAACAAGAAAAACACTGTACCCTCACAGAGGCACAGAGTGTGGAAATTTCCTTTGCTTCCCCCGTCGCTATTGGTCGAAAATAGTGTACTACGCCATTACCTTTGGCCAATAGCGACGCGACCATTATAAGGAACTGGAGCACATGAGAAAAAGGGTGGGGGTAAAAGTTTACTTGCTACGTTTTCGATTTACAAAATTTCATTAGACGGAGGGCAGTCGGGAGAGAAACTTCTCTGGGGGGGAGCTATTCGTCGGGGAGAGGCGAGAGTGCCTCTGAGAAGATTCGGCTGGCTGCAGCAGGCAGAGAAACTTCTCTGGGGGGGAACTATTCGTCGGAGAGAGGCGAGTGCGTCTCTGAAGGACTTATAAAATTTCAGTGTGGGCTAGTGTAAAGGGCTGAGTAGAGCGGGCAGAGAGACTTCTCTGAAGCGGGAATCAGTCGCGGAGAGAGGCGAGTGTGTCTCTGAAGGATTTCTAAACTTTCCGAAGTTGTGCTTGAGAATTATCATGAGAATCAGAGGGACACACGGTTGATGGTTACGCTCTTGAGATCGAGAGCGAATCCCGGCCGCCTACGAGTTCTACCAGACACCGCCCGACGCCGCCGCTCCCTTGGTGACGTCACCCGACGGCCGCTCAGCTGTCGACAAAGGAGGCCACAGACCTCTGCCGCATTCCTGTGAAGGTCGCAACCGCCCCCCCTCGAGCTTCGCCGCGCCCGTCCCGGGCACACAAAGAACTTTCCCAGGCAGTATAACTCAGGGTATTCACCCCTGTGTAACTTTGTAACGCGGTGCCGCGCCAAGGCACGTCGAATTGTCAAGTTTTTTACCATTGTAATTTTAGTTATAACAATTTTGTACTCTTCCTAGTTATAAGCTTTACTGTTAATTCTGATCTTTAATTTTTTCTTTTCTTTTCATTTAATCTCTTCTTTTATTTAGTTTACAAATGTAACTTCCCTGGTGCATTTTTTTTCTTGCCCAGGAATAAAGTAATTTTTCTACCAGTGATCAAAGTGTTTATTTCATACTTCCATTGTATCTGATTAACAATTCCTTCCATCACCGACTGAGCTACAACCGGGCCGCTAACCGTGCATTCTCTAACGAGATGCCCGGTGGTGTTACAATATTTATAATAATAATAATAATAATAATAATAATAATAATAATATTTGTGTGAGTTTATTTCATCATTCATCATCATCGTAATCCATCCCATCCCCCAGGGCTAACAACCCTGAGGTATAAAAATGGGATCAGCATTGAAATGCTGGTTCCTTCCTATAGAAAAGTAACGTGCACCTACCCCGATAATCAAGTCTGAGCCCCGATGGTATGCACGTATTGCGTGGACCCTTGATGGCCGATTCGCGGCAAGAAAGTTGACGAAATAAATAAAAAAATTAAAATCATTAGAATAATATTTACGTTCATCCCAATAAATGAAAACAAAAGATTGGTATATAATTTAAATTAACGTATAGAAAAAGAGTTGATATCGTGTTGAAAATATTAGCACAATTACAAACAAATTATACAACATAAATTAGTACAACGAGATCGAATGTAAATAAATTCATTAAATTCTTTCATCTATATCCCAAAATAAAGCCAAGAGTTTTTCAGTGGATTTAGTAAAAGTGTTTCACGCTACTGAAGATAAAGTTGCCTAAAAAAATTATTCTGAAGAATCAAAAACTTATAAAAAACCTTATGCACATTTTGTAAACGGTAGTTTTTGAAAAAAATATGCTTGAAGTAAATGCAAATATGTTTAAAAAAACGGTCCCAATTTGTTTTTTGAATTCTTCCCACGCACAAAACAAAGTGCGCTTAAAAATGGGGCGGTCTGATTTTTGTTAAAATCCCGAAATTGTAAAAGTTGTAAATAATGCGAGAAAGTAAGTCCTGTTGTAGAACCACTTGTAAGCCCCTATTAAATGCATTACACTTTTGAGTTCTGGTGGAAAGGAGAATTTCCTCTTATATGTGATGGTTTATCACAAGGTGTGTGCAAAGGAACAACAAATTCGGATAAAATATGTAAACAGAATGACAGAAACAATTGAGGACAGAGCATAAGGAATTGATCGAGTAATAACTAATGAAAATACAAGGAAATGGCGACATAATTAATATAGAGGAAAATAGGGAATGTAGTGGTAAATAAAACAGTGTATGGACACTTGAGCAATTTCCGTGAGTGAAGAAGTAAATTACGAAGATTACGATTACGAAAATTAGGAATTGATATGAAAAAGAATAAATCAATCAAATGTTAGAATGACGTTGAAGAATTAAAAATTAGAAGTCTGCGCATTGGAATGAAGGAGAAACGCGTTTGGGTACGATCCCGCGCACGGAAGAAGGCTGAAGAAGTGCGCGTAAGACAAACAATAGGGGAAGAGCATATTCCGACGAGGTGAGATGCGGAGGTAGAAGATGTTATGACTTTGTAGCGTTCGGATGGCAGAGACGCGTTTACAACTTGGCAGTGACTTCTTGGCTGTCCGGCTGACGCCGCGTCAGTGGCTGAGATGTCGACATTTCGCCTGTCATGTCACAAGCTTCCTTAGGACTGTGACCTGAAGAAGCCTGCGACATGACAGGCGAAACGTCGGTCTCTCAGCCAACTACACGGCGTCATCCGGACAGCCAAGAAGTCATGATTTCTAGACGCGGAAGCTTACATGTAGGATTTGGTAGTGTTACGTAAATTAGTAGTTTGTAGGAAAAAGTTATAAGTAGAAATAAAAAAATAGGGTGTGTGAGAGAAGATGGCTTGGGCCGGGTCGGAGTTCAACATAGAATTTTGAGTGGACACGGAACGACGTTCAAGAGAAGCCGAGGAACACCAAAGGAAAGTCGCTAAAAAGGGGACAAGTTAACTCTATAAATGAATGAATATCAAATTTTGGATTAAATGAATGATTTCTAAATTAAGATTTAAAGAAGGGTAATGTCCATGCATGCAAGGGGAGGGTTCAGGAAGAGAATAGTAAATAACAGTAATAAGGGTTTTATTGCAAACATTCGTTGCTTTGTATTTATAAATTGCTACGTACAGCAGAATACAGATTACAGTGTTTGTTGAACTTGAAGTGAATATTGTCCTTGGTAGTGCAATGAGTTGCAATGACCCATCGCACAACGCGACCCTTGCGTCAAGCCCTTTTAAAATAACTCCAAGCGGAGGGTGCTTTTAAGGACATTTCGTCTCGCGCAGCTGCGCGTTCCACCACCCAAGTGGTTCCCCGGAGTTCGCCCGCCTCCGAAAAACACCCCACCCAATGTCTTTTGTGTTTGGCAATAGGAGATCTCCCGGAACAGTCGTATTAAGGGATTCGGTGGCAGCTCGCTAGCTAATCCCTAAGGGGCAATAAACCATGAAGTTCGTAGAAGGGTCGCAGACGTGTGTCGAATCACGTAGGCACTACATGGAGAACAATAAACAACCAATTACATGTTAAGAAGTGAAGGTTGCAAAGATGTGCGGTCCCTTTAACCCAATCACAGAGCTCGGGTGATAGAATGATCTGGAAACTTTTTAACAAGCCAATAAAAAGCTTCGCGCTACGCACGTGACAGAGCTCACGCATCTTGCGAAAGGGGTGGGGCGGGAATCGGGTAAGCTGAGGGCGCTAAAGGATCACATTATTATTAGGGGAAAAAGAATCGCGACAACGTCGGAGTGGAATGGAGTGAAGTGGAGTGGGAGTTGAATTGAGTGGAATGGAGTGGAGTGGAGTGAGCAATGTCTTTGGTGTATTTAATTTTCCATATAGTGGATATGTAGTAATTTTCTGTTGGAACGTTTCTATTATTTTTGTGCTGTGTAATTTTTAGGTGTGAGGTTACTATTATTATTATTGCTATTGTTGTGGTTATTGTTGTTGTTATAGTTATTGTTATTTATTATTATATTCTTTCAAGTCACCCGCTTAGCGAGGTGTCTTACAGCAGACACAGAGGCCTTTAGGACCAAGGTGCCTACTTCGCTTCCAAACTCAGGCTTCAGGATTCAACGTGAAGTTATATCAATAACGTACGCACAGTACTCAGGAGAACAGCCTTTTGCATTGATTTTCTCAATACCCAAGAATGCTCTTATATTCTTCCTAATAGTATTTATCTCTGCAGCTGAGAGAAAATTCCTTACAATGATGGTGCGCTACTGGTCGCAAACTCTCTCCTCGAATACCGATACGTTCAGATGCAGCTTTAATCATTCTTCGCGAAATCGCGTTCTGTATCCCTCCATATCCGTTTCAAGTCTGGTAACCAAAACGTACGAATGCATAATGGAGATGTTTAACTCCTTAGTCCATTTCATGCGCTGGCGTATGTTCTGAGGTCGGACAGGGTGAGGTGTTGTCTCTCTCATGCTGCGACCCCCTGTACTTGTTTGTATTGTGGTCGCTATAAGTGGTGCAGCGCCACACCTTCCCGGATGGTAGCTCCACTGCTCTCCACTGGCACAGGTAGCAAATTTCTCACTGCGAGCCCAGCACCAGACCTTGCAGCGCCGCCTTACAAGTGAGGGTCGCATGCGTCAATAATCCTCTGACTTTTTCTAATAACTGCTTCTCCACCGGCAGACCGGGGAAGAGTCGACAGTGGAAGCACGTCTCGCTTCTGAGACAGAGCCCCATCTGCGCTCCAACCCCTAAGGTCATCCAATCCCTAAGGTCGAAGCTCAGGCACCTACAGCCCGCAAAAATATAAGAATGACTATTTCGGATGCTACCCCATCTCCCAGTTGCCAGTTGGTTCGCCGATCGCTTTCCAGGAAGTCAGGGATACATGCCACATCCTAGCTTCCAGAAGAACAAACAGGCATCCATTTTGACGGCTTGCCATTGCCCTGGCATCCGACAGTCAATATTGCCTTTGCCCGTCCTCCACGTGCCGTAGGTATTATTATTATTATTATTATTATTATTATTATTATTATTATTATTATTATTATTATTATTGCTATCATTCCTCGTCATTGCCCATAAAATTAGTCTCCACCTACGCCCCGTATCCTTTGTGCAGCCCGCCCGCTCCACCCCCTCCACCCACCCTTTCCAGCTCCGAAATCCCCTAAGGTCCTACCCCTCAGCTCACCATACGCACCCCGCTGCTTTGGCCCGCCTGGCCATTTGTCTCAAACAAGGGTGCTCCGCGGCCGACCGCGTGTGTTGCGGGTTGCATAATTTCTTATAACATACTGGTTGTGCACGTCCTTTCTGGTAATGGTTAAGTGATATATTACATCGCAAAGACTGAACTCCTGATTCTATTGAGGTGATATAAAAGCAAACCTGTATGTTTGCTTCACGTATCTCGCCAGATAAGCAAAATATCGGCGTGTGGACCTGTAACTGTATTTCTTTCGACATTCCATCAGCAAATTTTATTTACCGCAAGGATAGAGTGAGACAACACGACTTTATACGAATATCACATTCTCATGTCAAAAATAAAACTTTTAAATAAATTAAAATTGTATTTTAAAATGAAATTAAATGCAAGATGTCTACTAAACTCTCTGAAAATTAAATAATCTTTATGAATTAGACACGAACAAGATAGGACACTGAAACATAGTTTTAAATTCGGAAACATACACAATATCATGCGTACTGTGTTATTCTCGTAAATATAGTAAGTAGACCAAATTGAGTATAATGAAAATGTAATGAAAATTCTCTGTCCTCAATACTGCCTTCAAATGTGTTAATACCTTTGATGTCCTCAGGAATATTGCCTTAATAGTTGCATTCGAATCCCTTGGGGGAAGGAGATGACAATTAAAACATATTGAACATGTGTTTCATTCCTGGTAAACGTTTAATGCAGATCTAAGGCCCAATCTGGACGTACGTGCACCAGAGGAAGAATTCAATAGTTCATGCAGCAGTGTCAAAGATATTTGATTTAGGATTCGTGAATATTGGGTACGGGACTAAATTAACTCTTTTGTGAACGCAGACTCTTTCGAGAAGGGAGAGTTAATTCCTTGGCGGCTGTACCAAAAATTAACTTTATCGTTGCCTGTCTACTGAGCCGAACTGTGCAATTTACTTTCAACTTTTCGTCACAGGAAGGAATGAAATGAGGATTGTTTGAAGTTACGTAAGCTGGAATGTCTACATATTACATGATTTAATATGTCCAAGATTTATCAAATAAAAAAGGCTTAGTAAAGTTGAATGTAGTATAAGTCGCCAAGGTAAATAAACTTGCAAATACACTGATCTACTGATCTCTCAAGTTAATAGAGTAAGGACTATTAATATTATGATTTAACGATCACATATAAAAATTTACAGTGGAAGAAACATAGAGATTTTCATGAGAGAAAAGTTTTTGTTTATAACTACCTCAACCCGTGTGATCACATTGCTCAAAAGAAAAAGCTGTAGACAGGTTACAACAGAAAAATACAACATGTGTAAGATACGGAAAATCGTAAATCCCCAAAAGTTTGTTATTTATTTAATAGGTAATTATTATACTTAAGCAGTATTAGAAAATTCAGTGTTCAACGAAAATGAGACATGCGACCTTTTTAAGCGTCGCTCTATCCGAGGACAAAGTTTAACCAACACATGTGGAGCCATTTTAAAGTTAAGTGTCGTTTTCCCTCTCTTGGGTTTAGACCTGGGATGGTCTATTGTGTGAAAGAAATGCCAACTAGTTCAACTCAATAGATAAATCCAAAATGTTTTTTAATCACTTGTAACAAAGGAAATAAAGTCAGTCGTAAAGATCGTTTACGCTAACAATATATACATAATACGGAATATTCATTTAGTGATGAAAATCGTAACTCCAGAATTAATCCAGTCAATTCTCCACTCCAATTAAGCAGAGATAGCAACTGAGAAACTGACCAAAAAATGCCAGAAAAAGAAGAGAAAACAGCTTTTAGATATCAGCAAGAAAGAGTGTAATTCACATTATGAAGAATGTTGCTTTTACGTAAAATAATACAACAAATTAGATCGTTCATTCCTAGTAAAAACTTTAGCATTTTTTTTAAAAAACACAATTTTTCATTACAAATGTCCGTTTTTCTAACAAACTATTAAATCCATTTTATCGATTACTTTACAGACAACTCTACTAGACTACGTCAAGCTGTGGATCTACATTTCTGAAGTGAGCAATATTTATTTCAATTTTATAAATGAGTTGGTCAATAAATTCATGGGGAAATAAGTATAAAAACAATTTGTTATCGTGAAGAAGATAATTGTGTAGTAAGAAGGTTACTAATGAGGATCAGGAAAAAATGAAACTGGTGAAAACGATTTAACGGCAATCTTGATATTTAAGATTTAGTCAAGATAAATTTGCAAGATTTGAGAGTTTGTTGCATCTTAAAATAATTAGAGGCTCGAGAAAGAAAAATATACTTGTGATGTAAAGGATTTAAATTGGAAGTGAAAGAAAGAATTTAGGAAAATAGAGAAGTTGAAACTATAGTAAAAACGTGTGGTACTACAAAATGGCATAGACTTTCTCTTATTAATTAGTATTCTAAATTCTTTGGTCTGGGCTAGTTTTAAATTTTTGGACGTGCCACATACTCTAGATATCTGCCATCTATATCCATCTATACCATCTATAGTCCCCCCTCCAACAGCATTTTTTGACAATTTCTCAATTTTTCAGTTTCCTAATACTAGAACCAAAATATTACTGTAAGAATATTATAAGATAAGTAAAACATCGCCCTATAAGAAAATTTTTCGTTGAAAAATTTGGAGCCGTTATTGAGAATATGGTGTTTAAGTGTTACTGTAAACGCTAAATTTGAAGCTCATTTACACAGAAAACTTTTGAATTTTTGAAAAACTTTATTGAAAATAATTTGAAGCACTTTCATTCACAAATGAAAAAATGTATACAAATAAGTGGAAATGTGCATACTAAAGGCGTGAAAGATATTTAAAAAAGTACACTTGTATAATTTTTTAGAAAACAAGAGGATGCAGCAAAATGCATTTTATGTCATCTTAAACAGTGCAATTTCCACTAACCGTACAAAAAGTTTGAATAAAAAAAATAGAGTCCTTTTTGAGAAAATGGTGTTTGAGTGTTTCTGAAAAGGTGGAATTTTGAGCTCATTTCCACAGAAAACTTTTGAGTCAACATGACTGTAACAAAACCATAAAATCAAAGTTGTGTACGGTGATCATTTGAATTCGCCGCGCGGGCACCATAGACAACGCGCGCACTGTGGACCGCTAGTCGCGGTGGCACGGTCGAGATACGCGCCATCGGGCTCCTAGCGAGGCGCCACTATATAACGGGCCAGCCAGCGCCGTGCCCACTATATAACGCGGCAGCCAGCGCCGTGCTCACTATACACATATAACGGGCCCGTCAGCGCCATGAAGGCAGTTCCGGCAGTTCAGTAGAGTACCGTTCAATATACTTCACGGCAGCGGAGAGTACGGTTTCTTGCGCCGTTCGATTGAAGAGAGACGGAGCCCAGTCAGCAGAAGCGAGTCGTCAGTAAGGAGGGCTGAGAGATCGCCCGGCAAGAGGCCACCCGATTCCATCGGAAGCTGCGGCCCTAAGGGATGCCTACGCACAGGCCGAGCCAAGAAGAGCTCGGAGGAGACGACTTCGTGGGAGAGACACCCTACCACGCCGAAGACGGCCCAACTGGGGCCGCGGCCCTAGCAACGACGGCCGAGCAATGGTTGCTGCAACTCGGGGCTTCCGCTCTACACGGCCGGTGGTGATGGCCTGGCGTGACAAGAGACACGTCACGCCGCTGAGTTGACGATTATTTTCGAAAAGATATTAAGTTGCGTAAAGAATTTTAAGTAAATGTAACGAAATTAGACTAAATAAAGTGACATTAAGTCGATGTTCAACTTTCATTTACTGAACATAAATGAAAAAAAACAACAACAAAATATGAGAATCAATTTAATATTTAGTCTTTCTTCTTAAATTAACGATTGTTAAATACTGTTAGGTTGGTACTTACTAGGGTAACCTTCTTTTGAAATAACTTGTTCCAATTGATTCAGATACTTCCAGGTATTTTTTGAGCATGAGCCGCCTATAGATAACTGTTTTTCCGCCAAATCCCCTCTTCAATTAATCTCTTGTGGAAACTAAATTTAATATTTAATTTATTTTTTGGTAATCGAGCTTTCAGTTCACACCACAAATGCTCGATTGGGTTAAGATTTGAAGACTGCAGAGAAGTTTCCAAGACTTTGGGTCGGTTGTAGAGTATCCAACTGCGCACAATGTAGGCTTTATGTTTTGGACCATTGTGTGTGGGTTTTGACCATACATTTTCAAGCTATTCAGAGGGTAGCCACACTTTGTTGCAAACATTTCTTGAGAATTTGGAAAAACCTTCCTTCGTCATCACTTCTTCTACAAACTCAAATTTTCCAACTCCAGACGAAGACATGTCCCCCACACCATGATACTGCATCCATCTGCATGCTAGTTAATACTCTGCTGCAGAATTCGTTTTTTTCAAGTGTTCGTTGACCTTGCGCTATATCCTAGTTCTTTCTTCTGATTGCCAAAAGGTAAAGCCACCACTCTAAACTCCTTGTTCGCACATTGCTTCGCGAATTCCAGCATTTACTTTCTATTGAACTCTCTTATAAATGGTTTTTTACTTGCCACTCTTCCATTAACCTATCGTTCGTTAGCACTTTACTCATAGTTTTGGGGTGCACTTTCTTTCTTCAGAATTCTAAGAACTCGGCTACGATTTTCGGCGCACTTTATCGAGGATTATTTATCACTTTCCTCAGTTAGACACCTCTCTATTCTCTAGCTTCTTCTCTAGTAAGACCGTGAAGAACCTTTCTGCGCATGCTTTCTGTTCTATCCTCTCGTTCGTATGTTATGGACTATACTTAGCGACAGATTGAGCAATTTGCTAATTTATCTTGTAGAATAGCCCTTTTCAAGATTCAACACCCCGTGTTATTGCTGGTGAAATGTATTCCGTCCTTAATGGGTTCATCTAGGTACTTTTACCGCACAAGAGGAAGTGACTGAAACTCTTGAACACTTTATGTGGACACAAGTGATGTGTAGCCCCAGTGCCTCTTAACTCTTTCTGCAACGATAAGAAATCTAATAACAAATTATATCCTCAGGTGATCAATTATTAAAGTGGCAGTCTTTATGGACATTTTAAGACAACACTAAATATTCAACGGGATAAAATATTCCACTTACCACAGAGTGTTATATAGAGAATGTACTTAACTTTAACGGTTAAATGTGTTATTATTGTTAGGAAATTATTCCAGATTAATTACGATATATTAGGGTGACGAAATATGAAGTGAAAGTCTGCATAAATAATTTTGTTTATTATATGCATTTTGTCGACAAAATAACAACAAAATTGTAGAAATACTAAGTCTTAACTAGAGTTTTCACAAGATGTGGTTTTCACAAGATGTTGCAAATAGCAGTTATAGTAACGCAGGTTAATTCCGAAAAGCCATCTATACTAATTTTTAAAATAGACGCCAATTTTGAATTTTAAATTTCTGGGGTAATCTAACCCAAAGGCCCATGTAACTCTACCCTACGGGATAAAAGTGATAAAGTGATTGAAGATGTGGAATAGTGAGATAACAATGTAAGAGTGTTCAAAAAAACATGTCTCAAACTTATTTACCGAGTCATAACAAAAATTTGTGTTGTAACAATGATGTGAATTCTTGGCCCAGATATACAAAGCAAGTGTTCCAGTTGCTACATGATAGGTTAATCCAAATTTCTGATCTCATCCTCACTTCATTGGCGAGTAGGAAGTTGAAAAGCTGTACAAAGTCCAGAAATATGTTTCTTTTCTGAGGTTTTGAATTTAGTGGTGAACTGGGATGAGTTTAGACAACTTGGAACGTTGCACACTTGGAAGAATCGTATGGTGTATACTTAACGTGTATATTAAGACTGTCTTTCCTCTTTTGCACGGCAGTTCGATATGCAGCCGGTATCCGTGATGTATGGGCAAGGGAGTTTTAGAACATTTGTTACGTTTTGATCTTAAACATAAATTATCGACAATCAACTTTAGGATCTCATTACGCTAGAGACCAAAAAAGATTTTCCTTGCTGGCATAAAATACGTGAGCACAGAAAAATACATCACAGATCATTACAGATTCATATTAGCTGTACTTATGGGCGATTCACATATGAGAAACGTTGTTCCAAATTGTATTTTGTCATTTCGAAAACGAAACGTCTTTTCATTATGTTTCTTAGACGCTAGGCCATTCTGCGCTACACAGATAATTTCAAATCGCAGTCTATTCTTGCCTAAATGAAGCTTAAACCTTCCTTGAAGTGAAGGAACATTGAATGTCCTTACGGTTGGCGCAAGTTGTATTTTGTTCTTGGCTCTATTTTTCATGTCGACGGAATTTTAAAATTTTCTATTGGACGTACGGATCAGCTGATATTAGTGTTCCCGGGATAGAGACCTCACTAACTGAGAGTGTAAGGCGTTTTCATATATTAGGTGCGGGGGTCAAAACAGGAATATGCATGTTGTTCATGCCACGGCGTTCTATCATTTCAACAATGCTCCTAGCATCTCAAGAATATCATACTTTTCTTCCTCTAAGGGTACTGCCAGTTGATAAATGTTTTGGAATAACAGAATACTAGAAAAGAAAGAAGGAGCAATTCGGAAATTTTACTCTAGATGATTTTCACGAAATTTACAACTCACTTGGTTTAATCACATACTATTAGGAAATACTGGATAGTAAAGAATTGCAAGGATTTTTGAAAATGTAATAAATGTGAAGGGATCAGGGAAATGAGAATGATGATGGTAAAAAGAACAAAAAATAGGAAATGTACTAAATCTCATAAAATGCAGTCAAATGATCCTTCTAAGCTATTTAGTCCTATTTTAAAAAGAAAACAGCAGGAAATCTTACACGAGAACCATTATAGTACCATCTCTCAGCAAGTTTTCTTAGGTAAAGGTGACTGGTATTGAGAACTTCCCGAGGAAGAGATTTGAAGACTGGATGAGAGAAATAAATATGCTGTTTTATCACATTGTTCTCACTGCCGAACCTGCTCACAGTGAAAACCCCACGGATGAAAATGCTGCAGTTTATGACCGTTTAGAAAGCGTGTGGAGAGAGCATTTGAGTAACTATGCTTATTGCACTAACGCTCCCTAAACATACTCATTACTATTGATATCGTAAGTTTTTTTATAAGTTAAAAACACTTGTTTTATATTGTATTAAACATACATTTAGATACACTTCTAAATGTACAATACACATTTTTAGGGAAAACAAGCTGTTTATGTCAATATACTTTATTTACATTTTATATCGAGCATCGTGTTACATAATTACGAGTTTGGTACAATTCTTTGTAATTCTCATCCAAATCTTTCCATCCATTCCGAGCGGTGGCAACAAATGCAGATAGCGCCCGGTTCCAGAAATCATTCAGTAAATTCTGCCACGCGCGGCGCAGTATAAATTCTAGGAACTGATCACACCACTGAATTATTTAATATATTAACTATACAATGGGTATCATTATTTCGAACATTTAATTCTAGCACAGACGTACAACGATTTTTAATTATAAATCAAAATTACATTATTTCCAAACACATCAGAATTGTAACGTCGCCTTTTGTTGGTCCAGAGATACTCGCGACGGCAACAGCCGATCACGTGAGCTCTCAAACAATCGCTCTTCTGGCGAAGAAATCAGTTGCCTCTTCAGTACTCGCCACGAGCAGAAGTGTCCGCGATGTGCTCTGCGAATCTTTCTATTTTCGACTAATTACTAGTTATTGTTGAAATAATCTGTGTAAAGCGAGTGCAATGTTGTTGCCGATTCACTCAATGTGTGTTTCACAGTAACTTTCCCTAAATAATCTGCCCTCCGGCATATGAATAAGGCAGACAATGTGTTCTGTACTTTGTTCTTAATTAGCCTGTGCTATCCTCGAATGCAATATTCTACTAAATTAATTGATGATGAAGCTCACATCAGTATTTTGCATACGATTATCAAATGTGATTTTCCTCTGCTCATGATATGTTAGCATGTGAAAATTTTCGCGTATCATAGTAACTGTAATAGTACGTTACAGGAGTTGCAGACCTTTGAACAGTCCCGCATCATGCCACTCGTGCCGTTTCAACAATGCACTGCATAATTCTTAACATGTGTTAATACGTGAATACAACTCTATCACTGGTGGCATTTGCTGTATTTCCGCATAGCTGCAATTTCGAATCTACAAGCCGTGTTGCTTGCGCAACTACGTCGCCTGACCATCCACGAAGACTGCATTGCTCAGCGCCCGTGTCGTGGGTGTAGGGTCGCGCCCCGCCCGCTACAGCAATCAGTATCAAATCTTCGGATAATCTTCAGAGAAGTGCACTACTCCTGTTTTTTTGTTATTCGCAAACGCTAAGATTCTATCCTGAGCCAAATTTGCTTGGTTCGTATTAATAAGAATTCTTTAATTCTAATTCATTGCCGTGACAACATGCCCACGGTATTTTCATGCACCTTGCAACCAAATTCTCATTGGGAAGGATTGCATTTGTTTTAATCATTTGTAATGTTAGTTCAACTCGTTTAATTAAATGTTATTTTTTACAATTATTTAATTCATGTTTTCTATTTTCTCCAAAACGGCAGCAATCCTCCTGTGCATGATAAATTCCAAGAGAATACGGTTCGACTATCGTCCTTCAATAGATACTCTGGTTTTCCGTATTGCTACCAATCAAGGTAAGAGTGAAAGGAGTCGGCTGTTCCCACAGGTATCGGCTGCAGTTCACTGACAAACATTACAGCCACTTCCGCCTTATATATTTATTTTTCTCTGAAGGTTGTATCAAACCGTCTTATACCCATAACAACTAACCAACCAATCGAATAACATCAATATGATACTGAAATTTTTTCCTACATTCACCACTTTGAGATCTTTAATGACGAATTTCATATTTGTCAGTTTTTATACAACACTCGTTGTTTATGAGTCATGTTTTCATTTTCTATAAAATTTTAAATTTCAGACATAATGCAATTTGAAACAACGCTCCCCATATTTTTTTCATTAATTTATTCCGCAATGGATGCACGTTTAGAATTTACCGCTGCTCAAAACGTCGAATACCAATTAATTTGCTAATTTAGAAGCGGCAGATTATATTAAATATGGACAAATCTGGAATGGAATCACTGTATAATGCAAGAAATATCAATTTAATCTACAATTATTGGATCCATACGATTGGACCATTCCATTTATAACCTTATTTTTCATCAGCGCCAAATATTTCGCGTTGACTTTGCAGCTTACTAGTCACGGCATCCATTTTGAACAAGTTGGAATAAGGTTGACAAAACTATGAAGTGAAGCGTGGGGTCATACCGTACATAAGGTTTGTCGTTAAAGTTATACCTGACTTGTAGTTCAGGGGTACAGGCGTTACCATCTCTATACAGCGGTTGTTTTACAGACTTGGCTGTTTTGCGCATCCCAATTTCCCTGTTTCTTTATTCCTCGCGTCTTTTTCCTTATCTGTTTTTCCCATGGTTTCAGTTATTGCCGTGTTCCGTGCCCTTCTCAGTATTACACTATTTCTTCTTCCATTGGATATTCATTTCCAATTTTTTTGTGCACGCCAGATTTCAGCCTTCGCATATGTCCATATCATTTTAGTTATTTAACTTTGATCATCTCGTTCAAGACTGTTTGAATGTTCGTTTTATTTGTAATTTCATAATTTCTTATTTTATTCAATAGAGAAATTTTACTACAGCATCACCAGAACATAAATGTAGTAAAAAATAATTCGGAAAAAATATGGGACCAAAGGCTGTGGGTTCAAATATACCGTATGGTAGTAAGGTATAGATTTCTTGTGAATATGGTGTAATTTGCTTCCCATATCACTTAACCAATTTAAACAGTATCACATCCATAAATAAGCATTTATGATCAATATTCTCTTATGTCTAACCCAACCTCTACTACGCGCCATCCTTCATAGACTTTAAGACGAATGCATCACTGTCCAGGAAAAGAGCCACATTAAGGCTCTGAGGCATTGACGCAGCTTTGCTGTCTGGAAAGCGCCGGGTCCTAAGCATGGTTGCCAATATTTTGCATTTACCGCTGAGTATGTCGCGATATGACGACAGAAATGTTGACACCATCCCTACGGTGCAGCCAAGAATAAAATGGCTCTAGCATCGGAAGTTTCAATGTTTAAGAAAAGAAACATATGAAAAAAGAAAAATTATATTCACTGATGAAAAGCCACTCTAGACCTGACATGGACTGTGGATTTATAATTTTGAAATCAATACTTGTTCCGACACTCTTTTTCGTATGCCCAGTTTAGGTGTGTGTCGGAAAGCAACATTGATAAAATAGGGTGAAAAATAATTTTTGAGTATTATAAAAGCCTCTTGGTACATTTCAAACAAACAAATTAAAAACAAGTGGAAAAGGAAAATTTAAATAATTACACCATAAAGATATTAGGGAAAATGATGAATACTTAAAAATAGCAGATTTTGTCAAACATTTTGTCATAGTTTTCAACGCAAATACATATTAAAATTCATTCCATGTACCCAAAAGAAATTAGCCCATTTTGGATACATTTGCCACATCACATAAATAAAATCTTGATTTTATCTCATTAAACCTTGCTGAGAAACAACAACAAAAATACAGTTTTGTGAATGTTATTGAATCCAAGCAAACTAGAAGTTAGAGGGAGATTCGCATTAAATGCTTCCCGCTTGCGTATGTCCTACCCTCAGTTCATGATATACTCATATACACAACCCTCTGTAAAATCATAATGGTTGATGAGACAGAAAATAAACAATGGACACATGTCATAAGACATCACTCCGATTACGGAGAAAAATCGATGTTTGTACAGGTGGCTACTTAATACAGGATGTGAGAATATGGGAAGTGAACATCTGACTTAATATTGTGCTTGGCAGTGAAGTTAGTATGTAATGCGTGTAATCATATTTTTATTTGTACTTAATATACAAAGAACTGATTTTTTCTGTACATGCGCACGTAAACAATCATAAATCTTAAAATAATAAAAAAATGCGTTTAGCATAAAGATGCTATCTTTCAGTTCAAAGTTTTTATTGATATTTTACTTTTCTTTTTACGTAACTGACTGTTTCTTATATAACTGTTTCTGTCCCATATATGGACTTAATTTCCCACTAAATTTGTGCAGTTCTTAACTTAAAGAAATTTCAGAGAATACATGAAATTCATTTATTGATATCTAAAGCAGAAATTAATAACCCCGCAAAATTAATTTAATTAATTAATAATTAAAATTCATAACCCCGTAAAACTCTAGATATCATTGTTCCATTCAATCTAACAGTGCATACAAACTAGAGATACTGAAAAGGCAGTAATTCACCGGTATTCCGCTTTTTTATAGCGCTACATATTAAAATCGCTAACTCGCCAGGAAATGCTGACCGGTGGATTGTGCACTTAGGAGACCTCAGACACGTTTCAATTTGGAGTGCAAATATTGTCACTATACCCTAATTTAAACGTAAGGCGAATAGACAACGCGGACCTCGCAGCATGTTGAGCGCTCCAACGCGGGGAAACTTACACCATTCAATGGAAAAACTAGTTTAACGAAAAATGGCCGTTAATGGAGGCGGCCGCTTCACTAAGGTCATCATGTAAACAGGTTAACACTATATAAAGGCATTTTTCTCCATCGTCGACGCTAATAAATGAGTACAGCCCGTATCCTCATCAATCCGACTGGTTGAGAAAGCTCAGCTGTGGGCATTGCCGGGTTTCTGAAATGGGTTCGGGTCCCGCCTATGGTGAATTTTCGACAGGGAGCGGATTTCGAGAGGCCAGCATTGCCCTGAAAAGTAATTTTCAGTGGTTTCTCCGATAAACACCAAGAAAATGCCGGGGCTGCGCCCTAACAAACGGGCCCCGAACGCAAGTCTCTTCCTCATCTTTATTTATTTATTTACGTCCGAAACAGTTAAAAACTGGGTGTGATGTGCTGTGGGGAGAAGTTAATTTGAAGTTACTTTCATGTCCAGAAGCAGAACAAGGGGCCACCTCAGCAATTGCATGAGAATCAGGGAAACTGGACGAAAACCTGATCGAGATGGGAGTCATTGACCCAGAAGCTGAAGCACAATACTTGCTACAGGTTCTTTACAATGATACAATCTAAATGATATGTAATACATTCAATGTCATTGTTGAAATTAATATTACTTTCCCTTTGGATGCTCGGTATAGTCTCTAATTGTATAGAAACAGTGCTGCAAAAAAGAGATTCGATTTTTGTATAGAATTTAATCTTTAATGTCATCTGGCAATGTGTTGTAAAATAATGTAAATTAATTGTGTGTGATTTTTTTGTAGTGAGCTGTGGATACTGTCACCTGATGAATATGATTACTACGTCGAGTGTTGTAGTTATAGATACGAGCTGTGTCTGAAAATATATTCCCGCACTTAAGTAAGTCATTTTTGACAAAAACCACTGACTCATATATAAAGAGATAAGGTAATGGTAAAATACCTATCTTAATAAAGAGAGGCTTTCAAGAATCACGTGGGTGGGATTTGATTATTACTCGTACAATTCTTTTTTTGTAATCTAAGTCCGGAAGCTATAAGATGTATTTACCCAGAATATTATGCCATATCTCAGGCGGGAATGAAAAATTGGCCGAAATATACACAATGAGGAGTGTGGAGGCTGACTGAATTTGAAAGAATTCTGAGAGCATAACATAAAGAACTTAATTTAGTGTTCTATTCATTTAAATGGACGTTCCATTTAAGATTTGACTGAATTGAAATACCTAAACATTTTGTTAGCTTAACATGAGTCAACCTTAACATAATCTTTGTCCCCTTCTCTTCCCTTACACTCGCATGCACACACACTTGCATGGACTACAGTACCAAACCTGTCTGGTGAGCCGTCGGGAACTAAGAACTTGTGCTGGCTGAGCGGCGCCGCGCTGGCAAAAGTAATGGAGAGAGAAATCCCGCAAGCGGTATGTGGTTTGGCGCCTAATTCAACGTTTTAATTGGGGAGGAATACCATCACCTTTCGGAATATATCATGCATTACACTTACGGAACTAATAAATCTTAGCAGTCGAAGCACCCGAAAAGAGAAATTACGATCAATGGTCAATCAACGCAAGCGCGCGATCGACTCACGCCCTCTTGGATGAGCAGCTCCGCGGGCTGGCGGAAGGGCTGGCCCCAGCGCAGGCCCGCCTGCACCAGCTGGCGCACGGAGTCGAGCGGCGGCTCCTCGCCCGGGTGCGTGAGGTGCGAGATGAGCCCGCTCGAGTAGCCTGTGGACGCCAGCAGCGCGAACACCACCCAGCAGGCGAGCGCGGCGCGCAGCGGGCCCTGGCCGGCGAGGCTGGCCGGCACGCCCCCGCCCGAGAGCGCGCCCAGCGCCGCCAGCAGCCCGGCGCCCGGACGCCCCAGCTCTGCTCACGCCACGCGCAGGCGCTCCTCAGCGGGTTTTACTTTAGACTATTTATTTATTTATTTATTTATTTATTTATTTATTTATTTATTTATTTATTTATTTATTTATTTATTTATTTATTTATTTATTTATTTATTTATTTATTTATTTATTTATTTATTTATTTATTTATTTATTTATTTATTTATTTATTTATTTATTTATTTATTTATTTATTTATTTATTTATTTATTTATTTATTTATTTATTTATTTATTTATTTATTTATTTATTTATTTATTTATTTAATCATTCGAAAATTCGTATTTGAAGACTTAAGAAAACAGATGGACAAAGCTCCAGTCATCATTCAGAATATTTTCCACTTATGTTAATAAAGAATGGAAGGTATATTGAATTGGGGAAGGTATTGAAAGAGAATTTTTACAAAATTCTGTTTTATTTTTCTAATGTGGGAGTTGCCTAGGCGGTAAATAACGTCTACTTCTGGGTTGGCCAACTTTCTACTCCGTAAGGGCCACTTTTTGTTTTAAGTGAAGGAAAGGAGCTCAACTCATTCCAGATATGCGCATTCATCAATATATAAGACAATATATGTAAGAATCAGTGAACGTTATGCAAAATGCCATTACATATATTTTAATGTCTAGTTAAATAATTAAATAAAGGAAGGATAAGAATACATTTAACAATTATATTTTAGTTTTATGTAATTATGTTGTTCACAGAAAAAAACAAAGTTATTACTGTTAGGTCTATGTCTATAAAATTATCAGGACACAATATCAAAATAAAAATAAAACACACACAAATAACATACTTTGTACGTACTGCTACTAGTAGCTTTCTGTGCATACCATTAAAATATTGTTAGTGAAATCAATGCAACTAAACAAAACACTGCAATAAGGCACTGAGTTTGATGTGTTACTTGTCTCGATGGACTGGCGCGAAGTGAGTGCCCAGACGCATCGCCGACTGCACATAAGGTGTCCTATGATTTATACATTGCTTGGTCTCCTGAACAGACTTACGAAAAAATCTGCATATTTTTTTGAAGAATAAAATATTGACAAATAATATTTAATCGCACGAAACAAGGTCACGGGCCACAAGCGGACTACGGGCCTCGAGTTGGCCATCTGTGGTCTATACTGTACTGTAACAGTACAAACAATTTCCCGTATATAATTATTTAGTATTCCTTGTGATCGCAGTTGTTTACCAAAACAAAAACAATTATCAAGCGAGGGAATTTCAAAGCGCTTTACTTTTTGCCTAGTATTCCGTGATAATAGTATACTCAAGATATAACTTTTCAGAAATTTCTTTCTAATATTCAAATTTAAGTTGGAATTTGGGAGCAAATTTATTTTATTTAGGAACGACTTCTTTGATAGTGTAATACGCTTTCTTTAATATAAATATAATTAAATAATTATATTTAAATATCTGTTATTACATGCCATTAATTTGCTAAGAGCGCCAAAGGAAATATAAATGTTATTTTGTAACAAAAGAAATAAAGAGAATTATATTAATAAACTAATAAAAATATATTAACAAAACAATATCATACTATGGAAAACGTATTTAATCATTGGTTTTCTTTGTTAGAATGACGAAATGGTGTACAATTGGCAAAAAAGAAACATTTATGTAGTACATGTAATACAGCAAACACTAGAAATATAAGAAAAAGAAAGAACTATAAGCTCGGAAGATGGCAACGTAGATGTAGTATATTATACAAGAGCATTGTGTAGGGCAACAGGCGTTTATAAACTTATGCACAATTATATTATTGTAGGTCAGGCCTCAAAATGGTTGATTGTGCCCCAACTATTGGCAATTGAGGTCTTTCTATCTTGCTTATACGCCAAAATTCACGTAACCCCCCTGGCATATACAATAGTTATACATAATCATCTGTTGTTGTGGACACACATTAGTACGCTTTTTTCTACAATACATTTTGAAAAATTGAAGTAATTGCTCCCAAATTTTGCACAACACGTTTCGGTAACGAGAAAAAAATGTTACCACTTCGGTTATATCCCTAAAGAACTTCAGCTTATAAAAGGAGTGAACTAATATATTTAAAAAAAAGAATAAAAATATACAAAGAACAAAAATGGGAATTAGAATCCAATCGAGAAACATGTAGATGGAGAAAGAGCTTATATATTCAAAGACGTGAAGCTTACAAAGGTAAAGGAGCGCTATAGATAGGGCAGAAAAATTATAAGAGTAAAAGAAATGTCAAGTTCAATAGGAAGAGATTTGTTAATGACAGGCGACCAGAGTAAAAAAATCTTTTTAAAAGAGAGCGGAAAGATTTAGGAAGATGGAAAAGTTTTGTTCAGTGTTTCAAGTAAAAACACGAAAGGAAAGGAAAAAGAGATGGAGAGAGGAAAAGTTACGTAGCAGAAACAGCTAATGTATCTTTTTCGAGATAATTTTGTGAACGTTTAGTTTTTAAAAACTTTGACTCTTTACTTTACCTTGTACCTCCCTTTTTACATCTGATCGCATCTTTCAGAATTTCTACAAATCAGGTTTCGGAAAGTTCAACCTATTCACCCAAATCAAATAACTCGTTCGAACCAGTTGAATTCAGTGCAAATTCCTAACCTTTCTCATAAAATATTGTATCACTATCAATATGAAATGTATCTTCTTTAAAGGGCTTAGGTTAAATTTTAAATTGCATTCGGACGAAAATTTATGATTGATTAATCCTGGGTAACTACCTGATTTGTATTCACGAGCAAACTTCCATTTACGTATGAACTCAGTGAATTAATGTTACATTTATGAGAAATTCAGAAAGGAAATGTTTCGAAAATATATTATTATATGAAAGTTTTGATAATATAAACTACGCAAACTTTCGTATTTTTGTTACTAATAAGAGAAGTTTTACAAAAACCTAAAGTCAATTACTTCCCTCCGTAAATAGGGACATTTTAATATTTTCTGTATTTAAATTATATTTTCATTTCATATTTACATTAATTTTGCAAGGGAGAAGTAAAATATTCATGAAATATGAAGAGACAATTGAAGCAAAAATGTTCATTAATCATTTAAAATTACATTCATTAAAATCTAGGAATTATTTTCAGAAAATGATAAAACGTTTGTTGCAAGTGCGTCTGCATGTACGAGTTATATTCTAGCAGTGAAGACAAATGAAGTGCTCCTACCATCTGCGAATGCAGTCCCCGCGTTTGTAACATTTTATCATTATTTCCTAGAATTAATATCAAGTAGATATTTATGATACGAGTGTTTGAAGTTAAATTTTGTTTTGCGAGTAGAAAATGTTGCGACTCAAGGTTGACGAGCCGAGTGGTGCAAACCAACGAGCAAAATAAAATCAATTTTATCACATGTGTCGTAAACTATTTTTAGACAGCCTTACTGACTTTCATTTTATTTTAATACAAGTACAGATATGACTTAATGATACATTATCATTGGTAGATGATGCGGAAGGCGAAAGTAGTTTGTTGCATTCACTGATTTATCTGAACACTTAAGCGTCGTCTCACTTTTAGCACTAGCGCTAAAAATTAAACTGTTAGAACGCTATGGATATCCTGAAATAACAGATTTCACTAGTGGTTGTCTAAAAAATATATTTCCAATTACATTGTATTTTTGTATGCAACATCTCTAATTTACTGAAATTTCAACATTTTAGTCGTTAGAAAATATTGTGTTGTTGATAGATTACGCAGCAGTGCGAGATTCCTCCCTCGGACTTTTAATTCCCATTAATTGCAAGCTTTTTGCATACGAACTAATTTATTTATTGCCATCGCGGGTGATTACTCGTCGAAATAAAAATGTACTTACTGGAGATGAACGTTAATGAAAATTAAATAACCGTTTAGCGCGCTTGAAGGTTTTCATGTACAAAATGAATTTAGAAATGCGTTTTAATTCTTTCCAATTATCATCATGAGCATTTATGTGTCATTATTTAGGTTAGAGAGTACCGCTCTGAAGCATATTGCAAGAAACATAATTATGTCGATATTCAATCTCTGTGAATGATTTTTAATTCAATTCTCGTGAAGATTAATTTCACACTATACATACATTATAACTAGAAATGTTTGTGCTAGAAAAGTTTATAAATATGCGGCTATGAATGAGAGTTTCAAAAAAAATAAAGAATTATCAGAAATAATGTAGTATGAATATTTCTGTTGTCAAGGGATAGATTAGGAGGTCGAGATACCTTTGACTGTGTTATTTGAACTAAGTTACGAGAATTGGGCTAATATTACTTCCTCTCAGTCAACTTGTTGAATATCTATCTTTCGTGGAATGAAAACAAGCATTTAAATTAACAAGAGCGGAGGTTGCCGAGAAATTCCATCAGCTCGTCTTTAAATGTTTCTTGAAAGAGAACGTGCCTCCGCACATGTTTCCTTCCCGATCGAAGATGCAGAGGGAGCTGCAAAGTCTGTGGTACTTGCGCTGAATACAACTTTCTCGATTTTCTCTAAGTTTTCTCGATTTTAACCACAAACCATGGCATCTCTTCGCTTCTTCACGAAACCTTCATGGGACGTGATACTGACAGCACAATCTTCTTTCTGTATTTTTCACTTTGCCAACTTCACTTTTGGTTTTGATGATTCGTATCAAGCAGTTATCGTGCTTTTTTCCTTGTTAGAAGTATTTCCTCATTCTAGGAGACGTCGCATTGATGTCGCTGCCGCCACCGCCGCTCACTGCCGCAACCTCCGTGTTTTCACCCTCCATCTCCATGCTTTTGTTTTATTGTTTATTTAGTAGACGATTATTACGTATCGTCGCTTTTGCGAAATACTGTTGTAACGCGAAAAAAAACTTTTGAACAAGAGCGCAATTTATTATTTTCTATTAAATGACAATAAGTAATATCGCTTTTCAAGTTATAACAGAACATTGTTTACACCCATTGGTTATTTAATTTATTAAAGTGGACTTCCTTAAATTTAATTTTTAACGTTAACTCTTAAAAAAGGAATGGAGATCTCCGATCGTGTATATTCGATGCATCTGCCATCAACCGGTAATTGGTAGAATGTTATATAGGACATAATCCATATAAAAATATTTCTTTGGGACTAATTAACCTAAAAATCTCAATTTCGGCTTTTCTCGAGTCACAACATTAGTTCGCAAACGCGACGATGTACAAATTACGTTGCCTGCCGACCTGGATGGCTGAGGTGACCAGAGCGTGGGCCAATTCTGCGCCTTGGTCCGAAGGGTAGCGGGCTTCGAGTCCCGCCATGGGCATGTTTACAAGTGTGTGTTGTCACGGAACGCCTTGTGAGTCTGCGCACCACAGTCGGAAGAGCCCGCAAGTGTGTCAATGTCTAACGTAAAAGGTTAAGATGTGTCCCCTTGAGGGACATAAGGGATAAGTTGTAGACGTTGCAGGGCGTTCAAACTGGACTGTAGAGTGAATAGGCTTAATTTTTGACGTCAGTCTTTCACAACATTCTTTGCAAACTGAGAAGTAATCACAGGAGGTGTCGGAAAAGAAGCTAAACACCATGAGATTTCAAGCCCCAACCATTAAAGAAACGGCTATATACTGCTCAGAAGGTTTTCTCATAGACGAGCGTTAGCTTAGTCATGCCGGAAACGTACGCAAACACCTGTGCATAACGGTTATTTTCTGATAGACTTTGGGATATAAAAAAGCGAGGTATCCTTGCAGCAGCGCCCGAAAAAGACTCGTTAGTTGTACCCATTTGTTACTGTCTCCACAATCCTTTCGGCCTCCTAATACTGTACGCCCCTTTTCGCCTAGCAAGCTATATTGACTGCTGCAATAGCCATACTGTAAGGAATTGGTTCAATGTCTTTGCCTATTCAAGATCAACGGAAAACGAAGGGATTTTAATGTGACTCTTCGACGAGTTTCGAATTTTTGATTGATTAGTGATTCCGAGCGCGTCAACGGAGTAAGTCATTAGTCCCGTAAGTGTAGTGCATCCTTTTTCTAGGGAGGCGGCGGTTTTCTTCCCTGTTGGATAGTGAGATCAGGCGCCGACCTACCGTCGGCCAGCGGGGTTTTCTTTAACAAGGTACCCCCACTAGAGAGGCACAGCCTCAGCCGGGAAGAGCTTCCCCGGCTTAAGTTCCCGAACGGGATCTCGACATGTGTGGTAGTGGAGTGCATGGTAGGGTAAATGTGTGTAAGATGTGAGGATAGCGAAAGGATAATGAAGGAAAGATTGCGCGAGGACCGTGGCCCGTATGTTAGAGTACTATTCCGACATTCGCCTGGTGTTGATCGGAGAAACCACAGAAAACTACCGATCAGAGCAGACGGCCGCTGGAATTCTCCTCCAGACAGCGGCTGAATTTAACCTAGCTATCAAGCTAGTGTCGAAAAATCTTGCCACTGTCGGGACTCGAACCTAGGATCTCCCGATCAGAGGCACTTTAGTGACATCAATTGTTACCCTGAGTCACATCTTCGGGTAACATATTCGGAACCAAGAAATTTCCACAATACAATGTTTCATACGACTTTGTCAAGGTGTTCAACTAGGAGAGGGATTGAAAGCTACAAAACAATAAACAACAACAAACATTTCTCTCGCATTTGTATGGCATTGAAATAAATATCATAACTCCTTTTCTTCCTAAGAGTATCCATTTGCTTTTCTCACCAATGTTCATACAGGAGTCTCTGGTCGCGAAAGAACAATATTTCTGCCTAAAACAGGTTCACCAACGCCAATGTAATTCCACCGCCCGAACTTCCCGAGTAGCCGCAGCAAGCAGATAACATGCGCAATTCATAAGTCGGTTTCCAGCGTTAATATGCGGGACGCGTTTAATATTCAGTCGGAGAGACCTGCCTTCCATTTCCAAGGGAACCAGAGCGCGGATCCATAGGATCACCGACGCTTCTCACGGTGGAGGTGGGTATTGCCTCCACAGCAGGGATGGCCAAGAGGTAGAGCGCCTAGCACGAATTGATTGTCAGTGGGGATATTTGCCAGCAAGACATCACGGATATTGGTCGAATTGAATACAAGTACACAAACAAGGGTTAACCAGCATTTTATGGAACTCATAGGTGCTAGAACTGCACACACTATCTCGCATTATTTCAAACTTTTGCATTTTTTGAAAATTCAAAGTTTTCAACGAAAACGTAACATATTTCGGTATCTTAAGACAACTGAATCAAATTTTGTGAAACAGAGAGATGAAGATTTTTAAAAAGTGTTTAAATTGTTCATCTTTCTCCAGACTTATAGAGGGATCCTTATTTAAAAAAGTGATTTTGTTGGTTTTAAATACTTGCATTGATCTTCTTTAACTATAGATCTCAGTATTGATAAATATATTAGATGAATTTTTATTACTGTGGATGAATTTATAACCCACACCTTCAATACAACTCAATACAGTCATCAAGACTAATCATAAACCACTGTTTTTTTGTTTTCTGTTACTGTAAAGTCCCTGTCACAGGGTAGGTATAAATAGGCAGGAATTAGATACTTCTGCTCAATGCTATCAATTTCTCCACGCTGACCTAAGTATAGCCAGTACTGTATGAGATTCTTTGGGGAGAATTAACTGCGAAAGCAATTCTTTGTTACGATATTGTTATGCAGTTTGCTGGCGAGGTAAGGCAGATGCCATCGCGGTAGACGTCTCGTACCTGGTTTTCGATATTACTTCCGAGAGGTTTTGAAAAACATTAGAAATTCAAAGAACAATATTTTACCATACTATCCTTCCTTGATGATCCACCTCGCAGAACATAGTTTGCATCCCCACGATAGGTGTTACACTTTAACTCACTTTTTACAAATTTCTTGGTTGACCCATTTTTGTGCATTTCTTGAATTCACTCACTGTTTAGAGGAAAATTATAGAATATTGCTGCTCTGATTGGCAGTTTTATTTGGTTTCTTCGATCAATACCAGATGGGTGTCTACAAACGGGACGTGGAGCGCAGGCAAACTTTTCTTCCTCTTCTTTACCCTAGCCTTTCCCCTTACTCACCCCTCTCCACACGCACACCGGGGGACCAGTTTGGATCTTAAAGTTGTCCGGGACGGGCAGTGCCCTGCAGAGTGAGATCCCTGGAATGGGAAATCCACATGCTACCGTTGGTGCTGAATCTCACGTTCCAGTGGAGGAGAGACACTTCCACTTCTCGAAAAAAAAAAAAAAAAAAACATGCTCTCCACTAACAGGGCGTATGATCATGGTAAATGAAGGAAATCTAAATAATCAATCAATCAGCAAGCCACACGAACTGTTTATTACATAAGCGATATGTAAAAATTTGTTTATGTTCCAAAAATAACACACGAGCTTATACAGGTACTTCAGCCTATTATGGAACTGGAGTCGCAGCCTTTTCTTTCATTAAATGAGGGTTTCGGTGCATATCGTCACGTAAAAAAACTTCTATGTGTATGGATCCCTGGATACAGTTATTAGTCATATAAGTGACATTCAAATCACAGTCATTCAGTGCGACTGTCCCTGATGAAGCACACCGTGGCGTCGTTGGAGCACAGGAAGGCGTGGAGTGTGGATTGCATAAATTCAACTAGACGGCGCCAATGAGGGGAGGCAATGAGCTTGATAGCAAACATGAAGGCAAAATGGAGTTAATCTATTGTCAAAGGCAAATATCTCGGCGGAAGGGGTTCCTTGCATTATACTTGTGGACTATTGTCCATTTAATTCAGAAATTGCATGATACATCTGTAATAAATTAACCACCAATTTTGTTGTTAAGATTAGTAATGAATAGTAAATAAAAGCAATGTAAACAAAACTATAACACGTTTATTTTTAATGTATACTAAATTTTTCTTAAAATATAGTATATACTTTCGATATATCTTAGAAAATCCTAAGAGAGTAATAAAAGTAATTCTTGAAATGAAAAACAAATGTATATAATAAAACATTAAAATAATACAATACACAATGATTGCACTTAATATTTTTAACAGACTGTGAAACTCTCGTAACGGTCGTGTGTCCGATATCTTTTCAAAATACTTTCTTAAAACGCCCGCATTTCCTGATACTACATGAACACTTTATCATTTCCGAGAAAATGCAACATTATGGAACGGTGTAATCAGTGCTCGGTTAGAAATAAATAGCTACATTTGCAAAAATGTTAACTATATGTTTTTTTAAAGCTTAGACCGTCTGCATTTTCGTATTGTGAAATAGCAACCAGCATTCGAAGTTGGCCAACCCTGCAAAGGAAAGTTGCCCCAGCTCCGGCATTCAGAATTCGCTAACGCCGCTGGCACACGCGTCGCCTTCAGCTGCGACGATCCGCGCACGACGTCCCGCGATGTCGCGCGTGGATTCCGAGGATGTTGGCGACGGCGCGGCGCGGCGCGGCGCGGCGCGGCGCGGAGGGCGCTTTGCAAGGGCGCGTCAACACGTGCGCCAGAGACCCAGAAACGAGATCCTTGTGGCAGGCAGACGCTTCCGGCTTTGTGCGCCTTAATGAAAAGCCCCTTTAAAGGAATTTACACTCTTCGAAAGCCGCTCGCAACCGCGTCTGAAAGGGATAATATGAAAGTAAAGGGGGAAGTGAGGTCTTGATGTCGAATGTGTCGTTTTAGAAAGGTCAGCTTTTGATATTTGCTTGGTATTTCATTTGATTCGAGACCTGAATTTATTTCACAGAGATAGAATTATTCGTGTATGGTATGGTATGTTTAATGGCAGAAAGACGATTGGCCCTTTTCGTTTTATTTAATATTCTAGCAATTCATTACCAGTTCGAAATTAGTATAGATTTTTGTTCTTTCGGTCGATTAGGTCCATGAAAAGTGCCACAATTACCACTCCATTTTACGCATTTGACCCATTTCACTCTACGTGCATTGCATTTTAATGTTGTAGGACGATTATTGCTGTATATGTGACGGGGCAACTTCTGTGACAAAATCACTGAAGTTGCCCCTAGAAAATGCTAAGTAAGTACAAACAAAACTTCACTGTTGTATTCACAATATTAATTGAAAAATAATAAAATTAGTTGAATACTGGAATTTCATTCAATGAAAACTCGCTTAGAGCCATAATATTTGTAATATAAAAATTACAAATTACATGATGAGTCTTAGAAAATTTTTTTAGCGTAGCAATACATTTTATTGTTCACTCTCTACAGATTGTTTGTGATAAAAAAATCAGCGGACTTTTATTTTAAGTTATTTTTATCCTTTAAATGTGATTTTCTGTTGTAGATTTCAAATATTATTTTTATTTTGAAACAAAATAATATCAATTATAGAATGTCAATCTATGTTCAAATAGATCTCGTCGTCGATGCTACAGGTCAGTTCCTCAAATCATCATTATAAATGACAAACCATATGAAACGACTGTACTTTTTTGTAGAAATTAACTTGCTTTATTACATTTTAAATGAAATAACTGCTTCACTCATAACTTAACCACATGCACATTGATTCATCGGTATGTTGTAAACAGCAAATTGCAAGGTATTATAATATGAATTAAACGTATGCTATATTAATATGTGAATATATTAACGTAACAGGGACACAAAAATGAATTACGCGAAAACAAGCTTAAAAAATATTACAAGATGAGTACTTGAACTCAAGTCAAGCGACGAATATACAACTGGTTGTCTATAAATTTCTTGCTTTGTGAATACGAGTTCTCAGCTTGAGCAACTTTTACCTATATGTACTGTATTTCTCAAAAAAATTGTATATATACACATACACAAGGTGAGTATAGCCGACAAGCATGGCCGTGGCTAGAGCGTGTGAGCGCCTGGGTTCGCGGGTTCGAGTCCCGCCGTGGGCGTGTTTATTTGTTCCTGGTCTTTCATGTATGTGTTGTCGCGGGTGGTCTTGTGAGTCTGCTGACCATCGAACGAGAAAACCACATGTGTGTCTAGTGGAAAGGACAATCTGTGGTCCATGAGGGACTCAGTAAGCACCCGGCGCTAATAGACGAAATCACCATCCCCTGAAGCTGTAAAGAGCCCCAAGAAAAAACGAAGTTTGAATAAAAAATATCGGAATTTTTTTACTAACGTTTCCGTATGTCACATTGCGCCTGCAAGCGTTCGTTCCTTGTCGAGTGACTCGGTGCAAGCGCAAATTGCAGGGAACAATTGAACAGCGGTACTCCATAAAATTTTATTTTGAATTGGAGAAATCAGCCCCACACACGTTGGGAACGATTCGCCAAGGATGAAAGGATGAAAGCATGTCACAAACTACAGTTTTTAAATGCCATAAGCCCTTCAAAGATGGCTGAGAATTCTCTCGTGGAGTGTGGACGACGCGCCCCCTCTGGACGGCCGTCGATGTCAAGAACCGACGGCAATGGACAACGTGTCCGTGAAGGGCTGAATTCAGATCAGTTCATCATCAGTTCAGTTATCGGTTCAGTGAGCGCGTGGTTGCAGATCGTATTGGCATTGATAAGATGACAGTGCTCACCATTACCACGGAAAAATTGGCGATGTGAGCGATACACGCCAAAGTCGTCCGGAAGGACTTGCCGGACGACACAAAAGCAGAGTCGAGTGTCTCCATGCGAAAACTTTTTGCAATCCTATGAAGAAGACCCCGACTTTTTGGACAAAGTAATGACAGGAGACAAAACTTGAATATTCGACGCGAAATCAAAAAAACGAAAAATTCCTAATGTACACTGCGGAATCATCTCGTCCATAAAGGCTCCATTGCGCAAATCCCAAGTGAAAACCACGCTCATCGTTTTCTTCCTCTCCAAGACGGTAGTCCGCTACGGATTTGTATCTGAGGGCCAGACAGTGAATAGTGATCTTTACGTGAAAGTGGTAAGAAGACTGAAGAGAAGGGTCAGCCGGTTGAGGCCAGGCATAGTCGTGTATTGGAAATTGCATTACAACAATGCACCCAGACACACCTGCTTCACGGTGTGAAATCCGAAAACGTGACGAAAATGGCAACGTGACGATTCCCTAACCCCTTTAAAGTCCCGACTTGACACCAGCAGACTATTTCCTATTCCCAAACGAGAATACTTCCTCAGAAATTGCCTCCATGGGACTCTCAAGTGCCGTCAATGACACTTGCACGTGTACCCTGAAGGACCCTCCCGGATCTGCGTACCAGAAGCGTGGAAAACCGCTGGCCAAAGTGTTAAGAGATTGCTTTGAAGGATTTTGAGGCATTCTAGCAACATCTTGAATTAATCTTTTTCCGAAACTTTTTTCCCACACTTTTATGGATGCCGTGTATATATTTCTTCATTATTTCTTAGACTACACACACTCTTGGCTTTGAAGATGGCACCTGAGATGAAACGTTTTCTAGCTTGACCAAGGAAATTAGGTGAAGTCAAACTAACAAACATCTGAAAAATTTGTAAATCATCAGACGAATCTTGACAAATAGCATACTGACAGATCTCGCAAACTATTTTCTCATATTAGTCCATTTTATCCTACATATGTATCCGGGAAAAAACGGTGTGTGTCTGTACGTCCGTCACTCAAGATTTGACCATTCCTTAGATTCTCAGGATTAGACCTCCTCCGCCGTTTTGGGAAGCGAGGTGTAATTCGACGCTTCTTGGTCTGCTGGTGGGGAACTGGTTGTTTTTAGAATCCTTTTAATCTAATTAACAACCTCAAATTAAGGAACATGAAGATACTTTCAAAACTGTTTAAAACGTCGGTGACGCGACTCTATCTAATAATAATATCACGACCTACACAATAGTTTGAAATAACGATAAGAAAGGATAAGGAAAAACAAGGTTGTAAATCAGCATTGATAATTGAGACGATATGGGTCCAGGGCGTGTTGATGAAACATGATCAGGTGGTGCCATCTAATGAAGACAATGTATGATGAAACAATAACTTCACTATACTTTTCCTTAGTTTAGCAGAATATGCTTTTGTAAACGTTCGTCTGTCTGAAGTTTGAAAGATATTTTTTCGTCCAACCAGTCTTAGAAATAATTATCAAGTGACTAATAAGAAATAAAAACATTATTTCAATATATGTAAATTTTCGGATAAAAAATTCTGAACTGAAGTACACTGACCTAATAAATTACTTATTTGATGCAAATATATAAAATACTATTGTCTATTTGAAAACATCGTGTACTGTAATACGAAAATTACTTAAGTACATTAAGTACACTTTAATAAATGCGTGTTTACAACTAAATTTATGCATTGATTCACTGTATACAACAATAATGTACAATAAATAATAATAATATTTTATAATTTGAATATTGTGGCGTCACCGATTAATTAAGTATAATTGTATTATGGCATCGCCAATAACAAATAATTCCTACAGCTGGAAATAGCTCGCGTCGAGAAAGAAGTGGGTCAAAGGGACGCTGCCTCCGCCGCGAATGTTTCTTTCGTCACGCCGCCGGGCCCGCCCCGACCGCACTCGCCTCTTGTCAGAGGCGACCCCGTTTATTGCCCCCCATAAAAATACATGCTGGCCCCTTGCCAAAACCTTTTCGGACAAAGCGCACCCTCGCGTCCTTTCTTCAGCCGCGCGACCGGGGAATGCCAAGCCCCGATGGAGTTTGGCCGGGTGTCGATTAGGCGAGGAAGACACATTTACGACACGTCGTAAGCGAAAACCTTTCTCGGCCTCAACCGATCCCCTTCCAAACAATGCCTGCCGAAAGTGGCACGCGCCTGGGCTAGACACCAGAATTCCCGCAGGGGCTGTTTACAAATTAAATACAGTAGGCTGTCGATTAGCCCATGCCGACAGTCGAGGATCCGTGAAATGCACTTCTGCACGCGCACGTGCCCAGACAGCTGCGAGCAGCTTCTGGAACAACAGACAAAGGGAAGCGAGCGAGAGAGAGAAGCCAGTGTCAGACAGAGAACAATCGACGGAAAAATACGGGAAAATTGCCACATGATTGGTTAATCAGGATTCTGCGACGCAGCCACCCTCAGCCAATGGGAAGCTTCGCCATGAGGGAGGGGAGAAATTCAGAGCTAGGAACATTTTGGGAAGGGGAAAGGAACTTCTTTTAAATACGCGATGCACAGTGAAAAAGAGGGAGACTTCTAGATTTTTTTGTGGACGACACTTCTAAGATTTTTTCGGCCAGACTTCGAAGAATTTTTCGGAACGCTCTTAAGAATTTTTGGAGAGCTAATTTTTGGTTGCTTAGAGCTACTTCGGAGATATTTCGAGATACTTCCAAGATACTTCTTGGTTGCCAATCCGCTCGATCACTCAGTTACTTACGATCGGGACGCGAGTTCGGGAAAGACTTTCCCAGAATCGAATTAGCTGGGACGCGACTAGTGGACTTGTCGCGGAGGACACTCGGGCGGGAGACTACCGGATCCCGCGCCGTTTCCGCATCGGCCCACCAGCCTTTGCCGCCTCCCGCTTCGGGCCCAGTGACAGCCCACCGCGTTACGTCAACGCCCGTGGCCATTCGCCCCTCTGAGCCTGCTCGAGCCGGTGACCTGCCGGGAGGGGGACGCGCCGCTACCTGCCGAGAGAAGACGCGCCGCTGAAGGTCAGCGACCCGGGGCTGCCGCCGCCTCTGCTCCGGAGCCGCAGCACGGCCCGCCCGCGGAGACAACGCAGCCACTGGTGAAACAATACGAGACGAAGCCGTCTCGCAGAACAATCGTAACGGCGAGAAATTGCAAGTGGCCGCGCTCAGGCCCTACGGACCTTAAATGATCAAAAGCACGCTTCATCAAAGAGTAAGCATAATGTGTCAGCTGTAAGGGAATTAGCAAATAGTAATTAGGACAATCAGTCCACAAAGTAGATTTAGTAGAAAACTTGCGTCGCCCATTGCGACATGTAACTGCCCTGGCAGCTTTTGGTGCCAGGAATAAATTGTTATTTGTCACAAATGACTCTGTGCTAATTCATGACCTCCCAACTCTTCCATCCAGTCACATTTCAGGAGCTGAACCTGGCGCCCTCCCCGTGTTAGTTTACATTTGGCTGGTCCCACACCGGGGCTAGTTCTGTTGAGTAGTCTTAGATATTACAATATACAGTAAAAATAAGTGAAAATAATAAAATATAAAAACCATATTTTTTTGATAAAAAACGAAACTGATATTCCGAATGCTTCATGTTATTTCATATAAACGATGATTTACTCAATGATGAATAAATACGCGTACAACGTTTATAACTTTGAAAAGCAAACATTCTATTAGAAACCCTTGACGAAGCGACAGGTCATTTGCATGTCATATCATGGAATTCTAAAGCAGTAATTTATTCGAGGGCAACGCGGGAAGCGATATGCTGCACTGGGTCCCCATTCGTGTTTATTAGCGCGCGCAAATTTGTTGGAAAGTGATGAAAGCTCCATCGGCAACAAGGGCGTTCAAGTTAGCCCGCGCGTCCAGCCGGGGCCCGGGGGGACTTTTGGCGAATGAGCCGGTGATTGAATGAACGAGCGGCCGCGTGGCCGTGGGCCGTGGGGCGGTGGCGGAGGTCGGGGCGAAGCGGAGTCGCCGCAGCTGCGCTACGCTCGCGCCGCAAATCGATTCTCGCGAAGACCCCCCCCCCTCCCCCCTTCCCACCCCTTCCATCCTCTCGGCTCCGCGCGCTCGTCACCCCCGCGCCGATGGATCATTTCAGCTTCTGCGTCAGAGGCGCCGACGGACCTCCGTCACAGCGACGCCTGCTCATCCGGAATTTTGACGTCGTTCTTGTCACAAGGGCGGGAGCGGAGGGTGTTATTGAGTGGGCGGGAAAAATGTTGTGGAACGTTCTCGGCTCTTTCGAGCGGTCTCTGAAATTGACATATTAGTATATTTTAGGTGAAAATTTGTTGGTTTGATTGCAACCTATAGCAGGGAGATTTGCGGTGGAGAAAATATGTGAAAATCTTAAGCACAAGTAACATAAACAATATCTTGTGAATACTTATTTAATGATTATATCACATAAGCTTCGGAAATGTCCGATAAATCTTTTAGAAGCGGAGCGGAAATCACTGAAAAATATTGAGTGATGCAAATGTTTTGTGATGGTAATTATTAATATTTTTAAAATACATTAAATTAAAAATATGTTGTTGTCGATCTGGTAACAAAAATAACACTGTAAAACCCTAGCTATAAAACATCGATAAGATCGATCAGGTATTTGTGTTAAAATCTTGTGTACGGTTTAGGTGACAGGTTTAGATGCTTGTTTACTGATGGATGGGCAGACAGTCTGGCAGGTTTTGAATAAACACGTTTTCGGTATCAAAGATCCCAATAGAAGTAGTAACGTCAAAATCATTACATCTATTTTTGGCAGCAATACAAAAGTTGTAATATGTTTACAAGAAAATAAACTAAATCAGAACTACATTCTTTCGAGTCTTTGGATTCAGCAAGAGTTTTAACAGTAATTCACGTAGTTAAGTCATTGCTGAATCAAAAAGTTAAATGAATATTCCCCACGTTAAAAACATACTAAAACATTGATATTTTTCGAAGTCAGTTTTACATTTTATAAATTTCATTTTATGGAAATGGGGATATACTAAAATTACTAAAATAAATCAACTTAAATAATAGTATTTTACTTTAGTAATATTGTATGGGCGGGATGATATTATGGATAGAGTTTCACCAGTTACACATATTTTAAAAGATTAGTTTTAATATGCATTGTAGAAGTTGAATGAGTTATCGCCTTACCTTTTCATGAAATGTGAGGAGAATGCATTCTTGGCTATCCAGGATGAGCCGCGTCCCGGTCAATGTTACTAACATTTCGGCCATCTTGCTGTGGCCTTCTTCAGGAGGCTAAACTGCGAGGAGAATTTCCAGTGATTGTAGTGAAGTGATACATAAATTGATGATGGGCTTGTCCCACACAGTTATTTATTAAAATATAGTTGTCTTGGAAGTCCACCTTTATGAGTCAAATAAACTTATTTATTCGTTTCGTATATTGAATTCAAGTTATAATTGAATTATTTCCAACCACGGTTTTCGTTGAAGCCATCTGAACTTTGATTTAAAGTGGCGAATGATTTGGGAGAATAAATCTACTGTGATGTTTGCTCTTCCACAATAAACATGGTCAATTACTCGAACATTGAAATTTATTAGTCAAATACATAAATAGAATTGATATTTCCAAGCTAGAAATGTCAAATGCATTTTCAATGTTTCACTACGGACATTTTAAATATATACTTCGGAATGTGGATTTACGGGGAGGAAATGGGATGGGTGATAATGCGGAAAATTTGAAACAAAATATGGGAAGGTGAGGGATTTCCAGAGAATTTGATAGTCAATCAAAAGAGTAGGTGAAATACTGCACCTGCCTTATCGTATCTCTTGATTAGTATTTTAAAAAAATTTTACTCCTTCCTGCATGGATCACTATATCCATGGTTTTGAATATTCCTTACGCTTACGGTAAATTATTGTAATAAGAATTCCATGAAATTAAAATCACTAAACATTTGATATTAATGTTTTATTAAAAATCATACTAAATTAATTACTAACCTTGGTGAAACAATTATATCCTCCCGTGCCAGCGATGACAGACCACAGCTTCCTGCGTACGATATTTGAACTGTACTGCCTGTGTTTGATCTCTCCGTATTTTAATTTTTATTCTAAGACGAGAAAATAATTCTGCATTTAATAACTGCATACCACAATATATCCACGTAACGAAAATATATCACTACAAATTGTTTTGTTGCAGCAAACCAATTTGCAAACATATCTCTCTCCAAGGTAAAGAGATGAACATGTAGTAATTTCACTTTGGGGGTGGTTTAATGAGAATGTGATGAATGTATTAAGAACATTTTGTTTGTCCTTTGGAATACCTGACATTTTGGTAAATTCATCTTTCAACACAAGAACAAACGGATATTTAAAATACATAAAAAACATCAATCCGTCGTTATAATGTCCACAGCCTTTAAAGATAACATAGCAAATTTTAAGTGAAAAGTATTAAAATTAAAATAAAATAAGATTAAAATATATTTTTATTTATATATTACGAGAAAATACAACAATATAATTTGTACTCTGTATCAATGTAATACACACCTATTCCCGTTTTGGACAAATGTACTAAAGACATTTATGCCCTTGTTTCTGGATTTGTATTCCAGTTCATCTCCAAATTCGTTAATTTTTTCTTGAAGCATTTGCGGCATTTATGGATTTTAATAAAAGAGAGGAAATATATATTTGATTTCTTCCAATTATAATTATGAACTGTATAAAATACCTTTTCCGTTTCCAATTTGAAAGTGAAATTCCTTTGTGGCACGTATGTGATGTGATTGAGATAAAAGTCTGCTAATGACGTGTAAATGAAAAAAATGTGATAGTTAAGAAATAATAAAGTCAAATACACTCAAAATAACTCGACAAAGTAGAAAGGAATTGCTCTCCGATTACTGTATTGTAAATGTTCGAACCTAAGTTCCATTGTCTAAGCCTCATTCATTTTGAAACTCCCCTGCAACTGATAGTTTGAAACACTCAAGATGCTGTCTGATTGTTCTAGTGATTAAGAATTCACCTTTCACAGTAACACTGATACAATTCCAGAATGATAACTCAGAGGAAGGTCACATGTGAAATAAGCTAGGCATTTTGTCAGTTGTCACGCGTTCTAGGTAGAATTCATTATGCCAATAATCTACTTGACTAAAATTGTTTGAACTTAGACTAGTTCTTCCTAGTGAGAATAGTCTATATAAAAGTCTATATAATCTTTTCCCCAATAGTTCAGAAGAACTTCTAACACAGAGTTTTAGTAGAATATGGCTTGTTTCAGATGAAAAATAAATTTAGCATCTTATACTGTAAGCTTAGACTTGCTGGGATAGTTCAAATATAATATGAATATATAGCAAGCGAACAGTATGCGTTAAAATAATGTATCCGTGAATCTGCCTTCAAAGCACAGAGTAGGATGGACACCCACAACTATAGTAAGAATAGATTTGGTGTTACCAGTAACCTCCAGGAGACAAAGCGAAGGAAAAAGCTTCCTTGTGGAAAATGGTTAATCATTGTGCTGTAGAACAGAAGACCATACGAGAGAGAAAGACCTGAGGTATAAAAATATAGTAAATTTATTGAAGGATGAAATGTGGCTAAAGAAATGTGACGAATTGTTGGTGATGTAACAATCAATACGTCACTTACACACCTCAACACACAATACTCAACAGCCCTGACCTCCTTAACAAGATAAAGGACTTTCCAGTGCCCTCTAACGCCAAACTTGTTTCTTTCGATGTGGTAAATCTTTTTCCCAGTGTGCCTACATCTGACTGCACGAATATTCTTAAAGACAAAATTGACAGATCCCAGTGTGCCGTTACCATCAAAACTGAACTGTACAATCTAATTTCCTGTTGCATAGATGCCAACTACTTCAAATATAATGACAAATTCTACACCCAAGATTCTGGACTACCCATGGGTTCACCCCTCTCACCTTTATTAGCTGATATATTTATGGACAACTGGGAAAACATATTGTTTACTTCTGGTCATCCACTTCTAAAAAATCTCCTGTACTAGCACAGATACGTAGACGACGTGTTAGCACTATGGACAGGCACCACCAGACAACTTTATATTTTTACACAGTACATCAACTCCCTACACCCCAACATAAAATTCACCACGGAGATAGAAAATGAACAAAAATCTTTAAACTTCCTTGATCTCACCATCACACTAGTACAGGACCATCATGAATTTAACATATTCAGAAAACCCACACACACGGACACAATCATACACAACTCTTCACAACACCCCTCCACACACAAACACGCAGCCTTCCATGCGATGGTGCATCGATTAATTTCCATACCTATGTCCCCAGAAAACACAAAAAAAGAAATAAACACCATAAAACATATAGCCAGAATAAATGGATACGACTGCAACATGATTGACAAATTAATAGCCAAAAAAACAAATACACTCAATATCCGCAAACACACTACCCTCACACCAATTGACAGAAGCACTACAGCCACGTACCACACAATCCCTTATGTAGGACCCCTTTCTCTTAAAATAGCCTCCACACTCATTAAATTCGGTCTAAAAACTTCTTTCAACAATACTCATACATTATATAAAACACTATCGAACACTAAAGACCCAATCCCACCTACATCCTTATGCGGAGTCTATGTTCTCACGTGCAACAATTGCAATGCCATATACATAGGACAAACAGGCCGTAAATTCACACAGAGAATCAAAGAACACGAACAAGCATGGAAAAATAACACTACAACAGTCTCACACTTTGCGGATCACCTAAATTTAAACAAACACACATTTGATAAACACATAAATTTCCGAATTCTAGAAATTGAAAACAGGTACTGGAACAGAATAAAATTAGAAACCATACACATACACAACGTCCTCAAAAAACAGAACATGACATGTCTCAATCAGCAAATACCTGAACTCTCGTCACCTCGGCTAAAATTAGCACAAAGTGTACACCCCTAACCCACCCCCAGCCCTCCCCACTCCACTCACCTTCGCTCGCCCGACCGTCTCTCAGCCTCCACCAGTACCCCCGCGGTTTACGACCCTACACCCGCACCCCACCCCTCTTCCCGCCCCCTCCCAGCTGCCGACCGGCTGTGTTCTTAAACAAGACACACGCCCAAAAATTCGCAGAACTTTGTTTTCGGCCCAGAAGCTGCAAGGTATGTACGACCCAGTTTGCTTACGCATCTTGCATACAATAACCTGTTAATAATATTTGTATTTAATACTATTTGTATTACATTTTAGCTCTGATGATGATCGCAACGCGATCGAAATGATCATAAGTTGATTAAAAAGTTTTGATACCGGACAATATCTTTAGTCATTTATCAAAATGTGACGAAATTGAAAGTGTATTAGGAAGCAGTAGAGTAAGAGAAGCCTGGGAAACTGCATCGACTCGCAAAAATGTACAGGAAACTATTTGAAATAGCAGGGAAATGGTACAAGAAATAAGCAGCTTTGAGATTAAAAATCCCAAAGCTTCTGACCCTGGAGGTTTCCTGCTAAGTTGGTGAAACATAGCCCAGTGGAAGTGGAGGAAATTTTCACAAGCGTTTTTAATAATCGGTTGAATGGAAACGCGTTTTTATAACACCAATTTAGAAGAAAGGTAATAGGAATATCTGGAACATTATCGAGAGATTAGCGTCATAAGTACCACTGGAAGGTTGTATGGACGGATTATAGAGAAACGAATTGAAAGAGAATTTAGCGATGTGGAGGAACAAAGTAGTTTCCGATCAGATGGATCCTGTAAGAAAAATATTTTGTTTGAGACAACTGATAAAAAAGTGGTATATGAAAGCACGGGAAACGCACTTGGAGTTCAAAAAGCGAACGATAGTGTCTCCAGAGTTATGTTCCAAAATGTGTTGGCAGTGGAGAGATTAAAAATAAATAACAACTACGTAAGAATAATATGCAATCTGAACAATGATACATCAGCCACAAAAATTGGAAACATCACCTCAGCTTTCTTCAAGATCACGAAAGGGCTGTTATAGGGTTGCTGTCGGTCACCAACGCTATTTAAGATATACTTTTGATGTTGTTCTCAGACAATGAAAGAGATAATGTAAATGAAAATAAACGAATGTTACCATATGCAGCACTGTTAATCGTGGTCTTAAATTCCAGCCAGTCAATGAAGATGATGTTCTTTGTATCCAAGAACACTGTCGCCATTCGCCTGCCAACTAATGTCACTGTTCGACATATCTTTGGCAATGGACTGCCACTATGCTTCCATTGCATCGGTTGTCGTTACGTTTGTGGTTCATGATAATGGAGCCATGTCACAAGCGTAGCCATGAAGTCTGCTGGATCTTGATCATGGCGTTGCAAGTTCTCTTCACACGTCCACACACCTCTGCTTTTGGTCTGCAGACAACAGTCTAGGCACCCACCTGGAAGACACCTTCCCCAACTGTAAGATCCCGTGCACGATGGGCTAATTCTCGTGTCTGCTCCCCCCCCCCATTTCCGTAAATGTGATGCATTTGTTTCGGACGATCGTCTTTTCGACCCGGGCAATGTTGGCTGGCGTTGACACTGTGACATTCCTTCCAGAACTGGTTCCCCTGTCCACCGATATGCACTATGTTTTCCTACCTTTCTCGCAGTTGTAAACAGTCTTCCGCAACGGTGCATCTTCCCCACAGATCGCCACCAAGATCCTATGAATTTTTGCAGTGGTTACGCCTTCTTTCCAGATGAACCGAGTCGTGTAGAACTGTCACTGATGGTTTCTTTCCATTTTTGTTCCTACGCTGACGGTGTTGTTATGAAATGGTTATGACGAGTGCATTCGTTGGTCCCTGTGCGTGCTATATATATACATACATACATACAGGGGTTTAACTTAACTCGCAACCCATGTCTAGAAACACATCCTCATGTTCTGGCAATTTGGCAACAAATGAAATACCTTTGGCATCCCTTTCAATTTAAGCGACCCACGGCCGCGTGCCCTCATAATTCGGAGAGAGAGAATGTGGCTTATTTTAGTTGGAAGAAAGAGAAAGCACTTTTTCTGTCCCTTGTTTGTCTTCAACGCTACTACACTGAGAAGAATTAACTCCTGTTTCTTGGCAGATGGTGGTCACTTTGAGAATTTACTCGACGATCTGTTTTTGTCGTTTTAAGGAAATTATATTTTATTATTTTTATTAATGATTTTCAATAGTTATTAACTTATTAGTGAGTTACGTATTATTGGTATTTTTAATAATTTTATGAAGGCTTTCTTGTTTGTTTAACAATCTTATTTAATAATAATAATATTAATAATAATAATAATAATAATAATAATAATAATAATAATAATAATAATAATAATAATAAAGAGCTTGGCAGTAATGTTTCATGAGATATTTTTCTGAGCCGACTTTCATTAAATAATAATTATTGTTACGTTGGAGTTAATAAATTGATAAACAGTCATAACTTCCCTCCGCATCTTTAGTATTACAGTTTTGTTTCTTAAGCATAGCGGACAGAATCGCCAAAAGAGCCGTTTTGTTTCTTGCTCATGTCCTTGCTCACCCCTCCCCTCCCCACCCACTCTGTGCAGCGCGAAAAACTTCCGGCGTGTGAGCCGCGGACCTGCCCGCCTAAGCTCTTGAATAAGAAAAACAGGAACGTTGCTGCAGCTTCTGACCTGATGGTTGCCTTCTCTATTGTCTGGACGTGCGAGGCACAGTTGTCTTGAGAGGTAGCAAAAACACGCAGTTTCTAAGTTGCCAAAACAAGAACAAGTGCTCTCATACATGGGTTGCGAGTTAAACTGAAGATACTGTCTATAAACAAATGAAAGAAAATTTTTGGTTTGTATGTTTTTATATGTATTCTTGTAGAGTAACATATTTTTCTGTCACCTACCTGTATTATTTTGCGTCAAATCGATTATTTGGTTAATTAAATAACACATCAACTGTAAACCTATTCGTCGCCAAGAAAATTACACTCCAGGTCGCGAGATGGAGTGAAGAAACCGAACGTCGTTCCAGCCATAGCTAATAATCCTCAGAATCTGGAATGTTTCATTGCAAAAGAGAGAAATATTGCAGTAGAAAAGCTGATTAATGAATAACAACATTAATAATGAAGTCTTGTGAAAAATGCACACACTTCTATGTTCCAAGCATAATGGAAAATGTGAATCAGTGAACTCCTAATGAATTAAAAATCAATATCCCGTGAAGAAAATCCGATAGTCATTTTCAAAAGCGCAACAGCGATAGAAAACATAGAATTTCTAGTGAGGACTGCAGTGGATGTGTAGATACAAAGGTATAAAAGTGATCCATAACAATTACACGATGTAATACTTTCATGTTTTAAAAACTCTTATATGCCAAAATTTAATTACTTCTAATTTCGCTTTGAATGCGCACGTAGATGATCGGTTAATGATTTTTACACCATACTAAAGAAGAGTATGGAAGTAGACGATGGACAAAATTTAAAGGACATTACATTATGAGGCACCTTGATGATCGGTTAATGATTTTTTACACCATACTAAAGAAGAGTATGGAAGTAGACGTTGGACAAAATTTAAAGGATATTACACAAAATATGTTTTCGATAATATCTTTTACATGCTGTGTAAGTAAGTCACACCTTTCTTGCATAAAAAAGTTTATCATGAAAAGGAATGATAGAGTTCAAACTCGACTACAGTCTCAGTCTCAGTCAAGTGGCTCAGTCTTGTGGTTTAATTGTTACATTGAAATTCTAGAATTGATCATCTCGGTTTTTATAGATCTCCTTTCAAGAATCGAAAGATTTGCGCGCACTTTTGATAATACCTCTTTTTAGCAAAAATGGTGTATGTAGTTCGATTGCAACGATATAGGCATGCTTGTATACAATAATTTTGTTACATGCGGTTTTACCATACCCTTCCATGTGTGAATTGGTACTAAAGTTGTTTTGCTGAGAAACTCGGATGGATTATCGTACATAGTAGTAGTAACTTCAAACATAAGCTTTGTAGATTGGAAGGTTGAAGGTTCAAACCACAACAGAGACCTACTTCGGACATCTCTTTTTTAGCCAGGTCGATCGACTAGAATGAAAGTGCTAGAAACCATTTGACCTGGTGTGATTTAATTTAATTGAATTTGATCTGATACGTACAGTGGTGGTCTATAAAATAGAGCCACCACGCCATGATAACAAAATTAACTGATTTGTTTTGCAAATAACTTTTATTTATTAATAAATTCCAAACCTTTTATTTTGTACTCAATAGGGTAAGAGATAAATAAACCTTTACATGGCATTCAGACCAAAATTTTTTACAAGTAGCAAAAACTTTACAAAAGATATCTCTCTAAGAACTCAAAAAAAGAGCCATATGATATAACGTATTGAAAAAATGGCAACAAAAACACCATTTCCCTCTCTTGAATAGGTTAGTACTTAGTAGGACATGCCTTATTTTTAGTACAGCCCGGCAGCTTCTTCCCAATGCCACAACCCCGTCACATTACGTCTGTATTCCTCTTCTGGAGTTGAATGCCATGCTTTTAGTATTTTTTCCGCAGTTTATTAGTTGCTTTGGATCAATCTATCTTTCTACCAACACTTTCCCTTAAATTTTCAATTAGATTTAAATCTGGGGACTGTGGTGGCCAATCCAAAACTGTCACTAATTTCTTCTCAAGAAAGGACTTCACTAACTTTGCGGTATGCTTCAGGTCGTTGTCTTGTATAAACTTTAAGATAAAAGGTATTTCCTCACGAGCATAAGGAAACAGTTGACATTAATATTTCTTTGTATATCTTTCGCCTAACTTACTAGAAATGTTTTAGTTAAAAGTTCGACAGTGAAATACTACGAGCATCGGCACATCCACGTGTCAGCGGAGTAAATAGGAAAATACATTAACTATTGGTTATTAAAGACACTGAATAGCTTTTTTCATATTATCTTTTGTGTTTACTTCTTTCTTTGGGTTTAAAACAAATTAAAATCGCAGCCACTTCCTTGCCTCTAGAAGAAGTGTAATTAGTATATTGAATATAGTAAGTAGAAGTAACACAGAACTTTAGTTTTGGTGTGCGTAGGACTCTTGCCCAGCGTTTTCTTCAAAATCAAACCTGGTACTACGTTGCAGACGACTCTGATGTGAAACTGATTGCTTTATACAAGTAATCTAATTTCATACTAAATGTTACTTGATGTCACACAAAATGTTCCTTGTATTAACAAAGGGTTAAATTTAGTAAAGTATCATTTTTTAAGAAACAAGGTACAGAGTTACAACTGGTACGAGTACTAAGTAAGATAAATAAATATTCTTTTTTAAGAAGAAAAACGATAAATTACAATGCGATGTTTAAACTGGAAGTCATTTTATTTCAAAAATAAATTGTTACTATTTCGTGGTCATGCTAAAGAAAATATTAGAATAATTTTAAGAATAAAGGGAAGTATTCAGACTACGTACATCATATAACATATAATGTGTTACTATATGCTGATGATTTATTCTTATGTTCGGAGACGATTGAGGGCTTACAGAAGAGTTTAAATATTCTAGAACGGTATAGTGAGACATGAGGACTAAAAGTAAATATTCAAAAAACGAAAGTAGTGGTCTTCAAGAATGGGTTTATCTGGGGTAGCAAAGAGAAATGGTACTCCGCTAGGGAAGAAATTGACCGCGTCAAAACATTTACATATATTGGTGAAAAATTTTCCATGAATGGGGGATGGAATAATCACATATTGACGGCTCACAGCAAAGGAATAATTGCGATCAAAGAAATCGTTTGCGCAGTGCGCAGGGTTCCGGAATTGCCGGTAAAAGTGTGCGATAAATGTTCAAATCGTTAGTTCTCCCAGCTATGGACTATGGGGCAGAAATCTGGGGAGTGGATAGGATAGATCGACTAGAAAGCATCGAAACAGATTATTTCAAATATAATGTGTTTTTTAAAATTTCTATTGTAACAATTATGTATTCATTTTAAAAGACTAAATAAAATTTGAAAATATTATAATGCAGAAATTTACATTAAAAAGAAAAACTTGGAAAAAACGTGTCAATTTACGTCAGTGGGTGGGCGCAATACTCACTGTCACCCAAAAGCGACCGTCTGGAAGGGTTCGACCAACGGAGGGTGAATTGAAAGAGGGAAAGTAATCTTGAAAACAGTATTTTGGTTCTGCTTTTTTGTACGCTTGACTCTAGAAATATGTGGAATTTTAACGTCTTTCTCTTTAATGGTTTTAAGAAAGAGTGATCTTATTTGTATTTTCATCTAATTTATTCTGGAGTGGATTGTTTGATTCAGTATAAAATTTGATAATATATTAACAAATTATCCTCAATCTAGTTTCATTAGTTCCTTGTTGGTGTAGGTAAAGTGCCAAATAATTTCCCAACTGGTTGGTTTGGTCACATCCAAGTACTTGTACTTGAAACTCACTCTGAACATTTCCTCACCTCTTAGGTTTTGGTGGCTAAGACTAGCAGATTTATTGATAACATTACCGAGCATTGTCGGAAAATGTTTATGTCGAGAGGAAGCATGTCCAGGTCGCGAGCGAGGTAAATAGTGTACTAGAATTGGCGGGCACTGCGGCCAGAGAAATTGATGCGAGATTTAAAGGTAAAGTATAAAAATTGCTCCGGTGTGGCGTTACATCAATACGATACATGGTATAGGGCAATCTCTTAGAAAAGTCAGTTGATAGTTATAATCTTAAATTTAGCTATGTTAATTCTTGTTTCTTCTATTACATCAAAGCAATCATCCATTAAAATGTAATAATACGTCAATCAGATTTGAAATTGTCAATTGAGAGTAAATTGAAACATTTTGAATAGAAAGAAGTTTGATACCAATAGGCTAGAGTTAAGAGCGCAATAATTGCTTTAACATCCTACGTTCAGGTTAGGAAGTTTAACGGTCAACAAATTATCCGTTAAAGAGCTACCTGTAAGAGAGAACAGTTAATTTTTGGACACTTGTTATTTTATTTCACTTCATTGCTACAACAATAAATAAATGAATTAATAAAACATAACACAAATGAAAAACAAGAAAATAATTCGTCATTCAAACATATTCTTGCTCCTAGACAAAAGTGTTTATGCAAGGAAGAATATAAACAGAGGAAAAGATGAAATAATAATAATAATAATAATAATAATAATAATAATAATAATTAGTAAAGAATATAATCATAATTTAAATCTCTGTTCTTTGAGAGAACAGATCTGGCAAACATATTTTCGTGTACTTACTAGGCTGTCCGGGTGACGCCGCGTCCATGGCGAAGGTGCCGACGTTTCGGTCGCCATTCTGCGACCTTCCTCAGGGCGTATTGCGTCGGCACCTTCGCCATATTGCGATACGCCCTGAGGAAGGTCGCAGAATGGCGACCGAAACGTCGGCACCTTCGCCATGGACGCGGCGTCACCCGGACAGCCTAGTAAGTACTGACTCCGGCCGCGGAAGCCTACGCTCTCATATTTTCGTGTGAAGCCACTATTCCCAGCCTCGTCCCTACCATTTCAGCTTGCGAGTGTCTACCCCCTTCTGGACTCCAAGGGGAAATGCTAGCCGAGTCAGGGGAGTTGCCTGTGCCCACAGGAGCACCCTGCTTCCCAGGCGGGTAAGCAGCTCAGGCGGGGCAGTTGGGCACTCCTTCTCGAGACTACGACGATGTTTACAGAATGTAATGACATCGTATTGTTCTGATGTGGTGTACAACAAAGGAAGCATGCTGTCTTGCTCTTGTTATCGCTCTGTGTTCATCTGTGGGCTGCAAGCTGCAGCTGTGGACAGCTGGAGGGGGGGGGAAGCTCTCTACCAGTCTGCAACTCTCTCGACCAACCGGCCTTCTAGCAAACCAAATGTGATAGGGCATGTACGAACTTTGATGAGGCTGTAAAACATTCTCAAATTTTTGTAAAACCATTCAATTCCATAAAAGAATGGTGTTTTGCTACTTCTGGATATCTGAGAGAATAGAGAATACAGTAAGATATGATCATGAACACAAAAGATAGTATCGTTTTTAGAAATATCTGATAATTATATAAAAGTAAAGTTGTTTAAAATGGTATATGTAAAAAAATAACACCTGAGAAGTGACTGCTCGCGTGTTTGGCACGAATACTTTTGAGCGTTCAGGAATCAAATACAGCGTAGTTACGATTGAAACCATTATCCCCAAATATAATTTTTTTACAACACAAAAATTACAAAATTGCTTTGGAGTATTTGCAGGTTAGCTACGGTAGCTTACCCATTGATAAAATCAAAAGATGAAACAAGTAAGCCGAGATAAGAGAACAGTAACACTCCACTTGAGGCAGCTTAATGGAGCACCGTAATGCCTAATTCAGGGGCTTTGACAGCAACTTGTCAGGACTGCCAACTTCTGATGGGAAGAGATTTAGAGCGTTACTCGCTATTTTCAAATTTTCTGATATTTGAAATGACTTCTCGTTCAGTAAGACTAAGAAGGCAACATAATAAGTTTAATTTTTTATGCAAATTCGTCTTCAAAAAGTGTTGCCACATCGTATGTTGATATTTGCATAAAATAATAATATATGCAATAATAATTAAACAAATTCTATTAACCCTGCTGCGCTGTTCGAATTTACTGTACGTCTGTACTGTAAGTCTATACGACCCGACACGTTTTCCACATACTGGACAGTATCCAATGAAAAAAATGATAAATCAATACTTTTACTACTTGGAATATGAATGTGCTACATTAAGAACTGTATTAACACCCAATTTTACGTTTTTTATTATTTGTTACTACAATTTGGACAAAAATAATTTGCATGTTGCTTGAAAAAATGTTTTTTGCATATACCACACAAGATTTGTTTTATTGTGATTATTTGATGGACAAAATTTACAACGAGCTCATTTTGCGTTGGTTGCTACAGTAGATCCAAATGAACTGTTGACGATAACTGCATTTTCACAACGATGTTGCGGGACTCTCCAGTTCGTGGCATGTGTTTCCTGGATTGAACATTCTCGCAAATGAGGGTCTTACCAGTTCTTCGAAAAATAATCTTCTTTTGGTGAATGTCTTGCAATTCCAGTCGGGATTTATTTTAGTTCACATGACGAAGACATTATAAACAGAAATGTCCAGAATGTCACAAAATACAATCTTCGACCAACGATTTGTCTTTTTCTTATAACTATAGATGATTACAAGCTGATCTAGAGTATGAACTGGATGAAACAAAGTCATAAAGGGTCGAAATGCTTACTTGTCAAATAAACCTGTAACGGAAAAATTATCTTGGGTCACATAGACCCGAACAGAACAGGAAGGTTAAAAACATATTTGTTGATATGGCAGTTACTATTACGCGCTTGCAGCTTGTCCTATCAAATAGCGTACATTCGATTGCATACGTAAATTCATGGCAAATTCTACAAAAGTTTCCAAGGCTTAGTATCAATCCTATAAAAATTATGGTCATACATACTTTCTTGCATTTATTTTAACTCCTCTGCACTACATAAACATGCAGAAATATTTTCATCCAGCGAACGTTATTTTTCGCACCGATATTCGAACACAGATCCTCTCAGTTCTCTCATTCGCTGTAACCATAACACTACGCTACAGACACGCCGTAAGGTTCGAACTCTCGCCGACGTTTAAAAATGTAATTGTCTCAAGCCAAGCATGGAATTTTTGCAGATTTCAATAATACGTAGATATCGCCGCAAATGGGACTTACACCTTATTTTTTACTGCTCGGTGTTACATATGAGGAGAAACTTAAATGAAAAAAATAGGGCGGATTTAGAGATTTAGAGAATGACTGTACATGCCCTTTTTGAAAGTTCTGACATTTTTTACAACACTTCATTTAAAACAAAATTGCTAACTTCAATTATGTGGACTTGAAAAGTTAACTTTTTCAGTTTTCGAAAATTCGGAGAGCTAGTCGCAAATGGAACTAGCATAATCTTCTATAGCATTCTGTGATACACACAAGAAGAAAATTTAAAGAAAAAATGGAGCGGTTTTTTGAGGAAAAACGCTTTAAAACGTTCAAAAGTGAATTTACAAACATGAAACGTTTGAAATGCTGAGTCAAGAGGGAGAAGGGAAATCGTATTTTATTTGTCGCTTTCCTCATCCTTCTATATCTTTAAGCAATATTTTTTTCTTTTTTCCACTATACGAGATGGCGGCTTTCTCGGAGTTTCTCATAAGTACCTTGGGACTATCTCTGTTACCGTTAACCTACACATCTCTCACAAAGTTGCAAAGTTAACCAGGTTCAATAAAATATTTGTCAGGTGAATAAATTTATATTCACTATAAATTTATATTAACTATAAAGAGATAAAATCTTAAATATATCTCTTATCCATGAATCGTAATCGTTGATCCAAAGCAAAAGATAAATTCCTATAATATGCAAGCAATATATGCATGTTGTTAATCACCACGTAGGTAAAAGTAATTTTAAAATTATTTGAAGGTAGGTGACACTGAATGACTATGTTGTAAATTTCTAAGTGCCGTTTTCAGACGAACTTAAATTAGTTCAGTCTGAACAGACTGTAATATTCAGTGCTAAACAGGAAATAGGAATCTCGGGTATCGAAAAACCGCACTTGGACAAGGCATATTTGAGCAATTGAAATACACTGAAAAATGTGAAAATTATCACATTTTTGGGATCACTTTACGCTCTCATGAAAGATGGCACTAAGAATTTAGTGTTAATAGAAAAAATTCTTAGTGTATCATAACTTCAAAAACATGCGTATTCACATCCTGGTAGATGTAAATTTCTTTGGAGAAGCTCACTTCTAAAGCTTGGCGTTTCCATCTGTTGGAAACATTGTAGTGAAAATTAACAAAAATTAACAGTTTTGGAAAGCATTTCTCTTGGTAGGTAACTTAATGAATTCTTGGCTCTTCATTCTTGTGAAAAATTACCAGGGAGACTAAGGCCAGGCGACGAGGAAGAGTTCAGGGAGGCAACATGGCTTGCGGAGATAGGGTGATGCGTCTCCCTCGCAAAAGAGGCGGAGCGAAAACTGCGAAGAGAGCGCTCGTTGTGCTCTTCTTCTGTGTCAACGATGCAAAAACATGGAGATGAAAGGCCGAATTACATGGAAATTGTTTTTGTGGAAAGGTGTGTTTGGTCAAGCGTGACATTGATTACAGCTGAATAGCAGTATCGTAGGAGAATGATTGTGTGTGCGTTGTATGAAGAAATACGGAACAAAATTTGAATTAATGAGAAAAGAGGAAGCTTGCTGGCAGCGACGAAAGAAAAATTGCCCAAGAAAAGAGTATGGAAAATAATTCCGTATATTTTTTAATGTAATCATATATTGAGGATAAAATCTCTTAATTAGTAATCTATTGAGAATTAATATAAACTAGTTGAGCTACAATAGCACATACTTTCTAGCGTTAGCGGCATTGTTATGCAAATTTCAGTGACACTTTGCAGATTGGTAGGAAGAAATACATCAATACATTGAGAATATAAATTGTAGAAACATGAAAGTGTGAGAAAGTAAAAATAGAATTAATATTTGCGTTTTCAATAGTAAATTAAAATTAACTTTAAATTAATTATTCTCCATGTCATTCATACAATTTTTCTAGTGGCTCGTAGTTGGTGTGCCACCTATATATATATTTCATTAATTTCAAGCAGCAATTACGTAAAAACTAATAGTTTTTTCAAAGAATTGTACATGACCGTTTTTAAAAAGCTAGTTTTGCACAACAGGCTTCGTTCGAGGCACAAATCTCTATCAATTTTGTAGTAATTAAATGTTTTTTTTCAATTTTCGAAAAACCGAGCAATACTCAAAATTAAGACTAACACCATATATTTACCGTCCCTTATTACATAGATGGAGAAAATTTAAAGAAAGAAATTAGAACAGTTTTTGAGGAACAAAATTGCGTAAATTTTAAGTGCAAATTACGCAAAAAACTACTAACAATTACAAAAAAATGTATCTGAGCTTTTTGAATAGTTAATTTAGTACAACAGACTTTGTCTGAGGCAAAAATTATCTTCAATTTTGTAGTTTAAATTAGTTTTCTATTTTCGGAAAATCGGCGATTTCAACAAAAATGACACCTGCACCATTCTCTTAAACCTCTTTTGCACTAATCAACAACAAAATTTGATCAAAAAATTTGAAGCCATTTTTTGAAAATTTTGAAAACGTCCGAGAGGCTATATGTAAAGTATCACCCCCCAAATTTAAAAAACTCCGTTTCAAATTCTAGGGACCGCGACATATGCCAGAACGATTAGGGAATATCAATTGTATAAAAAATCGGCTGAACGGTTTATGCCCTAGCGTTGGGCACAGACGGACAGACAGACGTTTTGCCGTCAATCGATTTTTCGGTATGAAGAACACACTAAACATGGATTCTGGCTGCACCATGTGTTAGAGGGTTTTTTTCTATATTCAGCAAATGGATTCATTCACTTTATCGTCACCAGCTCCATTCAATAAGAGTTTTTGTATCGAAAATTCGCCGTTTTCCGGTGCACGATTGCAATACTTTCTCTTCTTACTTGTGAGAAAAAAATAATATAAGCACCAAGCGATTTTTTGAAATCCACTCACAATTTCCAGATTTTATTGAAAGAAGAATAGTGGCATTTTACTAGAAGGAATTGGGTTATAAAAATGAAAGTAGTGGTGCTATAACCTGTGCCGTTATTTTTAGCGCTCCTTGTTCCATCTGTGAATTCAAAATGAACAGCACTTCCAACTGGTTTTGACGTGTTTTCTTTACACTAGAAAATTGTTTAGAGATTAGAAACTTAATACAAGAAGAAATACAGCTTAAATTCTTGTCATATTCTTTTCATTTATTCGAAACTTGTGTCGAGACTAGAAACCTGAAACATAGTTTGCCAAGAAACATGTTACAGGTAGAGGAGTATATATCGCATTAGTAAACATTTAAGTCATTACTGAATATTACATCATACTCATTAATATTTAAACCTGTATTTATCACAGATTTTCAGATTCTACAAATTGGAAATGAGATTTATGATAATTTTTAGGCTTTTGGTGTTTTAAATCAGGCCTTCATACAATCATTGGTATTCACGAAAGATTTTAAAACAAGGAACATTTATTTCTGTCAATATTCCTGAATAACTGAACCCAATATATCTGAACTTAAAAGAAATTATTCATAAATGCATTTAAAGTGATTTTGAGCTGCGAAATATTTTGTTAACGCGCCTACAAATAAGCCATCTTCAGTTTTCCCTTAAAACAGATTGAATATATTGCATTCCTACATTAAAGTTTGACGAAAATAAGGAACCATAGTAGAGTGTCTCATTCGGTGGGATGTTAATCCACGGAACGTGCGAACATATTATGCAGTCACTCTTGCAATTACATTTTGTTGTTGTTTGTAAAGGCAAACGACAGAGAAACAAACGATTTCAGTATTTCGTTCATTAAAATTTGGTTTTGTATGCCAGTGAATAATAGGCAAACGGAATCATTGTAATTGTTGTGGTGAAAAGATAATGAAATATTTTTCGTTGTATTCGTGTTGAGACTAGTGGAAATTATTACATTTATAGAAATGAGTTGTTTTCGTAGTTCCCCAGAAAGGGCGTGTCGTAGTTTTCCATGACAGATCAACTCAGAAAGCAAGCTAGTGCTTGGATTCTTTGTATTCGTAACATATGTGCAAAGATGTGCTGTACAGATAGCTCGTGATAGAAGCATGTTGGTAGCGCAGTGCAGCGAGCGTTCGTTGCATTATATATTTACTTAGTGCGAAGCACATTTTAAAAATAAAATGAAAAATGAGAATTTTAATTTCTGTTGTCACAATGGTTTAATATAATTTCAGTTACCCAAGTGGTTGAAGCTCTAAAAGGCGTGTTACTCAATGATATTACATGAGTATTAAAGTTTATGTCATTTGCGTCTTCTTAAGTCAACCAAATTTTTTATGAAGGTGAAGGTTTGCACATTTTCAAGATTCAGAGACGTAATAAATTCATTGCGAATTTTTGGTCTCTCCTCTTGTGATAATATTTTCTTAATAAGTTATATTTTCTTTTCTCATTAAGAAATAGTTATATATTTATATATGTAAATAATACATCCGATAAATTCAAACACATTGCTTACGCAATGAGGTATTGAAAAGAATAATTCATATTCCTAAGCATACTTAAGCTACACCCGAGCACAAGCGCTTGTTCAATCGAGTGGATATGTTCTACTAGTTAACATATGCGAATAAAATTTGTTATTATTATTATTATTATTATTATTATTATTATTATTATTAGCTTAGCATATCACATTTTCATCACATTATATTGTGCAGTGTAATTACTCCAAAGATGTTAGGTAACGAAGCATGTTCTGTTGATTCAGACACGTAGATACGAAGTACAAGCAAAACAAAACAAAAAAAATCCACCTAAAAGAAAAGCTCAATAGGAAGCCTGTAAGTCGTGTCTGAGAGTTCATTTCGTGAATAACTCTGAAGAGAGCGCGCGTCTGCCAGCGGCGGTGGCGTGCGGGGCTCACGGAGGGCGAGTGGCGCGGGGCGGGCGCAGGCGGCGCGGGCGGCGGCGGCGTGGGCGCGGGCGAGCGCCCAGAAAGCGGTGGCGGCGAGCAGCGCGGCCGCCAGCAGCGCGCCCCACAGCGCCGCGCTGAACGGCCGCACCACGGCCAGGCGCGGGTCGCGCTGCACGCGCGGCACCTGCGGGCACGCCCACGCCCGATGCTCACGCGTGGCTGCCCTGGGACGCAACGTGCGTGCACCAGGTTCCACATTTGTATTTGTCGATGTCTTGCGCGGGGAAGTCACCTCTGTGTTTGTTAATGTCTCCGGCGAGAAATCCCTTCGACGTTTGTCGAAGTCGCGTCTCGGACGGGGTTTCCCTGACTGCGCCTTAAAGTTGTGCGAAAAACCGCACTTTGGTTGATTCGTCGTACAACATTAGCAAGCAGTCAATTAGAACACCCTCCCTTCAGCACCTCCATGACTCTGCGATACTCCAGAACGGGAGCTCCAATGTCTCGCAGAGATAGATAGGTAGAGAGAGAGAGAGAGAGAGAGAGAGAGAGAGAGAGAGAGAGAGAGAGAGAGAGAGAGAAAGCAAGAAGGCATTCTAATAAAGGTATATTGAATTGAATTTGCCTTATTTTACGTGGCGAGACTCAGCCCATGAGGCCTGCTCTTCCGTCTGATCACGCAAATTTCGCTACGCTCCTTTCACCAACTAGCAGAGAAAGGAGGTATTTCTTGGGCGAGAAACAGGCGATTTCAATTTAGCTCAGAGGGGTCATTTAGGCGGATCTTTTACATGCAAGTAAATCTAGTAACATGGGACAGCCGGCTTTACTTCCCCTCCGAAGGAAGGAGTACGAAGGATTTTTTCGCCCTTAAAAATCCACGGCTTCGATCGAGTTTGAACCCTCGTGGGTACAACAGTGCGGTATGCTAACCGTTACAGCATCGCCGCGCGCAAAAGGTAGGTCTATGTACTAGTAATTATAATAGATACATCTTTAATATATTTACAATATATTTACCAGTAACTCTCCAGAAATAAAAAAATTACGAGTACATCAAAGCCGTAGGTTACTAACCAAAACCCAACCCCAATAATTCTCACTGAACATTTTTCCTTCTCTTCAAGACTGTTACTAATCCACATTTCTTCACGTTACGTATCGCCACCTGGCAGGATTATAAATTCCTTCGAAAGAGAGCGTCTCTGAGTTGTGAATGCAACTGCTACTTTTCGTCGCCTATTCACGCAGTGCTTCCCTGCGAGCGAACTCGTTCCGTCGCCCGCGGCCTTCGACGCCAGAGCTCTGCGCTGCCACGTGGGGGTAACGAGTGGGAGAGGTTGGGTGTGTGGGAACCGAATCAGCTTGGGTTCGTGAGTGGGCGAGGCAGCGAGGGAGGTGCATAGGGACGAGTGTGGGTGCCCCAGAGTGCGCGCATGTTGCCTACATGAGCGACAGAACAGGAAAACGGGTGTCTGTGAGATTTAGAATGTTAGTGAGTAAGAGTTCATTTTGCACTCGTCTACTACTGACGTCTGTTGTCACGTAACGGTACAGCATGTTACATCGGTTGATTTATTGGTTGACTGATATTTCGTGTTTTCTGGGGCGTTAATTGCTATAGTCATAGTCTCGTAAGTGTAGTGCACGTTTCGCCACGGGGAGTGGTGGTGTCCTTCCCCTGTTGTATGGTGAGATCCGGCGCCGTCCTATGTCGGCTTGCGGGAGGGTTTCCATCCAAGTATTTCCCAACAGCGAGGGCACCGCCTCAAGCCCAAAGCTCCTCCCGACATTTGTGGTAGTGTAGTGCAGAACATAAATGTGTTTAAAAGGCGAGGATAGAACAAGGAAGGGGAAGGAAAGATCGCGCGCGGTCGATGGCCAGTTTGTTAGTATACTGCTCCGGCATTCGCCTGGTGTTGATCAAAGAGAGCACGAAAAACTACTGATAACAACAGCCGGCGATAGAATTCTCCTCCAGATAGCGGCTGAACTTATCCCAACTGTCGAAATTCTGCCACCGTTGAGACTAGATCCTTAGAAGCTCGCGATCAGAGATATGGCGGTGACCTCAAACGCCCTGAACCAACTCAGCCGATTATCTTGTAGGGTGCTTTGTGCCTTTCCCGCTGGAACATTTATTTTATTATTATTATTTAATTTATTTTATTTTATTATTTATTTATTTTATTTATTTTATTTTATTTCCGTTTTTTAAATTCTAGACTAGTGTACCCCGCAATGCATCGCTATTGCAGTGTGTTAATTCAAATTCAAAATCAATTTATTCAATGAACTTTAACTATGAATTAACTGCACCCTAACGACGTGCTAACTACACCACATATTAATTACACTTCATTTCAAAAATCAAATAATTGAGCAATGTTCTGCACCACCAGCATTTGGTGCGCCGGCAACAGACTTCCTGTTATCTAGATCGCAACAAGTCGAAGCGAGACGTTTAGTTGCAAAAGATAACCATAGATAGCACTTCAAATGAGGTCCACTGGGAACGGCGTTGAGCTCTCTTTGGATTTACTTTGCAATAACAACACCTCCGATTTAGTTTCTAATTTAATTTATCCCATTTAATTCAAACCACTCTATAAATACTCCCGATACTAATAAGAACAAAAAAGAAAATTTCAGAGAAATCAGTCGTGGTCTATTTGCGTAAGACATACGCACATTCTCTTTTATTTTATATAAGGTATATTTCTGCCGGTGGGGTACCGCCTCAGCCGGAACTTTAAGCTCCTATCTGATTTCACTACGTGTGTGGTAGTGCGTTTTAGGGTTCATAAGTGTACTTGTGTGTAAGAGGAAAGGAGGAGACAAGGAATAGGAAAGAAATATTGAGAGCAGTCCCGTTTGTTTGGGTACCGCTCTGACATTCACCATGCATTGATGAGAGAAAGCACGCAAAACTACCGATCATAACAGCCATTCACTAAAATTCTCCTCCAGGCAAGAGTTAAAAATTCGATGTGGACGTGCGCGTATTTTTTGACGAGCGCGAGCGCGTGCACCCAGAATTCTGACAGAACGGGAGCGTGAAATATAACTCTCCGATCAACAACAGGCAAATGACGGAGCAGTTCCCTAACAAACGGGCCACGAACCGATCTCTCCTTCCTGTTTCTTGCCCAATCCTGACCACTAATTTACACGCACTCGCATGCAATACATCCCCACACTTTTCTGGACACTAGTCGGGAGCATAAGGCTGCTCCGCAATAGCCCGTGAACGGTACAGCAATGTGAAGGCGAGCACAAGAGCGAGAACGCGAGGGACGTGCGCCTAACAAGAAATGCCAACAGGAAGAGCAAAACTAGTAGCGCTATTTATCTGTAAAGGGAAAAAAAAGACATCTTTAAGAAAAAGCACTTCTAGCTACGATACTCTGTCCACACATTGTTTTGCCATCTGTCTGATGTGTTTACGTGTGCTGCTATGAATAAGGAATACTTTAACGAAATAACATTAATTATAAAAAACACAACCATAATATGAAAATGCAAAAAGTACTACTAACTTACAGAAAATAGAACTACGAGTAACTACAATTTTGTCAATCAACAAACAGTGCCAAAGTACTTTAACAAAACATATGAAACTTATTGCTGGGGTCAGCTTTTTGTACCTGGCGGGCGCGCATGAATACGCCGCGCGCCGACGAGCTTGCTGGGGCGGAGCGCCGCCAGTGACTCTTAGGAGCCTCGAGGCGAGGCTATCTAGGGCCTCGCCTCCTTACTTCATGGGGCGGCGGGCGCCAACCCGCCAGTTCATCTGGGGGCTGAGACAGCAGCTGGTGCACGGTAGTCTACGCCGTACGGGTCCGGTTAAGGGCTCAGTCAAGGAGTGTACAAGAGTCAACACGGGAGTCGCCTACGCGGCAGTCGGAGGGTCAGCGCGAGGTGTGGACCGCGACGAGACGGCAAGCCGTGCCGTAGGGCGCACGGGAAGCCGCCGAGAGAGGCGACTCCACAACGAGCAGGTCGACCGTTCCATAGAAGGCCCAACCGGGGGACACGGTCCGTGCTGGCATTGCACACGCACGGAGGGTGCATTCACGCTACTAGCGCTCTCCACAGTGGGAGTGGGACATTGTTGACTCCGAAGATGTCTAATTGTAAATCTCATGTGGAGTGAATAAAGTTTATTAAGTGGATGTACCTCCTTCATTTAACGAACACTTCACTTATATTTTGTGGGAACTTTTAATGTTCAGTATTGATTTGAATAAAAACAATTACACTATAATTACTAAAAAGAACTAGAACTACTCAACAATGACTAACAAACACGCCTCAAATCTTAACCTCGCAAATTCACGCTCTAATCTCAATATCTCACTGAATTGCGCTCCAGATTAGTAACTCGCGCAGATCGGGCTGGGATGCTTAGCCGCCATTTTCTGTACTTTCATTGGTCGAGAGGCATGCCGTTACATTACTTTCATTGGTCGAGAGGCAGGCAAGATAAATGTTGACCATCCTTTCCGTTCCCGTCGTGTTGTGAACGCCTGCCAGAGATGTCCGTCTTTCAACTTTCTTGTTGTTCCCGTTCGCGTTGCCTTTCCCGTTGGTGAGCTATTGTGTAGAGGTCTTTAGAGCTTGTCCCGGCTGGCGCAATAACCTGCTGGTGGGAAATATCCGGTTCAGGAAAGTCTCATAAGCTGACTTGTAGGTCGGTGCCGGACATCGCCCTCCATCGAAAAGATCAGCACTACATCTCGCCATAAAAACACTACACTTACGTGACTGTTGTCCTTAGCAGTTGAGTCACCCGGAAACCCTGATCAATCAAAGTTCCCAAAGTACCCTAGGCCCGTTATGGCACGAGGTAATCCAATTGTTTAACACTTTATCATGTATATTAATTATTATTGTTTTCTGTCATATTGTTTGTTAATTATATTATTATTTATGTTATGTTAAGATGTATATTTTCTGTTATATTGTTATTCTGCTAGAACTGCAGATAGTCTTTATTGCAATGTACTACATAAAATTACGGCTTTTGCACTAGTTAAAACCTTATACACACCAAATTAAATTTAAATGATTTAATGTTCCGTTGAAAGTAGTTCTGCACGTCTCCCCGTGCCAGGGACGGCACGTCGTATGACGATTGCCAAGTGGTGGGGAGGGCTGTGTTTAGCCATTATTAATATGATATGATAATGGAGAAAAAGGCAATACTAAGGAGAAACTATATTATGTTTTATTATCAAAAGAAAATTATTTTGATTGTAAAAATTAAATTGTAAGTTGAAGTAGATGTCATGGCAGGAGTAAATCTCATGAAGCGACATAGTTTGTCAACCGAATTTTGACAAGAAATAACAGTATGTATTCTAACGCTGGTTTACTGGTCGTGGCGGCATCTGACCGAATGCTCAAGTCGAGATTGAAATCTCAGGTGGCAGGATCTTTGGGGTATGAGAAAGATTTACTTCACGACACAGAATCGGGTAAAAGAGTGCGAATATGACCACATATAACAGCACAGAACAAATTGCAAACAAGACACAAATATAATATAGAATCAAATTACTCTTTAAACACTTGGACAAATTTACATCATTTGTCAACTTCGACTCCTACAGTGTCTCCTAATCAAATTCGCTTCACAAATTCCCGTGCACTACTGCTTAGCCAACAACGTTTGAAATCAACAAAACGTTAAATCCTTTGATTTGATTATTACAACACAGAAAATTATTCCTACTTCTATACAATTGTTTTGATTCAAACAATCTCAACAAATTAACAAATGACTTATTCAACTACAACTATTTACAGTCAGATTTTCTTGAAATTTTACACAGAAATGATAAACAAATGTTTTACACTGCTACTTATAATACTTTTTCCCGTAAACATAACTCATGAATGACCTGTATTACTTACTTACAAGGTTATCTTTCCGTTATTTGCCGTGATGTAATTCGTACCACAATCTACGTGATTATGCAAATTTACAACTGTAGCCTTTCTGCTGTTGATCTAGCACTCGTAGCTCTGCCTGCTCTCAACTCCGCGCTGCCGCGTCTGACCTTGACCCAGATTCGGTCGCCATCGCTCCACTCTTTCGTCCTGTTGTCCTCGACGTTGAACAAACGCTGTCGTTTAGGTCTTCCTTCCCTCGGAATCGAAACCCACGTTTCACTCTTGCTTGACCGCCGGCTCCTCATGCCCTCGTCTTCTTCGGTTCTTCGCTACACTTGCCAGTAGCACGCCGACGCGTGATATTCAGTCCTGACGCGCGTTACTAGCAGCGTAACTTCGGCGTACTTCAACACCTTAGACTTGCGTTGCCAGATTAAAAGACTTATGACGCCTCGTGATAATCAAGCTCCTCTTTCTCTTGACTATTACTTTCCACCCCAAAATCTCCTACAACTGCACCCAGTTCAAATAACTACTGCACCTATGTCGAATTCTGCAAAACTTCCTAAATCTCCAACAACTAAGTTCAATTATCTGCTGAACACTTGTTGAGTATCACAACTTCCTAACTTTGCTACATCTCCCTTCTTCTCGCTCCAGCTCTCTCTACGCTCTATCGGCCTTGCTCACCGCTCTCGTCTTCTCACCTCGGTGTCTTGTACAGAAAAAAGGGTTCTTACTAGCGCTGTCCCACGACAAGGTGTCGACTTCGCCGTAACGTCCTCACTCACCGCACACGTCTTCGCTCCGCGTCTCGTACAAAAAAAGAGGCTGAGCGGTCAGCTCCTCCGCTATTGAAAGGGAAGGCGTGACGTCACGGCTAACCCTTCCGCGTTTTCCATAATTTGGAAGTCCACCGCCGTCCCGCCGCGAACCGCAGATAACAAACAGCGCTGTTTCTGTGGTAAATTATTCGGCGCGCTTGTGCCATGATGACCTGCCCTGGCTTCGCTGACGCATTGTGGGTGTTGTGGGGTTTCTGAGCTTGCCTCAAACGCCACAGTATACGTTTAAAACAATTAAAAAAAAAACTACCCAAAGATGCGGGTCACGGACTGCGCGCGATCTTTCCTTCCTCTTCCCAGCATTTTGGTCCATTACTTACCCCTTACTTACGCCCACTGACACGACCGCTTCCGCGATCGCTCCTGGACCGCACCCACGTAAATCGTCGCAGGCGGCGATCAACAGGTCAGCGGTTCCAGGCGACGCCCGAACGGATGCAAACACAACGGCGGACGCAATTGGCGCCGGCACAGACACAGCCAAGTCAGTGGAAGCACTTCCTGGTGCAGCCCTAGCCTTTACATGTCACTAAGTAGATTTTTAGCAAACGTTGGTCATTAATATTAGATTATTTTGTGTGTCTGATTACTCTCAGCACTAATATACTCAGTACTAATAATGTAACAAAATCGTCCTATTTGTCCTATTGTCCCTGTAACATATATCGTCCTATTTGACACCTTTGTAATATAATTGCTTCATATTTTCTTCTTTACATTGGCTACATTTGCAGATATTTTTAGAATCTGGTAGCAATCAAGCATTTAAATAAATAAATTAACTAGTGGTGATACAATAACACATACTTTCTTGCATTATTTCTCACTACTAAGTGTATTGTACTACATAAACCCGCGTGTTTTCAATATTTCAAATATCTAGTTAAGCCGCCGTGAGCTTTACCTCTTCGCTAATAAAACGTATGTTTAAATCGGGTCGACGGAGAAAAATGCAATTGTCTCAACCCAAGATTTACAACACGAATATTTTTTTACTTTTCGAGACATCGCTAAAAGCGAGATTAGTACCATATTTTTACGTCCTTCGTTACATACGAGGAGAAACATTTAACAAAAAAATTGGAGCGGTTATATTGTTTAAAAATTGTATATATTTCAGACACAAATTAGGCGTAATCTACTCGTTTCTTCATGTACATAGCCTTTCTTAAAACGATATTTGACATTAGAATTTGTCTAAGGCAAAAACCTCTATCTTCAATTTTTTAGTTTTAAAATGTTCACTTTTTCGAAAATACGGAGAGTTTGCCGAACAGAGAGTAGCACCATCTTTTTTTCCGTCTTGTAATACATACGAGGAGAATACGATATTTAAAGAAAAAAATTGGAGCGGTTTTTGAGAATAAGTGTTTTATAAAATTTACAAGTTCCCTATATTTTGCGCAAAACTGCACGGAAACGTCTCATATTTGTGAAAAATTGTACATGACCTCATTTTAAGATGTCTTTAAAGATTTCATTAAGGATAAAATCTCTACTTTCAATATTACAATGTGAAGACGCACAAAAAATTCCACTTACACAATTTTCAAGAGGGATTTCAGGAAAACAGGGGACGAACATGAGACCTCCACCATTCTTTTAAGCGTCCCTTAGGCTATGCAAGGCAAATTTAATAAAAAATTGGAGTCGTTTTTGAGGCTTAATGTAAAAGTAACCTCAAAAACCAAAATACTCCATCCTCCTCATAAACCATGATACTCCCAAAATCTTAAGATCAATCGTGGAATATTAATTTTGGAGAAAATCAGCTTAACGGTTTACAAGCTAGCAGACGCGGACGGGCGGACGGACGGACGGACAGACCGAAGTCGATGATGCTGACATTCGGCGCATTGAAAGCGTGGCGGCATAAATGAAGGTACAATCCGCCAAAGTCGTGCGCGTCGCAGAGGCCGTGCGGCTCAGATAACTAACTCGCGTTCACGGAAGAGGAGGCCATTTTCAACACTTGTAAAGCTCCTGTTACACGGCGTGAAAATGCTAAATTTTGGCTGTATAGCAAATATAATAAACTTCTAAATGACACTTAAATAATAGTTACTTAAATAATAGTTTCTTCTCCCTCCTTTCATATTCATTAAATAAGTAGGGAGTAATAGCAACATGGAACAATATTTAAAGTAATATTTGGGCTAAATTGTTTGCAAAATATGATCAATGACAAAACCCTTTTTTAAAAATTTTGTGTGGGGTTTACACTATTTTTCTTTTGCACTCTTCAATAACAGTGTACTCTATCACCGGGTCCTGCATGAGCCACGAGCCTGTATACTTTTTTGACATTCGGGCTTACATACTTAGAAACCCATGTGGTAAACACATATCCGGAGTAAGTAAAAGATGTCACAGTCATTTTCTTTTTTGTATATTTATTTCCTATTGTTCTTAATTTTTAGTCCAGGAATAGCTCAGGTCTGAGTGCAAAAAGTGGATAACTCCTGCTATCATCTGGTTCTTGCACTCAGAGAGTAGAAAATTAAATTTCCTCAACATTTCCTGAGGGAATTAAGTACGTTTTGTCGAAAATGACAATGTTTGGTGATAGATAGAACGGGCTTCATGTATAAGCGAAAATCTCATTTTCGCAAAAAGTGGTAATTAACTGGTTCTTGCTCTCAGGTCTTTAATTATTGTATGAGAAAATCCAAGAGCTGATAATTTTGAAAAATATTAAAAAACATATTGACTAAAATACTTCAAATACTAACAAGGGAATCAAAGACAATTATAGAATTATATTATATATCACGAACCATATAATTATTTATTCATCACTCTCATTTTCAGGACAAAAATTACTTTTTCACAACTTTCCATATCGTTTGACACATCAAAAATGACATTTTTGAAGAAAAAAGCGACTTAAATACCCACGAATACGGATCTTTTGTAGATGCACCCTATATTTTTAATTACAGGGAAGTTTTTTTGTCTGAAATGATATGTTTTCTTGGAAGAACGCGCAATTATTATGAGTACTTTTCTAGTTGATTAGTTATAAACCTTAAAATCCGCATGCTATTTTAGTCCTGGCAACTGAAGATAAGACCCTAACATTGCGACTCTTGAAATAAACGTTATTTATAGAAGATGTCTAAGAATAAACGTTAAAAACTCTTAGAGTCTGTAGGAGTCAGGAAAGATAACTTTTTGCTAATGAACTCTGGTGGGAAATTAAACAAACCTATAAGTGAAATTTGCCACTGATTGGTAGGTAGCTCATTACGCACTGGAGTTGGGTAGACCGAGTTCTCAAGCTGTCAAAGATATTCTGTGAGGAGCATCGATACATGTTTAGTTGCCTAGCAATCAAGGTTATACTCGTATGCCACAAGCTTAACTTCTATATAAGAAAATTCCTCCACATTGGCAAAAAGTTACTAAGTTGGACAAATAAAACATTTAACATTTATTCTGAGACACGTCTAAATGTAATAAAGCTATAATTATGAGTTATAAAGTTACACACTGCAAGAGTACATTTTTAAAATAATTCAGATTGAGATACGGAACTAGACTCGGGAAATAATAAGGAAATGGAATGACCATATAGAATGGAGAACGATAATATGGTGAAGGCGAAAAAAACAGGAGACTGCAAAGAAGGGAAAGAGTGGGACGACCAAGAACACAATGAAAAGACACTTTGTGAAAGATATGTAACAATATATGTTACAGGTTGTAACATAAAACGAAAGAAGAAGAGATACATCCGCGCCATTGAGTAGGATAGAGCATCAAATAGTTTTATTTCACAGAGATTGTGTAAGTTTCTGACTACCCTTACCATGGAGTGGGTCCAAAAAAAGCAACTAAACTTCCAAATATGTAAAAGAAGGTGCCATACAATTTAATTTGATATGCTAGTTTTGCAGAGTGAAAAATATAACTGAAACATAACGGACAAGTTCAGTAAGGAAGGATCGTGCGCGAACCGCGGCATGTATTTAAGGGTGTTACTTTGGCATTCGCCTGGAAGTGAAAAGGAAAACCATGGAACCCACCGATCAGAGCAGGGGACAAACCCATTGGACCCCAACAGGCGCCACAAACTCTCTAAACGCATGACGAAAATTTCCAGTATATGGCGGTGCTTGAAATCACGACCCCAATAACCCTTATGCGAGACCCGCAAGGCGCTACCTTAAGGCTTCTCTCAACCGATATTGATCATAATAATACATAGTGATGGAAAATATAATATAAGTAACTCAATGTGGTGTGACCGATGCTTTAAACTATTTCTAAAATACTTTGAAACATTAAACATTTGTACTATGGAAGTTCTAAATATAATATGCTTTAAACATACGTTGTCTGGTGTTTTCATCCTTGGATATAGACTGTAAAATAATCTATTAAGAATTAAGTTTAAAAAACCATAAAAATACAAAAAAATGGAGACGCAACTCTTCTGGCGGAATATTCTTTGGGGCTGAAGCCACTACCCACCCCCAGGAAAAGGAGTTGGAGTACCTGATTCAAAGAGAAGTTGTTCTGAAGAGTACATTCTAGTGTATTATCAGGTCACGTATTATAAGCAGATTTGTAAGCTTCTATTCTACACATACTGTTCATTCTCAAAGATTTATATTAGAATATAATTATGTCTAAATTGTCCTACAAAATGGTACTATCTCATTAGCACCATCGTTGACGCTACACATAAAAAATATCCTATAACGTATCCTACAATTATCTTATGGGGTGGTTTTCCTTAAGAGTGATACAAGTTCCAAACCGCATTCTGTAAACATCCCGCGTCCAAGCGATACTCTCATGTGAGTAATACACCCTATAGCGACCTAAGCGCCGGCATGGCATCATCTTTCAAGCCAATAATGGCACTAGGGTTTGAGCGCGTGGTTGCGTTTGATATCTTTGTTGCATTCAGTTTTATCTGAACATTTGAGCGTCACATCGTCAGCTTTTAGCACTAGAGCTAAAAATTGAACTTTCAGAACGTTGTGCATGCCCTGAAAACCAGATTTTACTAGAAACTGTTTAATCGCGTCTGTTAACGTGATCGACATTCCTTTGACAGGGTCGTCGGGTGTGTGGGCGAGCGCCACGGACCCACCGCGAAGGTGATGCAGACGTCCGTCCAGGGCGGCAGCAGGTCGACGCAGCGCAGGCGCGAGCGCGTCTGGAAGACGCTGCAGAAGGCCACGTCGGCGCTGCCGCTCGTCAGCGACTGCATCAGCCCGCCGTTCCACGAGCAGTTCGCGCCGCGGTCGCCCCACCTGCACACGCCGCGCGCGCGCCGCACGTGTCCTGTGCAACCTCTTTCATTCCGGGCTTTTAGCCCAGTCATTACGTGTGAGAGCGTAGGCTTCCGCGGCCGGAGTCAGTATTTACTAGGCTGTCCGGGTGACGCCGCGTCCATGACGAAGGTGCCGACGTTGCCTATCGCATTAAGCCCTGAGGAAGGTCGCAGAATGGCGACCGAAACGTCGGCACCTTCGCCATGGACGCGGCGTCACCCGGACAGCCTAGTAAATACCAGTCATTACGTGGTCTGCTAAAACATATTGTGGTGTAGTTTAAATTGTTTGGACTGCTATCTAAATCTTTCTAAAAATATTTGCGTTGGATTTGCGTTATAATGAATTTCGACTAATCGTAATTCAATGTGCATCAACGTCACGGTCATCAGCTTACGTCACGGTAGTCATTCGTAAATTGTATTTTAGAAGGTTTTATCTGTTTAGTAGTGCCTCAAGATAAGTAAAAAAATGCTTTTGCTTGCCTGTGGAATGTTTTTAAAAAGTAATTTTTATGTTATTTAAACATAATTTTACAAAAATACCTAAGCTTTTAATATTGAATTTACAATAATGTACGCTTAAGAGTAAAAAGACTAACGTTGTTATTTTGGCTATTGAAAAAATATAAAAAAAATTAGCTGCGCATACCAGCGCACTCAAGGGTTTTCAAATTTTTTGGGAGAGGAGAGCACAATTTCACGGAGATCGTTATTTGATGTTTAGAAAGCTCCACGGAGGCAGGGTACGACGCCGTATTTCCGTACGTTTTACACAAATTAGGAGAATAAACTATTAGAAACACTTCAATAACTGCTATTTAAGCTAAATTAGCCATTTTTGTCACTTCTTTATCAGAAAATGGGAAAACGTGCAAGACAAAAACAGAGTTTATAAACATATTATTCATTCTGACTTCATGAATACATCAAATTTTATACATTGCTCATCGCATCGGATCATTGAGAATTGCTCCTCGCACTTCAAAATCAGACGATGTGAGTACAGTGATTGACTAATCAACTGAAGTCTTTTTGATTGTAAGGCAAAAAAACTGAAGCAAAAACGCTCATAAATTCATCCACTGAAAAATTGGGAACACTTACTGAAATAAAATTAACAAAAGAAGATAAAAAAGATTCTTCTAATATAGAGTAGAGTTAGCTTGTTAACAGCTGTTAATTGCTTCTCCTAACAGATGAACAACAAATAAGAAAGTGCGCAGTGTTAAATTCAGAACCATCTTTAAAATAAGGCGAAAAATCAAAATGATGTGTTTTCTTTGTAATATCTCTTCATTCGTGGCTAACGGCATATAAGTGTCTTGTGAACATTTCACATCGACTGGAAATACACACAAGTCACATAAGAGCAGAAGAAAATAAAGAAAAAAGTATCGCATAGGAACAAAAAATCTTAGAAACTTCAGTCAGGAGTTAGTGCTGGTAGTCGACATGACTAGAACACAAAGTGGCAATAGCAATTCAGAAATAACTGGAATAAATCCGGACATAATACAGCGGTTTGGAGTCATTTTAAATTGCCTAAATAATGGTTAAAAAATGAACTTCAATAATTTTGAAAAATGTAATGCCATTGGTATCTGCTATTGGTATTGCATCTCTCTGCATAAGATTCTATTCCATGGTAGGGATACAATGAAAAGTTGATATTGGAAAATCCCTATTAGGACAGTTCTCTGAAGTCCAAGAAGGGCGAAAGAAGAACAACAGAATGCTCAGTAAACTATTAACAAGGAAAATATAAAGAGTAGCCACTAAGCCTGCACTCCTGAACAGGCTTCTCCTAACACCTTGTCCTTATATTGCAGGTTTCCAGGACTTATAAACGTTATAATACATTATAAGACTGGTTTTCGTTTCAGACAAGACAGCAATTTTCACATCCTATTTACTTAGGTTTTCAAATACGTCTGCTCTTTTCAGATTAAGTACGTTACATGTTCTTATATTCATAAACCATTTCTTTGCATTGTCGTTTTCTGGACCTTTCGGTTATATTTTTCTAAACAATTAGCTATCCCACATTTTTTAACAGGAGTAGGGGTGCTGGCCCTACGTCCTAACCCCAACCTGGAGGACAGGAGATTTCTTCTTCGGGATTACCTTCCCCGAGACAGGCTGGCTTCCCTCCCACCTACAGAGTCCTGCCTGCCCTTACCCCAAAAAGAAGAGAGGGATCAATTAAGGAGCAGGTGGGAAAGGTAAAGAAATGGGAATATGCTTGAAGGGCCTGATGGGTCGTTGAGGGATACCCTCGACTGACTCCTCTACCCGAGCCAATCCGGCTAGGGAAACCCTACCAGTAGGCATGCTACCGTCAGCATAGCCCCAGATTTCTTAAAAGCACACAAGTCTCCCCTTCCGCACGGACAGTGCAGCTACTAGGCGGTGTCCCACGGGGAGTGTTTAAGTCATTGAATTAAATATCTTAAAATACCCTTTGTGAATGATACAAGAAATACTGGGATAATAATCCCAAACATATGCTCCAGATAGTACGAACACTGAAAAAAAATATGTGATATCTGTCGTATAGTGTTCTACATTATACGACCAATAATCTATATTGTATGTACGATTTCCGCAAACAATGCATCTGGACACAGAAAGTCCCTTTTCTGGTAATCCACAGTCGATCAATCCGTTGATCGATCTTCCCGGCTGTGAATCGAATTTTTTGTATTATGGACCGACAAAACATGAACTCTGGGTACACAAGTGTAAGAAGAAGTAATTTAAAAGTAAATAGGAACAGGATTTATTTTTGTTACCAGGGCCCGGCAATGAGAGTTTTTCTGCCAAAAATGCGCCATTTTCCGGCGCAAGATTACTTTCTCTTCTTACGAAGTAGCTTTGTAAAGGCGAGAAATTAAAACTATATTTGTAGATATTACACTATATGCGATAAGAAAATCGAAATAAAGGAGATAGAGACACGATTTACAATATTTTCAACATAAAAGTTAAAAAACGAGGATCAAATGAATATAGGGGATAAAAACAAAGGTCGTAGCAAAAGTTATAGGAGTTTTAGGATGTATTCAGCAAAATACATTTTAAAACTTGTTCACAATCCAGGTCCTTCGAAGGTCTGGGAAGTACAAAGTATTGCGTCATTCAGAATAGCCAAAGCATTGCGTAAAGTATTGTAGAGGTATACATAGTCACTAGATCAGCTCCTTGGGAAGCTGGATGCATTCTGTACTAGATTGTATATGCAACCGATTCCCTACACCTTTAATCGTGAATTTAGTGGTTGATGATAAAACAACGGGAACACTCAGCTCGAGGTTTCAATCAACACTACATCCACCCCCACATATTTAGAAGTTGCGAATTAATATGGTTTAATCCATGGTAATTTTGAGCAGATACACTGGGGAATTCATATTAGAAATCTAGAGCTTCTGCCGGAAATTTAACCCTGTAATACTAGGCGTATCACGAACTTTAATATTTACTAAATGGTTCCACACTCATAATAATTAAAATTTCTGGGAAAGGAAGCTTAAAATATCGAATACTACGCGTTCCCTGTCCGGTATTTAGTTGCGTTTGAGCACCCTTCATTCAAAGAAACTAACGCATGAAAGGGATAGAACGATCACCTCGCATGGCACACATGACATTGCGTTACATAAACGGATATGCCACGTTACAAGTCGGTATTTAATAAAAGTGTCTTCAAAGAGATTTAACAGTAACACTAATTACACATATTATATTAAAATTGTTCCAGGGATTATTTTTGCTAATTGTATGTAAATGTTACAGACCTTTGCTTCTGTGTCAGAACATATATTATCTGCCAAAATACGATTAAAATATTCACCAGCACGAAGTAATGAGCTTATTTACTCTGCCCTTACAAGCATCTCTATTCTGCGAAATATCCAGTTTTAATCACTAGGAGGGAAAACTTCAAACGTCGCCTCATTAGTACTCCTGCAAGGAGGAAACTTCAGCAGAATCGAATGATTATATTTAGCACCAGCGTGTCCGCGCCGGCACCAGTGGCGTGAGGTTTAGCGCACCGATTTTCAGAGCTCGTGGGTTCGCTTCGTGCGAAACGGTGGATTTTCAAAGAGCAGAAAATCCTCAGTGTAGCATGTTATCCTTTCCCACGCTCATATTCTGTCATGTTTTCATCATTGCACCCTCTAGAAGAACACTCGTGCTTACTGAAAAATTAAATCCCTTCGATAAAATCTCCTCTAACAAGATCCTACGTTTTACCGACCAGACGTTTCAGATGTCTGAGGCAAACCTGGTTGAAAAAGTGGAGTTAATTCCAAGATGCTACTTAAAATATATTTGTAAGAGCAAAATAGGGAATGGAGAAGGAATATTGACTCAAATTTTGGGAGTGGTACACTCGTAAATACATGCCTAACAATTACTTACGTAAATTCAACCCTACAAATAATAATTATTAAAGGAACAAAAATAACGGATATCTCAGAATTCATCAACCCAACAACGGATTGTTGAAAACACGAGGCTCATTCCTTCTCTATTACCGAGAATATGAGCCACTTAGGAGGCCTGAGAGTTATAAACGATGCCTTATTGGCGCGCAAGTGTGCAAAATATTTCGTATGGTTACTCTTTTGATTTTTTATGTGTCATCTTAGCAGGTGTAAAAGTGCTACATGCCACGAAATATTCTGCTCGGTTTATCTTAAGACATCATTAAACATGGCGGATGTTACCATAAAGTTGACAAAGTTAACTTCGTAACTTCGGGTCCGATAATATTGCTTTTTTATTTTAAATAAAAGATAATAAGGTTTTTGTAATGAAAGTGTCCCTATACCCATATTGATACCTTGTGCCGTTGTTGTGGTAAAGTGTGTTTTTGCTCCAATGTTTCCAAAAAAATTCTGGAGATAGAAAAAAGGTAATTCCAATCCAAAATTGGATAAACGCCCAGCGTGAGCATTAGGGATTTTGGTGATATTGTGTAAGCAAGGATTCTCGTGACTCAAAGTAACTTTCATGAAGTTGTTGCGTTATAGAAGAAATAGTGTTTGAGATATAGTGGTTTGTTTGACCCTTTGTTGCGTCGATTGACTGATGCGACTATTGATTTTCGCATATTTGGTTAACATTACTGTATTCCCCTATCTTGCTAAACTAATAAAACTGGGCTCACTTGAACAACTTGTTTTGCTGTATTCTATGACTAATATATTTTTTTTCATTAAGGATAAACTTAAGCAAAGTTGGCGGATAATAATGTTAAAACCAATTCTTATTAGCGATGAATAACTTCCATAATCTTCAACTTTTCACAAAATGCAATAAAATCACATTGTCTCATAACTTCTTAGTAAAACATCCCAACACCTCCATTTTCACTTCGGCTCTCTTCCACTATCTGAAAAATCTTTATTGTAAAAGTAAGCACAGTTCTATTTGTTCAGCGAGAATGGCAAAGTTAATATTGTTCCCTATCGTTGATTGTAATAGTTGAATTAAAAAAACGACTAGTTCACGAAAGTTCCTTTGAGACAGGGGGATCTTGACATACGACTCATTGGTTATTTCTCGTTTAAGAAGGCGCGGAACAGCTGTTCTCCAAGAGCTAGAAATAACACAAACGATATGACAGTGACCTATCCGGGGCGACGAGGTCCTCGAGCTGCCAGGAGGCGTTGAGGCGCGCGGCGATGCCCGCGAACAGCGCCATCTCGATGCCGTCGCGCGCGCCCGCGGGCAGCCACCCGGCGGGCGCGGGCGTGTCGCGGGTTGCGTTGCCCCAGTCGTCGCTGTAGGCGAACGGCGGGCAGTCGAAGGTGGCGACGCGCAGTGCCCGCCCGTGGAGGTCTGGCAGCCGCGTGACTGGTGCCGCCGCCAGCTCTCCCAGCCCTTGCACCTGCGCACGGACGCATACACAACACATGTTAAGGCTGCTTCGCTGTCCATGTAGACAGGGGGGGAACATGATCCAGGAGAAAGACAATGTTTCTGGTGGAGAGTTGCAGACGGCCACCCGAACCCTGAGTTTCACGGCGACACTCACGTCGTTAGCTTCAAGATGGAGGCAGTGACTAGGCTCTGCTATGTTCCGTGTTGCCCACTTCGCCCGGTAACCCACCAGTATGAATGCATTCGAAACGACGATAACATTAGCTAATGCATATCTGTGTATACTACATTCTTCCTTGCTGAAATAAAGTTCAAAATACCATTTTACTGAGCGTAGTGGACATTGGAAAACTAACGCTAAGTAAATAAAAAATACCTTATCATATCTTTCCCATTATGTCACCGATCAACAATGAGCTTCTCGAATATCCATCGCTGCATTCTCTCCCAATGCAGCGTACGAGGGTAATATAAAATTATAGTAATAAAATATAATTTCTTCTTAAATACATCATTATTGAGAATACATATTGTAGAATATAGTAAATTTGAATTTTAAATAGAAAATTATATTTAAAATTTAATTAATTATACCTGTTCAATAAATTAGCGGTTTCTTTTTTTCTCTATTTGGTAAGTAATGAGAAGAGAAAATAATCTTGTACTTTTCATTGCAAATACCTTGAAAACTAAGAAAACTATTAAAAACGAAGCATCTTTTTTTTCCAGAAGAATTGAAAGTTTTGACGTGTGTGGTCAACACTAGCGCCTAAACTGTTTAACATTTTTTTCAAAAATTTCCCCAATCGATCTGAATAAACTCGAGGCATTGGGAGTCCAGCTCTACTGCAATGAAACGATTGTGGCTACTGCTACCAGCGCCAGTTTCTTTACCACTTTTTCCTACATAAGAAGAAAAAGCTGTAAAGAGAAATTTGGTTTTAGATAAAAACAGTTTTAGATAAATAAAATTAACAATTTTGTAAGTTATCCATATTTGAAGCCGAATTATTGAAAAACTTCTCATAGTTTAGAAAATGTGAACAGGACCGTGGTTCAAACATGTCAAAAGCTGACAAATTGAAACGGGTAGCACACATCATTGCCTTCAGACATTGTTTGTCGGTTCAACAGAATCATGGCCCTACGTGTATTAGCTCGGTTAGGTATTAGCTCGGCCTTTCGGGGGCGGAAATTACGTTGTCACATAGATGGCCACATTAATTCAAATTTGGCGTCTCGCTTGGAACTCATTCATTTTGACAACCCTTTGAGTTTATTTAAAAAGTAAATATCATACATTTCAAATGTTGATCCTTCGATATTATATATATATATATATATATATATATATATATATATATATATATATATATAGTGACGTACCTGGTGATGCCGGGTATTTCACTGCAATATAACACTAAAGGAGGGTATCTTTTCCGTGAATGGGTCCCTGGATAAGTTGGTATAATATTGGGAAAGTTAATCAGAAATAGAAATACAATCATGAACAAGGTTTATTTGCAAATCAAATTTGTTAATTACATGATCTGACAACCTTTATACACTCTGCCTTGGTACCAAGATTAGGTGTAATATGCATTTATCATACCTTCGGGGCCCCGACCAAATACCTTCGATGCTCGTAGAACAGCTCGTATCGACAGGGTTGCCGGCCTCTACAGCAGCTGTGGGCCGTCGGCGGTTGATGGCGTGGCGGTTGTCCTGGGCTGGTGACCTTGCGATTCCTCCCCGACTCGGATCTTGATACCACGGCGTTGCACCTCTCTCGAATCACCTTCCGTCGATGGATTTAATTACTCAACCCGCGCCTATCACGCGTGCTGGTCTTAGTTCCGTACCACACAGTTTCGATAAGGTTTCCACTACGCTAACTAATACGAGCGCGATCGACTGTTCTATCAACACGAATCTTTTATTCTAATGATACTCTCATCATCTACTTTACGTATTTACTGCTTCACAATTACTATTACTTTACGAACGCATCGCATGTCCCCTTTTGTCCATGCGCTAACGGCGAGCTTTTCGCCACACGTCCGAACTCTTCGCCGCTCCGCTAACGTCTGTCCTCCTCGCAATTCTCCTAACGACTGCCCGCACGTGCTAGCTGCCCAGTTTGTAACCGACGTTCTCACGCTGGCCTCCCGGCGGTGGCACCGGTGGCGGTAGCGACCGTTGCTAGCTCCCGTCGTTGTTCGCAGCGCTTGGCATACGTACCGCGCAGTCCAAAATATGTATTGATTACTTACACTAATTTTTAATTAGTGTAAGGGAACACATTCTGTGTTTCATCACCCCCCTCCTTTCTTTTTTTGGATTTTTCCCGCCTCCGGAAAAATTCACTTTAGTATCATCGTCTCTGCCGATGGTTGTACTGTCTTGTATATTACATGAACCCTATATACACTTATACCCTAAAATCGAATTAACACGTGATTGTTTAGATTAACACTAAGATTACACTTATTTACACTTCACTATTTTCCATACCTATGGGACAGGGTCTTAGGTTATGGAAATTGTAGTGTCCCACCACTTCTTGTTTGTCATTTAGTAACTTAGCCACATTTTTATCCGTAACTTTATCTATCACATATGGTCCCTCATATAATGGGAAAAATTTTGCATACAGCTTCAAATTTGGGTTTGATACCTTGGGAACTCGTAGTAACACTAGTTGCCCTTCACTGAACTTGTAAATCTTCTTCTTTAATTTCGATTTCCTTTCCTTCCCTGACTTCACTAATGCTTGGTATTAGGTTCTGATGTTTTAGTTGGTTCTTGCGATATCTTGTCCACGCATTGAATCAACGCAGCTCCGCTATTGCGTAACCCGAATGGCACTCTACAAAACACATAACATATTCCCTCAAATGCGAATCCTGTATACTGCTGGTCCTCTTCCGCCACTTGCATTTGCCAATAAGCTTTACTAAAATCAGTACTAGAGAAAATAATGTTCCCTCCAAACCTCTGCAATGCTTCTTCCACCGATAACGGAGCATCCCTGTATGGTTGTGTTACTGCATTTAGTCTTCGTGCATCTAGGCATAATCGTATTCCTCCATCTTTCTTTTTGACGATCACGATTGGGTTGGTGTAGGATGTCTGTGCCTTTCTTATGATTCCATCATTTATCATTGATGCTAATAGTTCAGAAACATCTTGCTTCAGCGCTGCTGGTATCGGATAGTTACGCTGTCGAAATGGTGTTGTATCTGTAAGTTGGATTCGAAATGTGAATCCCTTTATTGGGGCGCGATTCTTCTTTATTCTCCATCAACAGCTGCAACAGTTGCTCCTTGTGACGCGTATTTAATATCTCTATCTTCTCCGTCTGCTGCCTCAGCTGTTCTTCTAATGATTCTTCGGCCACTGCGCCCGTGCATACTTCGTATTCTTCGTCTATCCCCAAGTCGAATCCTATCGCCTGGCTCCCCAGCTCCACCACTTGCCGTTCTAGATCAATAATTGCTCTGTGATCGACCAGAAAATCCGTCCCTATGATTATCGGGTATAATAACTTTTTGACTACCAGGGCCACTATCTCGTATACTTGGTCGCCAATCATGGCTCGAAACATTATTTGTTTTGTGATGGGGCTTGACTTCTTCTGAGTAGCTCCAATCACATACGCCCTATTCATAGGCAAACACATTATTTCTTTTCCTTTTGCTTTTAATTCCTCGTACATTTCCTCCGACACTACTGTAGTCGTGCACCCTGTGTCTACTAATGCTTCTTTAACTACTCCCTCACATTCCATCGTAATCGTGGGACATTTCCTGATTCTGATCGCTGAGCTCTTACTTCTCTGCCACGGTTGGGCATCGTGGGTTACTGGCTGTATAGTATTTATGGAGACCACGTTAACTTTCACAATTTCTGCGTCCGTAATGGGGCCACCTTTCACCACGGACTTTATTGGTTTAAATAGTGCTCTTGTTCTCTACTTGTGCTTGGCTGTGCTGGTTGGTCGGCTGCACTTCCGCCCCCGCCTCTTGACTCCGTGCGGTTTAGGTTGGGTCCGCTCCAGGCCGGTCTTTGGTTCCTCGGCTCTGGTCTCCATGCATCTCCCCCTCTTCCGCGTTGATTTCCTTGGTAATTAGTGCTCCTATCACTCCCTTGCCCCTGATTCCGTTCCGTTCTTATCATATTAACGTTCCCCTCATTCCTGTTCTTTGGTGCGCCTGCAAAAGTTAGGTCGTACCCCCCTAACACGTTCTGAAATCTCTCCAAGTTGGTGTGCTGCACACTACGTAATAGATTTTGCACCGTAACTGGGAATTGTCTCGTTAGTACACATATAATTTCTTGATCGCTCATCGGTGGGGATAACGTTTTGTATTCCATGATACGCCTTGTTGCGTATTCCCGCAAGCTTCCCATTGACTGGTTGTAGTGATTATTCATCAAGCTGATTTTAAAATTGATTTGAATCTCCTCATTCCAGTACCGCTCAAAGAACCGATCTTTAAATGCCTTTACTGATTCGGGAAACTCATCAAATGTATCGGCCCATATCCTTGCGTTCCCTTCCAGCATTAAATATAACAATTGTATCTTACACCTTTCCGAGGTATTGATAACAGCTAAATGTCGTTCTGCCGCCCTCATGAATATGCACGGATTTTCTTTACCGTCTCCTGAAAATTTTAGTGATCTTGGAGGGGTGAATGGTACCGTCCCGCTTGCTGCAATTGGGGATGCCTTGCATTCTTTTATTTGTTCGATCTCTGTTCGTAGTGACACAACCTTCTCTTCACATTCCCGCTTATTCTCCTGCATTTCTTCCTTGACTACCAACTGCATCCTTTCAATTTTCTCGTCCTGCTTGGCGGTTTTAGCATCTAATTGCTGGTATAACTTATTCTCTAATTCTCCCCCCATACTGATTACTTGGGATTCTAATTCCTTTTTCTGTTTCCCTAATTCTTCGGCAGTCCATTGCTCATGAATTTCCACCCGCTCCGCGATTTTGGTCATCTCATTCTTCGTTAACTCAATTTGTTCTTCAGCGCGTCCTATTCGCCCCCCCTATTACATCTAATTTCCTATTCTGTTCTTCTGCCAGTTTCCTAATCTGTTCCTCTACTTTCCTATTCAGTTCTTCAGCCAACTTCCTGTTCTGCTCCTCTGTGAATATTTTCTGCTCCTCAGCCGACTTCCTAATCTGCTCCACTGTGAATATTTTCTGTTCATCCAGTTTCCTATTCTGTTCATTCTGTCCTTCCAATATCCTCCTACTCTGTTCCCACATCATCGTCATCATCTGCATAACGTCTGTATACGTATTTTCCCCACCCCCCAGATTTGGATTTCTTGTTGCCTGGATCATCGGTGTTGATGTCACTTCTACTTCTTTATTAAAACTATCCCCTGACGTCTCGTCCAACCGGCTCCCAATTCCACTATCCCTGCTTTCCGATGAAATGCTATTATCGATTCCTACATCTATCTCCCTAACTTCATCTACCTTCTCCTCCCGGTCCAGCACTACATTTTGCGCCTCCATTCTGTTACTTTGAGCTATCCGTTCGATCCTCACTTCACTAAAATACTCGCGCAAATTTTCCTTTTGCCTCACCTAACAACGATACACCAGTTATTCTATGAATTTACTATGTCCGCCCCAGCACTGTATACTACACGTAACTGTTGTAATACACTAATATTTCAGATGCAGATTAATGATGAACACACCCTCACTCACCACAAAAACACAATAAACATATTCTCTACAATCAGTAATATTATTGCCACTTGACTACATCTATGCCGCTGACAAACTTATTAACATTGTTACAAAACTACTCTCAAATTTTAATAAATCCACTATTAATTTGGAATTACTTCTCAACACAATTATTGCTATATTATGTACACAATAATCACTCACAATTACATGTCATATCTTCTCCATAAACTTCCCTCAATAGTACCGTATGAATATTAAAAATATACATTCACAATGCTGCTATACATTCCCCAACCTAGTATCCTTTCCATTGAATTCCACAAACTTTACCATTACCAATGGACAATGCGCTGCTGAATAAACATTCCCAGCAAGTAATGTGCACAATTTATACAATAATATTAACCACCCTTATATTTCCACAAGAATTATTATTACTTCCCAATTCTTTAATTTCCATGTTATTAAAAACTACCAAGCAATTCAAACATTATTAGCATGTTTTACAAAATTTGAAATTCTATTACATTATATCATTTACAATATGTACATGTGTGGCTTTCATAAACTCAGTAACTGCAGTAGTAACTTTATACTGGTTACTCTCAAATAATTTCCTATATCTGCCCACAATTAATTTCACAACAAAATTTCTATAATTATCAAATATTCATTATGCTTACATGACTTATGCATGCTTTGTTAATACATGTACTGTTACTGTTTGTTCCCTATAATAATAAACTTTACATTGCCTGCCTATTATCTTTAATCTGCGTTACTATACATCCAATACATGCACAGTACCTTCCAATATTTTACCAACTTTCCCAAGGCCACATTTCTTAATTACACGCTTTCCAGACTTGTTCGGGCGCCAGCTGTGACGTACCTGGTGATGCCGGGTATTTCACTGCAATATAACACTAAAGGAGGGTATCTTTTCCGTGAATGGGTCCCTGGATAAGTTGGTATAATATTGGGAAAGTTAATCAGAAATAGAAATACAATCATGAACAAGGTTTATTTGCAAATCAAATTTGTTAATTACATGATCTGACAACCTTTATACACTCTGCCTTGGTACCAAGATTAGGTGTAATATGCATTTATCATACCTTCGGGGCCCCGACCAAATACCTTCGATGCTCGTAGAACAGCTCGTATCGACAGGGTTGCCGGCCTCTACAGCAGCTGTGGGCCGTCGGCGGTTGATGGCGTGGCGGTTGTCCTGGGCTGGTGACCTTGCGATTCCTCCCCGACTCGGATCTTGATACCACGGCGTTGCACCTCTCTCGAATCACCTTCCGTCGATGGATTTAATTACTCAACCCGCGCCTATCACGCGTGCTGGTCTCAGTTCCGTACCACACAGTTTCGATAAGGTTTCCACTACGCTAACTAATACGAGCGCGATCGACTGTTCTATCAACACGAATCTTTTATTCTAATGATACTCTCATCATCTACTTTACGTATTTACTGCTTCACAATTACTATTACTTTACGAACGCATCGCATGTCCCCTTTTGTCCATGCGCTAACGGCGAGCTTTTCGCCACACGTCCGAACTCTTCGCCGCTCCGCTAACGTCTGTCCTCCTCGCAATTCTCCTAACGACTGCCCGCACGTGCTCGCTGCCCAGTTTGTAACCGACGTTTTCACGCTGGCCTCCCGGCGGTGGCACCGGTGGCGGTAGCGACCGTTGCTAGCTCCCGTCGTTGTTCGCAGCGCTTGGCATACGTACCGCGCAGTCCAAAATATGTATTGATTACTTACACTAATTTTTAATTAGTGTAAGGGAACACATTCTGTGTTTCAATATATATATATATATATATATATATATATATATATATATTGTGACATACCTGGTGATGCCGGGTATTTTCACTGCAATATAACACTAAAGGAGGGTATCTTTTACGTGAATGGGTCCCTGGATAAGTTGATGCAACATTGGGGAAGTTAATCATAAATAGAAATACAATCATGAACAAGATTTATTTGTAGATCAAATTTGTTGTTTACATAATCAGACACTGTTTTTACACTCTGCCTTGGTACCAAGATTAAGTGTGAAATGCATTTTTCATACCTTCGGGGCCCCGATCGAATACCTATGATGTTCGATGAATCGCTCGAGCCGACAGGGTTGTCGACCTCTGCTGCTGCTGCGGGCCGTCGGCGGCGGATGGCGTGGCAATCGTCCACGGCTGATGCTCCTGCAATGCTTCCCCGATTAGGATCTTGATACCACGGCGTCGCACCTCCCTCGAATCACTGTCCGTCAGGGGTTTAATTACTTAACCCGCGCCTATTCTGCATACCGGTCACAGTTCCGTACCGCACAATTTCAATAATATTTCCACCGCACCAACTAGTAGAAGCGAAATCAATTATTCCACCAACACTAATCTTTCACTCTACTGATACTTTTAATGTTCTATTTACACGTCGATTACATCTCGGTTCCCAATAACACACAAAGTTCGTCGCATCTTATATGCGTTCATGCACTAGCGGTGAGCTCTCGCCGCACGTCCGCACTCGTCGCCGCTCTGCTAACGTCTGTCTTGGCGATTCTCCTAACGAACTTTTGCACGTGCGCGCTGCCACGCTTGTCCCCGCCGTTCTCACCCTGGCCTCCCAGCAGGGGCACCGTTGGCGGTAGCAACCGTCACTCTCGTCGCTGCTCGCAGCGCCCGGCGCGCGCACCGCGCAGTCCAAAATAGCAATTGATTTCTTACACTAATGATTTAATTAGTGTAATGAAACACATATTATGGGTTTCAATATATATATATATATAGTATTAATTTTCATTCTTGAGGCTGCGAAACGGATTAGATGATTGGGAGAGTATTTGCAGAAACTGCACCAAGAATTTAAGCCCATTGCCTTTCTGTGTCAACAGAGTATGCAATTCATAATGTGAAATACAATTTTGCTCAAGAGGGAGTTTTAAATGGTATTTTAAGGAGCCTACTGCCGCCTCTGCCAGTCCATCATGAAATGGACAGCGCGGTGGGGAGAACTGCCATTCTACTCCACAGCGACATGTACAGCGAGGAAACGTTTGAGAATAGAGTGTCCCTGCTGTGTGTTAAAAGTTGTTGATATCTCAGCGAACTGGCTTTTTGCTTTCACAATTGTTTTCCCATTATCGCTATACATGATTCTGGGGTAGTACCTGCGGGATGCGAATCTTTTTAGAGCCACTATAAATTCATTTGTGGTTAAGTTCTCCAGTATGTCGAGATTTACAGCTTTAGTAGCATGACAAATACGACAATCCAGTCTTGTCTAAAAAGGGTTGAAGATTTAAAATTTTTGAATTTGTTTGAAATTTCCTTTTTATTGAATAGGGCACTATTTTCAGCAGAAAAGGATTCTTCTCAATTGATTTCGCAATTAATAGAAAGGCATTTCGTAGCTCAATTGTAGAGAGAGGGCCGATTCTCCTATGCAGTATTAAGATCCTGTTTCTACACTGATAGATAAATCGAAGGCAATACGCTGATATCCGCAGCAAGTTGTGATAAGAATTGAAATTGAGAGTTCCATTGAGATATCTGGATCATTCATTCTGGACCATGAAACCATCTGTCGTTAGAAGCTAGAATTCTGGCAGTGACTTGCCGAGATATGAGATCAGCAGGGTTGTCTTTAGAAGAAACATGAAACCAATCCTCCACATGGGAACACTATCTAATTACAGCACTTCTATTAGAAATAAAAGCATTTGATTTATTAGGCATTATTATTGTATCCAACGCAATACAATAGTGCTGTCTGTAAATAAATGTACAGAGTTGATTTTACAAACTAAAGACACAGAATTGTAAACCTTCATCAAGAATTTGGCTAGTAAAACGCCCCACAAGACGAGGGATTGAGGTGCCAGCTAGAAGCGCAAGCTTTGATTTCGATGCTATTAGAGCACTTGTCTTTCCTTCTTGAGAATTTTCACTGACCACATACACACAACAACAATATACTATCCGGGAAGCATTAGTAAACCTTGTTAGAATGGCCGCCTCACTGAGTGTCACCTTCCTCGGAAAAATCAGATCTGTTAATAAAGGTACCTCTGAGAGTAAGATTTTCCACCGAGGAACCAAGTCTCGAGGTAGACTCCCATCCCAGTCCAGCTTACGTTCCCATAACAACTGCAAAAATATTTTGAATATAATTGTCAGAGGTATGACTAGACTCAGAGGATCATGAAGCGATGCTATTGTCTGAAACACCTTTATCTTTGTCCCACTACTGCCGCAAGAGATTGGGTTTGAACATTGTGAGATAGATGCAAAGTGTCATTTCCTGAATGCCAAAAAAGTCCTAATATTTTAGCCGAATGGTCTGAACCTAATGCGACAAGTTCTTCCCGGAGAATTTCTCCAAGAAGAGCAGTTATCATAGAGTCAGCATTGCTTCTAATCTTTCTCAATTGAAAATGAGCTGCTAAATGCAGGTATGATATTTGTTTAAATAAATAAATTCCCTTAGTTCATATTCTTCTCCACGCAATAAGTAATTGTTAATGGAAGGAGCTGCCTCTGGAAAAGCAGTTTCATTATTAATAGCAATTTGTTTCAAACATCGTGTTGCTAAAACTGCTGAATACCTGACATTTTTTAATTTGTAATTTTGAAAGGATCTCAAGAGTGCTCTCTCCAAAGAATTGTTTGGTAAGTAATGTGTTCTTCATTTAATTGATACATACGGTACATTTTCTCTACGTCAGCAGCAAAGGCGCATTTCAAAATTCTAAATCTTAAGAGTGAATCAAATAATTCAGGCTAAATTTTTGGGCATCCCGGAGGATATTGTTTAAGCTGTGTCCAGAAGTAATTTTCACTGATGAGCGAAACAATTCTCAATTTCGTGGTGAGTGAATTGGGTTTTCTACACAAAAATGCGGATATATTCTCTCAATGCAACATAATCCCTTTTTAGCTGCTCGTCCTGTTGAAAGCGGTATTCCAATGACAACATAAATTGCTTCGCAATGTAATATGATCTCGTATCGAGGGGTCTGTTTTAAAAGGCAAACATACAGAAAAGTGACCTCTATGTATCCTTGGAATTGTGGCTAGAAAATGAGCCTCGGCAAGGTGAAGTGAGTCCTCAGACGTTAAAGGGGTTGACGACTCGTTTCTCTCAATCCCGTCCCAGATTCTTGGCAAGTCGAAGTCTGTACTACTCGTTCGAGCATCCTGTTCCTCCAGGAGGAATAAATATTTGGTCTTACTCTCTTGCTTGAATTCCCTAGTTTTAACGGCCTCTGTTATTACTGAGCCTATCAGGCTACCGAGGCGTGTTTCTTTATAGTTTGCGACATGCAAGAGAGAATGATGTTTCTGATTACATACGCTGACATTACGGACGAACAAACGTTTTAGTGTCAGCAGATTTTTCGCTAAACATGGATTCTGGCTTCCCCACGTTTTAGGGGAAGTAATTTACTATATATTGCAACAGTATTTATCCACCTTTTCGTAACCAGAACCTGACAATAAGAGTTTTTCTGTTGAAAGTTCTCTCTTTTTTGACGCATGATTACATTCTCTTTTGGAATTACCTTCGTAAAGGCGAGAAAGAAAAAAATAACATTGAAAAAGTATTATATTGATAATAGAGATTTTTTGTTTACTGATATCTGTTTTAAAAATCAGTTCTTTAAAAAAGGTGAAGATTCAGGCCGTGTCGCCCGGGGAGGCGAGGGCGAAACGCTGACTCAACTCCCGGTCTGACACGCGAAATAGGGGATTTTCTGTTGCATGGAGTGAGAAATCAAAAGTAGGGGCCTCACCGACCATGCGACGGAGACTGATCAATTACACGTAAAATGACGCAACGTGACGGACTCAAAAAAACCGCAAACAGGGAGACAGACAGACGAGGAGAAGAGACAGAGTAGAGTGAGACGTGGAAGGGGACGGACGGACCCCGACGAGACGCGACGCAATGCGACGGTCTAGAGCAGCGACAAATGTGTTCCGCGTGAGAATGAAAAGTAACGGAGACGCGACTTAGTGGACCACACAAAAGGTCGCCCGGGATTTTCCACTGGACCGCTCTAAGCGTCCGCCGGGAGCGAGGCACTTACTGCTGCGCGCCAGCTACCTGTGGAGGTTTCGAGGAAAGATCTACCCGTAATTGACACATGTGTGTGTACTTCCCAGCCTAAATAAATAGTGACGATGGTACTAACTGTGGAACCGGGTACCTGTGTATTCGACCATTCTGGGGCGCGACTGCCCAGCCGTGCGGTCAGCATCTCCGAAGGTAGGATCCGGCGATCCTGCCATAAACGCTCCTCCCCAGGGCATCTCCGATCGTCGAACACAAGCGGGAGCGAACCTGGGACCCCCAGACAAGAGGGTTACAATACATAATTTTTAAATAAATCATTAACATTATATAACTCCCACTATAAAATTTTATAATTCAACTTACCCCTAAAATGGTGTCAACCAGTCAAATGGTGTCAAACGACCCCTGCCTCTCCTATTTACACCACTGTAATATAGTTAACAGTTTGTAGCTCGTAATACTTGGTTCGAGAACAATGCAAATAATGCTCAAAGACGATTATCACATTATTGCAGAAATACGTTGAAATGACATGCACACTTGTGCAATTGTTGATTTGACTTTGGTCAGGACTTCACATTTGCATAATGTAAGTAATTATTAGTGGACAGTGGCACATCCGTGTTCTACTGAGACTAGTTAGACTCTAAAAAATATATTGCTGCGCGAATGCAGTTGGAGACGAATCGCCAAATTAATGAGCGTATTTGAAATGTTCTAAATGCTTCAAGAAGGAAAATCTTCACAATAAGAAAAAATCATAATGGTAATTTGCTAATAAAATAATAACATAATGGTAATTTGATAAATCACATAATATGATTAAACATAACTCTATATTGAAACTAGAACATGAGCTTATTCCAAACGCTAAAACGTGCTTTCAGATCATTGAACCTATGTATCTAGAAGACTTTAACGACATTTGTTTCATAGCAACAATGTAAAGAACGTAATAAAAGAGATTTAATGCTTGTGGTTTAACAACAACACATACTTTCTCGTTTTAATAACGTTTACGAATATTGTAATACAACAATTACTGACCTACTAACATTTCTCAATTATCACTTGAAAATCAACCTTCCAAACGTAGCGCAAACCTGTTATTATTTCGGCAGCCATAAAAAAGTTGACATTTTTTAGCATTCTACAAAACATATTATTTTATTAATAGGGAACACATATTTTATGTCTTGTAGACTTACACGTATTGAGTAAAACTGTTTTGCTGCATTTTGTTCCCAATAATATGTAAAGAATTCATCTACAACATATGTCCGACATTTTTTTTAAATAAATATTTTTGCTTCTACTGAAAAACTACATTGTGTTTTCCAAGATTATTTGGATTTTTTCTGATTTACTACTCCGACAACAGGCATTCTAACGATTCCGGTACTAGTTATTTATCAGAGCATTCATATCTGAGAGTATATTCCAGATGTTTTCTCTGCACACGCACTGGAACACATTACAGAAAGGCAACATAATATCCTACTCGCGCATCTGCAATGTAGGGCGTATTCTTGGAATTCGGCACGCGCGGGTTCCCTCGCGGGAAGGACGCCGCTGTCCGGTGTCTCATTGCGACATGTAGTCCGTGGCATCTGGCACGTTTCAGCTTCTGCATATTCCCAGAATTTCTATTGCTGGTCAATAACGTACTCGAGTCTACTGGAGGTCAATTTCTATTTAAATGAGGAGTGAAGTCAGAAAACAGTGAAGGCGATGACGGCTATTTATGGTGAGCATTTGTTAATGCTCATGTAGGACGTGTTTTCTCAGGAAGTAAGTCATTTCTTCAGCGGCTGAGGTGGCTCCGGGAATCAACGGATGGGCTAATGTGGATCTGACCGTTAAGTCCTAGGGTTCGAGTCCCGACGATGGCAGGAGTTTTCGACCCTAGCGAGATAGGGAAGTCGAATATAGCTTCTGTCTGGAGAATTCAAGATCCCGGCTGCTCTGATCGGTAGTTTTCTGAGGTTTCTCCAACGAGCTAGAATATTATAAATAGAGTGGCTGTCCCTATAGTTTCAGCGCTCTTGGTGGAGGATCGCGGAACTAGTGACCGCTATGTTTTTTGGAGTCAAAACATACGAGTGGCGGTGTAACCGTCCGTAACCAGCAACAAACGTAATGATATACTGCGATTTTTCAAACTCTGACCCTGGCAGATATCAGCTGTTGACAGTTTCATCCAATTGGAAGCTTAAACGTCACCATAGTGACGTTAAATCTCCCAATTGGATGAAACCGGGAACAGCTGAGACCTGTGAGGGGCAGAGTTGCATTAATCGCAGAATATAATACTTAGTTTCTCAGAGGGCTCTGATTTGTCTACAAAAACGTGGCTTTAATTTGCTTCAAAGATGGAAGCACTTCAGCCACTCTATGTAGTATATTCTAGGACGATGGGGTTTTTCCAATGAATGACAGGCAAGTGGCGGAGCAGTACCATAAGAAAAAGGCTGCGGACAGCGAGCAATCTTTCCTTTTTTTTTGATGTCTCATCCACTCCCCTTCTACACACACTTACTTTTCACGTACCACACCACCACCCATATCGCGAAACGAATCTGGAGCTTCAAACACTGTCCCAGCTGGGACGATTCCACTATGTAGGATATCTGAATGGGAAATGATCGGAAGCCGAAGTGTATATCGGATCTCACCATATAGCGATGAAAAACATCGCAATTTTACATGATAATAACTTACACTACATTTACGGGCCTAAAGAACAAAGCAGTTGAAGTGCCCGGATTCACGAAATTATAAATCTTCAGCAACGAAGTGACAACGTTTTCGTTGCCTACCTTTTCGATGCGACAGTGATGCTGAAAGTAAAGGCGATGTTTGAGAACCACTTAAACATGTTCATAGCGTAATTTGAAGAAATTGCACCATATATAGCAAAGTGTTATTCCGAAAATTGTATGGAAAATACATTGCATGGTCGAACAGCACTCTCAAGTTACTCATCAATTAAGCAACAACTAAAATGAACAAAATACGACACGTGCAAAAGGTAAACAAACATTTCTTTGAGTATCAAATTCTGCCTGCACTACTGCACCTTTAAAATTATTCTTATGCGGTTAAGATTTGAGCCATGGTTTTCTTTCTGCTGGCAACCATTGTTTAAGGGGGAAAATTCTTCATTAAAATTGTCCTCGTCAAATACACAAGCATTGAACCTTCTGATGAATATATACTAAATAAAACCTATCTACAATCTATGCACTTGCTTGCCAAGCTCGTAAAAATCTGTACTAGCCAAGGCAACCTGGTCGCGGAATTCTTATTCCAATCCATTGATTGTCGGTTAGTTTCTGGCTCTTAATGGTGTCACAATGTCTCGTTACCAATAATAATTCGATCAAGAAAACCCCCACCTTCAGCTCAATATTGGATAAAAAGTTCCTCACAATATTCCGTTCGGAACTGTTTGTGTTCCTGTGTTGCGGGACTCAACTTGCGCATTATTTCGGTAACTGAATTTACTCAACATTACCTTCAATGCATTGCAGCCAATTTTCAGCGCCGAACATACTTCCCTGATGTACCGTAATGCTGAAACTAACATCCAATCTACTGTATGCACTCCGCATATGTTTTATCAAGTACCTGTTGGTGTCAATACATGCAATTTCCTCCGAAGTGAGAAATTCAATCACACAACTCTGCTTCTCACGCGCCTTCCAGATAGACGCCATTTTATCATACTGTCATTGTACTTCTATCTGACAAATAGCTATGAAATTAAACGAACATTAACGGGAAGGATCAGATTCTACTACAATACCACTTATATTCGTTTTTGAGGTCACAAGCCGTAAAAAATGCGAGACATTACTTTCGGAAAGACCCTCGTATTTTAGCAATATTAAAAACCCGTCCTCTAACAATTTCATCACAATTTTAAGAGAATTTGTAGCACTCTTTACAAACCAGTACGAATAATTTCACAAAACCTTGTCTCGATTATTTCAAGAGTTCCCAACAGAAGAGAAATAAAATAAAATAAAATATTACAGCTGATGATAAAGTTGCTTTATCTTCTCCAGAAAGATACCTCACGTGCGACCATAGGAGGTCCCTACCTTCCGCTTGTATGTGAAGAATCTTATGTTTTGCTAATAAATTACCATCTCTATATTTTCCAGGAAATTCCTCTCTAAATAATGAATCCCACGCTCTTTGACGTTTCCCTAACAAAAGACTTCTGCCCGAGACCACTTGCAAATGCCAGTTCCCGGAATAAATAGCTATTTTAGCACGAGAAATTCATTTTAAATTTAGCACCATCACAGGTGCAGTTGTCGAGAAGTTAAAATCACGACTTGGAAAAAGAGGCGAAGAGAAAGATCAGAGTTCCAAAAATAAAGGCGGAGAAGATTCAATGTTTAAAGAGAGCCAGAACGAGTGGTTTGGGCGATGCGTTGGCAACGATGCATCAGTCTGAGCAGCTAGCCGTATGCAGTTGACAAAACTTATTCGGGCGAACATAGTGCGATTCTCAGACACTCCCATCGCAATCCTCTCCCTCAGCGTCTTGAAGAGTGTAGGGAGGAGGCAGTGGAAGTTGTGGGTTGGTGAAAATGTCAAAATATTTGTTGTCTTGCGCGACGTCGATCTGAACGGTTGCGTCGGCTAAAACGGTACAAGTATTTTCTGCTAAGATTGGGTTTAGCGGTTCAAGTATAGGGAAGTGGGCGAGATATAATTAGTTTAAGTATTGTACAATTTAGTAAGTTAAATATGTCATGTTTGTTTATATCAGAAGTTGAAATTTAGATCTAAACAGATTTCGCATTTGGAACGAATGAAAGTCGCGGTGTATGTATTTTGGCGCTCCTAGCTAAGCAGCACGTAGTTTCTTTCGCTGGTAGTCCCCGTTACAGTTTACGCACTCAACGACTGCTTCACGCCGTAGAAGCCCACAAAGATAAGTATATTTTGACTTACTCTGTCGTGAAACTGTATTAATCTCTATCTTCTAAAATTAATTCGTATTCTTAACTTTTAAGATCTGCTCTACTTCTCGTCCCACTACTCCACAAAACATCTCTCCTAGTGCCTTTTCCTGATCATCTGGTTTTCTCCGTATAATTTTTCTCTTAAGTTGACGAAGAGCAATAACATGTAGTGCCAATATTGATCTTGAAACTAAAATTGCGGTGCAAGTGACTGAGGCACTGGATAAGGCAGTAACTTCGCCTACATTCTTAAGCTCTTTGGCATCTGTGCTCATTGACCTTGTAGAAAAGCAACTGGAAGATTCGATGAATTTTAATAATAATCTTGTGGCATGTTTAGAAACGAAATTGGCCGAACGTGACCGCGAGATTTCAAATCTAAAATCTCAGTTAGAAAAAAGGACAGACCAGCTCTAGATGTACTCACGCATAAACTGCATGCAGATATTTGGCGTTGAAGAAGCTGAAACTGAAGACACTGACAAGCTGGTCGTCGAACAAGTTGCAAAACAGATGTGTTAGCCTAAACCTACAAGATATTGATAGGAGTCACGGATAGGTCGGCAAGTAACTGGCAAAAACAGACCTATCATTGTTAAATTTGTCAGTTAACAGAAACGCAACGAAATATTCCGCTCGAAACGGCTGCTAAAAAAAACTTGGATAACGATTCGCGAGGACCTCACGAAATCGCGCCTGATTTTGCTACAAGCGGCCTTCGAGAAGTTTAGCCTCAGGAATGTGTGGACAGAAGATGGCAGCATCGGAACTAAACACGGTAACGGTCGTGATCGGGTGTAAACCAGGGCCTAGCTAGAGGCACTTAATACTAAGCGTAAGAGCGCTCCCACCCTTCCACCTCCACTCTACACATTCCCGACACAACCACTTTCGGATTTTTTCCGATATCTTCCCTTCCCTTCATTCTTCTCTGAACATTGCTTCTGCAAATCCTCTGTAAATGCTACCTACTTTCTTCCCAGCACATCCTGTAAACCTGTCTGCACGTTGCACACTTAAATGCCCAGTCTCTGCCCTGCCATTGCGACGAAGTAACGGAAATAATATTTAAACACCGTTTTCATGCACTTCTCATAAGTGGAACCTGGTTTAAGCATTCTCTCAATTCCGCGCTAGTAGCAATTTCAGGGTGCCGCCTAATACGAGCCGATCGGAAGGCCAGCGTCGCCGCACACGGTGGAGGCGTCGGTATATACATTCGCGAAGATCTTAGGCATAAACTTTTACTATCTTCAACAAATACGGATTGCCTGCGTAGCGAATATCTTTTTATCGAAGTTGGACTGTAAGGGGAAAAAGGTCTCTTGGCTGTCATATTTACCTCATAAGACAGGCAGCATAGATATGCTAGACGAAATCTTTGCATCTGCGATAAATTCTTATGAACATGTTATTGTAATGGGTGACTTTAATCAAAACTTATTAAAAGCCTCTTCCTTTGCAGAGCATTTTACGCGCTTTTTTCACAGCATGTGCCTCGAAATTTGACCTCTAGCACCAACACACCACTCAAAGAACACAGAAACTTGGATCGATCATATTATCGTGTCTAATGCAAACAAAGTTCAAAAACACGGTCAATTTCCAGTTCCTGGGATTTCAAAACACGACCTAATTTACCTTGTATACAACCTGAAGTGCCCTAAATACTCACTTCACATAATCAAATTCCGCGATTCTTCATAATTTGATAAGCAAATATTTAATATAGATGGCTTGATACTTCCATTGCACCTTGTACACGAAGAAGAATCACTGGATGTTAAAGTGACGATTTTCAATAACTTAGTAACACAGCTCTATGACCGGCATGCGCCTTTAAAAATTTCGCGTATAACTCATCCTTCTGCTCCATGGTTAACTGATGAAATTCGAAATTTAATGAAAGATCGTGATGCAGCGTATGTTATTTTCCGGAAAACTAAATGCAAACTACTTAAAAAAGTACAAAATGCTCAGAAATTTAGTTACGCAGAGATGTCGTAACGCTAAAATAAAATATTACACCACCACCTTCGGCAGAAACAGCATCTCGAGAACGATTTGGAAAAATCTGAAAAATCTAGGAATAGGCAGAGGTCCTCCCCAAATTGAAATGAATATACCCTTAGAATCACTAAATCGTAGTTTTATAAATAACATTCCTTCATTTGACAGTAACGTGAAAAGGCAATCTCTTTCGTTTCTCCAAAACTCAGCAATAAAATCCAACGATATTTTTTTTCTTTTCGTTCGTTGAACATCAGGATATAATCAAAATCGTTCAAAGTCTCAAATCAAATCCTTCAGGTTTCGATGGTATAAATGCCAAACTGCTAAAACATAACCTAGATGTGACATACCCAATCATCACCAAAATAGTAAATTTCTCACTAATGAGCGGGCAATATCCCTCATCCTGGAAAACTGCGATCGTGCATCCTATTCCCAAGACAGCATCAACCAAAACCCCTATTGAATACCGCCCAATTAGCATCCTCCCAACTATCTCTAAAGTACTCGAAAAAATCGTCCGGAAGCAAACTGAACAGTATTTTCGAAAAAATCACTTTTAAACGATCAGCAATCAGGATTACGTCCCGGCAGGAATACAGGAACTGCGCTACTAAAGGTCATTGAAGACGTGAGAACAGTAATAGATTACAGTAATATAACTATCTTGGTTGTCCTCGATTTTAGCAAAGCATTTGATTCAGTAGATCACGACATTCTGCTCGCAAAACTTAAGATCATGGGCTTTGCACAGCCCACGCGTGCACGGTATCTTAATTACTGAACTTCCAGAACCCAAAGAGTGGTGTCCGATAGCCGCAGCTCAAGGGATTTAAAGCTTAAACGCAGAGTTGCTCAAGGCACTGTGTTAGGGCCACTGGCCTTCTTAATCTATGCAAATGACGTAGGAAATGCACTTAAATATTGCAGTCATCAAGTGTATGCGGATGATCTCCAGATATATCTAAGTGGTCACCCGTCTCACCTCTCATCACACATACAAAAAATTAATGAAGATCTGAAAACGGTAAACAACTGGGACGAATCTTTAAGCTTACAATAAACCCCAAACAAATCAGAGTGCATGGTTATCAGCTCGAAAAGCACCATTCTGCCTTGGTGATCCGAAGTCAAGAACCTAGGTGTAATTATCGGCAGCACTCTCAGCTGGAACTTGCAAGTAGATTCAACCTGCCGTAAAGTTTTTGCCTCTATGCATCCACTGAAACGCCTACGAGCACTTTTACCAGGTGGCACACGTGAGGCTCTCATCAAATCACCTATCATGCCACATTTCGACTATTGCGACATTCTTCTGACCAACAAGAAATTCAATTTACAACGTAAACTTCATGTAGGCCAAAACGCATGCGTACGTTTTATTTTTGATCTAAGAAAATACGACCATGTATCGGAATTTTTTGACAGAATTCGTATGCTTACTGTAGACAAAAGACGGTTACTCCACTCTCTACTTCTTCTTTATAAAGTTTTAAACGGTTCTCATGAAACACGTCTCAGAAGTAACTTCAATCCTCTGAAACTAAATCGAGCTCGTGAATCAGCTCTGCTTTGTGTACCACGTCAGAGCACGACATCGTTCAGTAAATCATTCACAGTTACAGCTATCCGAGCCTGGAATAAGTTACCAGCATCAAATACTCTCGGTGAATTCAAAACTGAATTAACCACATGGGTAAGGAATAACTACATATAGAATGGCGTTAACGTCTTCTGCAATCTCCAGACTTCTCCCACTTCCAAGCGACCGGTCACTGCCTCCGTTAAACACCGTACTTTTCCCCTCTCTATTTTCAAAATTGTACCGCATACCTCATTGCTCTATCCTCATCTTCCATTTCCTCTCACACCTAAATTATTAGCATTATTATTTTTCTCTGTACCCTAATGATATTGTTAATAAAATATACAAAAATTTAGTGACGTTCCAGATAAAATATACTTGTAGCTATCTTTGTACCATCATTATGATATTTATTACAATATATTGGCATAAACAAAATTGTTGTTAAGATACCAGCATTCTTTATAAGGTATAATTCTGCCAATATTGTGTTTAAAATTACTGTTATTTGCTTATAGTGTATTGCGCTTCTCTGGTGTTAAAATTATTTTATATATATGTAAAGTGCTACTGTAAACCAAATATAGCTTTCTGTAACGTTCTTCAAATAAAGTCACTTTTTTGGCCTATTTCTTCTTCATCCTTTTCTTCGCTTCTTTTCTCTTCCCTCCCTCTCACAAATTTCATCATTTTTACTTTATGACCCCTTCCCCTGTACGTCTTTTCTCTTTTACTAAACTTCCCTTTCACAACTATGTATAACATACTCAGTTCTATTAATGTTGGGCCCTAAGCCGCCATCCTGATTGAGATTTTTTCTGGGTTTTCTTAATCGTTTAAGGCGTACGCCGGGATGGTCCCTTGTCTTGCATTCCCAGACAGGTTGTCCCCCTTCTCGATCTCTCTTCTTTCTCCTCCTGTTTTCCGCTTCATTTTCATTTATGTTTCCTTTCTCTTATTTTTCCTTCTTTTCCACTTTTCTCCGTAAATTGATGATGTTTGGCCCTAAGCCGCCATCCTGATTGAGGTTTTCTGGGTTTACTCAATCTCTTAAGGCGTATGCCGGGATGGTCCCTAGATTTGTGCTCCCAGATGTAAATGTACAACTTGCCCTCCTCTCTTGAAATGTTACTACTCTATATGTATGTAAATTCAGTGGTTAGGCGGAAGAGCAGGCTCTATGGTCTGAGCCTCGCCATTAATAAAGGCATTATTATTATTATTATTATTATTATTATTATTATTATTATTATTATTATTATTATTAGACGTATTACTATAAAGTCGCAATCGTAGAATAATTTATTTGCATTTTTGTTTTTTCACGAAAATAACAAATAACTTGTAATACCTTGGGGATCACTGCAACCTATTTTGCAATTAGGAAAGATTACGGTAGGAGGGACAACAGCATGTACATCTAATGGACGATATCAAGATGGAAGTTCTAGCGTTCATCCGAGATATCAGCATTGAGCGCGAAAATCACAGTAAACCCATGAAGTTTAAGTAGTGTCCGTACGGAACTACCATTATTGTCTGTCTGTCTCACTCTCTCTTTCTCTCTCTCTCTCACTCACTTACTCACTCACTCACACACACACATACTCTACAACACCACACGTGGTAGGAGACGAAAGGGGCGCTTGTCCCAGGTAGGGCGGTGGCCGAGAAACGTGGATGGGGAACCTCCGGAAGCCGGCGTGTAAGTCAGATCTGGATCTCACGTTCTAGCGGGAGAAGAACACCGTCACCTTCCTGTAAGTTTTTCTACACATGCGGGATCACGGTGATTGATGCGTTTGGAATCGCCAATGCATCAAAGTGGCTTACGCGCTCAGGACATCAACTAATGGACTGCAGAGCCTCAGACTGGGAAGTTCTAGGGTTCTTCCCGACGGTGGAAGGATTTTCCACATGTCGAATTCAGCCGCTATCTGGAGGAGAGTTCTGGTCTTCGGCTACTCTGATCTGCAGTTTTTTGCGATCAACTGAGAAAAAGATCAAAGGAGAATCTGAACCCTTAGAAATGGGTCACGGACCGCGCGCAATCTATATTTCCTCTTCCTTGTCGTATCCTTACGATTTACGTACACACACCCACACACACCCACACTTTCATGCATTACACCACCGCACATGCCGGGAGACCAATCAGATGCTTGTCCCGACTAGGGCGATGCGCCGGTGGTGGGAGATACTTGGTTGGGGAACATCTTGCAAGCCCACGATCGCCGCCGGATCTCGTCATCCTGTGGGACAAGATCACCGCCACCTCCCGCGATACAATGTGCACAACACTTACGGGAATAACACCTGCTGTCGTGCAAAGACTAATCACTGAAGGTGTCTGCTGTTGCGTACCGCTCGGAAGCGTCGCGGCGGCGGCAGCAGCGGGGGCGCGAGGCGCAGCGCCAGGGAGCCGTTGGCGGCGACGGCGGCCAGCGCGTCCCCGAGCGCGGCGCCCGCGCCGTCCCGCAGCAGCGCGTCCAGGCGGCCGGGCGCCAGTAGCAGCGCCGTCCGCTGCGCCGCCGGCGGGCCCTCCGCCCGCACCAGCGCCAACGCGGCCGCCGCCGAGCGCGCCAGCACCGCCACCGCCGTGCACCCCACAGTCAGCACTGGTGCACACGCCACAAAACCACCCTTCAGCTTTCTTCTACACAATATACAGAGAAACCTCTCGACAACACCACCTCCTTAAGAAGACCGCCAATTTAAGGAGATCGTCTCTTTAAGAGTACCATCTCTTAAAAAGACCACCATTTTTAGATACCAGTTTTCTAAGAAACGGAATAATTATTCCATAAAACGCGCCAGCACAGCCACCGCCGCGCACCCCACAGCCAGCACTGGTGCACACGCCACAAAACCACCCTTCAGCTTTCTTCTACACAATATACAGAGAAACCTCTCGACAAGACCATCTCTTTAAGAAAACCGCCAATTTAAGGAGACCGTCTCTTTGAGAGTACCATCTCTTAAAAATATCACCATTTTTGGAGACCTGTTTTCTAAGAAACGGAATAATTATTCCATAAAACGCGCCAACACCGCCACCGCCGCGCACCCCTCCGGCAGCACTGGCGCACACGCCACAAAACGACATCTAAGCTTTCTTCTACACGTTGGGACACAAGATACAGAGAAACCTCTCGACAAGACCACCTCTTTAAGAAGACCGCCAATTTAAGGAGACCGTCTCTTTAAGAGTACCATCTCTTAAAAATACCATTTTTAGAGACCAGTTTTTTAAGAAACGGAATAATTATTCCATAAAACGCGCCAACACCGCCACCGCCTCGCACCCCACCGGCAGCACTGGCGCACACGCCACCAAACCACCTTTCAGCTTTCTTCTACACGTTGGTACACAAGATACACAGAAACCTCTCGTCAAGACCACCTCTTTAAGAAGACCGCCAATTTAAGGAGATCGTCTCTTTAAGAGGACCATCTCTTAAAAAGACCACCATGTTTAGATTCCAGTTTTCTTAGAAACGGAATAATTATTACATAAAACCAATGTATTTTTACCCCCTGAACGACGACCACGAATATTTGACTTAATGCAAAATCGCATTCCCTGTAAGAAGAAAACCTTGCATTGTCAAATAAACTCGAGAGTTCGCGTACTGCTGTGAGCCACGCTGTTTCCGTTGTCTATGAGATAACCAGCGATTGTCTGCAGGATATTTCACGATCACTCCTGAGGGAAGACCTTTCAGGAAATGTAGAGAAACTATCGCGTTATAAAATTGAAAGATAATTTCAAAGAAGCGAAATAATACCCTTGAAGTACAATAATCTGGAAACCATCTTATAACTATGACGCCCGAAAAAGATCAATTCATAAAGTACAGTGTACTTCCCTTTTTGTAATCATATTAAGTAATAAATACAGTTGATAAAAATAGTTTAAAGATGCAATACAATTAAGCTTTTAATCTTAACTAGAATAGTGTTATGATGACAATCGTAGTAGTCCAGAAACAGCGGCGAGAACAGTTTAATAGTACGATATTCCCTTTAAGAAGACCACCTCTCTCAAAAACCAACTTTAAGGTATTAATCACGTGGTCGTCTTAAAGAGGTTTTTCTGCATATGTTTCATTCAACACATCACTCTAGGAGTTTCCAACGGTGTCGAAATCGACACACTAGGGGTGGAGGGCTCAATGATGAAGGGGTCGATTGAGGGGCTATAGTCAAATATGCACCTGTCACTAATTGTAATAATCGTGATCTAGATTTCATTGATTGCAAAACATTAATTAAAGTTAATAACAATTGATTCTTTTTATATATTGTTTCAAAACGTACAATAATAAATTACAAATTTGATTATGTTCTGAAATTTTCCATCATTTCTATGAATGAAAATCGAACATCTTTGCAATTAAGAGATGTTACTTTGTTTATGAAAATTTGTTTAAAATTTAATGCATAATAATACGTAAATAGTGAAACGTTAAACTAATAATCATTTTTCAAATAGTTTGTTAATATGCTTTCTCTATTTGAATTGGAGAAATCAAAAACCTTCGATGCCCGGTTGCTTTAAATTTTTAAGAGCAAGCAAAAAAGATTTAAGTTTCGGACTTTCAACATTTCTTCTTAACGTTTACAATTGAAGGACACTACAGACATCACAGAGGTCACAGACAACGAACTTTTATACATGTAACGTGATATTTATATTTTAAGAACAGTTTCCTACTGTTAACTCAAAACCGGCAAAATGTGACATCGAACTCTTTTGTTTGCTCCGATACATTTGTTATATTACCTTTAATTCATTTAAGTGGAATTATTTGTGTTATGAATGTGTTGTTCGCTGCATCGTATATGAAAATATCGAAAAGAGTCGATGAAGTGAATCTTTATTTCTAAAGGAATTGATACCGAATGGATAATGATTAGGAATCCCTGCATTACTCTGTGGTCCCAGTAACGTTTCACTCTCTGCTGGCCATTGCGTATACAGGTGTCCAAACTTACCTGCATCAAATTGAAACAGGCGTTGTGATGACTGCAAACATCGACGTTGCAAAATATTCTAAATATTAATATATTATGAGTCACATTTTTTTCGATTTCTCGTGTATAAAGCATTCACCAAAAACCCGTGTGCGTATGCACCAAACACGCCTAGGATTAGGGATTCGCCTAGGATTTAGGATTCAAAACTTTTGAAATTGGTTCAGAAATTATCTGTATTGCCGCCGGCTGTACAGCGAAGTAAATTTCCTTTTCGTTTGCTGCCTGGTAGTGGTCACTCAACAATTAGCGTGTGCCTTCCGCAATGTTGCACAACAGATCCAGAGCGACAGCACCAAGAAAATGGCAGAAAGAATCGCGATAAGAGCGGAGACCACTCTCCGGTGCGGCATAGCAAAATTTAGCCTGAATCACACCGCTGAGGCCTTCTGCATGAGCACGGCTCACGGTATAATTAGAAAAAGTGAAACACATGTAGGTTCCACCAAATTGTTTTAAAAGTTACAAAATTTTGGATGCTTAGAAAGCTTTAACTTATCTAAATGAAACAAAAACTTTAATGTTATAAATACATATTTTATTTTCCATACAAACATTACCAATGGTGTTGAAAACTCCTGCTCTATGGTCACTTATTCTCGAAATAACGTCATTAACATTTGAATAAGTCTAATGAAAAAATATAATATAGTACAGAGGCATTCGCTATGACCACTTCAATTCGTTATCTTTTCTTGGATTGTTTTTTTTGTGAACTTCTTGCTTTGAAGGTAGGAGGGAATAAAAAAGTTAAAGTAAATATCTTAAGAATGGGTTTAGAATGTAAGGATTAATATATATATATATATATATATATATATATATATATATATATATATATATATATATATATATATATATTGTGACGTACCTGGTGATGCCGGGTATTTCACTGCAATATAACACTAAAGGAGGGTATCTTTTCCGTGAATGGGTCCCTGGATAAGTTGGTATAATATTGGGAAAGTTAATCAGAAATCGAAATACAATCATGAACAAGGTATATTTGCAAATCAAATTTGTTAATTACATGATCTGACAACCTTTATACACTCTGCCTTGGTACCAAGATTAGGTGTAATATGCATTTATCATACCTTCGGGGCCCCGACCAAATACCTTCGATGCTCGTGGAACAGCTCGTATCGACAGGGTTGCCGACCTCTGCAGCAGCTGTGGGCCGTCGGCGGCCGATGGCGTGGCGGTCGTCCTAGGCTGGTGACCTTGCGACTCCTTCCCGACTCGGATCTTGATACCACGGCGTTGCACCTCTCTCGAATCACCTTCCGTCGATGAATTCAATTACTCAACCCGCGCCTATCACGCGTGCTGGTCCCAGTTCCGTACCACACAGTTTCGGTAAGGTTTCCACTACACTAATTACTACAAACGCGATCGATTGTTCTATCAACACGAATCTTTTATTCTAATGATAATCTCATTGTCTACTTCACGTATTTACTGCTTCACAATTATTATTACTTTACGAACGCATCGCATGTTCCCTTTAGTCCACGCGCTAACGGCGAGCTCTTCGCCACACGTCCGAACTCTTCGCCGCTCCGCTAACGTCTCTCTTCTTCGCAATTCTCCTAACGACTCCCGCACGTGCTCGTTGCCCAGTTTGTAACCGACATTCTCACGCTGGCCTCCCGGCGGTGGCACCGGTGGCGGTAGCGACCGTTGCTAGCTCCCGTCGTTGTTCGCAGCGCTTGGCGTACGTACCGCGCAGTCCAAAATATATATTGATTACTTACACTAATGTTTTAATTAGTGTAAGGGAACACATTCTGTGTTTCAATATATATATATATATATATATATATATATATTGTGGCGTCACCGATTAATTAAATGTAATTTTATTATGGCATCGCCAATTTTCAATAATTCCTACAGCTGGAAATAGCTCGCGCCGCGGCACAGTAAGTGGGTCAGAGAGGACGCGGCCACCACCGAGAGGGTTCTTTCGTCATGCCGCCCACCCCCCGACCGCGCGCCAGCCTGGCCTACAGAGGAAGCTGGCTTATTGCAGTCATAAAAAGCTATTCTTGTTTTCGGAGCCGTTCGCCGGCCCTCTCCTGGGACAGAGCGCGCCCCCGCATCCCTTCTCCGGCCGCGCGACCGGAGGGTGCAAACCCCAAAGAAAGGATTGGCCGGGTGTCAATTAAAGACGACGCATTTACGACACGTCGTAAGCGAGAACCTTTTTTCGGCCTCTTCCGAACAATGCTAACCCCTTACATTCGTTCTGGCACGCGCCTCGGCACACGCCTGGGTAGGCGCCTGAATCCCTGCACGGGCCATTAACAAATTAAATACAGTAAGGCAGTCGATTAGACCGTGCCGGCCTGGAAATCCGGGAATCGGGAACCCGTGAAATGCGCTTTTTTCGCGCGCACGTGTCCACACAGCTGCGATCAGCTCCCGGAGTAACTAACAAAAGGGAAGCAAGAGAGAGAGCGAAGACAGCGACAGACAGAGAGCATTTACGGAAAATTACAGAAAAATCGACACGAGATTGGTTAATCAGATTTCTGCGACGCAGCCACCCTTGGCCAATGGGAAGCTTCGCCATGAGGGGAGGGAGAAATTTGGTGCCAGGAACAATTTGGGAAGGGGAAAGGAACTTCTTTTATAAACGCGATGCAGAGTAGGAAGAAGAGACTCGTCAAATTTATTCGAGACACTAACTTGTTAAAATTTCTTCGACAACACTTGTTAAAATTTCTTCAGTCTCACTTTGTAAAATTTCTTCGGAGGAACAGTTCTAAAAATTTCCTCGAAACGAGACTTCTTCTTAGATTTGTTTGAAGAGACTACTTCTAAGATTTTCCGGCGAACTTCACTTGTAAATTCCTTCGACAGTCTCGACTTGTAAAATTTCTTCGTGGAACTTCGAAATTTTCGTTACTTGAGAACTTCACTTCTAAAAGTTATCCAGTCATTCACGACCGGGACGCGAGTTTGGGAAAAGACTTTCCCACAGCCGAATTAGTCAGGACGCGACCCGTAGACTTGTTGCGGAGAGAACTCGGGCAGCGACCTGGGATCCCGCGCCGTTTTCGCTCCGGCCCGCCAGTCTTGCCGCCTCTCGTCCTGGGCTGAGTGACAGCCCTTTTCGCAACGTCAGCGCCCGTGGCCACTCGCCTCCTCTGAGCCTGCTCGAGCTGACAATCTGGAATCGCCGCTACCTGAGCGAGAGAAGACGCGCCGCAGAAGATCAGCAACCCGGAGCCGCCAGCCTTGCCGCCTCGGCCCGCCCATGAAGACCAGCAGCCATTGGTGAAACTATGAGACGTTGCCGTCTCACTGAACTATTATAACAGCGAAAAACTGCAAGTGGCCGCGCTCAGGCCCAGCAGAATTAACCACTTGTAATTATTTCATAGAGTAGTTTTAGTAAAAGAACTTGCGTCGCCCATTGCGACATTGTAAATTCCCCTGGTAGCTTTTTGTGCCAGGAATAAACAGTTGTTTGTCACAAATGACTCAATTGCTCATTCTTGACCTCCCAACTCTTCCACTCAGTTACATTTCAGGAGCTGAACCTGGCGCCCTCCCCCGTGCACATTAGGTTTGTTTACATTTGGCTGGTCCCAACGTGGGGCTAGTTGAGTGCAACATTAGGTTTGTTTACAATATATATATATATATATATATATATATATATATATATATATATATATATATATATCTGACATGGTTTTTCAATGACGCATTTCACTTTCATCTATGTGCACTTGTTTTTTTTTCTAGAAATTACATTGATTATTAAAATTTATTCAAAAACTTAAAGCACTTATGATGTAAAATACTTTAAGGAAAAGATTAAAGGTCATGGAGCCGGATATACAATCATGAATGATTATGATAGTACTTCAGGAACATCTCTTTTTAAATTTACTTCCTTATGTGGTCATTATGTAATTGGTAGGGTAAAGAATGATAATCGAACACGTTTAAAGATCGTGTTGGAACCGCCTTAAATTTTAAACTCAACTTAATGGAATAATTTTCCATTGGCTTAATTATGCGAATTTAATTGCTTGGCCATAACAAATGAAATTTTGACGAATTAAGCGTTTTCCTTTTCATGTTTGCATAAATACTATAAATTTATGTAGAACATCTAACGCAAATAAATTCCCCACCATTACTCTTTCACGCACTGCACTGCCACACACGTCGTGAGAGTAGTCGGGAGCTTAGAGGTGGTCCAGGATCCCTAGCCATGCAGTACCAACATGCACTACAATTATGGGACTTATGGTTTTGGCATTTGACGCCTTCAGAATCACTAATCAATCAATCAACAAACTTTCCACCCACATCCCATCATTCCACTACCCATCGCAGAGGGCCAAAACTCATTGCCCGTAACTTTCATTTAGTGAAGTTCCAAAATTGAGACTGGGAGAGAGGTCTCAGGGCATCATCTAATGTCACTGCAGTGATTCTGACAGCGAGGTCCTAGCTAGGTCGAGTTCTGTCGCAGTCTGGAGGAGAATTTTAGCGTCCGGCTGCTCTGATCAGTAGTTTTCCGTGGTTTCTCCGATGAAAACCAGGCGAATGCCAGAGCAGTACTCTAGCAAAAGGCCATTGACCGTGCGCGATCTTTCCTTCCTTTTTCTTGTCGTTTTCTAACCCCTTACTTACACACACACACACACACTGACCTGCACTACACTACCACATCGACAGAGGACTGGGCGAGAACTTAGAGCTTGTCCCGGCTGGGGCGATGCCCCGCTGGTGGGAGATTTCTAGTTGGGGAAAATCCTCTCAGTCGATGGGTAGGTCAGCGCCGGTTCTCGCCATCTAGCGGGGGAGGAACACCATCACCCCCCGCGATAAAAACATGCTCTACACTTACTGGACTAACGACCTTCCCAATCAAACCATTCAAAATGAAATGTCCTTTATTTACAACATTTGGACAATGTATTTGCAACAATTTGAGAACCCTTTACCTACCCCTAATCCTTTCGCAGACATTAGTTATTGCCTGGGACGCATCCCTTCACTTCGCGTCGTGTCCACCTGAAAATTTCTTCCTCCTACAGATTTGCTAATCCCCGTCGCCGCCGTAGCCGTTTCGTGGTAGAAACTTCTCCGCCGACGCTGTCAACTTGGCCGCCGCCGTTTTCGCCACCACTGACGACACGTCTGCTTCTACTGTTGCAGCCTCTGTTTCCGTCACGGTTGCTGCCTCCTTTGTCGCCGTGGTTGCCTCCGTCGTCGCCGCCGACACAAAAGCCGCCTCCGTGAAAGTACGAGGCTCTGACGCGGTCTCCGTTTTCGCCGTCCCTCCTCATTGCCAACGCGCAGCAGAGCATTGCCGGTAGTCTATCTTATCAAAGGATCCCTAAGAGGCCGTTGCAAAACCCAGCAACTTCAGTGAATGGCCCTCTGATAGAAGTAGTTCGGTGCACACCGCCACGATTGAGTTCGGTCTGTTTCACCTCATCAAGAGGGATGAAAATTGTATTGCTAACAATTGCATCAAAATTTCATCGTTATTCAGTTATTGTCAATTAAATGAAGTGTTTTGTTATCGGCGTTTTATTTTTAGTCCGAATGAATCGTTTGGTTAATAGACAACTTCAATAATCTAAACAATTTTAGCAAGGTCGCTAGGAAATTTGAAAAATCACGATGCATATTATGTTTTTCTTGCTCGAAGTGTTTGGAAATTCTCGCTAAAGAATTTTCAAGTAGATCATCTACTCTCGATTGACACAGAAAAGTTCAATGTACAAATTAAAATATACATTTATTGAATAATGCAGTTTTATACTATACCTTTTTGCGAACAATTTAAATATGTTTTCAACAAACGGAATTATATAGAAATTCTTAACAACATTGGACAATACGACCCCCATTTGGAAGATTAGTTAAAGAAGTATTCAAGGTTCCGAGGCACATTGGATGAAATTCAAAATGATCCTTTGGAATTGACCGGTTTGGTAGCTTAGGGCATCAACTGATGTCACTGGCTCATCTATGACCGGGAGATCCTAGGTCCGAGCCTCGATGGTGGCAAAATATTTGACACTAGCTACGTAGCTATGTCGAACTCAGCAGCTGTGTAGATGAGAATTCTAAGGGCCGGTCGCTCTGGTCATGTTTCCGTGATTTCGTCGACCAACACCAGGTAAATGCAGGATCAGTATCATAACAAATGGGCCATGCTCTGCACGTGAACTTTCCTTTTTCCTTACGTACACAGACCGTAGGGAGGAGCAGGGGCCGGTTGGGAGCGATTGGCTAGATCTGGAATAGAATTAATTCCATCCACTATAGATAGAACTCATTCCATTTTGTTTAATAAACGATTGTGATAAATAAAAAAATGGGCAACACGGGGTACATCATTTAGTTTGAAATAAAATGTTTGCGAGAATTTTGACGTGATCAGCTCTAGTGGATATATATGTCGAGTAAATGTATTATTGCAATTGTCGTATAAAGAACTGTTGCATTTTCAGAAATTCTTTTAAGTTTTCCGCTAGACCGAGTTTGTTGGCATTTCAATTGAGACCTAGGGTTTCGAAAACATTTTTTTGTCTTTTTGCTATAGGTTTGAGCGCATATTCGGTACACTATTATGCCAAGATTGCTTATAAAACCGAGGAGGCGTTAGTAGGCATTGAGTTTTATGCACCATTAAATATGTATGTATTTACGCAGTAAAACGTTGGAAATATGCACTAAAAGATGCTCTATAAATTGTAAAAGCCTCATGAAAACCAAATTGGAGATATTTATTAATTAAACTCAATCTCTTCTCCTCGCAAGATCCTTGTAAATAACGTGATTTTTCGTGTCACTTGGGTACGTGCTTTTAAATTATTTATATTTCAAATTTCATACTTCCTTGCTATAAATTCAGAAACGTTTCACATACTACTTATTGAATTCCTTACATGATAAGTTTTCCATTAACCAATTTGGCAACACAGATGGTTGCAATACTGGAAATTGTATTAACACACTCTCGCATAAACCTGTGACAACTGAATTGCGTTTAAAGAGATAATCCCAAAAAGGTGCTTCTAGTGTCTATTAATTTTATTTGTATTTTAACATTGTATATTTCTAATTTTGATTGTATTTAATATTGTGCATATTCAAATGTTTTAGTAATGGGGGCTGCCTAGAGTCTACTTGCGCACTAATGGTTGGCACTAATTGAAATTCACGATTTCAATCAAGATTATTCATCACAGTTAGTCTGTCGCGAGTTGAGGGGGAGAGGGAGGACCTCACCAACTCGTGCAGGAAGAAAAGGGAGTATCTTTTTAAAGAAGTTTATTTCATTTACCCGCGTTGTGGACCCTACGACCTGGGAGCGGGTGGCGTGACGACGGCTGGCTTCGGCAGGTTGACGCGTAATAAGAGGGGCGAGGTGCGAAGTCCTCGCCATTTTATAGCCTCAGAATGCTGGCGTCGGCAAATGACAACTGGTCACTTGCCGACGGCAGCGTGTCGCGAGGGCCGGAAAGCCATATCGCGACAAGTCATCGGGGTTATAATCAATCTTTATAAAAAACTATATTTTGAATATTGTTTTCATTTAAATGTAATCTTGAAAGAATAGTACGCATCCTTTATTTCGTTTTCGATCATATTTATTTCTGAAATTCAGTATGTGAATCTCGGATTAACGGGAAGGTTGTCAGCAAATGTTTTCTTGAATCAAACAGGCTCAATTCTCGTTCACTTTCGTGCAGTTAATGGCGGAGGTAGCATCTCCGCTATGAGCTATATGAACGTGCAATTTAAAGATCATAAACCAAGTCTTGGAATAATTTGTTTCAACCGAGTTTATTCTCAGTTTTCTTTTGCATTAAATGAACATGTGTCTATTTGCTATTCTTAAGAACTAATTATCATCTTGTAACTTTCAACTTTTAATAGTTGTAATACTAATTATTTATTGTTAATTCATATATTGTGTCTGTTTTAGAATTGAGATAAATATATTCACTTCATGGCTGTCAGTTGGTAAGACTTCGTAATTGGGTATTTTGTAGCTTCTCATCAGATTCCTATCTGATTTAATGATTAACTGAATTGTGATCTTCATTTTAATGCCTTGTAATTATTGGCTATCAATTTAAATAGAAATAAAAATTATAAACAATTGTTCTCTAGTGGTTTGCGTGTTTTTGTGTATCTGCATATAAATGATTCCTTTTCAACATCCTTACTTCTCAAATCTATAAATGAGCTATTAGTTGGAAAGAGTCTTTAGCTAGCGACATACAGTCCACAGATAAACTAATTCTGTTTTGTTTCATTTGGTTTGCACCCTTGGCTCGGTCTCTTTCAAAACCTCACCGTGAAAAGGTATTTCAGTTTCTGCTCTGCGTCCTCTTTCGATCTCATTTTGTAAGGAAAAATCAATTATGATGTTTTGGATTGGAGTGAATAAAAGTCATTTGCTATAGTTATCGACTGTATCAACTTCCGAGATGTACTCCACGGCTCGTATTACTCGAAACAATCGTGATGACAGGGAACTATCTTTCAATTTTAGATGCTGAAACGCGAGTGAAATATCTTTCATATTTTAGACGCAGAAAATGTTTATCTGCTACAATGAACCTTGTAAATGAAAATGCACGTGACAAAATAAAAATACACGATAAAATGAATTAAAATAAATATGTAATGCTGAGCATTTTCTAGAATAATATTCAAAAGTATTACTAATTTGTACAAATATGATCTATTCATAAAATAAGCAACCTTGCATTATATGCATCATAAGAGCTAAAGAACTAATGATTGAAAAACATAATTCGTATGGAACATACTTTTTGACTCCGAGAAAAAACATTTACATTGAAATTCACTTCCTTTTTCGGTTTTTATAACGTTGTGCGTCAGGGCGTGTCTTTATAATGGAAAATGTCGCATGGTAGCAACCGTATCAAGATGTGTGATGTGTCCAGCGGCAAGACCGGGAAGGACGCAAAATACCGTGAGATATTCCATCCTGAAAACCTGTCCTGACGCGCAACGTTATAAAAACCGTATATTCGTTCGCGAAACTGAAAAAAATAACGTAAAAGTGAGGTTGCTGCACTGTCAGGACAGCTCCGTAAAGCAAATTTGCTCTCGATAACTGTGATTCACGTATTGATCAAATTCTTTGTTTTCGCACAAAATAGTCTGTTTAATCTAGAGATACTTCATTGAACAATCATGATTTAGTCGCAAGACCAGCATAGCATGTTAACCGATGTTTTACATCCACTAACCTTACGGTTATCGGCTGACCCTCTATGCCCTCAGTTAATATTCGTGCCTTTTCAACATTGTAGAGTCCAGCCTTTCCTCCCTCACTCCCTTGTGACTCGTACACCCATTGCGGCCGAGCACTAACTCCTGCCGTTTGTGACTCACAAGCTTATGGTGTCCTTGTATCCTTTTGTAAGGAGCTGGTGATCAGGTGACACTCACGTTGCAGCTCTTAAGCGTTATCCGGAGATTTTCCCCCTGGAACGCAGGCAGTTACATTCACAACATTCAGGTAGGGAGATGTCTGCGAAGGAATGAGGTATTGAACATGGTACACGGTTGGTTAGGTCGGGACTAACTAAATCACAACTGTAAAGCAAACACATATGCCCAGGCGGAATTCGAACCTACAGCCCGAGCTTAAATTGTCACTAACCCGTATGTAACCGTCGTATGACGTTCCCGAATATGGAAGTTTTCATCAGAACGCCATATAATCCATTGAAAGTTCCAATGATTGTGTGTACTTTTACTTGCTGTTATATTTTATGCATGTCCGCCACAAGGGCGACCAAGTGCGGATAAATGAAAGACTTTTTCTCAGACGAAGCGCTCGTGGAGTGCCCGCCAGTCGGCGTGGCGGGTGTCGTAAATATGACACCATACGAATATTAGACGCATATCGGTCTCCGGTGGTGGCAGATTTCCTACAGAAAGAAAGTAGTTGAGTTGGACGTTAAGTCAAAAAGATAACTAAATGCAGTATCTGTAATCAGCCATCGTTTCCTCCGACACCATCGTTTCCTCCGTCCACGGTGATGGACATTCATTCACAACTCAGCCATGATATTTATCGGTCCAGCTCAATTCAGTGGCTTGGCGGGCCGCTCCGAGCCGATCGTGGCGCAGAAGCCCAGAGATTCGCCCGCGGGCTGTGTTGTGTCGTGGAGGGGATGGACGCCACTCAGCAAGTGGGGAATTGTCTTTGGGACGGAATGCGGAGTGTTCGAAGGCCTGAGAGCTATTGGCTCCACCGCGCGGGACTTCCATCCCCATTTCCGTCAAAGCTCGGGACTCTGCTAGGAACCGAGGCGAGCGTTTGCGGGCCCGATTGAAGGGAGTCGAGCAGTCATTATGTATGGAGCCAAGAGCCCAAGCGAGGCATCGTATGGGGAGGTCGACGCGAGGGAAAACTGTTGCGATTGGATTCGAATACCAGTCTGTAGACGTATTTGTGCGTCGGCTGGGGGTACGGTTAAAGATGAAAACACAGAGTTGCCCATCCCGGGGATTTATGCCCCCTGCTAGAAGAAGCTAATTGTGTGGGGTGGTAACCCACGCAGGGTCCATACTTCCTCTTCCTTGTTCTATCCTCACCCTTACTAATATAGCCTTACAATTCCATGTCTATATAAACACACATGTCAACAGCAAAGTCTGGAGCTTGAAGCTTGTCCCAGCGGGGAGATACCTGGAAGGTGAAAACAACCTGAGAGTGCGTCAACGCCGAATTTCGCATACAAGAGCGGAGAAAACAGCTAGGAACGACACTCACTATACGTATGGCATTAATGGTCTACATAGTTGACACGACTGGAATCAATAAATACATACTCAATCAAATTCCATCCTGAGAAGTGGTCCCATCTGCGGTGTTATCCTGCTGGGGAAGTTGTCTGCAGGGGGAATATTCCGCTAGCAGACGTTGAGGTCGTCGCCACATATAACGATCCTGCGAGGGAGCAACACCGCCACTTCCCAAGATATAAAAATACACAACACTTACGAGAGAAATCACCAGAGCTGTCGCCACAAAACAATCCATCACTGGAAGAGCGCAGGGAGCGCCTTACCCGGGCCGTCGCCGACGTTGTCCTCGCCGCCCCTCTCGCCGCCGCGGTCGTCCTCCGCGGCGTCGGCGGCCGCGTCGAGGCGCGCGGGGACAGCGGCGGCGGCGGCCGCGTGCAGCGCCGCCAGCGTGGCGTCCGCCTCGGCCGACGCGTCCGTCAACACGCGCACGCAGCGCGCGCCCGCGGGCAGCGCCGCCAGCCCCGCAACCGCACGCGCGCGCGCCCACGCCCCCGCCGACGCACGCGGCACGCCACCCGCCGCGAGCCGCGCCGTGCACGCGCCCGCCTGCGAAGGGAGAAGTCACATGACATTCTGGATAGAGAGATTACCAGGGCTCGGATTCTGATGATCTAAACTTTCTTTGAAAATAACAAAAACAAGAGGAAAGTGACCTATAAATGGCATATTACTCCATTCTTACAAGAAATTTAAAGAATAAATTTGAAGCCATTTTTGAGAAAATTTTGAAAATATCCGGGGGCCTTCATGAACACTACCTTCAAACTTTAAAGAATGTTTTTCAAAATCTCAAAGCTTCGACTCGATTCAGATGACCAGAGGTTTCTTCAATTTGGAAAATATCCTACACGTGGGATAGGTGTCAGTAGTGTTCACTGAAGAAAAGATGGACGGACAGACAGATGGACGTTTTGAAAAAAAAGTCTTCGGTTTCTGGGGACCCTGAAACGTGTATTTCCATTGAAATCTCGCAATCGATTTTCCGCAGCAATACATAACTTTCCCTATAATACGTATATAACTCCGTATATACGTACACCCAAGTATATGGAAAAGTAAAAATTGAATGCCCAAATACTAGCTTACAAAATATCAAAACATTTTTTTTTAAATGCAATGCCTACGAAACAGTCAAATGTCGAGGAATTTTTTTCACTTCATAATTCACCTATTCTTTGCATGAATGAATTTGAGTGGTTTTCATATTGGATCAAAGACCGCTGTAGTATTATATAGCTGTTTCGGTATGAGCAGAACTTTTTCCTTTTCGCTGACAAAGTACGAGTAGATAACGGTGTGGCTGAAGTACCAGATATGGCAAAGCGGCCGCAGTCGGACCAACAATCGAACAAGGAGCATAAAGAACATCAGGTCGTTACGCGTTTAATTTTGATTTGTGTCGTTTTGGTATTTCTTCGAAATAAATTGTAGGTAATTTGAATATTTCATTTTAAAAAAATGGTTCGATAATTCATTTCTAAGGAAAACATTCAGTGAGAGCAATTTTTCCCTACTTTTTCCAATCGTATTGAAGTGCCCTAAGAGGTGCATCAATCTATTACGAAGTTGAGGCACATTGATATAAATGCCATTTTTTGTTTTTTTAAATTACTTCCAGAAATACAAAAAATACGACAAAAACAACGATTCTTCCTGTTAATAACACACTTCACTAGTTTTGCGGACAGTTCATGGAAAAATAAATTGGAAATTATGTTGTCTGGGCACCGTACATTCTTGAAAAAAAGTATCAATGTACCCCAGTTTCTCTTACACCTTTTATTTTCGAATTTAAAATTGAATGTATAAGTGCAAAGAAAAATAGCGTCGCCAGTCAATTTCAGTCTTCTGACTTATATCTCTCGAGAATTTGAACTTCCATTTGTCGAAATAATAAATAACACAAAATTTCTCCTGATTACGTTCACGATATTGAAGTACCAATGTGCTAAATTTAAGCGTGACTTTTGACCTTATAACTACAATAATATTTCCCTTTTCAAGATTCCAAACAGTGAGATTAGGTTGCATTTCCTCCTGAGCGAGTAGATTCCACTCTCGTCCCGCTCTGCGAGTAGATTCCTCTCCGCCTCCCTTAAGTGAGTATCCACGGTGCTGATTCAAGATCGTCCAATGCTGTAAGCCGTTCTCAAACCGGCGTTAGGGGCTGTTTGAGCGAGACCGCCTGAGTTTGCGTTTGGCTCGAGAGCTTCCACGCCTCTTCACTGAGACGATACATTGGCCTGAGGCACAACAGCCGGCTCCTGGGACAAATGTCGACGATGATGGAGTAAGCGTTTACTCGTAAGGGTTGAATCCTGTCAAGTGTAGTGCATGTTATATCCCTGGAAATAGTGGAGTTCCTTCCCTGCGGGACCGAGTTGTGCGGTGCCGACATACACGACAGCTTGCGGGTTTGCCCCCTCCAGGTATCTCCACCTAGGATACTCTGTAACATTTCGACCAGTCTCCTGGTACGTATGGCAGAGTAGTGCTTGTAAAAATTAGGGTGTGTAAGTGGAGAATAGGAAACAAGTGTGAGAAAGGGAATATTACGCGTAGTCCTCGGCCCTTTTGTCATGGTACTGGTCCGAAATTCCCCTGGTATTGACCAAAGGAACAACTGCCAACTGCCTATCAGAGCAGCTGGTTGCAATAAATCTCCCCCAGACGTAAGACACTCAGTGTGAGTCTGTAAGAGTGTTATAATGATACAGCCAATTTAAATTTCTATTAAATTCTGAACGTGACAACTACATAGGCCATTCTTACTGTAAGTATAATGAACGTTATATCCTGGGATGTAACAGTTTTCCTCACCGTTAAAGCGTAAAACTCAGCTCAACAAACATACGTCGTTTTCCAGATATCTTTCACAGCTCAAGCTCTGAGCTCCAGACTATTCATCAGAGTGGTTGTATAGAACATATAAGTGTAAGTATGTAAGGCGAAAGAAAGGGAGATCATGTGCGATCCGTGGCCCATGACTACTAGTACGACCCGTTACTACTTCAGCATTTTTCTGGTATTGATCGGAGAAATCAAGATAAATATCCGATAAGACCAACGAGCCGCTAGAATTTTCTTCCAGACTGCGGCTGAATTCGGTGTAGTCTAAAGCTCGTGTCGAGATCTTACTCCCGTTGAGACTTGACCTCAATGACCCCTCGAATCGCTTCAAAGGCAATCATACGAGGCGTATACGCACTGACTAATGCGCGTTCAGAGAAACAGGCGTGGTTTTCGATATACGAGGCGAAGGTAGAAATTACACGTAGGAGTCAACTAATATTGAAGTGAATAACTAGTGTTAATTAACTAATAAATTTGTTGTGTTTGGTAATGAAACGTTCAATATTGAGCGAAGCAGAATAATAGTTCGTCGGAGATATAGTTACATTTTACTATTGTTATATAGTTCTGTGCAACACGGTAGAATCTTAAATGTACTGTGTTCCTGCACAAATACACAGTTAAATGAATGAAAAAAACGTATTATTTGTTAAGAGTTTGTCGATACCAATTGGATGTTCGTTAAGGAACAATATCAAATTCGAAGTTTAAGTATTGATTTCCGTAGATTTTAATTCACATACTACACAAGTTGGAATCAAATTCAAGCGGAGTACACATTGAAAAAAAACAGAAAGCCTTGTAACAAGACAAAAAAAGACATTGCATTTCAAATCAATAAAAGTTTCATAATTTGGAGAAAAATGAATGTCACAATCATTATCGATAATACTATTACACTAATTACTCCTTTAAATACACGTATGTTGATTCTCAATATGTGTTCATTGCAATGATATCCCCCCGTCTCTCTCTCTCCCTCTCTGTCTCTCCCCCTCTCCCTCTCAAACCATGAGGGTTGAAAATACCGGCGCTGGCAACTGATTGGTACGCATGACGCATGCTGCCGGTATCCAAGCGACCCTTCCTTCCTCTGAGGCTCCACTGTAGGCTCCATGAAGCATCCCTTTGGGGAGGGGGCGGCAGGGAAGGCGGGCGGAGCTCAATGAGAGGGACAATGGCGGGCTCCGCCTCCCATTGAGGGCGTCTGCGAGGGCGCAATTGTGTGCAAAGGGCAGTCGCTAGTTACGTTGAGCCTCTGGATGAATCATTCAGCTCTGGTCGCGCTGGGGAAGTTCAATGTTCACTGCGAGCGACTGCACCACACATCTCTCTGTGACGAGAGTACGCAGCGAGACTGATGACAACTGATTCTAAGGAGATCGTTGAATTTGTACAATTTTTTCCTTTTGTGTTAGAGTTTAATGACAAATGGCTTTTCGTAACATCAACCTCAGTTTTCAAGAACATCAAATTTTTGAATTGCTTGAATCGCGATGATGTGGGAATGAATACGAATCCCAAATTGTATAAATAATGTAAATATTAATGTGATATAAATTTGAAAATGCATGAAAGAAATGTTGTTGTAGAAAACTCTCTTTGCTAAATATACGAGTAAAATAAAAATAGATACTAACATTGAAATATAATAATAAATTAAAGTTTAGGTGTCGTACTAATCTAGAAGCGTGATCAGTTAAGAGCATTACTAATTTATTAGAGTGATGAAAAAACTGTAGTATGATAAACAGATTCAGATCACAAAAGGAAAAAGTTCATTCAAAATAAATGAACACATTTTTGGGATGCACATAAACATGATATTTGCAAATACTCAAATGCAGTTGCCCCTGCATTTCTGACTCAGGAATCGCTGCTATACAAAGAGCCATAGAACAACTCCACTAGATGGAGATGCACATGAATTTGCTACAAAAATGGCCTAATGGTGAAGTGGCTATGATAGTCATGGGTTGAATAACGATTTTTCACACCCAATGAATTAAAATATGATCTTACAAGAATTACTGTTTTATTTATAATTCGCTGAACAGAATGTTGAATTTTCATGTCCATGAAACGTTTTATGTAGAAACTAGCTGGACGTTGCTTCACGAACGCGTTAAACTGTTTTAAAAATGTTTTGAAAAGTTAGAAGTCGGTTGTACGGTTCTTTGTCCTTGGCGTGGTAAAAACAATAAATTAATAATGAAAATTAAATAGTACAAAATACAAAACAGAGGTCCGACTCTTCTTGAGGACGTTCCTCTCGAGCTACAGCCACTACGCACGGCAGAATACGATGTCATCTGTTACTTAGCTGAACCTGATAATTTGGGAAAACAATCAGGACAGTCTTCGACAACTGCATTATTGAAGTTATAGCTTTGCAATAGTGATGGTATTAGCGTTTTACGTACGAATGTAGAACGTACATTATCTCCCATTTTTGACGGGCACTGCGCACGTTTGACTAAATAGCTGTATAGAATACCTAATGCTGAAAAGAGATTTCTAGTCACACATACTCATCATTTGTTGGTTTCTCAAAAACATTTTGATTTATTTGTAGGAAATGTAATATCGTTTAGAAAACATTTAATCAAATTTACCAAGATAATTTAATAAGATAAGAAATGTATTGTTGAAGCAAACGGATTTCCACTTATCTTACATCATCTTTTTGCCCCTCTGATTCAGTATGTACCAGTTTTGTTCGTACAGTGTTAAGAAATATAGAGAAGAAAAGTGAATAGAGAAAAGGAAATACAATGGATTAGAACATCTATTCTATTATTGCTTCTCCAAACCAAATTCTTTGTGGAACCGTTATATTAAAATTTGTTAAAACAATGTTGCGCCGTTGAATGTGGTTTATTCCCCATTTGTTCAATATTTCTTCGTGCATTACTTTTGAGGGTTAGATTACCGTTTACTTCTTACAGACAACTACTGATTTCTCTCCGCTTACCAATATTCTAGGAGATGAAACCAGAGTGAAGCAGGCAAGGACACTTGGTCTTTGTACATAACATTAAAGTCTCCAAATTCGTGTGAAAATTCTCATTTTGTACTATGGTTTGTACTACATAACTTAATTGTGCGAACGGAAACTGTGCATGAATTTAGTGAGATTTTACTTCTACATTTTCTGTGCCTAATTCCGCGAAAAATAATAGCATTTTAGGGTATGCAATATCTTTCGTGTACATCTTGGAAGAGTACCTAAATTGTTTATAAAGTATATGAATACCGAAGGACGAAAATCCGTATTTATTGAAAAAGATATAAGGTGTACGAAGAGAAATGGTACATGCTGTACTTGCGGCTGACAGTAAATGTTACAAATTCTTTGGGGAAAGAGAGGGGTCACAAATGATCGCCAATGAATATAAATTGTGAGAAAATTTCATGTAAACATATTAAATTTCATTACTATTGGTAGGCAATTTATACACAGGTGTTGTGCGGGTCACGTTATGATGCAGTCAAGGAGATTCCATTTACCTGCCGTAAACAGTGGCAAGCTGTTTTGTTTAAAATTCAGAGGAAAATATAAAAATTATGTAACTTGTTATTCTGAAATTTCATACTATATGCTCCTTGGTAAAAAATGATATTTTCGACCACTCTAAGGTTGTAATATTCATTCTGAGACATTCTTTATATAGCTCTGTTTGGTGATTAAAAATCTACAAGACCGTCCGAGGAAATACGGAACTTAACTTATATCTCGAAGACAAAATAGTGATGCCATACATTCTCGCTTCTAGTAACGATTACGTAACGTTATTATAAAGCAAATTCTTTATAATATTCCTTATTTTATATTTATAAACGTTCGTCGTCTTTTTTAAAATTTAATACAAAGCGTAGGATAATAGAAGCAAAAAAAATATTTTACAGCTAACAAAATGAACACATTTTTGCCTATTAAAATTGCGTATACATACAGCTATGTCATCTCTCAACAATGACAAGGAACTTTCACAACGTCCAACTACAATCTGCCGGCGTGGAATGCCATTGCCGTAATCAATATTCTAAAAGGTAGCAAATGGAGTGCAAAAATTAGAATTTACAAATTAAAAAATTTTGCAATGTCGAATTTGCTGTTTTGCATTGTCGAATTTGTGTCGATATATTGCCTGTCAATGAATTAATTTTCGCCCTTAATGCGCTATGATTAGTAATGATGTTTAGAAGTAATGGGTGAAATGTGATTACTTACCCGTTACTGGCGTGTGTGTTGTTGTAGCACCTATAGTTTAAAACAAGTAGTGCTTAAACAGTACGTACTTTCTCGCCCTTAGTAATAGTTATGAAATAGTATTTATATCACAATTTTTCTGCGAATTAACACATTCAGTCTTCAAGTTTTGTAAAACTCATCAAAAATCGTAGAAAATTTGGTGCGAACATTAAATAGCCCGAGCAATGTATTTTTTATTCAAAAATTTAAATTAAAATATTTCTGGTATTAATTTCATTTTATACGCAAGATACGCAGTGTATTACGATCACATCCGATGATTTTTAGCCTTACAATAAGCATTATGTGAGAAATTAAAATAATTAAAAGTTAATCAATAAAACGATCCGACGGTGGTGGCGGCGGCAGGGGTAGCGACATCAGCTAGATCGATCGGGGAATATTAATTTTGGAGAAAATCAGCTGAATGGTTTAGCCACTAACGTTGTTCACAGATTGACAGACTATTGACTGTCGTCAATCAAGTTTTCGGTATTAAGGGCCCACAGAGCATGCGTCCTGTCTACACCACGTATTAGAAGAATTTTTCTCCTAATTTTAGCAACTGAATTTATCCACTTTTTCGTTAGCAGGGTCCTGTAATAAGAGGTTTTCTGCAGAAAATTCGCCGTTTTTTTGTGAAGCATTACATAACTTTCCCTCTACTCACTAATGAGACAGTAACAAGTAGGCTGCAGCCTCCTAAGAACCTGACTCATCTCAGCCGGCGTGCGAGGTCTCTTCATTGCGGCTTTCTCGCTTCTCAGTAGTTGGGTGGAGATTCTCCGCAGTCTCGTTGTGCGAATCGGAATTTATATTGACTGCCGCCGGGGGAAGGGATCGTATAGTTTATCTCTGATGAGAGCCGACATAACAGCTTTCACGCCGGCCTGTGTCCTGAGGCGTTACTGCTAGTTGATCCCAGCACTGCAGGGAGAGAGCGAGTCAAAGACGTTGTCTGGCGAGATGATAGTAGGAATTCTCCAAGAGATTGCTAGTCTTCTTCAGTGAGAAGACTAGTTTGTGTCTTGGCAGATACTGCTATACCATGCTTGGGGTTGAATATTCCACTCGTGAAATTAATACCAATAGTGCCTAACTACAGATACAATGCCTCAATCAGAGCGGTGTATCTCAAAAAGTTTATCGCTTTTTCTATCAGATTTTTTCACCGTTTCTCACTACTGTCCAATCATAAACTGTAATTCACCTATCTTAGGTGGAGACATACTACATCTATCCCTGTGTCGCATGTTATTTTAACATAGTTTTCAGTTATTGTCAATTTTGACGTGTTTTCGAACACTGTTGTACATAATTTCACTCGTGGAATAGTCCTATTACATACGATTCGTGCTTTAGAAATTTTCACATAAATCCCCCCTAGCTTCGCGAGTCGGGTATTTATCGACAATTTCCAAAGGGATCGTGGAATTACCTATGATAAAATTCATCCTTCAATTTGGACAGTGCTGCTAGGTGCAACCACGCTGTGCGTGGTTCTCATACTTCAACTTACGAAGCCTGAAACCTTTGGAGGCATCAAACAGCGGAGTTCAGTTCATTACTAACACGCTTACTTAACTGCATTGCGTAGATAACGTTCAATTATGATTTTAGTAACTACACGTCATGAAAGATTAATGTATTAGGCAGTATCACTTAAAAAATAAATAATATTTTATAATCATATTTATCATTTAGTCCATACTTCTAACATATTAACTGAATAAATTAGAAACATTTAGAAATATATCCCTATTTACTCTTACAGGTGTTTTTGTTTTCTCTTTAATCTAATTCAAACAATACCCACCATTCGTGCTACTACTTTTGAAGATAGAAGGGGCAATATTGATGCACATGAGATCTCGCCCAGACTTTGCAAACAAAAGTTGAGTTACTGCTCATGTGCTTCCTGTTTACTCTCAAAAGTTTGATATCTTGAGTGGCAGCTCAAACTTCCAAACTTTCAGAAATTTTCGTAGTAACTTTGTACTTAAATGTTGTGGTGTCGTGGTTCCATGATGCAACTCCCACAACGAGTTTCCCTTGCACGAGAGTGATCTTGAATATCAGCTTAGGATATATATATATATATATATATATATATATATATATATATATATATATATATATATATATATATATACACAAGGTGCGTGAGAAAAGTAATGAGACTGGTAACACTGCGGGCGATCTGGCAACGTTGTGTCTAACGGCCTGTGCTAGACCGTTTTGTTTATCCCTTCCACATTCTCAGTCCGAGTTACAACTCCGTACAAATAACACATTATTTTTTACAGCGCCAGCAGTGAAGTTGTGTTTTTGTTGTGTATTAGAGAAATGGAGCAACGTAATTTAGAGCAACGTTGTGCAATAAAGTTTTGTGTTAAACTTGGTGAATCCGCGAGTGTGACTTTTGAAAAGTTGAAACAGGCCTATGGGGAACATTGCTTATCAAGGGCACACGTTTTTCGCTGGCACAAATCATTTTTGGAAGGTCGAGAACACGTTGAAGATGACTCTCGCTCAGGGAGACCTTCAACTTCAAAAACTGACGAAAACGTTGAACGTGTGAGGGCTCTTGTGAGATCAGACCGCCGTTTAACAATAAGGATGATCAGTGAACACTTAAATTTAAACACTTTCACCGTACATCAAATTTTGGCAGACGATTTGAACATGCGAAAGATTTGTGCCAAAATGGTGCCGAAAAAACTCACAACTGAACAGAAGGACAATCGAAAAAACGTGTGCGCTGATCTTCTTGAGAGGATTGCCAATGACCAAGAATTCTTCAATTGTGTGATCACAGGTGATGAATCGTGGATATTTGAGTACGATCCTGAAACGAAGCGGCAAAGCAAAGAGTGGCACACTCCGTCATCTCCTCGGCCGAAGAAATGTCGAATGAGCAAATCGAAGATCAAGACCATGCTGATTTGTTTTTTTGACAGTAAGGGAATCGTGCACAAAGAATTTGTTCCACCAGGACAAACTGTAAACCAAGTGTTTTATAAAAGTGTCCTTGAAAGGCTCAGGAAAAGAGTGATTCGTGTGAGACCACACATTGCAGACAAGTGGATGCTTCATCATGACAATGCCCCGTGTCACACGGCCATTTCCATCAGTGAATTTTTGACCTCAAAACTCATTACTGTTGTTCCTCAACCTCCATATTCACCTGATTTGAGTCCTTGTGACTTTTTCCTTTTCCCTAAATTGAAACATGTCCTAAAAGGACGTCATTTTGGAACTCTGGAGAACATTCAAAAGACCGTAACCGACCAGTTAAAAGCCATTCCAGTTGAAGACTTCCAGCGCTGCTACGAAGAGTGGGAACAACGACTCGGCCGGTGTATAGCTGCCCAAGGGAACTACTTTGAAAGGGATCATATTGTTGTTTGAAAAAAATAAAAACAATCTTACAGGTGAAAAATTGATAACGTACGTGTGTTTTGAACCGAAGTGCACCTGTCTTTCTCACAATGTGTTAGTGCAAGCGGATTCGGTATGCAGAGCCTAAAAGCGTTCAGTCAATCACACTTTTTATATCGTATATATATATATATATATATATATATATATATATATATATATATATATATATATATATATATATATTGTGACATACCTGGTGGTGCCGGGTATTTTCACTGCAATATAACACTAAAGGAGGGTATCTTTTACGTGAATGGGTCCCTGGATAAGTTGGTGTAATATTGGAGAGGCTAATCAAAAACATAAATACAATCACGAACAAGATATATTTGTAAACCAAATTTGCTATTTACATCATCTGATAATGTTTGTATACTCCGCCTTGGTACCAAGATTAAGAGTAATATACAATCGTCATACCTTCGGGGCCCCGATTGAATACCTATGATATTCGTAGAACCGTTCGTGCCGACAGGGTTGTCGACCTCCGCTGCTACTGCGGGCCGTCGGCGGCGGATGGCGTGGCCGTCGTCCACGGCCGATGTGCCGATAATTCTTCCCCGACCAGGATCTTGATACCACGGCGTCGCACTTCTCTCGAATCACCGTCCGTCAGTGGGTTTAATTATTCAACCCGCGCCGATCATGCGTGCCGAACTCAGTTCCGTACCACACAATTACCATGACAATTCCACTACACCAACCATTAGGAGCGTAATCAATTATTCTACCGACACTAATCTTTTACTTTGCTGATATTTTCAATGTCCTATTTCCATTCATGTTATACTACAGTTTCTAATATTTCCATTGTCACAATGCGTATCGTCTGCGTCCTTGCACTATTCGCGAGCCTACGCCACGCGTCCGCACTCGTCGCCGCTCCGCTAACGTCTCTGTGTCCTCGCGATTCTCCTAACAACTCTTTCCTGACCGGGAGCACGCCGGCCACGTCCTTCATCGACGGGCGGCACGGCTCGACTCTCCCAACCGGCTGCTTACACGTGCTCGCTCCCCGCTTCTAACCGAAATTCTCACGCTGCTCGCGGTGGTGGCACCGGTGGCGGTGGCAACCGTCGCTGGCTGCCCGCTGCTCGCAGCGCCCGGCGCACGCACCGCGCAGTCCAAAATAGCTATTGATTTCTTACACTAATGATTTAATTAGTGTAATGAAACACATATTATGGGTTTCATCATATATATATATATATATATATATATATATATATATATATATATATATATATATATATTCTAACACCCCCTTTATCACTCACTAACTGTATACCTTCTGCACACAGCCGTATGCACTGTAAGCGGGTTGTTAAGATATTATGCTCGTGAAGCGAGCTTAGAATCTCAGGAAGCAGGATCTTTGGGGTACGAGAAAGGTCTGAACCCTTGACACAATAAAAGTCACACAAATCACACATAAACGAGCATATAATTCACTCAAAATTCTGTGGCATGAATTGATAACAACGAAAAACAAATCAAAAATAGAATTACACTTTCAAAAATGATCAAATAAATACAAATAAGCAACCTTTACAGCCTATTCAATAAATGAACACTTAATTTTGTTCAGAACTAATTTTCTGAAGCAATTTCTCTAACCAGTACTGGGAATTCCCTTTGAAAATTCAATACGCCTAAAGTTAAATTATCCTAGTTACAATTGCACGTGAAATTAAACTTAATTTACAATCTCTTGCCTTTCTTTAAAATATTACATACAATAAATAATATGTGGGCAAGCGCACTACTCTCAACTTGTCTTTTAATTATAACTGCTGATAACAGAATAATGACTTGCAATTGACAGAATAATGCAAGCAATAACGCATTAAACTCTCCCACTACAAAGCTGCAAATTATTACCACCCGGGTCCTCAGTTTTCTAACACTTCTGAATCTAGTCTTTTCCCTGCCGACGTGAACTTGACCTGATTTCACAGTTCTACAGGTTACCTCGAAACTGTCCACTTTCCAACCTTGAAGTCGCGTGCTTGGTCCCGCACCGCGTTGCTCGATTCCGACCTCTGCGTAGCCTGCGCTGTCCACTTGCGTCTTTTTCTCTCTTCCTGAACGGCGTCTTCTCCCCGGTCGACTCGCGTATTCTTCCGTCTCCACTAATCGGTTTCTTCTCCTCCCACGGCTGCTACCGCCTTCGATTATGCCCAATTTGTAGAAAATGTCCCTTGCACTTCCCTGACTGCTAGTGCAAGTATCTCGCTCGTTCCTAACTTTTATTCTGTTAATCAAGAACTTTCAGAGCTTTCCTCACAACGGGCAACTTTTTACTTCCCGCATTAGTTAATAGAAGAATACTTCACTAATTCCTCACTACTTCGCGGACGACTAGCTAGACGTCTTTGCAACGCCGTAAACTCCTATCTAAACAGTCGTTGCGGCGGCAATTACTACCTAACCTGACGAGCGCTGATGAAAATCTGCTTACTTGCCGAGCGATGACTTACTAGAAGAACTGCTGACCCGACGCGTGCTGGCAGAAGAGAGATGTTGACCCGACGCGTGATGGCTAGGAAAAGAGGTCTTCCGCTTGCGTGTCCGCCTATTTATTGGCGTTGCCTGGAGAAATTCTCCGTGGCGGGGGTAACTTCTCCTCCTTCAACCCTTCACCAGTAAAAACGTGGCTTGATAGTTCGTGGCGACTAGTGCGAGCAACGGATACCAGGCTGCGCGTTTTGCTACTCTGGTTTTCGGCCGCTCTTCTCGCTGCCTGTGAACGTTCATGCCGGCGAAACGGTGGTGTTGTGGGGTTGTATAATTCCATAACGCCACAATATATATATATATGTATAAATATACATATATATATATATATATATATATATATATATATATATATATATATATATATTCCTCTTTTGAAAAAAATGTGTGAGAACCATAGCACTTAAAAAGTTATAAAATGGCTCATTACTTACTCAAGACTTTAAGATTAATATATTTTATGAATTGTTTACTTTTATCGGGCACATGCGTCTTTAACCCTTGTTAACATGCAACCCTATAAGTTCCTAAAAAATTTAAAATCTTTAGCAACGGGTTTTATATACATCATGGTTTTGTATATATTTTTATATACATCCTTAGTAACCTAAATACACAACTACATATTCATCGCTAGTCATTATTTGGAAAAAATTACATGGAAATTTACAAGACAAATAGTAATCAAAGAAATGCATAATTTGGGGATGTTCTTTATTAATTGTGAAGTTTGAAAAATAAATATTTGATAAATTAGCATTATTTTCGTTGCACTTGACAAAATGGATTTCTTCTTCTGTAATCACAGCTACGTGATTTTGTGATTACCAAGTTTTAAATTCTTCGTATACCTACTCGATTCGTGCTTTAGATTTTTCAGGGATTAAATCTCGCGTGGCTTCCGCAGCTGCATCCAAAGTTTCTTGAGGTACAGACGAATTTTCAGCGTCTATCTTCCTAGAGCCACGGTATACAAGTGTGTTGCTTGTGAAATAGATATTTCACAAGCAATACCCAACAACATCGATTATCGTGCCGCAACAACAGGATTTATGTATTTCATACCGCAGTAATGTCGTAAATTTTCTAAAAAATTGATATTTTATGGTGACCGATAAAACGCTGAACATACCACGAAATGTTACAGTGTTATTACTGCCTCGTCCAACTTTTGGCATCGGCAGTAATAACACTCATAACATTTCTAGGTATGTTAATAGCTATTGGATGACTGGAAAACGCAACCAAGAATGTTAAAAGTCTCGTCAGTAAAAGGGAGTATAATGTCGCTTAATAACGCTTTTTACTTTCTCGTATTCGTAAATACAGAGTAATATACGTAGTGTAGAGAAAGTTATGAAATGCTGCGAAAAATAGATTTCGATATTTCAGCGGAAATACACATTTTGAGGTCCCTGAGGCCGGGAAGCTGTTTTGTTTTTCAAAACGTCCGTCCATCCGCCCGTCTGTCTGTCATCTGTGAACAACACTAGCGCCGTAGGTTTTTTCCAAACTGGATTAACCCCCTGTCGATCTGGCCTCTCTTTAAGCTCCGCGATTTTGAATAACATTCTTTAATTTCGGAAGTATTTTACATGAAAAGCCTGCGGATTAAGTTGTATCTTAAACTGTCAGTAGTGATATTCAACACAGTTTAATTTGTTACAATTACTTCACGCTTTAAAATACAATTTGCACGCTAGTGTATAATGAAAAACAATTTGTACGTTATTAACTCGTTCACACACGGAAGAGTTGCACTGGAACTTAAATGAAGTGCTTTCATGCACTTTTAATGGGATAGGTAAGAACTAATACCATAATTTCCTACAACATGACTTTGATTGCTAATAAGGCATGGAATTTCGCGTAGTGCAATAACGCATGCTCTACCGTCGGAGATTACATTGTAACCAAATTTTTCTTTGGCACGTCACCGGAGGGACCTCGGCTTGAGCTTGTATTAGTAGAGATGTACCAATAGAAAAGGCTAGTTTGAAAGTTACTGTAACATTCTGGAACAGATTGCAGACGGCACAAAGCTAGTCTCCGAATAATATTTCTCTATACTTGACAGGTAACGGCTGACAGGTATGAGGGGGTTCCAATCAGAGGCTTCAATGCTGATAAAGTCACTGCACTGCTAATTAAGATAAAAATGAAATCTTACAACATCACTTGTTTGCTGATGCTTCATTTGTGCGGTTCTGTGTCGTCTACTGCTGTGTGCTCTCATTGCGATTTATTTCTTGTTCCTTGCGATTTATTTCTTGCTATTGTTGTGATCTGATTTAAGAACGACCACGTGTTTGCCGCCCGAGTAAGTGGCAACATCCCTTTGCCTCATCACTAGCTGTCAAATAGATACATTATTCGGACAAAAAATGTGAGTGTTGAGGATTCCTGTGAGACGCACGTCCCACACGCTCACGTGGCGCGATGCAGCGAAACCAGTGATGCCAACGCGGGGAGGCCAGGCGGCCATGCGAGCGACTTCATATTCGGCGATCGCGGCCTCAGGCAAGACACGCGCAATTCTAGCACCGGAAAGATAGGGAACTATTCATTGGCATGGAATAAAACTTGCAAACAAGTACGAAACGCGTGCCAACTTTGCCAGTGATGTTTTAGATCAGATGTCAAGATTATAATCAGGTCGTTCAGATACTCATCGATACACGAAAAAAAGAACAGTTGCTGTATACCAGATCCATGATTCTGTAATAAGATCTCTTGTTACCGGATCATGGATCTGGTATACTGCAACTGTTCTTTTTTTTCGTGTAATAATGTTTCTCACAAAATAGTTGATCTAATAACCATCAATAACTAGATAATTATTATGACTAACTTCTTTTCATGGATAATTGTTGAATTTCATGGACACTTTTCAAGACTGTATCAGGACGTACCGTAATTCCGATACAATTAATTCTGAAACTTGCAGATAGGGTTGACATACATTCTGAAAAAGCGAGTTAGATCCTGAATATTGGTTTGTGTCCCGCTGTCAGTTTGTTCTTTGTTTCTACCAAATATCCTGAATTTATGTATTCTTTTATAATTTCTCATAGTCCTAATAAAAACTATATTTTCAGACTATTTGTGTACTACAACACAGAACAATTCGCGACATAACCGAATACAATCGTCTAATTCCTTTGTTAAGCAAATATTTTTATTTTTGTCTTTTTACAGAACAATCTGAGTGCTGGAAAATTGCTAACGTACGTGTGTTTTGAACCGCAGTGCACTTGTCTTTCTCACAATGTGTTAGTGCAATGTAATCTGGCATGCAAAGGCTAAAAGGGTTCAGTCAATCACACTTTTAATATCGACCAAAGTCATTTATTTAATATTTTATTTAAATACCCTGAAATACTTGACAATTTTGTTCATGGAAACTTAAGGAAATAGCCTTAAGGGATAAACTGGAAAGGCCAGGGAAAATCGTCCTAGGAGAAGAGTGGTCACCCTGTTATTATTGAAAGTCTGCAATGTAATACATCTTGATCTACAATTTAGTTGTTTACTACTATACTATTACTTACTTTTTATACTATTTACATTATATCAATTATTTACATTTATAGTAAACTATTTATAGTATTTAGTTGTATAACAATATACAATATGCTCTGCAATATATTTCGGGTGTCCTGAATTCCATTGTTATCCTAATGGCTACCTTACTTGCAGAGGGACTGCGCACCGGGTTCATGAGTTCCATAAATCAGACGGGCAGCACAGGGAGGAAGAGAAGAAGATGATATGGTGATAGAAGAGAAAGAGATGGAGCAAAATAAAAGAATACACCAGCGTCAAATTAAAAAGTTTTGAAACAAAACGATTGTTCTTTGCTGCAAATGGAGCAAACGTGATTTTCACAGGTATATCAAAAAGAGTAAAGGTAAACGTTTTGTAAATTATTTTGTTTCAAGGAATATTGGCAGCAATCAGAATGAACGCTTTGATGTCATTGTACAATTGTTTCGGTAGTATTCGTAATATTGGGCAGCGAAATAATTACCTTGAAATAAAAACAAAAAAGAACAACAAAAAAATTATGTAAAACCCATGTTAAATTTATTTTTGTTAAGATTTCTTTCATCCTGTTGCATGAATTTCGTTTCATTCCAGTTCGTTCAAGAAATGTCGTAATTAATATGACGTGGATATAATGACGCTCGAGTGAATTTATTTCGTTCCTTCTAGATATTTATAAATGATAAACTTTGAATTGGTTTTTAACGTTTCCTATTAAAATATGTAATGTGTGTGCCAACTAAAATACACCGTGTTTAAATGTGGATATGGCCTATTTTCATTGAAATAAAGCAATTTTGTTCAAATTAGCATAATTCATTCTATAGCATATTAATTTATTTAACTTTATTAATTAGTCGAACTTTATTTATTGAAATTCATTAATTTGTTTACTATATACCATTAATTTATTTACCTAAATTAATTTATTTTATCTACTTTTTTATTCACCAACGTATTTATCTATTTCAGTATTTACGTATTTATTTTATTATCTACTTCTATATTTAATTATTTACTTATTAAATAAATAGGTAATTAAATAAATAACTTATTTATTTACCTAATTACCTACTTATTTAGTTACTTATTTTGTTACTGACTTATTTATTTAGTTACTTATTTACTTAATTACGTACTTATTTACGAGATTACTTACATTTTTACTTACTTATTTATTACTTACATATTTACTTACTCATTATATATATACTCACTTACTAAGTAACTAATTACTTACTTATTCACTTACTTTCTAACTACTGACTCATTCACTCACTTATATATTTACTCCTTCATTTACTTATTTATTTATTTAACATTTTTCTTGGGACAAGAAATGTGGACAGTAACCAGAATTTAAATTCATAGTAGATATAATAAATATGTCACAGTATTTTGCTAAATGAGTTCTATACATCACGAAATTAGAGTGAAAATATTTGTACTCGTATATTTTCCCAAGGAAACTATTTCAATTTGTAAAGTTAGTAAATATGAATTCAGATTAGTTGTTTTCTAAGATTTAAAACAGTGAAAAGTTGAACTAAAGTTTGACTGATTATTGTTGCTTGCAATATTAGAGTGATTAAATTATAATCATGTCAATTTTCTGCATTTCGTTTCCCGTTGCATTTTTCTGGAATAATATTCATTTAAATAAATGGATTTTAAGAAGTATTTTGAGCGTAAACCATTATTTCGTTTAATTATCCAGTTGTAAGTGGGTTCATGGGTAAATGTTTCATAGTTTTTGTGAGTGGGTGCATATGAATGAGCCTATAAATCAGTATGTATGATAGTAATCAATCATATTATATTCTCACATGTCAAGAAAAAACTACCAAGTATTTCCGCTTGCTTTCAGAGGTATAGTAAATCGATTTAAATCGACATTCTGTGATGACAACTAAACGATAGATATGAAAAATAAGTATTGGAAAGCGCTTAATTTTGTAGTATTCATATTGCATGAAAACCGAATTCGTATAAACATATTTTCCAATGATTTGCAGCATATTGACAAGAACGTTTATGGATATTACATAATATTATATACGACATTAGTAGGAATCTCAATTTTCTGTAACATTTCGTGAAACAGGCTAGAGAGATAGTCTTAGAAATGGTTTTAAATTGAAGATCGTAGTCTACAAGAAAGCAAAATCTACTAGAATCACAAATATGTACGCTTTAAATACTAATAAATTATTCCCAAAAATGCAATTTTGGAACTTCTGCACGCGCCCGGTCCGTTCAGTGTTGCACTCCGTGGTGAGCAGCGAAACCCATCGAGACTGGCAAATTCAACACCATCGTGACCGTGTACGTTGTACAGAATGGAGGGTCGTGAGGGGGATTGTTGATGGTGAGCTGCTTTCAAAGGCAGGTCTCTAAAAGTACGTACACTTCCTTCATAACGTTAAAGTTTAAATGCAAATTTCATTAAAATTGTATTTTTTTTTTCATTGAATATTAAAGTGATATAGAGAGCGAGAGAGAAGGAGAGAGGAGAGAGGAAAGAGAATGAGAGAGAGAGAGAGGAAAAATATTTCAATTCAATAATAATATAGAGAATTCTTTAATGAATCCAAATGAAATAACAGCAAAGTAGGGCAGTATCCAGAAATATCTCGAACCAGATAACACATCTGTGAACTATTCTAAGTTTACTTTTAATTTAATAAAACTACTCCTGTCAATGAATTTAAAGTATTCGTTACCTATTTTTATTTTCCAGTATACATACGTATATACGGAGTAATGTACGTAGTATAGGGAAAGTTGTGTAATGTTGCGCGAAAAAGAGCATTACACAACTTTCGGCAGTCGGATCTTCGGCAGAAAAAGAATATTGACGGGCACTCGTAACGCAAAAGTGGATAAATCCAGTTGCTAAATCCTCTAACACGTGGTATCTAGAATTCCTGTTTTGTGAGGCTTTGATACAGAACATTCCATTGACAGCAAAATGTTCTTCCGTCCGTCTGTGAACATCACTAGCACCTACACCATACGTAGGATTTTTTCCAAAATTGATATTCTCGAGTCGATCTGGCTCCACTCAAAGCGACGCTAATTTGACAACATTTCTTCAAAATTTGGAGGTACTTTATATGAACCACTTCGAAAAGTTAAAAAATTCCCCAAAAACGGCTCTAATTTTTTTCTATGCATTTTTTGTAAAAAAAGAGTAAAGTATAAAGGTGGCGTAGGTCTGATTTTCACGGTAACTCTGCATTTGTAGAAGTTTGATTGTAGAAGTTTGTAGAAGTTTGATTTTTATTCGGCGTCTTCCTACTACTTCAATATTGAAGATAGAAGTTTTTCCTTCAAATTAAATTTGTTGTCCATAATTAGTTTTTTCATAACGCTCATGTACATTTTTTTGAAATATTCGTATTTTTCGCGCAATATTGCGTGCAATATTTGTAATTTTAAAATATTAAAGAAACAAGATGTTCTCCAAAACGGCTAAAAAATTTTCTTTCAATTTTTGGTAGGAATAATGTTAAATGTACTCTATGAGATGACATAAACACCATTTTGCTGCATTCCTTTGTTTTTTAAAAAATATAGAATTTTTTTACATGACTCAAGTCGTTAATATTTTTATTAGCGGCGAATTGTTCACATTTGTTATATTTATGAGGTTATGCGCTTTAAATAATGCCTAAATATTTGTAATGTATACAGTTTCTCGAAAACCCAAGAATTTCTGAGAAATTTCTGCTCAAATGTTCGCTTTTTCAAAAACACTCAAATGCCATTTTCTCAAAAATGCCTCGACATTTTTTCTTCAAACTTTTCGAAGGAATAGTACTAATTGCACTGTTTAATATGACATTAAGTTAATTTTTTTGTTTTTCCTAAAATTACATAAATGTAATTTTTTGTAAGATCTCTCACGCCGTTAATATACACATTTCCACCAAGTTGTCAACACTATTGAATTTGTAATTTAAATTGCGTTAAAATACTTCTAATAACGTTTTTCGAAAACTCAAACATTTTCTGAAAAATGAGCTTCAAATTTCGAATTTACAGTAGAGCTTAAATGCTATTTTCATGAAAACGGCTCCAAATTCTTTAAACAAAATTTTCTTTTAGGACGAGGTTTTATTGTTCTTCAATATTTTTAAAATAATATTTCCGTTCTACTAAATGTATATAAATTTGAGAAAACGTCAAAGGAATGTACTTTGGGCGGCAATAGATGGCAGCTGGCAAAAGTATGTGGCAAGTCCGAATATCTTGCCGAGACCAAAGGAAATACCAAACTAATACGGGAAATTCTGTAGTATGTATGCCATATGTAGCACCACCAGTTAACAATAGTGTTATTATTAAAGGTTTCTGTCTGCAAATTTAATGTGTAATTCTCCCCTACATCATCTTCCAAATTTGCTTAAAGTTTATTATTTTGTTTTCAATGGAATAAATACAATTTTCTCTGAAATTAGCACATTCATGTCGTGCCACATTGGGTGTACTTATGTCATGCACGTCATACGTTCTGACACATAAGTTTATATTGTTGTTTTGTATAAAGCATGTTTATGTTTGTAGCGTTGTAAACATTTCCTTTTGGGGTGGATTTAAGAACCAAGTTTTAGTTTTACAATTATTACTGTTATGTAGGTCACTTCGTTATAAAAATACAGAAACTTAATACCATGTCATGCAGTTCATGCATTTAAGAACCAAGTTTTAGCTTTTCAATTATTACTGTTATGTAGGTCACTTCGTTATAAAAATACAGAAATTTAATACCATGTCATGCAGTTCATGAATTTAAGAACCAAGTTTTAGCTTTTCAATTATTACTGTTATGTAGGTCACTTCGTTATAAAAATACAGAAACTTAATACCATGCCATGCAGATGGGGCTGGCATTTGCGAGGGAGTGCGGCGCGCTCCGGGCGGTCGCGTGACAGATGACAGTGCGGCCGCGCGCTTGGTATTGGGTGGAGTGGCCATTTGCCTCCTGTGCGCATGCGCTGCGAGGGGGCGGAGGGGTGGTTACGCGACGCTTGGAGGAGGCGGTGTCAACTGTAACAGCTCGGATGTGCTAGGGATAGGGACGAGAAGGGACCTCTTTCCTCTGGCTAGTACGAAGGTAGAACTGTAAAAACTCAGTTTTAGCAACTGTGAATAAACTGTGAATACTTAGCTCATCTCTGAGATATAAATTGAGGAGCGGTCATGCAAAATCAAACATGTCAATCGGGAGAAAAAATGAGTTATCATTGTAGTAATACCAATAACGGACAGCAAATATTAATTTTGGAACAAATTGGGAGAACGGTTTCGAAGTTAGTTTTGACCACAGACGGACAGAACGAGACGGAGAGATGATTTTCCGTCAACAGATTCTTCGGTATCAAGGACCCACAAAGATGAATTCTAGCTACACCACGTGTACTTATGTTATGAACTATCTATAGCAACAGGGTTTATTTCGTCTTTTGTTACCGGGCCCAGCAATAAGAGTTTTTTCTGCAAATTGAAATGTAACTAGTGGTGCTATAGAATGACACAGACTTTTCCGTACTAGTTTTCAATATCCTTTCGTCTCGGCTAGTTATTCGGACTTGCCACATTGTCTGGCCAGCTGCTATCTATCGCCGCCAAAAGTACATTTATTTGAAATTTTCTTAATTTTTCGGTTTTCTTATAGTAGAACTGAAATATTATTTAAGGAATATTAAAGAACAGTAAAACCTCATCCTAAATGGCCATTTTCATAGAAAAATTTGGAGCCTTTTTTCAGAAAATGGCGTTTATGCGCTACTGTAAATTCGAAATGTGAAGTTCTTTAACACAGAAAATTTTGAGTTTTCGAAAACAAATTGAAAGTCAGTTTTATAACTTTAGACTATGAATTTTACGTCATATGTGTGATTAGAACTATTAATGATCATGACTGTAATTAGCACTGTCCGTTCGAAAAGTTTGGAGAAAAAATTTGGAGCAAGTTTTAAGAAAATGCATTTGAGCGTTCCTGAAAATGTTTTCGAGAAACTTTATATCACATTATATAAAGCTCATGCACTCATAAATATAATAATGTGAACAAATCGCTCTACGTAAATATTACCGACGTGGGAGCAGCATTACATAATTTTCTCTACACTACGTACATTACTCCGTATAACGCACATCTACGTGAAAGTAATACATGCTTTTGTAGTATTTGTACTTGGTAGTATGTAACATATAAACGAAACCCTTGAGATAATATGTACATATTGGGAAACAACTTATGATACATTTAATTTTAATAAGGTATCGATTCCAAAATATGGAATCCTCTTCGGAACATTATTTATATTTTAATATTTAAAATGGCATCACTGAGTGCTAGGAATTAACTGTTTTTCATAACGAGGTACTTTCACCATTATTTTAGTTAAAAAATTTTAATACAAGACCAACAATTTTCTAAAATTTAATGTTCAGTAAGCTGAAGAGAAGTATTGTACAATACTTTATAATTTTGTGTCTCCTTTGCAAGTCTAACCTATGCAAAAGCTCTCCTCTTATTTTTTTGAAATGTGATTTGGTTCTTTGCAACCTAACTAACTATGCTGGCCGTCGAAGCCTGGTGCCGACCGTGGGTTTCTGCAGCAGTTCTCTCAGGAATTGGGTAGCGAACACGCGTCGCAGAGTCCCGGCGCGCGGCTCACCTTCCCCGCGCTGCCTCCCCAGACAACTCACCGCTGCAACTCGGGGGAGAACGTGCGCTGCGGGGCTTGCGACCGCACGGAGGCGGCGGCAGCGGCGGCGGCGGCGGCGGAACGGCGGGGGCGGCAGGGTTGCGGCGATGGCGGAGCGGCGGCAGTGACGGCGACGGGGCGGCGGCGGCAGCTGAGCGGCGGGGGGGCGGAGCGGCGGGGGCGGTGGCGGGGGCTGAGACCGCGACGGGGTTGACACAGAGGGTGCAGCAACTCAAACACTGGGATTTGTTCCCAAGATAGGTTGACAAGTCTTGGCACGTGGCGAACAATGTAACGAGAGAAGAATACTCCATGAATACACAGAAAACTTTATTAAGAATGAAGACATTTAGAAAACCGTAGCTGCATGTGCTGTCCTATTGATAGTGAAGAATTCCCGGTTTTTACTTTTTCGCTACGTTGTAGAGACAGGTCCTGGTAACGAAAAAGTGGATAAATCCAGTTGCTATATTTAGAAAAAACTAACACGTGGTGTAGGCAGAATACATGTTTTGTGGATCCTTATACAGAAAAATTGAATGACGGTAATACATCTGTCCGTTCGTATGTGAACAATGCTAGCGGCTACACCGTCAGCCGATTTTCTCCAAAATTGACATTTCCTAATCGATCTGACTGATACCGCGGCTCCTTGAATTTTAAACCGATATTTTAATTTTGGGGGCACTTTACTCGAAGCCCCTGGGACATTTTCTAAATTTTCAAGAAAATGGCTCTAGCGATTAAATTTTTTTGTTGGATAGTCCGAAGAATGTTTCAGAGAATGTATGAAAGCGTGATTTTTCGAAAATTGCAGACTCTCAAAATTTTTAATGAGTTTCCCTACAACTAAAATATTAAAGATATAGATTTTTCCTTAATGAAATTTGTTCCTTCATAATAGATTTTGAAATATGATCATGTTCAATTTTGCGAAAATTCGGGAGAGAAAGTACGTGCAGTTTTAGAACCACTAGATATCAATATTTGTGGTAGTGGTTATTTGACACAAGTTCGAAAGAATTCCCAGAGTTCCAAGTAGATGTGGGTTGATCCAAACGTATTACCGAGAGAGATAGCTCAGAGAATCAACGTATGTCACTGCAAGAGCATAGGCTTCCGCGGCCGGAGTCAGTATTTACTAGGCTGTCCGGGTGACGGCGCGTCCATGGCAAAGGTGCCGACGTTTCGGTCGCCATTCTGCGACCTTCCTCAATACGCCCTGAGGAAGGTCGCAGAATGGCGACCGAAACGTAGGCACCTTCGCCATGGACGCGGCGTCACCCGGACAGCCTAGTAAATACAGTCTGTCACTGCAGTCGTGATGGGGACGTCCTAGATTTCAGTGTCGACGGTGGGAGAATTTCCGTTGTTTCTCCAATCAATACCAGGCAAATGCAGGAGCAGAACCCTAACAATCGGACAACGGCCTGCGCGCAATCTTTCCTACCTCTTCCTTGCGCTACCCTTACACGCACATGCACTGCACATGCCGAGAGACCGGTCGGGCCCTTGGAGTTTGCCCCGGCTATGGCGGTGCCCCGTTTGTGGGAGATATCTGGTTGGGAAAACCCCGCTAGCCGACGGTAGGTCGGCGCCGGATCTCACCATACGGTGGGGAACGACCACTGCCAACTCTCAAACAAAAAATGCCCTACACTTACGGGACTAATGACCCTAGAATTTGACGCGCCCGGAATCACTAACAATCCATCAATCAATCATCAATCCAAATGTATGAATGTTATGCCAGGAACATTAGGAAAACATGAGGCATTACTTTCTGAACGACCCTCGTATGTTGTGAACTGTGGACAGAAGTGAAATCAAATATTTATCTTGTTGAGAAAGCCCATTTTCTCTCAAAGAAGAAGCGATCGATGGGAAGCCAATGTAACTGTGACGCTCTGACGATTGAAACGTTGAAAATGTTCAAACGACCCAGAAATTTGCGCAGTTTGCACGGCGTTGCGCTAAACCACAATGAAGGTAACTTCCACAAGCTTTTTCTCCTCTTCATTGAGTGATACTTGCGAATATGTGTCTTTTAATGCGATATAAGTAAATTTCTATCCGCCCGCTAGGTTGTGAAATAATTTTTCTGGTTTAAGTATGGGATACTTTTTAATCTCAGTATATTCAATACCTGTGCTTTTAATATCTCTACAGAGATGTATACTCCCCGTAGTCTTCATCACCACAATGAAGGGTGTGGCTCATTTCGTGGGTTGCTACTCTGTTAATAATGTTTTCTTGTATTTTGAATAAATCACTATCTACTTTGTCTTTTATTCCCCCACGGCACTGTCCTCTCTTTTAAGAACTTGGGCACATGCTTCTATTTAAACTTTAAATGTGATTGAAAGTTATGTTCCTCTAAATCAGACCTTCAGAACCCCAGAAGAATCTTGTTTTTATTTCCCTATGAACGTCGACTTTTCACCCCCATTCACCACACAAAGAGTTGATACACTACACCAGAATCCATTCCATTGAAGCATACCAAGCCTAAGACATTAGTGGCGTCATATGTCTTCCACTATCAGCTCAAAGTCTGCATTTATTTCTTCATAATTAGCCAGAATTATGATCTTTCCCATTAATTTTACGGTGTGTCTCTCAAACCCAAATATAGAACAACACACCTTTACTAACACCGGTGCCCTCAATCTCTTTTATGAATCAAAGCCTATTAAAGTGACAGCTGCTCTCGTAGCTTTTAAAAAAGTACATCTTGCTTGCCGAACTGGAAGTATACAACTTGTTTTGTCTCCTATCATGTACCACTTGGTTCCCCCTGTCTTATCAGCATCTCTTCGTATTTCCTACTTTTATTTTCAACCTACATGTTTTGTGCTTTATTTTCAACCTTTCTTGCTTCATCTTACACATCTCTCTGATGTATCCTACCTTACCACACTGATAGCATTCCGCATGCCTAAATTTACACCTTTTTCTACTGCGAAATCTAACAATTTCTACTTGATTTCTACGCATCTCTCTCACTTTCACTGTTTACGCTGCCTTCGCCCTTGCTTTCCTTGACGCATCTCTTATCAGCGCGTACCTGCCTGGTGACACTGTAAACACTGCTGTCCTCGGAATCCTGCTGCAACCAACGTAATATTACTTCCTACGTCGCCTTCCACTGCGTTCTATCTTACCCACCTCCCCATCACCCGTACTATGACGCGACGTATCACGTGTAGCTTCGTACGTTACGGGAATGTGTTGCACTTTCTCTAACGATGGATTAGTATTTCCTAATGCCTCGAGCCTATTTATTTCTTCTAGTGAATGTAGTACGATAACGTCCCTGATTAAAAGATCTCCCGCACTGTTCAGCCGGATTCTTAAAACTGACTTTTCGGCGCTAGTCCGTTCAACCCTGCAACCCAATTTATGTGCATCTGATTGTTTTTCTTTCTTTGAAAAAATGAGAATTTATCCGCAACAATATGTAATGTTTACCTAGCGCTTCTTTGATCTCCGTCTAATTTAGTTTTGTAACTTCACGTCCCTCGAACTGTTTCTTTAATTAGTTTGTAGTGTTACAGCCTACGCAACTCAAAAATACTCTCCTTTTTTCCTGTGCGGCTGTTTGTTATTTCTGGAACTGCAGTTGCTGCTGCTGCAATTGTTGCACGCCGCAACTGCTCTTGCTGAATGAAGAGCTGCTGCTGCATCACTTGTAGCGCTTGCACCAACTCGGACGTACTCGAAGCATTCATCAAATTCCTCTGCCGTAATCCAGAAGAAGTCCCAAACGAAGGGTAGTCACCACAATTTCTAGAGAGCGCAGTCCCGAGGCGTAACGGTGTATACTTCACTAGGCACGTACTTCTTCACATACTGTACGATAATTACTTTTTTATTTAAAAGGCTTTAATATGAAAATTGTAAAAAAGGTGCAACAATTAAAATTTAATAATATAATTTACTTGTTGAACGAGTGCTTCTTAATTTTCTAAACAATTACAAATCATTTACTAATTCATATTATAAATTTTCAATTATATCCTATTTCATTTTTATGACTGCTCGTCAAAAACTTCGATATTTTCTAACTTTATTTACAATAATTATACTCAAATGCGAAATACTTGCGTTCATTCTTCGGAAAATCTGAGAACTTATCCTTTTCCCTTCCTTTTTAAAAACAGTATATACATGAATCTGTTCACAATTATCTATTTAAAATTCTTTATAAAAGAAAATTTGACTCATTATTTTTGAAATTCAAAACATAAAATTGGAGGACTAATACGCAGGCAAGATTTGTGAGTTTAAATTCAACCAAAAGGCTTGTAAAGGAGTACACTTTTGTTGTGAAACGCTCGTGACATTTTTTGTATACAGGAAAAACCTATTTATTCATCTTAGCATGCCTGAATTATGGCACTACCTCTGGTTTTCCTATTCATTTCATCATTGATATTCCTTTTATTCACATGGAATGTTATTGGAAGAAGTCACGCGAAATTGTAATGGTTATAAACATCATTAGACACACTAGCTAATCGAGCGCCAAGTGGAGGTTAGACGAACTACAGTTAATGGAAACGATATTTTCCTGTGGTACATAACAATTTCGATTCATATGAAATATTTCCTAGAGCGAGCACAATAACTGGCTCGTTTTGTATAAACATTAGTCAGTTAAACATGAAAACGATATTATTACGTGAAACGCATTCAAAAACTGATAAACATTTCACCTACTCTCGTTCCCGCCAAAGTGCATTTTGAAACGAACAGAACAAGATAACACCTCCGGTAAATGTTCACCGACTATATTGTAACGGATGACGCGCGGGATGAAGCGTCGATGAAACTGAAACCGAACTGGATCCAAAGCTAAAACAATGTTCGTGTCTCATTTATCATCATGACGCAGGCCGTATCGAACAAAACATATGCCTGCACACATTTCATACTGTGTAAATTCCCCAAGCGAGGTCGAATTTGTGACAGGTGATCATAGTAACGTAACATTCATACAAGAGAAGAGAACTGAAGTTTCCTTTTCCAGCTAAAAACGGTTCAAGATAAAAGGAAGTTATTTTTTTCCAAAAACGTAAAAACATAAAATTCAGTACATACAGTTTGTTTGTATTGTACACGTTTTCAGTTCAATATTAACGACTAGGTTATATTACAGTTCCTATCAAAAAATTGCATAATCGAACTAGTGACTCAAGTCGTTTGGGACTTAAAGACTTCCGATTAGTAGAAATATTTTTCAACAAAATCTCTGAGAATTTTCAATTACTGTTGCACAGAAGATTGATGTTTTATATGAACCCAAAAATAAACTTGTATTATCATTTTTTCGGTCATAGTACAACACACAAAATTAGTAGGTTGTTAATGTGACCAAAGATAAAAATATTTTAAAATGAAATAAAATATTTATATATAAATTGCCTTTCTTGATTTGCTTGTAAGTATAATACTACAAGAAGCTTATAGTTACGGTGGATTCTCACATTTTGTATTCGGAGTTGCGGGCGACCGCTTGCCAAATCCCGACTAGCAGGGATGAGTTGCTATTTGTCGAAGAGCGAAAATTTGGTGCTCGCCCCCACCCACAGCGTGTCGGTCTTTGACACATCAAAGGAAGTGAACATTCGACGAGTTCAACAGCTCTTCGGGACTGGACGAGCAGAAGCTCGCTACTTCGCAAATGCCGAATGTGATGTGATGGGCCGCTTTTACATCAAACCTCATCCAAAACTTGTAGAAAACTATTTCGAAGCAGTGAAAGTTCAAACTCAGGGACATCTTGACTCTAAAACTACTAGATATATTGCATCAGTTCCGTTTTTCATTAATGCAGATGATTTGAACTATTTCTTCATCCAAAATAATAGTTTTCGTTAAATGGGGGGTCTGGCCTTTTGGCTGCTACGGACGCTACCCAGCGCATCGCCGCCCTGTGCTGACACATCGCGGCAACCGCTGTGTGCAACGCATTCTCCTGGTTCCGAAGGGCGCACACTGGAAGGGCATAGGTGGCGCCACAAGACAAACGCGCGTATTTCCTATTGTTTTTTATATGCACTCTGGGCCGATACTGACGAAGTTATAAATATACATTTTTGGGTCTTGTTTTTATTTTTTAAAATTTGTTTTAATTTTTTTAATGCTTTTGAAATGAGTGATAATATTTTCCCTGAAATTCATTTTAAAAAACAGTGTATCACGAGGGATTACCTTAGAATAAAGACACCAAGTTGAGTTTTGAATTTTCTAAAGTTGCTAATTTGCTAAAGATGCGTAGATAGTGAGTTCCAGTTTCGAGTATCTGTGACAGTACAAGACTTACTGTATGACACAGTCTCGTGTCTACGTATGCACAGCAATAATGCACAACGTGATCACTCTTGCGTAATCATTTTGAAGTTCTTAAACAAATGTGTTTGAAGTCAATGTACAAGATTTTATAGATATATTTGGATATTTCCAGCAAAACAAAAAAAAACGGGAATTAGCGTGTCCTGTGTGATATATGAACAATCTTACTCGAAATTAAATGTCTTTATTCTAAGGTAATTGTAAAAAATCGAGTTCCTTTTTCGCAGACACTAAGACAAGAATATATAACTCTTAACTTAAACGATAAAATGTATGTGTATTGTCGAATAAACATTTCTTTGTTAATGACTCGCATACACACAAGTAACTATATATTGGTGTACATTTTCAGTTGTTTCAAAATAATTTGTCTAGGCAAATCAATGAAATTTTTTATTAGTGTAGTTAAGGTATTGTGATTGTATAACGACATAGCTTAGCATTTTTGGACTTCTGATAATACAACTTGGCACTCTTTGGTATATCTCTCTGCTATTCTGCACCAAGGTTTTGTATCTGGTTTATGATTTTGGAAAGTGGCGTGTGGTCACTTGGAATAAAAGTGGTTACATTTGTATTTTGACTTTTTTCTGTTTCCTGAAACACAACACTTCTGATGCATGTTTTACAATTAGAGAATTACATTGCAATATCTAAAATATATATTGTGGCACTGTAGGTAATAAATTTAGTATGTAAAATAAATAAAATCTATAGGATACAGTAGCCTAAATGCTTTATCAAATCATGATGTATGTCGCTTTTATTGTTCTATTCTGCTATTATTGTTGCACGAAACATCAGGAGTGTCATCACCTAGTATTATTTTAGCGACACTTTCTGAATTATACCGTAAAAGTTTCCTTGAAATTGCATTTGCTAAATGGCAAATTTTTCTCCGTAATATTTTTTAGAAATTATGTACTGCTGTAATGCTGTAAAGCTGTAATACGTATTAAGTGTTCCCTTGTTATTTCCTCGTATCTTTTTCATTATTATCTTTTCCTTTTCTCCTCTTGTCCACCTCAATCAAATCTTTTTATTCCTCTTTCCTTTTATTTTCACACTCAACTTCGATATATTTTGTTCTCAATGTTCGGCTTTAAGCCGCCATCCTGATAGAGGTTTTTGCTGGTTTTACTTAATCGTGTATTTCGCTGTTTACTTAAGGCGTATGTCGGGATGTTCCCTAGTAATGCATTTCAGGCAAGTGTAAAATAAATCCTCCTTTTTTTCACTTTTCACAGTAGAGGAACATACTGGGAAATAAAAGATGACTGACATCTTGGGCGCAACTAGAATTATTAGTTCTATAGGGGATAAGTAGCTCTCTCTTATCTCATTTTCAAGAATTTTCTTTGCATTATGATCTTCTGCTTTGCAAAAATTTCAAGAATAAACAAAAATTGATGATAAATCTTCTTCTTCTCCTTCTTCTTCAAGTCGTGGAATGGAAATCCGTTGCAGACTCATTGGTCCTTCTATCTTGTTTTCGGTCGTCCAACAGACCGATTTCCTTTAGGGTGGCATTGTGTGACTTCTTTTGGAGTTCTGAAATTTCCCATTCTTTAAAGGTGGTTTGCCCATGCGCTCCTGCATTCTCTTATTTTTTCATTTAATTAAATATCCCCACCTTATTTCTCACATCCTTATTTCTCATTTTGTGTTAACTCGTGAAGCTCAATATTGATCAAAAATCTTATTTCAGAAGCCTGAATTTCACTGCAGGATTTGTTGTTCAGTATCCTCGTTTCTCTTCCATGTAGACCAGTTGGCACAGATAACGTTTTATAAAATTTTAGGAGAGTGTCTTTGCTTATCTTGTTTTTAGGGTTCTTTTAATCTTACCGCATATATAATTAAAATGCTCAAATTTTCTTTCTGTATCAATCTATGAATGAAGGGTAGGCACGTAAAAATGCGGACTTGTTCAATGATTGCATTACTTACTACCAGTTTACATCTTACAGGAAAACTACCTCGAAATGCCATGGACTTTTTTCTACTGAGATTTATAAGTTATACTCTATTGTTATCCGTTGTAATTGAAACAGAGCTCTCTCTAATTTGTTTTCTCTGCAATAAGTACCTGATCGTAAGCAAATATTAAAGATTTAACAAAATTGCATTCTTTGAAATTGTAATGTCTAGAACATTAAATCACCGTTTTCATTCATCATTATATCATTCTCTAATGGCGTTATGTAATTAAAGATTAAATAAGATAGGTGACAAACTACACCCTTGTTTACCCACGTGTATATATATATATATATATATATATATATATATATATATATATATATATATATATATATATATATATATATATATATATATATATATATGAGCAAGAACTAATCCTAGCATCTAAAGATTGTCAAAAAATTACTACAATTTTGTAAATCAAGAAATGAAATATGACCCTACCCTAAATTAAATATAACCCTACTAAATGTATTTCAAAACTGTACAATTGCATCTTTCTATTTAACAATGTATGTTTATGTTAGGTATAATTTTTCTGTACTATTTTGTTTTGTGACTGATTTATAACCAGTGGAAATATTATGTAATATGTAGTCGGTAATAACCATAAATGTTGATGCGTCTTAAAATAAATTTATTTTTTTAAAAAATCTGCACGAAACCATCGATATTTTCTGGGCGATGATTTGGTAGGGAGGTAGTATTGAAATGTAGAAGTCAATTAGTATTGATGATTCGTAAAGAATAACTAGTAGTAACCAACCAATACATTCATTTTACTTCACAATTACACATTATTGAGGGTGTCGACACTATTTGCGTTCAGTCTTCCTATGAAACAGCACATAATTGAACGTTAATGCTTATTGAAAGTATCCTCATTAGTACCCATTCACATGGTAGCTTTAGTTCAAATTAAGAGAACCGTTAGAGATATTCCCTCTAATCGCGACTCTTTTTACCAAAGTACTAATGAGATGTTTAGTAGAGTCATGTGATAGTGGAAACTGATTTGGCTCAGGAAATCAACTGATGTCACTGCAGTACCTCTGACTGGGAGATCATGGGTTTCGAGTTGCAACGGTATCAGGATTTTCGACCCTGCTAAAAACCTGCCCTTAAAAGTGTAATAAAATGTTAAACAAGTTTTAATTTAAAAAAATTAAAAAGTTGTAATACACTTTTATAAAAAACTTAATAAGTTTTTAAAAATGAAGACAATATGACTGGAAGCAATATGTTACTTATATTTTCATAATGAAATGGGAATAAAGTAATGTTTGATAATATCAAATTGTGTTAATAATGTGATGACGTGTGAGTGTGCTATGTAGTGACAAATATGTAATGTGCTGACTTTGGTAAAATAAGTAATTAGGGCAGAAATAAGGTAAAAAATTAAAAACACAGTCAACCTAATTCATATAATAATTATTTACTATCTCGCCGATACGAAGGAACTTCGTAAGAAGAGGAAGTTATATAATCGTTCGCTGGAAAACGGCGAATTTCCGGCAGAGAAACTCTTAATGTCTGGCACTGGTAACGAAAAAGTGGATAAATCCCTTTTTTAAAAATAGGTTCAAAATTCTCTAACATGTGGTGTAGCCAGAATCCATGTTTTGTGGGTCTTTGATACAGAAAAATCGATTGACGGCAAAACGTCTGTCTGCCCATCTATGGTCAATGCTAGCGCGTAAACCGTTCAGACGATTATTTTCCAAATTGGTATTCCCAAAAGAATAGAGAAAAGTAGCGTTTATGTCATCTAATATAGTAATATCCCTACTAAATATTTAAAGAAAATATTTGGAGCCAATTTTGATAAAATCTTGAATTGGTTACTTTTTAATATTGCACATATTACACGCAATATTATGCGAAAACTACAAACATTTTCAAAAAGGGACATGGCCTTAATAAAAGAACTTGTGGATAAAAAGGTGCACTTGCAGGAAAAATCTCTGTCTAAAATTTTGAAGTTTGTAGGAAGACGCGGAAAAAATTTAAAGGCAACCTCGCAAAACAAATTTTCTGACAAATAATTTGCTATTATAATACCAAATTATAAGCCACCTATATTGTTTCCAACGCATGCGCTTTTTAAAAACTTTTCGTGTCAAACAAGAGTTATTTTGATAGGTGCAGGCATAGAAATAAACTTATATAATATGTAACCGTGTTCTATATTGTTATTCAATATATTACATATATTGTTTACAAAAATTAAATATTTAAATGAAAAATCAAAAAAAATCAAAATGTTTTGATTATTTATGTTTGGTTCCCAAAATTCACTCCAAATTTTATAACATTCCTCTCCATATTAAAATGTATACTCCACCTGTGCAATGGATTGTCTTTTCATGGATATCTCAATAGCTTTCATCAAGTCATCAGCCGTATCAGACACTTCCAATTTACTCCAGGAATTTAAGTAGAATAGTACTGGGAATATAGGCATTTCAAAGGATACGTGCCAGCAAGGGTGCGTTCAGAGACACAGGATGGGTTTTGGATATACCTAACAACCCTCGCTTATCATCTCAAATTTTAGCATCTATATCAAAATCCCCAAATGCAATTCGAGTTCCAATTGACCACATAACACCGAAAAGGTGTTGTTTATTTAACGTTCCAACGTCCGTCCGTGTGTCCAGCCGGCCGTCTGTGAACAACACAAGAGCCTAAACTAATCATTGGATCTTTCCATAATTAATATATCCCGATCGATCTGACTTTTTGGGACAATATGGGATTTTGTGAAATATGTTTTGAATTTTGAGTATACTTTATATGAAGCCCCTGTGACACGCCGTTAATATGTACATTTCCTTTAAATGGTATACATTGTTGTATTTGTGAGTAGAAGTGCTTCAAATGACTTTCTATGAAGTTTCTAGAAAACTCAGAAGTTTTCCGTGAAAAAGAACTGCAAATTTCGCATTTACAGCAACTCTTAAACGACATTTTCTTAAAAATATCTCCAAATTTTTCAACGATTATTTGTATATAGAATGAAGTTTTTCTCATCTATAACATTCTTAAAATAGCATTTTGGTTTTACCAATAGGATTGAGGTAACTTCATAAGAAAGCAGCTGCCAAGATGATGAGGCAAGACCGAAAAGTTAGCCAAGACCAAAGAAAGTAGAAGCGCACCAATTCGAGAAAGTCTGTGTCGTTCTGTAACACTACTAATTTGACTAGTAATGATTTTTAGTTTCTCGCACTTACTTCATAGGAAGAGAAAGTTATGTAATCGTGCGCAGGACTTGGAGAAAGTCTGTTGTTGAAAATTAGCTCTTTAAAAAAGTCACATAATTGTTTTTAGAAAAACACGGAGTAGTTTTCTTGTAATTTTTTCTGAAAAACATGCAATTTCTATTAAAAAATATTGTCTTAAAAACCGCAGCAAAGTGTTTCTTATTTTTTCCACGGACAAAAGAATCTCAGTTTTGTTGAAATCCCTTAATTTTCAAAAATTTTGCAAAATTACAAATAATGCGAGAACGTATGTGCTATTATATCGCTACTGATTAATATATTCACTACGTGTAGTATGGAATTAAAAGTACTCAAAGTAAGTTTTTTTGTTTTATTAGAAATTCTAAAAATAATTCTCATAAAAAGTCAATTACTGGAATCTAGAATTTTTTCTGCCATCTAGAACTCATCTGTCAAATGCACAATGTATTCGGTAATACACAAATTACCGTCTGTGGAGACTCAGGGTTCCGACGGTTGTATGAAATTAAAGGACTGTTATGGACGCAATATACAATTTTTTTATAAAAATGTAGTGACCGTTGTAACTGTATATGAAAATCTGAAAAGATATTGTAGGTGTCATTACCTTAAAATTATAGATTTCTATGAAATAAAAAAACTATATAACAATTGTAAAATTCAAAATTATGAAATTCACTGAAATGTACTTCCAATGAAACTTGAAAGCCACTTTAACACTTCGTGGAATTATTAAATAATCGTATATGATCGTCAGTTTCAACAAAAGTAATCAGCTTTATTTTTCGTACTTCCGAGAAAAAATACTCATTTTAAACCAAAGTATTAGTATAAGTTCTTTCACGGAGACACTAACTGATATTAAAAAAAAAACCTCCATACCCAATTTCTGCGAAATCACTTTTAAGAAGCTAAGTTGGAATGAAAATAATTTTTCCAGTACTCACCATAATAAGAAGCACGAGAAGCCCGAACAGGAACAGTCTAGGAGTTGGGATCATGTGGGAAGCTCCCTGACGGATAATATGACTGTAAATCAACATTTCCTAGTTCGGAGGTTTGCTCCGAGAGTCACTTGGCAGACGCCAACGCTGAGCTTTTATTCTGCCGGGCGATCACATCCACCGCCTCATTCACACTTTCTTCCTCTCGCCCTTTCATCCTCGCCCTCCCGCCTCGACCCCGTCCTCGCGTCGCTCCCACCTCGTCCGTCCCCGCCCCACTACCACCGTCCCCGTCCTCGTCCCCGTCCCCGCCCCCGCCTCCGCCGCGCCCTCGCTGCATTCACAGAAACAGCCGCAACCTACTCATTTACTGACCTACATCAAACGGCACACGCTTTTCGTTCTCGCTTTCCTCGATTTTCCTCTCTTATTTACGGACCTACTCAGAACAGTTTTCTCATTTTTACTTCCAACGATCCTCCGCTATTTCTACCATTCCTTTCTCGAATTCCCCCAAATTCCTACTTATCACATTTTTCTCGCGTCGTTATTTTCATTCCGAGATTCTATTATTTCCCTGATTTCCTCCGTAACCTCCCCCATTGTCTTCCAGCTCTTCGTTCTTGGCGCACGCGGGGTCTGGTCGCCGACCTCCCCCACTCCCGCCCCCCTCCGCTGCCGCCGGCGTGGGCAGCGGCGATGGGATGGCGCGGTGCAATCGTTAACTCAATTATCGGTGGAGGCGGCCGTGATTACGAGACTGCTGGCTCCGACAGCGGGCGGATACCAAAGGTTCTAATTACGCTGGAGGCGGCGGCGGCGGCGGTGAGGCTTGCAGAGGCGTAGGGAAGCGGGATGCGGGCGCTGAGAAATGACGCTGTGTCTATACCACAAGAACCCCCATGTCTGAGCGTAATAATTCAGGCACAATTTTGTTAGTTCGGTGCATGAAAATGAATTAAAACTCTTTCATTAATGGTAAGGTTTCTAATGAACTGCGAATTAAAAATACTTCTTAGAAATCTGTAATTTTTATGTTATTTGAAAAACCTTTTTTATTATTGCTTATTATTTGCTTTTTTCAACTGAATCTCAAACTTTACGTAACATACTTATAAAAAAAGGAATAGGGAGAATGCAATCTTTCAACTTCGTCAATAAAATGCGTATACTAAAAATTTTTTTAACAAAATAAACAGTTAAATTTGAAAGGGAATTATATTACTTTGAAACTGGTCTTTGCAGCATACAAAATAATTTTGGACCATTTTAATTACCATTTTAAGTTTAATACAAAACGATTATAGCAACGTCGTCTTGAAATAAATTAAACGTGTCATAGACAAGTGAGCGATAACGAGAAATTTACAAAAATTAAACAACAAATTAATTTGGAATTAAAATAGTTCTTATAGAAGATATCAACACTTCTTATTGAAGTATACAAGCTTAATATAAGGTAAAAGAGGCAGTTGATATATTGCCTTGTTGGGATATTGAACAGATAAGTATCGTCATATTACGGACAGCTAGAAGGGAGACCCGTGACATCTCATTCGTAAACACTTGATGTTAGTGTTGTCGTAGAGTGCCCTACCATTCCTGTGAACCTATTTGTCACCTGCCACCCAACAGGCAAATTGTTTGACAAATGAGATGACGCACATCGCATGGAACCAACCGTAATGAGCTTTACGAGAAACACCTCTGCAATCAGATCGCAATTATGACTGATAATACAACGTCGTACACTGAGAATGGATATTGTTTTGGAATCTAAAAGACAGACCCTTCTCACAAACTACTTGATAATTTACTCATTGAGATTCCTCACTAAATGAAAGTATTTCATTTAGAGACCTCATGTTCTTTAGTAGAGTGATTATTGGATCATAATAATCATTCGTAATTGAAATACCTCTTGAAATATAACATTTCTATTTAAAGAATTGGATTGCGACCCTGATACAATCTGAGGTAAAAGAAGTTCGTGGGGACTCTGCATCAGTTCTTAAGACTATTTTTTACTGGAATAATGAATTTAAACGTGGCCGCACGAGCACTGAAGGTGCAGAATGTTCGGGTCGCCCGATTAATGTTAGCTCTCAAGAAACGGCTGATACCAATGTTTTTATTGAAGGAATATGATTTAAAATCAAATGGAAGAATGGTGAAATGAGGTGGGGAAAATGGAGACCCTCATTTATATATGGTCCTCTTTTGGACAACAAGACTAATGGTGGTACAACAACATATACTTTCACGTAATATTTCTAAATTAGCAATTTTCAAAAATCGAGAGAGTTTAAAGCAAACGAGACATTCGTCATTATTTTAAGCGTTCCTTGTTCTATCCGTGGAAACATTTAAAGAAACAAATTAGAACAGTTTTTGAGAAAAATATTTTTTTTAGAAATTGCATTATTTTAAACACAAATTACGCGTCAAGACAGAGCTAACTTTAAACATATGATTTTGTTGGGAAAACAAACTATCTTCAATTCTGTAGTGTTGCAATGTTAAATGTTTGGAATGATCAAGATGGATTTGTGCTACACCGCGTATTAGAGGAAGTAATTTCCTATACTGTGACCACTCACGTATTTATATCCGTGGGATGTTCCAATTTCTCGTCCGAATGAAGTGGCAGATTGACAAGTGCAGAACTTGACTCCCCAGTCATACAATTTAAGAGCAAAATAAATTGAGTAGTAGACTTCATCAATTTATCGATCGGCTAGAACCGTTCCTTGAGCGATGTCCGAGAGCTGAAGTTCCTGGCACCTCCGTGAGTGTCACCGTTGCTGAGTGGACGTCTTCACGAGAGGACTGGATGATATCGTCAGTCTGCAGATCTGCCCAAAATGGTCGCCACTGGATGAGTTTCCTTCCATTGCTATACATTTTAAGAGGCTCTAGAAGGCTCTATTCCTCCCATGTTAATTTGACGGATTTCGTTTTTACTTATCTCAGAAACTATTCATAATAATGGAGTTTTTTAAAAAATTAGAGGAAACTTTGGGTGTATAATAACATTTAAACACAGGACTTTTAAAAACAGTATTTGCTTTTTAGCAGAAAAATAATATTTGCTTGTATTTTGTGCACATTTTTGAATGTATATTCTTATTCATAAATTTTCACCAACATAAGTTATTGAAAAGTCCCTAAGTTAAAATATGGATATGAGTACTTTAAAGATGTGAAAAAATTTCATTAAATTATGTCCAATAGAATGGAGAAAAATGAAAAAAAAATCATTTGAAACGTAAACTGACGGAAAACAACATTGAAAGTTTATAGTGCATTCCAGAACTGTAACTTGGTCATAATGGTCTTCTTAAGTTTCTTCCTTAAGTTTCTTCTTCTTTCACATGCCTTTGCTTTTATTTCTTTTCAGGGCTTTATGTGAAACTCTCAATCTCTGTTTATGAAGCGTTTCTTTCCAGAACTACAAACTTTCTTGGTGAAGATGGAGTTGTAGCTATCAATTAAATTTTGGGTATACCCACGTTCTACCTCTTCCTAAAACATGTAAAGCGTTTTAAGCATATTGTAAAGAAAGAAAGATCACTAAACGTTAGCAATTCACACCTTTAACTACACCTTCACTTCAAAAGAGAAAAAAAGTTCAGTAAGCGCAGAACAACACTCTATAAACAATCACAGGAGTATGGAATGCATGCAAATATTGTACAGACAAATTAAGGTCACCAACTTCACAATTTGAAAATAGAAATTTTACCATAGTAATTTAAAGTAAACAAAGCTAATTGCACATTAGTACTGAGTCAGTTGCTCAAAGTAGGCAACGCCCCCTCTTTGCAAAGACATTTTGAACACTTAAGCGTCAATGTTTCAAAATTATATACCAAATTAAAGAGGTGATTTTAATATTAATGTGCAATCAAAATAGGAAACTTCCATAATTTTTTCCCTTTCCTAGCCCGTTAAAGGCTCCTCAAATGTAAATATTCCTAACAAAATACTCATTCATTTAATGAATTATTCATAATACCGCGAATAAAGATTCATGAAATTTTCTATGTGAAAAGTGAAGCAATGTTTCTTATATAGTGTTATCTTCTTCACAGACTTTTTTTGTTTTTTCTATCTTAATTGGGGTTTCAATTTTCATTCACATTCTGTGTAACGTTAATGGAGATTGTACTATAAAAATCCATTTAAAAAGGTGATAACTTGAGCTCGAAAGATATGCGTGTCTGAGCTGGCACTTGGGTGAGAATTACCCATGCAGGTCACTCCGGCAAATAGCTGCTTCCCTTGTTTGCATTTTACATGAGAGCATCATGAAAGCTCATCATAAGCCTGCGAAATAGGAATTGGATGCAAACGCGTAGACGTAACATTTGGGAAGGCATCTGGTCCGTGGATGCAAACTATTCGTCACAGAGTATAATTCATCGCTCTTATCATTCGTTCCCTGGACATGTGAAAAAGTCAGGCGACACGTTTCTGTTATTTCTGTTCGTGTGGAGGTGTTTTCGACTCACAAATGCCAACTACAAGTGCTAGAGTTTGGGAAAAGAACAAGCGAAACAGTTCACGTCAATGTGGTCAAAATAATAATAACATTTTGACTAGAAATATCCTTGGAAGGAAGGAAATCGCTACCCGGATTCAACGTGACGGCCAAAGTCACGTAGCGCCGAGTGTTTCGCGGAAAAGAGAAGCCTTTTTATTAAATTGAGATCAGATTTCAAATTCAGAACTGAAAATTCATTGTATTATAAAACTCAATGCAGTTTAAAAATAGATGATAGTGAAAGGAAGTAGTTTTTGGAATTAGAATGGGTAAGGTATGCTTAGAAATACAAGCGTTGTCATAATTTATATAAATATTATGGAAAATTGTTTAAAATAAAGAGTGAAAATGTAAAAGCAGTTTTAACAATAATAATAGTAATTATTTTTATTTTTATTTTTATTTTTATTTTTATTATTATAATTATGGAATGGTGCAGCAGTAGCGTAGACAATATGTGTGCGTGGCTGTACACAGCCCGAGAGGTCGCAATAGGAGCTTGATTTATCTTTTTCGTTACCAGGGCCCGACATAAGAGGTTTCTGTCTAAAATTCACCATTTTACGGGTCACGATTACAATACTTCCTCTTTTAATGTGGTAAGGGCGAATGTAAAATTTCGATCATTTAAAGTGTTTTTTTATAAATTGAATAATTTGTAAGCATAAATGAGACAAAACCACTCACTTTTCAAAAAAAAAAAAGAACATGACTTGAAAAGAGTTGATGTTTTAGAACAGTTTGTTGAAGGCAAACCCACTATCTTCAATTTCATTATTTTAACTGGTAAATTTTTTAAATTTTTGAAAATACAGAGTGTTTGCCAGAAATGGGATAGGGTCATTTTTACTGACCTTTGATACAAGTAAAAAGAAAATTTCAAGAAACAATTTTGTGCCGTTTTAAAAAAATCTTTACAACAAGTTTAAAAATGCCTATATTTTAAGCAAAAGTTCATTTGCATTTTACTACGCATTTTTGAAAACATTTACATGACATTATTTCAAGATCTGACTCCAAAAATTTCACGCAGAAAAAATATTTATCTTCAAAATTGTAGTTTTAGAAAGACGCCAAAAAAATTGAAGTTTTTCAGTTTTCAAAAAATCACGAAAACGAGACCTGTACAATTTTCTTAAGAGCCCTGTACTTTATTGGAGGACAAAGATTAATCAAAAACTGGGAGCCATTGATGAGAAAGTTTAAAAATATTGATGATTAACATAAACTATTTCTGAAAATCAATATTCAAAATAAATTCGGAGGAACTTGAGTTTATTTAAATCAACCGGGAAATATCAATGTTTGAGAAAATTGGCTTAACGGTGTCGGCGCTAGCGTTGACCACAGGCAGATAGAGATGTTTTGCCATTAGTCGTTTTTTTTATATCAAGGACCCACAAAACATAATTCTATTTTCACAACGTGTTAGACTAAGAAATTAGTGTAAATAGAAACAAGATTTATTCAATTGTTCATTACAAAGACCCGGAAATACGTTTTTCTGCAGAAAATTCGCCATTTACCGGCGCATGATTACAATACTTTCTGATCTTACGAAGTGTGAGAAAGTAAAAGACAATTATCTTGCTTTCAAAATAAGAATAAGATAAGGATTGTTGGTTATTTTTTCACAGTATAATAGTTAAAAAAATTATTTTCATATAAATATTTCGCAATTTTAAAGATATTTATAAAATAACGTGTGCATGATATCTTTTTAAAGGAGGATGTTTTATCGAACATGAATCATGCGATTTATAAAATATATACTACATAGTTAAATACATACTTATAGACCCAGAAATACTCCCTGGATTTCTAATTGCAATCTGTTACCTTTTGAGTCACAGCTGAACATTTAACACCTGGCGGTCTTGTGAAACTGTTAAATTGAAACTGAACGGAAGCTGGAGAGCTAGGGGAAGGAGTTACCGACGCAAACACTTTGCTTGTTAAGCTCTAGTATTAATTAACAGGGTGAAGTGTTCAACTCCAGAGTCAACTCTGCCTATTCACACCAAACATTCCTGACTTCCTACCCTTCTTGTTACCCGCGCAGGGCGGCCAAATCTATGATTTTTGGTGAAATACAACGGTTAGTAAAATCAGAACGGTAGATTGCAATAATCATCACTCACTCTATTACAAATCATTAGTATTTATGCTTATTTCAAGGGTTTTTTTATTTAAGAAATAGTGTTTGCAAGAGTCCCTTACGTGCTGTTATCATCCAAACCTTAGCAATCGCCGATCATAGAGGTTACCTCGTAATAAAAAAAACAAGCAATTTAAATATCAATAATTTGAAATGACAAGCCGGCCCGCATAGTCTACGTCGCTAAGGCTGAAGAGCGGCAGATGCCTCGCGTCTCACGGATTGTGGGTTCGAATCTCGCCCGTGGCATATATATTTGTGTGTGACTGTACGTAATTGTCCATTCATTATCTTTTTTTCATACCTCATCCCCCAGAGCTAATAACTTTGGGGTGTAAACATGAATTCAGCATAGAAATGCTGATACCCTCCAAAAATGTTATGTGCACTTAACGCCGGGAAAGTACGACTGGCCCTCGGTGAGTTCAGTTGCACGTTCCCGTGGTCCTAAGATGACCCAAAAAATTATAAATTCTCGGCTATCCGGGAGACGCCGCGTCGTTGGCTGGGGTGCCGACATTTCGCCTGACATGTCGCAGGCTTCCTCAGGGCAGTGACTCAGTATATATATATATATATATATATATATATATATATATATATATATATATATATATTGTGACGTACCTGGTGATGCCGGTACTTTCACTGTAAGAAATTACTAAAGGAGGGTATCTTTTTCGTGAATGGGTCCCTATGAAGAGTCGATTTAGCATTGGGGAATTTAATCAATAAATGTGGTACAATCATAAACAGGATTTATTCACAAACCAAATCTGTTAATTACATTATTTATAATACCTCTGCGCTTTGCCTTGGTACCAAGATCAAATTTAACATGAGTTTTATCATACCTTTGGTGCCCCAACAAATACCTTCGATGCTTGGGTTACGGTTCGCATCGGTCGGGGTCGCCGACCTTCGCAGCAGCTGGGCGCAGTCGGCGGCTGGTGGAGTAGCGGTCGCCTCGGCTGGCGGCCTCTGGAATCCCTCCTGACTCGGCTCCTGGTACTTCGGCGTCGCACTTCCCTCTAATTGTCTTTCGTCATTTGATATAATTACTAACCACGCGGCCACTGCACGTGTCAGCGTCAGCTTCGCAATACATACAGTTCTGGAATTGTACACACCGCGACAAATCGCATAAGCGCAATTTACTGTTTTCTAGCACTGATCTCTTATATTGATCACTTTCCCGATCTCAACCTAACACGTCTATTGTTCTTGCGTGGGCTAAATTCTATAACACACGCCGCGTGCTCCCTTTGCCCGTGTAAAGCGGCGAGCTTCTCGCCACACGTCCGCAGCTAACGACGACTTCTCCGCAACTGTCGTAACGGCCAAAACTCCCTGCCGCTCCGTGCTCGGTTCCCAACCGTCGATTACGTTCCCACGGCCACCTCGCAGCGGTCACGGTGGCGGCGGCGGCGGCGGCTGCGCCTCCTCCCCGCTGTCCGTTGCGCTGCTCGTGTGTACCGCGCAGTCCAAAATGAACACTAATCTCTTATGCTGATGTTTTTAATTAGCATAAAGAAACATTCTTTGTTTCAATATATATATATATATATATATATATATATATATATATATATATATTGAAACACATAATGTGTTTCTTTACACTAATTAAAACATTAGTGTAAGTAATCAATATATATTTTGGACTGCGCGGTACGTACGCCAAGCGCTGCGAACAACGACGGGAGCTAGCAACGGTCGCTACCGCCACCGGTGCCACCGCCGGGAGGCCAGCGTGAGAATGTCGGTTACAAACTGGGCAGCGAGCACGTGCAGGCAGTCGTTAGGAGAATTGCGAAGAGGACAGACGTTAGCGGAGCGGCGAAGAGTTCGGACGTGTGGCGAAAAGCTCGCCGTTAGCGCATGGACAAAAGGGAACATGCGATGTGTTCGTAAAGCAATAGTAATTGTGAAGCAGTAAATAAGTGAAGTAGACAATGAGATTATCATTAGAATAAAAGATTCGTGTTGATAGAACAATCGATCGCGCTTGTAGTAATTAGTGTAGTGGAAACTTTACCAAAACTGTGTGGTACGGAACTGGGACCAGCACGCGTGATAGGCGCGGGTTGAGTAATTGAATCCATCGTCGGAAGGTGATTCGAGAGAGGTGCAACGCCGTGGTATCAAGATCCGAGTCGGGGAGGAGTCACAAGGTCACCAGCCCAGGACGACCGACACGCCATTAGCCGCCGACAGCCCACAGCTGCTGTAGAGGTCGGCAACCCTGTCGATACGAGCTGTTCTACGATCATCGAAGGTATTTGGTCGGAGCCCCGAAGGTATGATAAATGCATATTACACCTAATCTTGGTACCAAGGCAGAGTGTATAAAGGTTGTCAGATCATGTAATTAACCTATTTGATTTGCAAATAAATCTTGTTCATGATTGTATTTCCATTTCTAATTAACTTTCCCAATGTTGTACCAACTTATCCAGGGACCCATTCACGGAAAAGATACCCTCCTTTAGTGTTATATTGCAGTGGAATACCCGGCATCACCAGGTACGTCACAATATATATATATATATATATATATATATATATATATATATATATATATATATATATAAAATTGATATAACACGTTATGATCGTTTTTACCCGCGTTTAAATACATTTTTACACACATGAATCGTTATATATGTCCTTTCGCGCAGTACGCACTGTTGAGTATATAAACTTAAAACATCGAAGGGTCTCCATAGTCTGTCTTTTCAAGGATCAAGGGGTATCAGTCTACAAAAGAAAGAACAAAATTTGAAATAAAAAGAAACTATGAAATTGAAGTGAATATTTAATACTGTCTCTTATTATTAACTTTGAAACACTGATAACACAATTGGAGATGATATGGAACTTATTAAAATAAGAAAACAAAACTAAATATATACTTCTTTACTGCTCAAACTCCTCCATTTGTTTCTCCAACACTTGAAATTGAAGCCCTAATCAAACACAAAATAACACCCAAACCATCTAGCAAATTTCCACGGAAGTAGTACGTGTTCAGGTTTCCAACGCATATATCGATTATTCATTAAAGGTAGATGTTATGTATGATTCAGCAGAGTACCTTATACATCCACTGCCAAATTTTGAGCTTTTAGATAATTATAGCCTCCACTACCCTTAGCAAGGGAGTTTTTCATTTAGTTATTTTTCAAATAATATTAATAATGTTAATTATTTTATTCTAGGTTAGTGGCTGCAGGTGTTTGCAATGAGTGAGGGCACACCTAAATTCTACATATTATGTTCCATATGCAATGTAGAGTAATCGGTTAACCTGAGGTTTCCGACCTGCCGACTGACAATCTGGCCATTCGTATCTTTCATGAACGTTGTTGTTATTACTATTACTATTATTATTATTATTATTATTATTATTATTCCTTGCCATACTCATGTCGTCGCGTAGACTAAGATTTTCGCTTACACTTTCATTTTTTCCCTTTTGAGGAAATGAGGAAAGAAGTGGTTTGTCTTCACCTTCCATGGAATGAAGAACATTAGGTTGGTCATGAGAGTTGAATGATAATGTAATGATATGCATTATTGTGAAAGTGTGATATTGTTGTGAAAATTATTGTGATGTTCATGGGGGATATGGGGTGGTTTGAGAAGCCAATTCCACTTCAAACTCAATCCTTACGGGTGACCTGTACTTCCATTCTTAGTGTTGTGTCTGAGAGTAAAGGTAAAATCAGCGGGGAGAGCTTTACAGCCAAAAGTGAATTTTTAAAATCTCTGGAACGACTATTACAGACCTTACTCCTGACCTGTTGTTGGTACATGAGCGGCCAAATTAATTCAAATTTGGCGCCACGCTTCGAACATCTCAGTTTCGCTACTCTTTGGAGTCATTTAAGAAGGAAAGATCATACATTTCGAAGTTCCTGCCTTCGAGAAGAGCTGACAAAACATTCTTTTTTTGAACAAAGCTCTTAGAAATCGACTTTCAACTGCTTCGAGAAATCACAAATACGTTGCACCACCTCATGGGCGACCGCGACGAAAGATATACCTATTGCCAGTTTTCCTGGAATCCAATTTTTTCCATATCAGACGCGACAAGCTCGCATTGTTTGAAAATCAGAGGAGCCGTCACTATTTTAGTAGCGATCGTGCCAAGAAGCTAAGCACTATGCGTATTGGGCGCATTGAAAGTTGGTGGTACGTTGGCAGCAAGCAATTATTGTGTAGTTTTTTTGAACCAGCACTCTGAAACGCGGAGAGAAAAACTAGAAAGCATGAATGACGTAAAATTCGTTAGGAGAACGTTTATTTTCGTCCGAAGAGAGGTAACCATAACAATCTCTGCAATACTCATTTATTATAACGGCAAAGTAATACTTTTTGTCAATTATGTGTCGCTTTTTTCAGAGAACTCTCTCTTCTGATATTGAAAACTTTAGTTCTGACCCAGAAGGCAATGCATAAAATATCTTGTCGCAGTTTCTGCTAATGTACTGCTCATCTAAGCAATATTTTGCAGCCTCAACACCTGTGAACCAAAATTTTTATCCGGGCCTCTTTATATAGGTGTATAGCAAAGTCAGTAGTGTTAGTAACTAAAATAATAACAATATCCCCTAAAATAGGTCCACTTTTACCTGGACCCATTCGTATTGCGAGCCCGAACGTTTCGCCATTTCTGTGCCAGAGTTAAAGATCAAGAGCTTCTAACATGCTCGAGTAAAGTATGACACACATATCCATTCATACTTTAAGATATGGTAAAACTGCGTTTTTCGACAAAGGTATCCTCAAAACGAATTTTTACACCAAACTCTAAACTTAGAATTCTTGTACCGAATCCAACATGTTTTCTCAGAGTAGTCTTGAAGATAGTACAATTCGTTCTTTACATTTAATTCTACTACTAGCAGGTGTACCAGCAATATTGGTCATTAATATAATTTTTTCGTCTAACAACGTAAACTGAGATGTTAAATATCAACAACTAAACATTCGTAACAATCAGTGTGTTGAAAAATATATTTTATGCGTCTATGTGGGCTGAATTATTTAGATACTGATGAAAACGAGACGTAGAACTACCTAGAGTCAAGCCAATAATTTACAAAAACCTATCTGAAACACTACCTTCACGATACAAGTCTTACCGAAATCTCGTGGAAGTTTGCCCTTCACGGCTAGGAGTTCCTTGCCTCAATTCTGGTCGTGCGTCACTCGTCTCTCAGCGTCGCTTGTGGGGTTTAGCGAAAAAATTCCCTGGAAAAATTGCGGCCGCGCGCTCGCCGTGGGCGTGGGCCGGGAATTGCCGGTCGCCGCGCTGCGCGTTTGTCACCGTCTGCTTCGTGCCGTGAAGTCGCTGCCGCCGCGGGGCGGAATTCAGGGAGCGCGACGCACTGCGGGCGGGATCAGGGGCGCCGTATGGGGCGGAAGTCCGCCAATTAAGCGCAATAAATGCTTCCCCTCACGGGAAGAGAACATGCTTCTGTTTGTGCAATAATGCCGAATGGGCGGAATTCGATGATTTGTGGGTGGGTTTTCAACCTTTTATGTATTGATACTTTATATACATGTATTATATACTGATATAGTTATATTTCAACCTTTTATAATTGTTAATCAGGATGAACGTATATCAATGTTATTCCGATGAATTTAATATTTGTTTCCTTCATATAAAAAATTGGTAATAAATATTTGTGACTGAATGATGCTCGTACGTACGTTTTACACTAACGGAATTACTAACGTAAGAAGATCAATTATTGCAATCATGCGCCGGAAAACGGCGAATTTTCGACACAAAACTCTTACTGCCGGGGCTTGGTAGGGAAAAGTGGATAATCCCAGTTTTTAAATATAGAAGAAAAATTCCTCTAACACATGATGTAGTCACAATCCATGTTTTTGGGTCCTTAATACCGAACTAGTTGTGCTACAGAATGGCACAGACTTTCCCGTATTAGTTTTCAATTTTCTTTGGTCACGGCTAGCTATTCGGACTTGCCACATAGGCCTATTGCCCACGCCGCCACAGAAGCGCGTGAACGTCAATCATCAGGGCTCTTCGCCGACGACGGACAAAGGGACCGCAGCAAGTACCTGCTTCGGTCCCTTTGTCCGTCGTCGGCGAAGGGCCCTGATGATTGACGTTCCAGCGCTTCTGTGGCGGCGTGGGCAATAGGCCATACTCTTCCCAGCAGCCATCTGTCGCCGCCCAAAGTACATTTTGAAAAAAATGTCTTACGGTTTTGGCTTCCTAATAGAAGAACGGAAATATTATTTTAAGAATATGAAATAACCGTAAAACCTCGCCCTAAATGGCAATTTTGATTGAAAAATTTGAAGCCGTTTTTAAGAAAACTCGCATTTAAGCGCTACTCTAAATACTAAATTTGGATCTCTTTTCAAAGAAAAATACGTTGTTATGAATAGTAAGCGGATTAAAATTACCATTTTACTTAAAAATTAATTGTTTCAAGCGATGAGAACATTTGTATAGATAATGAATTAGTTGTTTCGAGTGCATTCATAATGGAATATTTTGAATGGCATTTAGTTCTGGATGTTTCATTTATTTGTGGAATTATTTTTGCGTGACTGTGTGGTGTGCTGAAAATATAAAAGAACATTTATAATAGTTTTCTTTCGTTTACTATTTTTTTTTTCAAAAAACTAACGTACGGACTTTCTTTTTAACTGCTATCTGGGACATCCATAACTGTTTAATTTCTTAATGAATTATACTTTTGTTTGGTTGTAAGTCTTCATTTAAAATAAAATAAAACATTTAAGAATTAACTTGAAATATCTTGGGGACATGGCGAAAAATAATTGTATGTATTCGAAACAAGCAATAGTGCTCCATAAAGAACGCCACAGAAGAACATCCGTAAACCCACAACAACTCGAACAGAATACAGATCTACTTATGGCAAAAATGGCTCTTTTAGAAAGAATTGAAAAGAAATTATGTGCCTATTGTTGGCAGCGCCCATTACTGCATGCGCACTTTGTTGGCAGCGCTCATCGACTGAGATGTGTTGATGTAGGCAGAAAAACGGTATAATATTGTTACAGAACCGTTACTAAGGGGCGAGAAAGTATGTGCTGTTTTATCACCACTGGTTTATTACATTCGTTCATGCTGAAAACTTATTGTGATAATTGGAATTTGGGTTGCGTAATTGGAATATTTAATAATTCAGCTATTCAATGATAAATTAACAAATTTATTAAAATAGTCATATTCTAATCAGTCTTTCACATTCTGCCAATATAGAAAATAGGACGGTGTTATGCATGAGTGGATCAAGTGCCAAAACTTGATTTCACGATATGAACACAAGCGTGAAAGAATTAACCCAAATTTTTTTTGTAAATGTCTATATTTTCCCTCTAAAACACTTAATTTGGAACCAATCTAGCATTAAAAAACTGCCATTTTAATTTTATGTTTACTTGTTTTTGTACAATGGACTACCCCTAAAATGACGCACTCGGCATTGGAGTGTAAGCGACAAATAACAAACATGTGATTCAAAAATGGGGCAGAGGGCGCTGTAGAGTATATAATATGTTTAGCATTTTTAAACAAACTATTGATACTAAAAGCTCACTTTCTCGCCTTTAGTAATAGTTATGTAATACTTTTTATACTAGTTATGTAATTCATTTTTTAAATAAATTATAAAAATGAATAAATGTGTAATGATTTGAAATTTTAGCAATTCATTTTCCTTTACATGAAGCCCCTGGGATATTTTCAAAACAAAAAATAGCTCCAATTTTTTTGTTAAATTTAATTTTTTCATAGTATGGAGGACATTTATGCGAATGACACAGGTTGCATTTTCATTGAAAACTCTGATATTTCGAATGTTGCAAAAATTCAAAACTTTTCTACATTCTAATTTCTATTCAGCAAAATTTATATTTGTATTATATCCATCAAATTTCAGCTTTGCTGAAAATCTAGTTAATATCAAAGGTACGATTTTCTAAGAGTGAGAGTCTTCATATTGCTCCCAGTATGCCGAGGGAAGTGTAAGAACTCTTGTTAAGAAACTTGTCACTCGATTTGAATGAAGCGCGCTACGCGCACGGTGTTGGCGACTTGCGTGTTTCCGTCCCTATCCTCTCAAAAGCTCGCGAACGTCTGCCTTAGGGATAATGTCGTGTTATTTTCCAAATTTTTTACGTGTGCAACTTTTCAACATTTAAGAATTAATTCCAGGAATTACATTGTGCTAAAAATACTGTAAATACATAAACATTTTGTGTTATACATTTTTATTACAACAATACATTGTAAATTACAGTAAATTAGAAATTCACAGTCATACAAATTTCTGTGCAATAAATATTGTAATGTATTCTAACCATATGTATAAACATTTTTAAATATAAAATTATTTCAAAAATATGTCTAAAACAAATAAATGGATTCTCCTTAAAAACGACTGATTTTTCAAATAAATGATCAGACAATAATCCTCTAGTTGGCAAATATATTAAACCTGCAAAATAAAACAGTCATACAACTGGCGTGGATGAACAAGTGAATTATTTAAAATAGATATTTCATATACAAGTATTTAAATATTTCGCAATCCTCCTCATTACAAATCGTACAACATTGGGTGCAAAAACTAGATATTTTCAAGCAAATGTCAACACAAATTTGACAGTTATAACTGATTTTCATGCAGGTAAATCATGTACCAACAATAAGACGCAATTCACAAAAACGAGCTGCCAAGAAGGCAGAAGTACGAGTTCGTATTATTCGCAGAATAGAAGGCTCTGTCAAGACGAACGCTGTCCAGAATACGCTTCTTTGCGGGTTTTGATTCTCGTCCTATAGAAGATCGTCGGGAGTACATGTTCGTATATGATTTAACAACTTCTCTAATAAAAGCTAAAAATTTCCTTTTATGACTTTGCCTTCTATTTGGTGATATCTTGTACAAATGATAAGCATTAAACATGAATGCATTGAGAGGATACATGAGTAGTTGCCACTATTTTCCGAATTTCTTTTCGGTGTATTTTCATGATATTTCATTTAACCTCGTGGTGTATAAATTTTCTATTGCAGTTTGAAAGCGCATTCTGTATCTTCGAAATCGGTCATTCGAAAGGAAGCTGAGTCTAGGAATAAAAAACCTCTGTCTTTGCCTTATCTTCATCGCTGGATGCTAATCTAAATCTGCCTTTATCATTAGAAGCATAAAAATATAGTTAGGATATTATTCTTATCATTAACATTTAATGAAAAATGAGAAATAATATACAACAAATTTCATTCTAGAAGAATCTCAGGCACTTCCGCCTCGGACACTTCTGCGAGACAAACAAACCGCTTTGGACTAAAACACGAAGCATATTCCTCGCCACATGTTCGAACAATCAACATAAAAAAAATTAAGCCTTAACGACTACGTCAGGATGCGTTGCGACACCCTTCTGAGGAGAGCGTTTTCGGCAATAAATTATCTTTTAATAGAATTCAGTATAAAAAGGTTCCGTTGAGCGAGAAGCTTCATAAATCTTTCACTGGTGACGGAACACATGACCCGCGAAGGCGTTTTAGGAAAATTCCTCACCCACTCTTTTGTCCGTGGAATATTTCTTGAGCATCGTTCTCCAGCCAACTCTATTCATAGTCAACAAAAATTGTGTTGGTATTTTCATTTGTGTATGGCGATGAAATTGTCATCAGCGTCTTATGAATAATGTAAGTGAAGCGGGCGAAGTCCTTATCTGTTTCGCCATACGTCTGGTGAAATTCTATTATCCAAAGTACATTTTTTTGTATTTTACGATGAGGTGTTCTCTTGTTTTGATCTTCATCGTTTAATTTCAGTTCTGAAAATACAGCAGAATCGAATACATCGAATGAGAGGAATTGTTCATTAATTTGTAAGTTTGACACGAAGAAAATAATATTAAATAAATAATATTTTATCAACTATTTAAAAAAAATTGCCCAATGCTCCGTCTACCTCTGATTTGGAGAATCTTGACCTTTCTTGATTATATGATTACCCCCAGAACTTGAACATAATACGAGCATTGTAATGCAATGAATGAAGTAAAGTGTACTGTTAGCATATAAAAAAAATGTTTAGGCGTTAAAAATTTAATAAATGAATAATAATTAGCAACGAAATAAATTAATAATTAAAAATATAATAAAATTTAAAAAATACTCATTTAAATGTGAACATGGTAATTGTATCAGATAATGAGATTTCTTCACATCATTTCGTTATTCTAGATAGTAATTTTTAAATTTATTTTATCACTTCCGCTTTTTTGTAGCATGTTGCAATAAAACATACTTTTTCAGTTCAGGAGGAGTTCTACTCTAGTCATTCAATTTCGCTTTAGACCTCGTTCTTATTTATTCTCATTCCATCCTCAAGTAGAGAAGTGAGGATGCGGACACTCATCAACTGAGGGCTCGCTGTGAGATGAAGGAGAGTGGAAATATCCATTCCGTGGAACGAGATGCAACGGAGACTGCGTTGGAACGAAATTGAATTCTCAAGGTGCATTCGCTCGCAGCGGCGTGCATAGCCTCCGGCGGCGGCGCAAAGGAACGCAGATGGGGGGGGGGGAGGGGGGGAGTAACGGAGACATGGGGGGGAGGGGAGTGCTACGAGGTCGCAGAGAGCTGATGGGGGTGGGAGTTGCTGCCTGCACCAGGTGACGCAACTCGACTTGACTCCGCCCCAGACATGTACGGCCGCTTCTGAGAGCGATCTTATTTAGAACCCGCTCGCAGCCGTCGCTGACGTGCACTCTATCCCTCGTGCTTTCACTTATACGAAGGTCCGTATGTGCCTTGTACTTTATGTGTTGTTTTAAGTGCTCCTTGCCAACTCAGCCGAAGCGATTGTACGGTAGTCACACTGATATCAAAGGTCGCTGGTTCGGGAAAGGCAAAAAATATAGGTATTTTGGTCGTGAAAGGTCGTTGTCACAGGTAAGTTAATGGAAAAACATACGTATAGCAACAATTCGTTAAAATTATCATCTTCATTTTGTTGCATTACTTAGCAAGATTTTAAATTATCCCCGTCTCTTATGGTTGTTACGTCATTTCAATTGTGAACATACTCGCTATTTCCATTTCCACGTGGAATTATAATCATCCACTCATCACCAATCATCATTATAATCATCCACCATCAATCTTCTGCCTACATTTTGCCTAAACGGATCATTTTCTTCCCGTGTTTTTAATGCCTCTGAACCCTGACAGCGTGACATTGTTTTCAGTCTGGAACAGTAAGGAATATGAGTCTTGTGTCTCCAATAATGAAAACCCAAAGGTAATATCTCCTTCTCATCTTACATAATTCAAGTCGAAACTTTATTGTTACGACTGCAGATTTCCATCGACTTTCGTGGAGCTAAGCAAACAATCAGTAAACAAAAAATACAAATAAAAACAAATATTATAACTTAGCCATTTTAGAAACCTCAAGAAACATACCAACTTCGTTAAACTACACGTTTTCTACTAATGACTGTTTTTCCTGAAGTTTATTTAAGGTACTATCCGATTGGCAGACACTCAATACTTTTTCTTAATAGCCTTCGTTGGAGAGTTGGCAGCCCGCGGAGTTGGGTTGACTCAGCGCTGAGCACACCCCGAACGCCGCGCTCTTCCCTTTAATGCGCGACGCCGCGTCGCCGCGGCTCGGGCGGAGCGCTGCGGAGCGGTGCGGAGTGGCGCGGAGCGGTGCGGAGTGGTGCTGAGCAGCGTTGCTCGCCGAGAGCGCGCTGCGCCCTTTCGCTGTTTTAACACGAGAGGAAAACGCGAACGTGTACTTCGAATGAACGTCCAGACTGAGGACGAGGAGCAAGCGGGAGGAGCTGTAATGGCGAGACAGGGAGGAGGGAGCGGAGGCGGCCTTTGTCGAAAGCTGAAGAAGCTGCGGTAAACATAATGGAGCCACAATACGTTGGCGCCACCAACGTTTTCTTAATGATAGTTGTTAAGGAACGTCTTTGGTGTGGTTGTTGACAGAGATAACGTATTAATGGACTGCAAGCAAGGCTGCGGAATTGGTTGGGAGGAACGAAGCGAGCTCTTAGAAACCGTGATGGCGATTACGGAAACGCCTGATGCGCCACCACTGATTGCAGGAGCGTTGAGAAAAGCAGACGTTCAAGTGAGAAGAACAGACTGCAATCTATTTAAACATTCAAATGACAATAGCATATTACATCTTATTGGTGTTATTCTTCAGTAGTATTTTGAAGATCAAAAACAACCTGGACGGCTCTAGACAATGCCAATGGTAATATATATAGACCGATGTGGTGCAAGTGATATGACTACAGTCACGGTAGATAAAGCAACATCGATAATTCGAAAGCGGAGACGGATAATTTGTTTGAGTTCTTGTTTCATTTTTTTTTCTATTCCTTCATTATAAAAGCTACAGAATTACTAGTTTGTGTTTTTTATTCAAATAATTTTCACGACACTTTTTTATATTATCCAGATTTGAATAATCCTTGGTAAGAGCCTTTGTATGTTACCAAGAGCGTGGAAGTACGTAAATAAATAAAATTAAAATTTAATCGGTTTACGTGTCCACATGGGCAATGACGCTGGCATTGTACATAACAACTGCGGTGGCTTTGCGACATTTTTGTAGTGCCAGTTGGAAGTGAGGTCCGTGTTCAAAGCAAGCCGCAGTGGCATTTACGTTGGAAGCGTAGCTGATGTTGGCGGACATAGATAAGGCTCTGGTTTTAAAGTCCCAAGTCCATAGTGTCGAACAGTGAGAAAAACTGCAAAATTGACAAACTGCAAAATTGATTGAGGAAGTATTACTTTAGACATTAGGTAAACCACAGTTTCTGAATACTATTTTTTATCATTGGAACAAATTTTCTAACACAAACTCGCAAAGCTGTGAAGCAATCTAGTCGTACTCAAGTTTCACTGAGAGCGCCGATGTTATCTGCTCCGAAGTATCTTTAATATAAATATGTTCTCCCTTTTGGAGAAATTCATCAAACTTTGACGTAGCATGGTTCTGCGAGTAAGTATCCATAATTAAAAGTGAGAATGCGCTGCATACCAAAACATTTCCTCCTCGTCCAACTATATTTTATTCGTTTTGTTCATGTTCTATTCACATTACTACTAACAAGTGGTAGATTCTATGTACCTCCGTGAAATTTATTTTAAAACAGTCGCTAGCTCGCCAATGTTACCCATCAATTACTCATATTTTAAAACAATTGTACATGGAATTATTTATGTATCCAAATTTATGGGATAAATTGCCTTTAGAAAGAAATATCTTACATTAATATTGGAGGTGACGTACAAGTTCTAAAAATATATGAACTTTGAAAGTTTCAAAATTTCACATATTTTAATGAAAATTCTATTTCAAATTTATAGATGCACTTTCTTTTATTTAAGAAAAAAGAAAAAACCTCGGCTACTTTTCAGAATCTTTTTTAAAATATCATAGAGCTGGCTTGCACAACGCGAGGTTAGTCAAAGTGCAAAATGCTGTTCAGGCCTGTCATAGAGGCTTCATGAAATATACCCTATAAATTATAATTATATTAATGATCCCCGAAACGGGTGGCGTGTTAACGAAGTTTGGTCTCAAAATCGTCTAATATGATGGAGTTAGCGCGCCATACATTAATCTTAACCATCTTTGAAACCACATTAATCCACCAAAACCACTCTATCCCTGACGTATGTGCGAAGTTACAATTAATAAAAGATACACAATATGTTTCGTTTAGTTACTAACAATTAAGAAATGAAACTCTAAGATGATTCAATAATTACATATTAAGCTACATTTTGTCATGTCTTTTCCAATCTGAAATATCACCGACAATAGTCGTATAATGTAAATAAATCTCTTTGGTATTTTTACATCATTCAAAAACATTCATTATTATTTGGAACATATATTTCCGGGGTTTTTATTTTTTTCAGAATTATAGTGATAAATCATTAGATAATAGCCAATTCAGTCTTATTATATTTTATACAATACTTTTATTACATGCATGTCAATTATTTGTTGTTAATACTTCATTTCTAATTTATATTTCAGTCCTTCCATGTGCGCGCTTGTAATTGTAAGGAAGTGGTCGCGTGGTTTACGATAGACACTTATTTAAACAAATTCTCATTAACGATATGTGCAGTATTTTAGTTTATACTCTGTAAGTCAGCTGGGGATGTCTAAGCAAGTTATTAGTGGCAAAATATTACATAATTTAATAACACTTTGATATAAACAAATGCTACGAACTGTTACCCAAATTGCACATCTTGTACTATTAAATATTCTCATAAATATGGGAGTAGAAAGTTTCTCAAACGTTTCATGTTCTTTACGTTTTGGGCATTGGATAAAATTGGTCTTGCGATAAATAAATAAAGCTCTTAGCCAAAATTGACGTTTATAGGTTAAGTTCTAAATGTGTTTCAGTGTCCACATTTTACGAGCATTTTCGTTGTTCTGGGGACATGGACCGCGCACATTACTTATTTCAGTTGAGTACTCTTTTGTATGTATAGCTTTGTATGTATTGTAAGTTTCATTAGTTTTTCATATGTGTATTGTATTCTAACTGAAAAAATTTGATACGCCTCTAAAAAACTCTTTCCTCAATTTTTATAGTTGTTAGTAGACACCGAAAAAATATCAAACTTTTCAATTTTCAAAAATTTAGTGGTAACAATTAAAATCGGACCTAGAACATCTTTTTGTCATTTAATTTAAAACTTTTTTAGCATTTTTTTAAAAAAAATGTAGAAATGTCCCAAAACTCTTCATGTAAAGAGCCCAAAAAACGAATGAAAAAAATCGCTGAGCTCTGAGTGATGCTAGATTGACCGGGAAGTATTCTGTTTGAAATGCATAGTTTAGGAGCTAGTGTTGTTCACAGACGACGGACAGACGGGCGGATTTGAACGTACGTTTTGAAAAAAATGCTTTACCGTTATCAGGGGTCCCAAACGACGTATTTCCATTGAAACATTGAAATCGAGTCTCCGCAGCATTACATAAAGTTCCCTATTCTACGTATATTACTACGTATTGTGGCGTCACCAAATTTCATTATATTAATTTAATATGAAGATAGTTTTCTCCACGGAAAGAAAGTAGGTCGCAAGACTGGGCTCTTGTCACAAAGGATCCTTTTCAACGGGCCAGCCGCTCGCCCGGCGCCAGCTGCCCCGACTGCCCGCCAAATAGGGTACTGTTCGCAGCAGACTTATTTACGACAAGCCGCCCGCTCGTCGCTCGCCCGTCGCACGCCCCTCGTCGGATGCCGATCCGCAGGGAATACCTTCCCCCCCTTTCGGGGAGCCCCCGCGCAATTAGCAAACCAATGACCGCCCGCCTCTTGGCCCGGTGACAGACCCTGCCCGCCGGCCATCCGCCACGCGCCCGCGCAAGGAATCTCCCTTCAACACTTCCGGAAATCCCAGAGGTATTGTTTATAGCTCGCCCGTCGCCGGCTGGCGATCACGGGCCGAATAATTATGTTTACGAAAACAAAGCCGCCTGAACACGCACGTTCGGGCAGCAGCAAGAGATGCTTAGAATGAGAGAGAGAGAGAGAGAGAGAGAGAGAGAGAGAGAGAGAGAGAGAGAGAGAGAGAGAGAGAGAGAGAGAGATCGCCCTGGAAAATTCCAGGAACAGTGCGACCCGATTGGGTGACATAAAATAGCGACGCATATAGTTTCGGCCTATGAGACATCTCCCCGTGAGGGAAGGGGCAAAGCTACGGGTCTTGAGACGTTTTCGGGAGGGGGAAACTGAGGTGAGCTCGAGCGAGAGCTGAGTAGAGAGAAACATTACCCGACAGATTACACGAAAGATTACACTAGAGATTGCTTTAAAAGACTTTTTCTCGATCGCGACCTACAGAAACATTGCATTACAGATCTTTGCCATCGATTGCGACTTAGAGAAACATTACAGAACTTTGCTACCAAACGCGACTGAGAGAAACATTATACTACTGATCGGGACTTGTAAGAGAAAAGACGTGGCTCTTAGCTAGGACTCGGTGGAGTGAGGAACATTGTTAAATACGGTTTGTAGGGCTGAACTTTGCCACCGAGCGCGATTTTTCACCTAACTTAAGACCCTCGCAGACTACGCGTCAATCTGCGTTCGCCGCATAGTGCGGTCTCGGGCCCGTGTGTCCTCGAGCTGACTCTGAGCCCGCGCGCCTTTGATGACTCCGAGACGCACCACGCCGCCAGCTGAGGAGAAGAGCTGAATGGGGAGTCGGTGTCCTGCCATCGCCGCACCACGCCGCCAGCCCTCGCCAGAGCGAGGGTGAATCGCTAGACGAGGACAGCCATCCAGTCGATCTGAGGAGGCGCCGACAACCAGCGGTGATAATCCGGTATTTAACCGGATATAAACTCTCTCCCCTGATTACGTCACGGGGTTCCCACGCTGGGTATTCCGGCGAAAGTTTCAGCGTTGCCGCACTCAGGCAGTTTTTTATTACTTAATAATGCGTGAATTATTGTAGACAAATCCCCAATGTTAGTGTTACGATGTTTCTTCATACCTATTAGAACTATGAGTTCATTACGTAAAGTTGGTAGGCAGTCTTTGTCGCTCTCTTTCGACGTGTAACTTCCCTGGCAGCTAATGTTGTCAGCAATAAATTAATTTTTGCCCAATTAATAAAATGATTCAATAGATATTTTTCTAATCTCCCTTCTCTCCCATCCATTCATTATAGGAATGAGCCAGCGACCCGACTGAGATAAGCGTTACAGTATATACCTAGTATACGAGAAAGTAAAGGCTATTTTTCAACTCACATTTCTCAGGATGGGGAAATACTCTTCTCTGGTCTTGGATTATTACTGGTCCCAGGATAGAGAGAAAAACAGAATAATAATATTTATTTTACGTTCTTAGGGATGACGTATTGAATTTTGGGGTCTGTGAAAATAAATCTATGAAATGACAAGTAAACAAATTACAAATTCGGTATTACAAATCCGAGGTGCCTGTTTTTCCTGTAAATGAAAAAATGAAAAAAAAACAACATTGTAACTGACAAATGAACTCTGACTAATTTCCTGTCTGTCTGTCTGTCTGTCTGTCTGTCTGCCTACCTGTCTGTCTGCCTTCCTGTATGTCTGTCTGCCTACCTGTATGTCTGTCTGCCTGTCTGTATGTCTGTCGGCCTGTCTGTATGTCTGTCGGCCTGTCTGTATGTCTGTATGTCTGTCTGTCTGTCTGTCTGTCTGTCTGTCTGTCTGTCTGTCTGTCTGTCTGTCTGTCTGTCTGTCTGTCTGTCTGTCTGTCTGTCTGTCTGTCTGTCTGTCTGTCTGTCTGTCTGTCTGTCTGTCTGTCTGTCTGTCTGTCTGTCTGTCTGTCTGTCTGTCTGTCTGTCTGTCTGTCTGTCTGTCTGTCTGTCTGTCTGTCTGTCTGTCTGTCTGTCTGTCTGTCTGTCTGTCTGTCTGTCTGTCTGTCTGTCTGTCTGCCTGTCTGCCTGTCTGCCTGTCTGCCTGTCTGCCTGTCTGCCTGTCTGCCTGTCTGCCTGTCTGCCTGTCTGCCTGTCTGCCTGTCTGCCTGTCTGCCTGTCTGCCTGTCTGCCTGTCTGCCTGTCTGCCTGTCTGCCTGTCTGCCTGTCTGCCTGTCTGCCTGTCTGCCTGTCTGCCTGTCTGCCTGTCTGCCTGTCTGCCTGTCTGCCTGTCTGCCTGTCTGCCTGTCTGCCTGTCTGCCTGTCTGTCTGTGTCTGTCTGCCAGCCTGCCTGCCTGCCTGCCTGCCTGCCTGTCTGTCTGTCTGTGTGTGTGTGTGTGTCTCTCTCTCTCTCTCTCTCTCTCGTCTCCGCTGTTTGCGCGGGTGGCGCTGCTTGGCCTCGGCTGCTCTCTTTCGTGTTCCGCTGCGAGGGCGGAGCGCGCAACCATTCATTGGGCCTTTGTGCGCCTTCCGAGCAACACAGCGACGCGAAACACAGCCTGCGTACGGCTCGTAAGCTAATTAAGCTAATAACGCGCAGCCATTCACGCGACCTCACGCGGGACGAGTAAACAACGACAACCACTCTTGTGAAATCCGGTTTTCTCGGCCTTGCGAATTACGAACTAAGTTGATTCTCAAACATTAATGCTACACATATGGCGTAAAATATAAGTTGAAATACACGACTTTAATCAATCTTTTTCGAGTTGTGAATTGTCTTTGAATCAGTCTCGAGACACTGAGCCAAAAACAAAGTATATCCTATACTGAAATTACATGTATCTTCGTCTGAATTTCTTGCGAGGGCACATCAGCACAAATTTCATACTTTGCAATATATATTTTATTTCATGATTATGCATAAGCTCTTATCTCGCGTGGCTGGAACAGCGCGCTCTTTGCGCCTCGTACGCAGGGGCAGGATGTGCGGTTCCGAATTTGAACCATGCCACGAGCAAAGCGCTGCTTATCCCGGCGCCCACAAGGGCACCCGCGCAACCGTAACTGCGAGCATTCCGCCCGCGCTTTGACAGTGTCGTGTGCAAAATTATTCCAGGAGATTCCAGTGAGAATTCAAACCTTCAATTAATTTTATTGGTCCCTACTCTTCATCCTAATGGATTGCTCACAGTGACGAAGCCTCAGAAGTCAGATTGAAATATGCGTCCGACAATAATACTGTGTGTTTGTGTTTGGAATAAAGTTTCACGCCTTGGGGCAATGTAAGCCCAATTATTATTATTATTATTATTATTATTATTATTATTATTATTATTATTGTTATTATTTATTTGTCATCTTATTTCAGCACTAATGTTTATATTCTATCTCAAGCTGAGAAGCAAATGCAATAAGTATAAGTGTGACCAATTTCACTAATGTGCTACTCCAAGTTAAAACTTTACTAGTACACCGTGATTTCTTGAACTCGTGACGTGTGCTGTTTGCATTGTTTGCGTGCAATGTGTCGTGCTTCAGCAGATTTTTCTAAAGCACGCGAGTGCAAATATTAATGTCTTCCACAAGAATACTTCGCCCGCCTTGCGCGAGCGTGACCGACAAGCTCTGCCTCGTAGAGTTCACAGATTGCTTGTTGCGTAACACGTGTTTTTACATGTTACAGTGCATTCCAACGTGAATAAATGTTATTTCGTATCCATATGTGTATGTGTAATGCACCATGAATACCGAAAACTACATTCCAACCGTTTACCTGTAGAGTTAACATCGGATTTTAGCTTTATACTGATTAATCAGTCTTATTATACAGTCTACTTAGTTATCGCAAGTCAGAGGCCAGAACACAGTTATTGAGGAATGAAAGAAATAATTTGGTAAAACAGTAAATAATATTACATGTAAAGAAAACACGTAGTAATAATACATGCTTTCTTTGCATTTGTATTACTTGCGTGCATTAATTTGTGGTCATTTTGTAGAAGAAAGAATGCACTACAACACAGAGTGTACCGTTATATCTCTACTCATGTCTCGATAGGAGCTAATTTCAAATATTATTGCGCGGTGTTAACAAAAGAGATGACGCGCTACTAATGACCCACAAAACACATGAATTCTGGCTACCGCGCGTAGTAGAGAAAGTAATTTACTAAATTCAGCAACAAGATTTTCCTACTTTTTCGTTTCCAGGGCCCGGAAATAAGAGTTTTTCTGCCAAAAATTTGCCGTTTTCCGGCGCACGATGATATAACTTTCTCTTTTTACGAAGAAACAGCAAGTAAGTAAAAAAAAACATTTATAACTATAAATTCTTCTTTATTCTTTCTTGTTTTTTTATTTTAGCTTATATTTCCAATAATTGATCATTGCTTGTAAAAATTGCTCTTTGAATCAAAACATACGTTGCCCTAGCTTTCCAACGCTCATCTGGCAAATCTTTCAAATTTGCAGCAGCTCTTTAAGGGAAATTTGAAATGATCCGCTACGTAGAACTTATGAAACAGCTCGTAATCTCATTTGCTCTTCAAAATTAATGTCCTACGTAGTAGATATATTAAAGATGATACAACATTCTCTCTCCTATATTTAAGCTAACCTTGTTTTAATCTACACACAACTTTAAATACATATCACAAGCTTTTACCTCTGGAGCGTTAAGAGACTGTCTGTACGCTTGACTGAATTCGTGTGTTAAATACACAAACCTGTTTGCCCACTTGGAGATCGCGAGAGATAGCATCAGCGCGTGGCCGCGCTGGTCGTCATGCCTCGCGTGAGAGTGGTGACGGTGAGTTGTGGGTTCCCTTATGTAGCTACGAGCCAGCGAGCTACGCAGATATGGACCGAATGCAATAGCCCAGCGGCACAACACCGTTACATCTGCATAATCGTTGGCCAGTAAGACCTAGGTTCCGAGTTACAAATCATTGATTTCTCCGGACTGCGCGCGCACCTATTCCCCCAATTGCATCTCCACTCTGAAACCTTAGAATAAGTCCCCATTATCGAAACTAATGGCCAAGTATCCTCATGATATAGAAATACTCCCGCATACCTCCGAGTACGGATATCAATGCAAAACTCGACCTGAGCAGTAAAACAAACTGAGAAAGTGAGAACTGAAGAGTGTATATGACAGGGAGATCGAGTGAGAGAATGGGATTGAGTGAGAGATAGAGAGTGAGGGACAGAGGGGGAAGAAGTGAAAGAGAGAAAGGAGGGGAAGGAAAGAAAGGGAGAGAATGAAAGAGGGAAAGGGAGTGAGTGGGAGACAGTGAGAGAGGTAGTAAGTGAGAAGGTGGGTGAGTGAGGGAGGGAAGGAGTGAAAGAGAAGGGGAGGGAGGTAGTGAAAGAGAGAATGGGAAACAGTGAAAGGGAGAAAGGGAGAGAAAGGAAGAGAGGAAGACTCAAAAAAGGAGGGAGAGCGAGAGAGAAAGGTGACCGCGAGGGAGAGGCAGTGAAAGAGAGCAAAAGTGCGGATGGGTGAGCACAGGAAGCGGAACAGCTTCCGGCGGCGGGGCAGGGCTCTCATTACTTAGCGGAGCCATGCGTCATGATTAAACATAATCCCGCTCTGCGCTGGCGACGAGGGGCGACGAGGGGAGGGGCGAGGCGGAAGTCTCCCGTGGCGTCCACTGCACACCGCGGCCCACGAGACTCGCGCGCTCCAGCCACTTGTCGCGCCACCTCTGGCACGCCCTCGCTCCGGCTGCGGCGTCAGATGTCTTCCCGCTCACGAATATACATGATGGGATTTGAAATACATATTTAATATGATGTATTTAACTCTCGTGTATTAACGTCGGTCTGGCGGTTACAGACCGTTATGGAATGTGGCTATTTTAAATGCGGCTTGTCTATGATGTTTGACTATTGACACGTGGGGGTTTGCGTTGTCATATCGCGCGTGTTAGAAACCTCAAGTGAGGATGTCAAGTTGTTTGGAGTAGAGATTTCTATACTACTAAAGGGGAAAATAATAACAGCCGATAAACGAGGCAACATTAGTTCACTGGTACCACGTATGAATGTAAACTGTTGTATGCTTTATATAGTTATGTCTGTTTGTACTTGTAGCCCTCAAGATTTTGGAGTGTTGTTTGAATGGTCTTGAAGTCTCTTCGGTTCCTGGAATTTGCTTTTGGCTCTCTGTGGGTGGCCGCGTCGCATGTGTCGGAAGAGGGGATGAGATATTTCAGCGGCACTCCAAAATACAGAAGTGTAAGCAACGGATTGCTTTTCCAAATTTGCAAAGCGCAGAAACCTGAATGCTTTCTATGCGTCATTTTCTATAATCTCTCAATTTTAATATTTTGTATCGACCTCGACACCTTCTGAGATATCGCACTTCTATTATGATTTGTCCCATTTTCGTTTCTCTCACTTTTTCCAAAAATGCAACGAATTCCGTCTTCGAACTGGTATCATTAATGAAAATTTCTTTAGTTTTAAACTCTGCACAACCATATTCAAGGTATTTTAAGTTTTGACGATAACTTTCGTGAATTCAAAAACGTTTCATCAGTTTAATGGCCATATTTTTCCACCCACCCCCTCCCGATCCTTTCTCTCTTTATCTTTCTTGACCCTCGTGACTTCTCCAGTCTCAGAAAAGTGTTCCTTGCTCCCGACGAACCATTCAAATAGTCATTGTTTTAGATTCTGAATCTGATCAATGAAAACTATCTTGACTTTCTCTTCATTTTACTGAAACCTTGTTGACTAATCGAAATGAAGCTAATGCACGAGCAAACATTTATTTCACATAAACATTTTCTAGAAGAAATGGAATCAATTGAGAAAATGTGGTTTGTTCTTTTTTAATGTGCCATTTTTCGATCTCTTACAGAAACCTTTAAGAATTTGATAAAGTACTTGACAGATCATTTCAAGCTAATGCTGCCCCCAGACATTAAATCATCAACTAACCTGAAGACTGCAAATACGGACGAAGGATTCGAAAAAAAATACACATTTGTAAATTTTGCAAGTTTGTAAGTTTCAATCCACATCATTCTTCAACATAGGACTATTTAATTTTCAATGTTGTTATAATATGCAATAAAATCTAAGCTGAAATTGATCGAAACAAAATAATTCCGGTTTAGAGAAGTTTCCGTTTTACGCAGGGTTGTCAAAACTCTTGTGATATTGATGTTTCCATTCAGAGTCTAGTGAATTACATGACTTTATTGTAATTACTAAAATACATTAGCATTATAACGTATGTACGGAAGAAATCACTTATGAAAGTAAACAGAAACCTCCACAATTTGTGCACTAAAATAATATTATTTTTTCACCAGTAATCCAAGTTGTTTTGCCTGTTGAATTTTCCACATACCTAAATTTCACTTCTTTACTTTTTACTTTCTCGCTCTTACTTCGTAAGAAGAGAAAGTATTGTAATTATGCCCTGGGAAACAAGGAATTTTTGACCACTAAGAAAACTCTACTTGCAGGACCCTGGGAACGAAAAAAAATAAACCTTGTTCCTGTGTGAATCATTTCCTCTTAGACGTTGTGTAATAATAATCCATGTTTTGTAGATCCTCGATAGCGAAAAATCGAATGACGACAAAATGTGCTTGTGTTTTTCCTCACTTGAATAATTTTTGAAAATCTTTCACCGACAACTTCTTGTTTCTTTTGCTTCTATAAGTTTAACCTTCTCATCTAAATTTAGAGCTCTATGTTTTATCTAGCAATTTTTCATATGGTTCTGAAACTCATAAAAATACACACCACATCACTGCTTAGTTGCCGCAGTCTGACTGCTCGCTCTTTCGATATGCCACAGCCCATAGTACTACCTTTCTGATACCCACGGATGGCTTTGCTTAATGCGTCTTTGGCTGAGGAGTTACGATTCTCAGCGCTGGGCAGAGAGATGGGTGAATAAAAGCCTTATCCATCCACCTTCCCACTCGTAGAGAGCCGGAAGGCAGGGGAAAGCAGGAAAGCTGGACTATGCTCTGAGGGACCAGCTACCCCAAGGTTGGATTCTACGCTGACTGTTAAATCCCCTCTCCTTCACTATGCGGCCCCCGCGACTAAATATCATGTCACAGGGACACAGAATTTTAAATAGAGATTCCATTAAGAATATCTCGCATTGCTTGCATTAAATTCACCGAAATTAACGGAAATTATAAAGTTTTTTCTGCGGGGCATGAAAAACAGTTTTGATCTGTGTTATACAAGTTCCTTCATATTCTGTGTAAAACGCCATTTAATTTCACGGCCTAGAAAAATTAGGTTTCTGGCTTGTACATGTTGCGATTTAGACACATTTTGTTGTAATTTCAAACTAAGATCTTGAAATTTCCCATTTATTTCACCTGTAAAATACTGATCCAATGAAATACAACTTGAATCAATTGTAATATCAAATATTAAGTTTTACGTTTAATATTTATGTTGATATAAAACTTTAAAAAACCCAATTGTTCATATTCATTTAATGAAAAATGTATTAGCGATAACATCCAGAGCAGCGATTTCCCTCAATACACCTTATTCCCCTTAAAAGGTAATAAATCTGGAAAATGGCCAATAAATCCATGTTCCTTAGTTTTCTGTATTAGCTTAAAAAGCGAGGTGATTGCAATTTCATACGTCTCGTGATGCGGTTGATTAACGTCTCGTTCTTGACACCGCAAATTGTTTGGGTACATGGGGTGTGTAAGTTCGTCTATCTTGGTGTGGAATGTGAGACATGCTGCAGCGTCCTCGCGAAACAGGCCATTGATTTTGAACAGCACAGATATTGCGATCCTCTCGCACTGCATTCCTTCCGCTCTGCACTCGCCCCGGAAAGCCCCATCTCTACCCCTCCAAACGATTTACTATCTTCGCAAATCAATATTCTGCACACAACACTCTTTGGGATATCGCAGTCGCTCCTTTCCTGAATTAAGATTCATCTTTCTTCGCGTTTTGCGCGTTTCCTGTAATTCAAATTTTTCTACATTGTTCCTTGTAAATTGAGCCATCTTTCATATTCCGAAATATAACGATCGGAATAACAAAGATATACTCTATCCAACACACACACACTCACACTCACACACACACACACACACACACACACACACACACACACACACACATATATATATATATATATATATATATATATATATATATATATATATATATATATATTGTGGCGTTATGGGATTGTGCGACCCCATAACACCACCGTTTCGTCTGTATGAACACCCACAGGTAGCGAGGAGAGCAGGCGTAAATCAGAGTACCTAAACGCGCAGCTTGGTATCCGTTGCCCGTACTAATCAAAGACGAACTAGCAAGCAACGTTTTTCCTTGTTGAGAGAGGAGAAGCAAGCCCCACCACTGAGAATTTCCCCAGGTATCGCACCATAAATAGGCAAACTCCCAAGCGGAAGCTCTCTTTTGATTGTCGCCGTTCGTCGGGTAAGCAGCATTTGATCACCGCTCGTCAACGTCAGCATAGATATTGTTTGCCGCCTCAACGACTGCTAGGTAGGAGTTTTCGGCGTCGGACAGACGTGCTAGTTAGTCGTCCGCGAAATAGTGAACATTTAGTAGAGTGTTTCTTTTATTAACAACGCGGGAAGTAAAAAGTTACCCGTTGTGAGAAAAGCATTGAGAGTTCTTGTTTAACGAAGTAGAAGTAGTAACGAGCGAGGAACTTGCACTAGTATTCAGGGAAGTGCAAGGGACATTTTTCACAACGTGGGCGTAGTCAGAGGCGCCGGTAGCAGCCGAGGGAGAAGAAGAGGCCGACTAGGAAGGACGGAAGAAGACGCGAGGAGACAGAAGAAGAAGAGGTCGACTAGGAAGAACGGAAGAGGACGCAAGAAGACAGCGTAGACGGCAGAGGCGAATCCCGTCTCGTACAACGCAGAAGCTGGGAGCGAGCAACGTCGATGCAGAAGCCAGCGCTCGACCACCGAGGCCAGGAAGCGGGCAGTTTTCGAGGTAACGCTAGAACTGCGGAAAGTAGGTCAAGTTCACGTCGGCAGGGAAAAGACTAGTACAGGAAAGTGTTAGGAAACTGAGGACACGGGTGGCAACAATTTGCAGCATTGTAGTGGGAGATTTTTTGATGCGCTATTGCCTGCCTTAAAACATTCTATTTGGAACATTTATTATTCTGCTATTAGCAGTCAGAGTTAAATTATAAATGAGAGTAGTGCGCTTGCCCACATTTTGTTCTTTGCATGTAATATTTTCTTTTGAAGCAAGAGATTGTAAATAGAAATTTGGTTTCATGTGCAAATGTAATTAGGATAGCATAAATTTAGATATAATTAATTTTCCAAGGGAATTCCCAGAGTAGATAAGGGTAATTATTTCAAAGAATTAGTTTTGGAGTAAATTATGTGTTCATTCAGTTAATGTGCTGTAAAGGATTCTATTTGTGTTTTTGATTTTTCTTTGCAAAAGTGTGATTCTATTCTTGTTTTTTTTTGTCATTAACTTATGCCACAAAGTTTATGGGCAAATTATACGCTCGTTTATGTGCAATTTGTGTGATTTTATTGTGTCAAGGGTTCAAACCTTTCTCGCACCCTGAAGAACCTGCTCCCTAGATTCTAAGCTCGCTTCACGAGCAAATATCTTGTCAACCCGCTTACGGTTCATGCTGCTGTTGTGAAGGTACAAGTCAGTGTGCAAGGTGGGTGTGTTAGAATATATATATATATATATATATATATATATATATATATATATATATATATATATATACATATATATATACTCTGTCTCTCTCTGTCTCTCTCCATCTCTCTCCGTCTCTCTCCGTCTCTCTCCGTCTCTCTCCGTCTCTCTCCGTCTCTCTCCGTCTCTCTCCGTCTCTCTCCGTCTCTCTCCGTCTCTCTCCGTCTCTCTCCGTCTCTCTCCGTCTCTCTCCGTCTCTCTCCGTCTCTCTCCGTCTCTCTCCGTCTCTCTCCGTCTCTCTCCGTCTCTCTCCGTCTCTCTCCGTCTCTCTCCGTCTCTCTCCGTCTCTCTCCGTCTCTCTCCGTCTCTCTCCGTCTCTCTCCGTCACTCTCCGTCACTCTCCGTCACTCTCCGTCTCTCTCCGTCTCTCTCCGTCTCTCTCCGTCTCTCTCCGTCTCTCTCCGTCTCTCTCCGTCTCTCTCCGTCTCTCTCCGACTCTCTCTGTCTCTGTCTCTCTCTATCTCTCTTTGTCTCTATCTACTTCACTCATTTTGTGATAACATCTAAAAAGGTAAATCCTAGTATTTACATTCGTTTGCGATGTTTAATTTATATGAAAGGCTAGAGTTAGTAGAGAGGAAATATCTCACTGGCCTCTTTCAGCTCAGGGGCAAAGGAGGTCCGAGAGATGTATTTGAGGAAACCCTAGATCATTACAGTTCAGTACGCATGTACAGTGAGTCGCAAAATATATACATCTTGTGTTAGCAGAAATAAAATTATATTGCTGTTTACCACATAGATTATTATTTATTTTGAAGATAACGTTGTTTTGAAATGCACTTTATGTCACATTTTATCATTTTAAACTAAATAAATTTATGAACATATTTTTAAGACGATGCATTTGCAGCGAAAAACTTTACCCTTATTAAATATCAATGTACATAAAATTAAATGAATGGAAAAGGGTCCTACAATAAGGAAGTAGTAGTCGAGTTATGAAGAGGTTTTGACAAAGAAAATGCCCCGTGATAGTATTGTTGTTTTCATTTCCTTATTTATTTTCAAATCTAATATCTAAGTTACATATTACGACATAAGAGATCTTATGTATGCTCTCTAATGATAAAAAACGACAACATACTCTAATTTGCTAAACCTCAAAATGATGTATTGCATTAGGATGATATAGGGAATAAAATTTAACCTTTTCTTTCTATTTAAATTCTTCTAAAAGGAATTATATCAGTTACTCAATCCATCTCCTCCGTCATATCGCACGCACCGCAACCACTATCACTTCCATTTCCACTCCACGAATTCCTTTCTTTCCTGTTGCTACCTGCTTGCGGTTTGCGTGTTCCACTTCCCGCTGGAACGTTCACCCTTTCATTTCCAGTGCATACCGCTCTAACCACGGCTTCCTTCCCGCCGCTACTTCTTGTTATTTTCTTCGCCTCTTCCGCTGCAAAGGCTCCCACCTCCACGACCCGATTTTATCTCGGCAAAGAAGTGCTTTCTTTCCTAACGGACCAGTGAAGACAGTGTCATATCACATAAACCATCGCAAACAGTCTCATAAATATTATGAAAAGGACAAGAACTGCTTTTAGGTATTTTTGGAACATATTTAAGAGTATTTTCAACGTAGATATATTATATTTTGACGAACTCGAAAAAGGGTTCTTAATTGATGCTATTTTAAACGTGATGAAATACAAATGTCACTTAATTCACTACGTTCATCTGATAAACAACGTCATTATTATTGTTGAGATTAAAGTAACACTTGAATTATTAGTACAGAGAAAAAAAGCGAATGCAAGTGAATAAAAATATATTAGAAATATTAATGTACTCTTATTGAAGCCATAATATATAATTGCAATTATCTGCTCTATAACTACTTTCTAAACGTAGGCAATGAAGATAGTAGCCAATGGGACATAATCGTGTACTCATAGTCTAAAATGATGAAACATAACAGAAAGAGCTTTAAAAATATAGTCTCGTACACGACTGAGTATTATTTATGCGCTGCTCTGATCAAGTGACAAATTTATTTCTGAAGGTAAAAATACAGGACGGTACAGTGCGCAATGTGCTCAATTTTATAACGCATATTACAATAAAAACGTCATATCACGTCACAGTTTTCAAATATACCGTATATTTATACCGTATCATACCGTATTTTTCTATTAATGTAAATATGTTTAGATTGCACCTATAAGACATGAAAAGTCAATTTGCATAAAATATTTTTAAAAATAAAATATTTGTTCAGTTGATCTATGCTACTCATAAGATATCAACAAAATTCGACTTTCGTGGGCGTTTTTTACCTTCTGTATTCGAAGATTGCCGCCTTTACTCTCGCGTCTAGTAGTCGCGCTCAATTACGAGTAGGTCTTAGTGGTCTTTGTAGGTCTTACGGGTGTTTAGAAAGCAAGTTACGAGCACCTTTATATTTCCTACTGCGCGTCACCGAATGGAATTATTTTAGACCCTTGCCTTATCATAAGTATTCCACTGTTCGTGTGGCAGACTGAGTGAGTCGGTGTCATGCGGAACTAAACCTGCAGTGCGTGTGTGTTTGGCTTGCGTGTGCCTCAAATACATTAATGCATTACTGTTCTGTGGGTTTTATATAGTGAAATTCGCCAAATGTCTGTAGAATTGAATCGGTTCGATAAAATGCAAATCGTCATTTCTCATCGAATGTGTGCAGAACTTCTGTTAACGATATCGTCTATTACATTTATGGAAGATTTACACCCAATTTTCAAAATAAAATATTTATGAAATCCCAAAATTTGCCTATTTTTCTGTGTTTCTGACTAGGGCAAACCATGTTCTGCTCACCAGTGCTGTGTCACCTGTTCAACGAACCTTACGTTGTGGCTGTATGGAAAACTCAAATCATTGCCGTTCGCTGTATGAATGTTGTGGAGAATACCAACAAACCATTTTAATGACAGAAACTCTCTCATGATTTAGATATCTGCATGCCCAGATCATTTATCCATTTAATTCTTCAGCCATGCAACCTGTGCCACATAACGACGAATTACCTGTGCCTACACTCCAGAAAACATGATTAATTAATCATGAAGTAAACTGAGATGAAACAACTCGTGTTTCCCCCAGAAACAGAAACCTCTACTTCAAATAATTCAGACTACATACCCAGAAAGTCTGAAACTGTCCGCACTTAGTAGAGAAGGAAGACCAAAATGATTTCGCGTGGGACTTGAATTTGTCGAAAAACAATAATTTAAACTACTAGGCTACAGATTACAGCCATTAAAACTACTAGCTGCCAAGACAAAAAATTCAGAGTTAAAAATACACACACGATACCTTCGCTCAATATTCTGCTCTTGAAGGTACATTTTGTTTTCGTGCAGACGTTAGGGGGTTAATTGCGTTTCCTTTAATATACATGAATAGAAATTGTTAACATATTTTTCAAAGTATAGTTTCAAAGCAGTGATATTGAAACCTTTTCTATTACTTTTAATTATTGTTAGGAGGGTTCATAACTGTGATCTGTTCTCAATAATCAGTAAAAAATAATTTTGGAATATATATTTTTCTTTAAGGATCGTCGATTTTTCTTTGTCCTGTTAGAAAGGGATGTGTTTATCCAGAAAATTTCCAAACTTAAAAACATTTATTGTAACAAAAAAACTAACAAAAATTGCCTTTTGTACAATAACAAAAATCACTTCACACCTGTATATTCATTCTTTTAGGAAAAAACAACGAAATTTAACAAATTCATTTACAATTATACTGTATTTGTAACACTTTGACCATGATAGAGTGCTAATCAAGAACAGTTTGCCAAGTTCTTGCCAAGGTTACAAACATTAATTCGAATAACATCAATAGAAGATAAAATGTTAAATTATGTGAGATGGTAAATTTATAAGTATTTCATGTAAAATTAGACATTGAAATTATTAATTATTAAAAATATTTTTTTTAAATTTTCAAAATTGCAAAAGTGAAGTTTTATTAACGTGTCTACGTGTCTATGACTACGTGTCTATGACTACGTTTCTATGACTACGTTTCTATGACTACGTTTCTAACGTGTCTATGACTACATTATTAAAGATTTTTTTGCTTAATGAAATACGTTCTTTAAAGAAGAATCTTGAAATGAGATCATGTTCAATTGTGCGAAAATATGAGTCGTTTTCGCGTAATTTTGGGCAAAATATACGCAATTATTAATTTTTTAAACAATTTTCCCTCTTAAATGACATCAAAAATTTCTTCTTATATTTTCTCTGAAATGTATCAATGTGTAAAAAAATATGGTGCTGGTTCCACTCTTTTGGTAAACTCCTTATTGTCGAAAATTGAAAAAAGTTAACATTTCAAAACTACGAAATTGTAAGTAGAGATTTTTGCCTTAGATAAAGTCTGTTGTAAATCATTTCTCAACTTTTTAAAAAAGGTCATACACAATTTTTTTGAAAAATGTGTGTAGACGTCGTGTAATTTGTGTCTGAAATGTATGCAATTAGAAAATTCAAAAAACTTATCCAATTTTTTTCAATTACATTTTCTAAAATATATAACAATTTAAATTAAATACATAACATAGAAATAATGTGAGAACGTTTGTGGTGTTGTAGGACCAATAATTTTTCGTTACTTTCCGCGCGTAGAACAAATGACGACAAAGAAAAGATTCATGTTCCATTTTCAGCGAACACTAAGAATTTTCGAAAATTGTAAACAAAAAATTACTGAGTTTTGAAAATCTCACAAAGGATGAGTTTAGCCATGCGGCTGGTGATGAAGGGGAGACGTGCCTGGTGTGCTAACTATAAAGTCTGGAGTTCGACCTTTGTCGCCGAGGAGAAAATTCTGCTTTAGCGAATTCGTGTTCAAAATCCTTTACAAAGAATCCGTTTTTTGTTGTTCTTATTAATTCTGACTTGTTATTCTATTAGTTCAACTAGATTAGAAACCAAAAGAACACTTCTTTTATTTAGCGGTGCTCATATAAAGCAAATGAAATAATATTTTTGTCAAATCTTTTATTCAAGTTGCAGTGTTACAATAGTCGTTTTCGCCGTTCTCGTCGTCGCCATCCTCGTCGCAGTTGTCGTCGTCGGCGTCTCCGCCGTCGCTGTCCTCGTCGTGGTCGTCCTCTGCGTTTGCATTCAGTCATCATACTCGGTCGTAAGGTCTTCGTGCGTTCCTTGTCGACTTTAAAGTCAGCCGAATTATCTGAATACATCCATCTAAACATGATTTACCGTCGAATTTACGCAAATTTTGAGACGAAGAGTATTTTAATCTATCGAACATCCGATTACAGATACAAGATATTCTTAATGTATAACGTGAGGCACATATATCACAACTTTGAAAGGAGGTGTCAGTATTTGGTATGCATGTTATAGATTATGTAGAATTTCTTATCACGTTCTCTTGTTTGCACGTCTTCCTACATTAAAAAAATAGTAGACATTGACACAACTATGATTTTTCAAATGGGCGAATATATTTTTTACGCCAGCATTCTAAAACTCTTAAGTATTGTTAAAATTTGAAAATAAATATGGGAAATTAATAATAATAATAATTATTATTATTATTATTATTTTTCCTTTCTGTTTGAGATCTTGTGTAAATCTGTAAGTATTGTAAGTATTGTAAGTGTAAAAGTGTATGAATTCTTTTGTTTGCTATCACCTAATTTGTACAAAATATTCAATGTAAATGTGAGTAAATAAAATATAATAATAAAATAACAATAAATGTGTCATAATAAATGTGTTTTTAGTTAATCCCCGAGTCCTAGATCCAATATCGTAATGTGTGTTACAGTCTCTTTCTCCCTCTCTATATTAGAAACATGTTCAGTTGAATAATTTGGTTTTCGCGGGTCGCCTGAACTGTTGCCAAAAAATAATGTATTTGTCGTCGTCGCCATCATTGTTTCTTCTCAGTCTTTATATTCACTGAAGTCTTACCGGTCGTCGACATAAGAATCTTCCTTGACCACGAAGCCAACTTCTGCAAATATACTTAAGCACATCACCTGCGATTTTTTTATATTTTAAAATATTAAACATTTCATTCTTTAGAAGTCACTATAATCTTAATACTAGTTAATGTTGTTTATAAAAAATAATGGCAAGTTCATTGATCTGTCGTGTATTATGGGGTACCGAAAATAAATGTTTCATGGTGTATGTTATTTATAGAAATAGTAGGAATTGTATAAGGATAAAAGCATTTGTTCTATTCGACAATATACGTAGTTAGTGTACAAAAGCAATTTATTTAGTGGTCTATAATAAGAAACAATCTAGAGCCCTTTAACCGCATGAAATGACTCACTTGTGTAGCATATTGTTAACCAGGTGAACATTCTTACGTAACTAGTCGTATCGCGGAGTCAGTTGGATCCGGAGAAAACGGGAGGTAAGGGGACCAAGTACTTTTTCTATATGCAACAGAAACTACTGAATAATTGTTCACAATTTATTGAAAATAATTATAACATATTCACATCACATTCCAAAGGTCCAAATGTGTATTAACCCCTTGTCAGCATTTCAATAATAGGCATTCTGCATCTCTGACAGAGGGGAAAATGTTTCACAACGGGGTGCAGAAAGTGCGATAAGACAGTGGTCTGTATGGAATGATTGTCAGTTGTGATCGAGTTGCGCTCAGATGCAATATGAGCAATAAGAGGTTGCGATTACTTCTACTTTGCAAACATCCATTCATCCACGGTTCTGAGAACGTGATATGAGAAAAATAATGTTAAGCAATTCACTACAAAGATCCAGTTGTTACAGAAATGCGGTATTACAATGGTTTAACAGAAAGACGACTCCAGGAACACATTGGCTAACTAGTACCTCATATATTGCGCCTCGACATGTCAATATATTCAAATGTAACGTAATACGTAAGAAATATGTAGTAATGGGTAAACTATGTAAAATGTATTTTACATGTTTAACTAACAAAATATGTAAAATAATTATGAAACACAAATCCATAGACTTTCAGTTCCGTCTAAGCATTCATACATTAAGTCATTTCTAAGCATTCATTATTTCCACGCAAATAAGTATACGGAAACCACTGCAGGTTACCTCACTGAATTAAGCATGGAAAATGATAAGAGCAGAAGGGAAGGGATGGACGATAAGCTATTTTATTTTCCTGGATGTAGTGGTTAATAGAGTATATAAGATAGCTCTGGATAATGGAGAAGAATTCATTCCTCTTCGAGCACTAAGACAAGTGGTTTGAAGAACATGAGACAGAGAGAAGATATTGAATAGAAGATTGGTGAAGGTGTACGGTCACAGGTATGGGTCTATTGTGAAATGTAGTTGACGTTGAAAAAGAGGAGTTCCCCACGCTGTCGGTTTCAACTATATGTATGCTGTAGATTATAGAAAATAATTGAATGCGTAGGAGCACGTATGTGCGTCAATGCATTCACATGTACAACCAGCTGACGTCATGCGACCAATCTGCGAGGAAGAGGTCTGTCGCCATTAAATATTTGCTATTCACATGTTGCGTAATGGAAAAATAACTCTTTTGATATTTGTGGTACCATGGAAAGTACTTTTGTACTGTATATATATATATATATATATATATATATATATATATATATATATATATATATATATATTGTGACGTACCTGGTGATGCCGGGTATTTCACTGCAATGTAACACTAAAGGAGGGTATCTTTTCCGCGAATGGGTCCCTGGATAAGTTGGTATACTATTGGGAAAGTTAATCAGAAATAGAAATACAATCATGAACAAGGTTTATTTGCAAATCAAATTTGTTAATTACATGATCTGACAACCTTTATACACTCTGCCTTGGTACCAAGATTAGGTGTAATATGCATTTATCATACCTTCGGGGCCCCGACCAAATACCTTCGATGATCGTAGAACAGCTCGTATCGACAGGGTTGCCGACCTCTACAGCAGCTGTGGGCTGTCGGCGGCTGATGGCGTGGCGGTCGTCCTGGGCTGGTGACCTTGTGACTCCTCCCCGACTCGGATCTTGATACCACAGCGTTGCACCTCTCTCGAATCACCTTTCGTCGATGGATTCAATTACTCAACCCGCGCCTATCACGCGTGCTGGTCCCAGTTCCGTACCACACAGTTTCGGTAAAGTTTCCACTACACTAATTACTACAGGCGCGATCGATTGTTCTATCAACACGAATCTTTATTTCTAATGGTAATCTCATTGTCTACTTCACTTATTTACCGCTTCACAATTACTATTGCTTTACGAACACATCGCACGTTCCCTTTTTGTTCATGCGCTAACGGCGAGCTTTTCGCCACACGTCCGAACTCTTCGCCGCTCCGCTAACGTCTGTCTTCTTCGCGATTCTCCTAACGACTGCCTACACGTGCTCGCTGCCCGGTTTGTAACCGACATTCTCATGCTGGCCTCCCGGCGGTGGCACCGGTGGCGGTAGCGACCGTTGCTAGCTCCCGTCGTTGTTCGCAGCGCTTGGCGTACGTACCGCGCAGTCCAAAATATATATTGATTACTTACACTAATTTACTAATTAGTGTAAGGGAACACATTCTGTGTTTCAATATATATATATATATATATATATATATATATATATATACATATATATATATACATATATATGTATATATAGCATTTATTTGCAGTATTAGTGAAGATGTTTTTATTGAAATACTTAATTTACATTTATGTTATACGGAATATTTTATTCTTATTGATCAATTTATGCGTTTTGGGAAAACCATTTACTCACATTTTTGCTGCTGACTAAAATGTACGATTTTCCTTCAGTTATATTACAAACTATTCGGGAGTCCGACGTTGACTTCTCTCTAATTACAGTTCTCCGGGTACCAGAATATCATTTGTAGGCGACTTAATTGTTATCTGTCTGAATACCGTATATAATATGTATTTAGATCTTTAACTTTCTTCAGAAAATAAAATGCAATTCCGAAGAATTTCGCGAAATACAACGTGAACAGTAGTTTATTATACGTAGTTTTGCAAGAAAGTATGTGTAGAATTTTCAGCGCCCCTACAAAGAAAATTGTAACTACTGCTTGAATCTAAGATTCTGCTATACACTATAGTCGGCACTGTCAACAGGTGAACTAAGCGATTGCCTAGAGTGATAACTTCCAAAGGGTTATGACCCTTCTTCAATGAAAACTGTTTTGTGACAATATTTCTTTTTTTCCTTCTTCCTTTTAGAAAGGGTTGTGCCTATCATTGGTTTCAGGACTCATCTCGCATTAGTACAAAGTGAAGGTTTTTTGAAGCTCACACGTAAAACATTTGAAAATTCTACAATGCTAGAAAAGGTTTTGTAAACCGAGTAATTACTTCTATTGAGCATCCATTACTCTTTTATCTGGATACATTAGGAAAGCAATTCGTGAATCAAAGTAAGTGCAAAGCCAAATTTTAATGCAGAGTCTGTAAAATGATATTTTAGGTTATAATTGTGTAGTCTTACTAAATATGTAATAAAATATTTTATCTCATATTATGTTTCATATTTGACTTTAAAAAATTTTAAAATCAATAGCAGGCTATACATCAGTTTACTTGAAAACCCAAATATTCCGCCGACACTGATTATGATTCCAGAACAAAGAATATTGTTTCACACTGTAAATTAGTGAAGAAGAATCTTTTATATAACTGAATAAACGTAATATTGAAGTGCACAAACTGTAATTTTTCACTCTGAATTCCAGGGTAAGAGCAGAATACTCGACGCATCCACACTTCTATCAATTTATCTCTCCGCATCCAACAACTGGGCCTGGGCAAATGAATACCGCGCACATCAACAAAGGGACCAGTCAACGATGATTGCTGCAACATGAAAGTCAAGAACTTCGGAGTTTCTACCTTCGTTCACAATATCATCGCAAATACACGTGAGTACAGAAATACCATGAATAATAACAACTGTGTTGTTTTTCTTTAAACTATAACAAGGTATCTTTAATTACTTTCCCGTACGAAATGTATGTAGTGCAGGGAAAGTTGCTGTGTAGTGCTGAGAAAACCGATTTCGAGATTTCAATGGAAATACACGTTTTGGGGCCCCCTGATACCGATAAAGGGTTTTTTTAAAGTGCGTCCGTTTGTTCGTCAATCTGTTCGTCTGGCGAATGTGAACAACACTAGCGCCTAAACTGAATAAACCCCTGCCGATCTGGTCTGAGTCGAAGCCCTGCGATTTTGAAGAAAGCTATTTTTAATTGTTGGGGGTACTTTGCATTAAGTGAATTATACGTATAAAGATTACATAGGTTCAAATTTCACTGAAAAATCTAATCTTTTGCAAATTGCAAATAATTGACATTTTTTCGACGTCTTTATCTATGCTATATCTTCAAAATTGAAGAGTAAAATGTTTTCTTCATAATTAGATCTTTTAGTAAGCTCATGCACAATTTTTATAACTTTTATTAGTATTCACCCAATATTTCATGCAATGTGTGAAATACTAAAAAATAATGAAAACGAGATCTCCTCAAAAACGGATCCGAATTGTTTCTTGCAACTTTTGGTAGGAATCGTGCACAATTTTCCCTGTGAGATGACACAAACGCCGTAACGCTCAATACTTTTATTTTTTCAAAAATTACAAAAATGTATTTTTACTAGCTTCTAACGTCGTTAATATTTGTACTATCGGCGATCCGTTCAAACTTTACATTTAAGAGTACGCGTGATTTAAATAAGGTCTGATATTGTTTTCATGAAAACTCAACAGTTTTCTGTAAAAACGAGCTCAAAATTCCGCATTTTCAGAAAAGCTAAACGACTTCAAATGTTTTCTTCAAACCTTTCATACGGATAGTGTTAATTGCACTATTTAGGATGAGATAAAATGTGTTTTGCTATATTATTTTGTTTTTCCAACAATTTGAAAAATGTATATTTTTAAATCTCTCACGCCATTAATTTGCACTTTTCCAACAATTGGTATACATAATAGCATCTGTGAGTAAAAGTCCTTCAAATGACTAGAAGAAAAGTTTTTCAAAAATTCACAAAAACAAAACTGAAAAAGAGCTTCAAATTTCGCATTTACACTAGAGCTTAAACGATTTTTTCTTAAAATCGGTTCTAGATTTGTTCATGAAAATTTACATATAGAACGAGGTTTTGCTCTTCGTTAATATTAGAAAAGTAATATTTTGGATCTATTATTAACAAAACGAAAAACTGAAAAAACTTCAAAAATGTATTTTGAGCGGCGATAGATGGCAGCTGCCAAGATTAGGGGCAAGACCGTAAAGCTAGCCCCCACCAAGGAAATTATAAAACTTTTCTAAGAAAAGGTCTGTGCCATGCTGTAGCACCACTAGTTACTTTCTCGAATACGTACGTATATGCCGAGTAAGATACACAGTACTAGTTGAACGTGGCGTGGCCGACGCTGTAAACTTATAAAAGTATTTTCATGTGATGAAAATTTATATCGTGCATAGCTTTGTTCAAATAAGTTCTTACAGTCTTTAGCATTGGAGATACCAATAAATCGTAGCTTATAATGTTTTACTCCCGATCATAAATTCCCAATACTCAATGGCCTTGTATGTTACCTCCACAGATAATATGATCTGATAATATTGCAATTTTAAAATAACAATTCTGTAAAAGTTACTTGCGGGTATGAATGATACTTGATAGTTAGAATTTAGTACAGCTACGTGTTTCAACGTTGTTTTTTGGTAATATGCACAAAAATACTCATAAAAAATCATCTTCAAGCTGATCTTCAGTATTCGTTACTAACAATATCTTCTCAATTAGTTCCGAAAATTCTGCCGGAAATGTTTCTACGGCTACATTTTATTCTTCCCCAGGTTGGTAATTTGGTTGGTTCTATATTTTTGTTCCCTATTTTTTGAAGAGATTAAAACTTCACTACGCCAGTCAATTGTGTTCAACTCTACTTCTGCAGTTTCTTTATTTACCGTTCTGAAGGCGAATCTATATAAGCATGAAGACAACTGTTTTGTATTTTTATGGGAATAGGGTGTTAGTTACGTTTAAATAATAATAAGTTAATTACATCGCTGGTGAGGTAGATACCTTCTAATAATTAAATATGGTATTGCAGTTATGCAATTGGCAACATTACAGCCACGAACCTCACAATCCCTTATGTAGGACCCCTTTCTCCTAAAATAGCCACCACTCTCAAATTCGGTCTCAAAACTACTTTCAACAACACTCATACACTACATAAAACACTATCCAACGCTAAAGACCCAATCCCACCGACCTCCTTATGTGGGTTCTATGCTCTCACTTGCAACAACTGCAGTGCCAAATGCATTGGACAAACTGTCCGAAAATTCACACAGAGAATCAAAGAACACGAACAATCGTGGAAAAACAACACTACCACAGTCTCACACTTCGCGGATCACTTAAATTTAAACAAACACATCAACTTCCGTATTCTAGAAATTGAAAACAGGTACTGAAACAGAATAAAAATAGAATCCCTAAATGTACACAACCTCAAAAAACAGAACATGACTTGTCTTAACCAGCAAATCCAAAAACTTTCGTCACCTCTGCTAAAATTAGCACCTCTAATTCAATTCGCCTTGGCTCGCCCAACCCCTCCTCACGTCTCCACCTTCACCCTGCGTCTCACGACCCTTCGCCCGCACTCCACCCCTCTTCCCGCCCCCACACGCTGCCAACCGACGCTCTGGTCTTAAACAAGACATAGTCTCTAAAAACCCAGAAATTTGTTTCCGGAAGCTACAAGATATGTAAGATACAATTTGCTTACGCATCTGGCATTCAAATGTCAACATTTTGTATATAACATTGCGTAATAACTTAAACTTGGTTTTTATAATTCATGTACTAATGTAATTTTATTTCTGTAATTTTAAATTTAGCTCTGAGGATGATCGCTACGCGATCAAAAAGATCTTTAGCATAATATATTGTTTGATACCACACATTTTTAATTTGTCGTATTTAAGAATAAGTTGTTAGTCACTTCATTTGAAAATCGGCATTTTCACGCTTAGGAATGTAAATATGAGACGTCGAACTTAAGAATGTAAATGTGCTTCTGTAACATTTTTCACAATTTGGTTTTATATTTACTTGAAGTTCTTAAAGTTTAATAAGTTCAAAATCAACACTGTTTGTAGGTTTTGCAAATTTATTTTATAAAATATGTCAATACGTATACACAATAAATTAAATTTGCCGCGCATCGATTCATTTGTCGCATTCAATTATAAATACATCTACTTGGGAGGAGTTGATTTAATTCTAGGCATACTCACTAAGGTTTCAGCGCTAAAACACGTAAAACAAGTTTTTGAGAATTTCTTAGAATCTTCTGACCGGATACGAAAACTAATTATCAGTTCCCCACCAGGAGACCGAGACTCATCGAATGACACCTCATAAGTCTCTCTTGGTGCACAGGAAGTGCTCTAAGCGTGAGACACGGATCCGCACACACGCATACTCGCATTTACTCAAATACTGCATAGGGAAGAAAGTTATGTAATGCCGCTGAAAATCGATTTTGAGATTTCAACGGAAATACACGTTTTGGGGTCCCCTGCCCCCAGTGTTTATTTTAATCGTCTGTCCGTCTGTCTATCTGACCGCCTAGTGAATACATTTGTGAATAACACTAGCGCCTAAACCTTATGTAGGACTTTTTTCCAAACTCCTATCAGGCATTAGTCAAAGCTTTGCGATTTTAAAAAAAATATTCTATTCACAACTGCTATTCTCTATTCACCACTGCAATAGTCCCTTCCCGGTATATTCCCTCGTAATAGACCACCGCCCGAAAAAAATGCTCTAACATCAATCTTTTCGTAGCCGAAAGAACACAAGTTTCAACGAGATCTACTGCACTGCGGTGCCTCTAACCCGCAACATGTTTGTAAGTTAATCAAGGTAATGGTGAACCAGTATCTATTTGGAAGTTGATCTTTCCTGCTACCTCTATATCAACGAACACTGTTTTCGTTTCCCGTTGATTTCTTTATTCTCTATATTCACCTTTATCTCGTCTTCTTTCCCTAACTTCTTTATAACGGAGGTCGTTCTGGATCCCTTCGTCTCAAAAACTGACTGAATGTGGCCCGTTGCCCCACAAAAGAAACACTTCGCGTTTCTAAATTTGCACTTTACTCTGATATGTGACACTCCACATAATCTACACGATCTGAGATGTTGCTATGGCGTGTTCGTTGCCTTCTGCTGAGATTCCCTATTACACTCCTTACTTTTTGAAAACAGCATTACTTCTGTAGTATCTGCTGTTTCTTTTGCGGTTTTACTAGTGATTTCAAAAGTTGTAGCTGTTTTTTGGACCTGAGCCAGGGAAAGGTCGTCCAGCTGCAACCTTTCCATTCTCACTTTATCCTTCGGGGTGTGTTGCACTGTCATGTCTCTAAGGACTCAGCGTAAGACATACCGCAAACACATTTGAAACCCCAGTCTCTTGATAAACCTGACAACACCGTTATGCAATCTATGTGCGAATTACCTGGCTTGATTCTGCTTTTGAAAAACCTGTTGTTACACACAAATTAGGGGCCACGAAAAAATGAATGAATAATATGAAAAATAATTTCAGAAATAATATTCAGGTGATTAATTTGCATTATTTATTAATTTGAGCGTTTCTTTCAGGGACTGGAGACCATTTTAATTTCTAAGACTTATAAGATTTATCGTAATGGATACGCGCGGGGTCTTCTCGATTTTTATTCTGATTTAATTATCAAATGCAAAGTAAAATTTGGCTTTTATATCACTTATTACTTTTTGATTGTCTATTTAGTTTTTAATTTTTCGTAACTTTTAATTAGAGATAACCATTGGATAGACAAAATCAGAAAACCCTCTCACAACCTTGAAGGTTTCGATGTGGTCTGCACGAAGACCTCTCTCACTGAGAGGAGACAGATTCAATTATCTAAGACGAGCAGTGTACGGGAGATTTCTCAGACATGGTACTATTTTCGTGGCTTTTCACTTATTAATGTTTTCTGATTGTCTATTTAGTTATTTATTTTTCGTATCTTTTAATTACAGACAATCAAGGCATATATATTAAATCAGAAACACGTCACTTGAAAACGAATATATTTGCATTCCATAGTCACCACACTTCGACCCACTTGTAATTTCGCCTATTATGGCATTTCTGTACTGCACTTACAAACTACAGTTTCTTCGTTGCGTCAGAACGAAATATTTGGAGTTAATGATTAAATTATACATTATGAACGAATTGAAGCTAATGGCATTCATTATCTTCTTTACGGCTGAATTTGTTTCGAGTATTTATTAATTTTTGTATTTAAAGAACGTTGTGCTGCAGGAAGAAGAAATTAATGGACAGATACTAAGTTTTTAAGTTGCTAATAGTAAAGTGATTAGCATTTATCCTTGCTTGTCTGTATGATACGCTGGAAATAAAAAACATTTATAATAGTTTTTTTCGTTTACTATATCATTTTTTAAAACTAACGTACGAACTTGGCATAAAAGATGAAACATTGAAATAATTGTAGGTACTCGAATCAAGCAACAGTATTCCATAAAGAATGTCGTAAAGCAGTTCTCGTTATGACAAAAATGGCGCTTTCAGGAAGAATTGATAACCAAATATGTGCCCATTGTTCCCAGCGACCATCGCGCTTTGTTGCCAGCGCTCATAGACAGATGTGTGGATATAAACAGAAATGCGATATAATATTATTACATAACCGGTACTAAGAGGCGAGAAAGTGTGTGCTGTTTTAGCACCACTAGTTATAAATACACTACACTGTTTTAACAATTATGTTTAAAAAGAAACTTATAACGTTTTCGTTATGTCATTGGAATTCAATTTACAATACTGCCAAAACTAAAAGATCCATTTCAAGTTTGTGTTGTGTCAGATCAATTAGGAAGTATTCATTTCGGAGAAAATTCTGTGATCGGGATTTAATCCTGTGCTGACCGGACAGGCGCACAGAAACGGACAGACCTAGAGGCACAGAAGCGTTTTTGAGATAAGCACACTTTTTTAGTATCAGGGACCCCAAAATGCGGACTTCCGTCAAAATATCAACGTACATTTTTTGACCGGACGAATAACATCCTTTTCTCTTTCTATGGCGCCCACATTTTGAGCCTTCACATTCGTATGTTGACAGGTCTCCGAAGACTACCACGTTCAAGAAGAACTTTCACGTCACCAGGGAACGTATGATTTTCACAAGCTCCCACAATTGAAAAGAAATTCAATGGATCAAGTAAAAGGTATAAATATTAATTATATTATTTGTAATGTAATTTAAAATGAGAAAAAGGGACTGATACACAAAATTAACGTTTGTTGAAACATTTTATTGGTGAAATATTAATCAGGGATTAAATTTTATCTATGTAAGGTACACTTGTTAGTATTTTTCTATATTTAAGTACTTTTATCATTGTAAGGTATCTTGGTAAGCCCAGAAAATTCTGTAGATATCTTTTATACGATATTACTTTATACATATTAAGAAAAGTTGTTAATGTGGAAACTGTTTAACAAGGAAAATTACTGAAAATATTAATTATATTGTTGGAAACGCTTGGAAAGAAAACTTGAAAATATTTTAATGGTATTTTAGGGTTTCAAGCCCTGCTGGTATTTATATTAGTTTTAACTCATCGTAACAATTTACTGTCGACATAAAATTTAATGTCACATTATCCACTCAAATTCTCTGCCATCTTTAGCTTTGTGACAATGTTTTTTTAGTGTAATTCACTGATTTTCTGAAACGATGACAGAGAAGAAGCCTGAACGGCGGCTGAGAGCATGTGGCTCGTTCTCAACAGAATGCTCACTGTCACCCAGATCGAATCTCTCAGAAGTTGACACGCAGCTTCGGTACAGTGAGAACAGTTTCAAACAAATTCTTTTAGATTCTGTCCGTTACTCTAGCACATTGAATAATCACAATCTCGACGCAGATTTTTTTCCGAGTAATTACATATTAGCGTACCTGTCGTGGAGGGTGTACAGAAAGCAGGATGGATCTGGAGAACCAGAGCGACTGCCGGCGGATTGGAAGCTTCTCACCTCAGCTACCTCCAATTCAACTGGCTACTTCGGAGCCGCGTACTGGAATTCTAACACACAGCAAATAGTGATCTCTCACAGAGGTACAAATGGTTTGTCGGATCTGAAAGCTGGTATCACGAATGTGTTTAGCGTCGGATTGAACACGTACACTTCTCGTCTCAATTCTGCCATAACCTTTGCTGATAAAGTGAGACGTGTAGTCAATGATGTGAATCAAACACCCGGGGCTGCTTTTCAATTGTCGTTTACGGGCCATTCTCTTGGCGGGTGGCTAGCACAAATAACATGTTTCAGTTGCAAGTATCTTAAAACTAAAGGTTACGAATTAGAAACAATATCACGGAAAGAATTCATGCACATACATGCCTTCGACAGTCCAGGCTGCCGGGATATGCTAGAAAAGTTGAACGAATACGACGTAAGATACAAGACTTCTTTATCTCTCATTAAATTAGATATTACGAGTTATTTATCTGCTCCTAACATGATTAATACATGTAATTTACACGTGGGAAGGGTGTATAGAATATTTATAGATTTGTCAGATACGAATTATTTTCATAAACATACTTTTTTATACAATTCAGCAACACATAGAATAGACAAAATAGTGCGAGTCTTTGATTCAAGAACCGGTAATGTGTTCAAGGATGCAAATGGGAAACCAAAGATACAAGAAGTTGTAGACTGACCACTTATTGAGTATAAAGTTAGCGGAATAAAAAAAAAATTCCAGAAAGGGGAATACAACAATTTCTTCAACTGGGCAAATTGGTTAAACGACTACCACCCAGATGAAAAACATGAGTTATGCGAAGAAGGAAGTACTAGTATTCGCTATCAAACCAACAAATTCAGAGAAAATTACTGCAATCTAAGAATATTCACCGATGAAGAACGTAGATTGCTACAATATTGGCGTACTTTGATTCTTTCTAATAAAAAATTAACATATTTACAATCTTTTACTTTTAAGCACAACATGAGCGATTACAGACATCTTCTACCAGATTTTCAAATAAAAGAACGCGAAATCGAGGTTTCTTCAGGAGAGTCTTTGAAGCAACTAATCAACCACACTAAGCAGTTGATGCGATGGATTCAGAAGAAATTAATGGAAACTATAAAATTGGAATGTAGAGTTCCAACACTCGCGGAATCTATGTTAAAATCAGCTTCTAATTTTTGTGTGAATTCTTTAAAACATTATCCTGATTTTAAAGATGTGATAAATTTGAAAGACTTTTTGAGAAATGAAACAAGTGGAAGGCTACTTCACCTTATTTCGAAAGATGTAGAATTTGATGCATGTAGAATACGCAATATTTGTAAACAAATGGAAAGGGATGTCAATAATTTGGATTCTAATTTAAAACTCAGAGATTATGTTCTCGACCGGCATCAACTGTTTCTACGTTGCAAACAAATAGTAAAATTACAAAACTTTGTAGACATGAGGAGGATTCTAAACTCGGAATCGTATTCCATTAATTTGTTAATCATTGTCTCTCAAAATCCCTTGAACGAGAGTACAAATTAAGAGCGTTTACTGGAAAACATATTTTCATGTGTAAAAGCTGTAAACTCCACCAATAAGATTATTTTTATAACTTCAAAGCATCAAGATCTAGAGATAACATGTCTCTCTGGTGTGTCAAAACTTTCGAAGGAAATACCACCCCTTTGTTTCAAACATCTTACTCATGAATCACAAAATTTACTGTTATCCAAGTGTATACTAGAATTGCAAAGTGAAAAATTTTGTGTGAGGAAGCTATTAAAAATAGACATGATTGATGAGGAGAGACTAAATTAAGTAATTGACACCAATATTTTAAAAAAATCTGCTCATTAATAATGAACCTTTAGTTCAACAAAACAATACCACAACAAATGCTAGAGATCAGGTGTTTTATATACAAGTTGGCAAAATTACATCTCGAGAACGAGTATTACAGTTTATTTTAACTGAGAAACGTGCTATCGAAAGCAATAAAAACACCTTATTTGTGGTAACTGGTATCAATGGAAATATTTCCAATTCTCATGATGAGTTGATTAAGCACTTGAGTGGTGAGAAAAGATGTGAAAATGATTCTCTAAAACGCGAGGTAAACGACAGGGTGTTTTTGAACACCAAACCTTCTTATAAAACATTCGATTTTAAAGACTATTGCAGAAATAATTCAGGTAAAAGAATTTATTGGTTGGAAGTTGGGGAAAGTTTTGTTACTTGAAAGCAAGTGTTTGACACAGACTTCTATATAGAGAGAAGACTGTACAAACAAATGTCTTTGAGCAAATATTTCTTTAAAGAAGGGTTAATCAGTGAGTTTGTTTCCGATATATTTGTTTTTGGTAACTAATGTTACCAAAGAAAACCTCATTAGTTTGTTTAACTTACCAAGAGGTCTTGGAAAGCGACTTAATGAATTGGAAAACATCTTAACATTGTCTGACACACAAGAGGCTGCTTCTTGTTTCGAAGAAATAAGCAAATCTCATCAACTATCCCATCTGATATTCAGAGATAATGATAAGTTTATTTGGCAAAAATCTTGAGGCTCGTTAAAAACTTTACGACCTTATGTTGTTCCAGATGATCCTCAAAACGAGCAATTATTTGTTGAGGATTTCAATAGAAAGCTTATAATTCTTAGTGGGGAAGCTGGAGAGGGAAAATCAACTACTTTGCAGATGTTATCTCAGCGTATTAAACCATACTGGGATTTTCATATTGACCTAAAGTATTGTAACTTGAGAGAAACATTTCTCTCTGATATTGATTTTGATAAAATTGTTCGCTTTTTATCAGAGTCTAATAGTTATTTGGCTAGTGACGTTATGACAGCGTTGTTTAAAGAAAGTCTTCGCAATGATTCCATACCAGTATTTATTTTATTTGATGGATTTGATGATGTGAAAAAAGAGGAAGAACCGTCGAACCAAGTAGATCAAGGAAGCTCAATAACACAAAAAGAGATTATTGAAATCATAAAGTTTTTGATATCAAACACTACGGCCAGGGTATGGATCACGTGTAGGAAATTTCTGAGCTCGAAGTTGGAAAATATTTTTTCAGTATTTTCTACTGCATTTGAGGAATTGAAGGAGAGTCAACATAAAAAATACTTGAAAAACCTCTGGTGGTCACGTCTGGTTATGGAACTAGAAAGTGGTAAGCTGCAAGAACATCTACAAACACAACTAGAAGAATACACTCACAACTCATTTGAAAAAGCTAAAATCAATCTTGGGAATCATATTTGTACGTTTATGAACGTTCCTTTGCAATTGAAAATGATAGCAGAAGGAGGAGAACCACAAATCAGATTTAGTGAATCTCAGATTCAATACTTGGATAAGGTTTCTTCTGAATTCAATATGTTCGAATTGTATAAACGTTTTAAAAATAGTAAATACAATATATATTTTCAAGAAAACTATAATTTGGATATAGAATGGACGTCAGCAAATAAATTGTGGATTTCAGAAATACTGAACAAGAGATATAGAAGTTTAGCTTTTGGCATTTTCTTTCCTGATCATGCAAAGGAATTTTTGGGAAACAATCAAATAAGCCTGGTTGGAGACATAAAGGGTGAAAAAGCTAAGTTGCTACGAGTAGAATTAATTCGTTTAAAATCGGATGGAAATATTAATTTCATCCATAGAACATTTGCAGAATTCTTTGTGGGCGATCTTTTAGGCATTTGGATGAGCAAAGTCTATGGGCGACATTCCAAATATCCAGCTTTAGAAGACTTTTTAGTGTCCAAGATTTTGCTGGAACCCGAGTATAAAATTGTAAGAATGTTTCTCAACCATTTTCTAAAACAGTCCGAGTTATCAATAGATTGCTTTCAATTTTGTGCTCGAAAGGTTTCTGAATTGTGGCTTAACAAAAGGGAACAGTTTTTTACCAAAGATCATCAGACTGCATTACATATATTGGTATCAGAAAACTGTGAAAAACTTGTTGAGTTGTTACTTCTCGGCTCGATGAAGACAAGTTATGAAGTGAAGGATTCTTCAATTGGCAATATAATAGATCTTTTGGCAATACGGGACCGAAATGGGGAGACAGCTGTATACATTGCATCCAAGTTGGAATCTAGTCAGATAGTGGAGATATTTTCAAATGTAATGAAATATCACAATTCAGGTGTTAAAGAAAAAATTCTCCTTGGAACAATTTTTAGGCAAAGCGAAGACAAGGATGACAAAAATATAAATTTTTATTGAACTATTTGGAAAGAAAAGAATATACAAGTTTACAATATCAATCAAGTCTTATTACAGAGAAGAGGCAATTCATTTATTAATTTCTTGACGCTGAAAAAATCGGAGATGCTTCCAAGGTGCGTGAGTATTTCCACAAACTGTGCAAAATAAAGGGCCAAAATGTTACTCAGTATTTGTCAGTTACAGACAAATGTGGTAAAACAGCACTTCATCTGGCAGCAGGTATCGGAAAGTATGACATTGAAGAATATTTAGTCAATCATCAAGCAGATATAAATGCTTTGGACAGGAGTGGAAAAACCCCTCTAACTCTTGTAGAAATTAAGGGCTTTTCAATCATTGTTCAGTATTTAGTAGAGCAAGGAGCGGACTTCAGAATATTGGATATGTTCGGAACCAGCGCGGTCTCTTGGGCAGCCAAATGCGGCAATTTAGAGATAGTGAAATATCTTGTCGATTGTGGCGCCGATATCTCTGTTCCAGACGACAGTGGTAAGACTGCTCTTGCTTATGCTGCAAAGTCGTGTAACTTGGAAATGGTAAAGTACTTTTCCAACTTAGATACTGATATTAATAGCGTGGATAATCAAGGAAGAAGTATCTTGCAAACAGCTATTAAAACACGGTCATGGAATATTGCTAAATACCTAATTGAAAGAGGGGCTGATTTAAATATTTATGATGGGTTGGGAATGAACGCACAACTTACAATCGAGATCAGGAAATGGCCTATCGTGAATTTTTTATTGGAAAAAGAAGCAACAATAGAATCTTCTCGTTGGAGAGGACTGACTTTAAACTTCCTTGTTAAAACTAGAAAATGGGAAATAGTAGAAGCTTTACATGATAGAGGGGCAGATGTTAATAATAAGTCTTCTCAAGAAAAACATACTTTTTTCTCTCATCTAATGAATGATATTGAAGGAAAAGAGGCTCAAAGAAAACTAAATATCGACCGAGCTTGTTATTCAATTTTACGACTGGGAAATAAAGAGTTTCTCAAATTGTTAATTAAAAAAACAGGTGATCATATTTTGAACAATGTTAAAAAGATTGTGAAGAAAATGCAAAACACTGGGGAGACAATTTCTGAAGAAATGTTAACATATGTAATAAATTTAGAAAAAGAAATAATATTTAGACAAGCCTAATGAACATTTGTATTGAAAATAAAAATAATAATGCAACTCATACGTTTGAGCCTCAAATAATCCCCCAATTATTTGTGTTTCACAAGAGTGAAAGATTCATTCATTTCTTTAGAACATAAAAAAATCTTAAAATATAACATCTGTTCATTATTCACAGTTTAATATATTTCATAAACATTTTATGCACTCACATTACGTTAATATTCGTAATAATATGTTTTTTCATTGTAATACTGTGTTTTGAAGGAAGAAAGTCAGCCAATAACTGAGAGTACACATGTAAATTTCATACGTTTAATTTTCTATAAGATTTAAATATTGTGGTGTCGAGGTAACTAAATTATGACACAGACACGAGCTCAATGTACAATCAGATTATTTACAATTTTTTTACAAATACGTACAGCTCTTGGGTTATTTTCGCCATTCTACCTCCCGTTACTCCTACGCTTACTACTTCCCATACCGTGGCTAGTGTACATCCTCCACCCCGACGCTCTGCCACGCCGGTACTCGGATACGCACTCGCAGTACCTCAAGGAGGGTACGTCCGCCTGGGAATCTCCTCGCATATTTCGGCGGTAACGTGATCCCCGAAGCCTCCCTCCGAAGGTGACCGCCCGGCTCTCATATGCACACCCTTGCGTCTTGGAGCTTCACTCTACGAGCTCCTCCCACAGCGGGCCATTTTATTTGCGCTGTCCTTGACTCCCTCAGAGGTCGCCTGCGTTCTGACGCCCGCTGGCCCTTTGAATGCATAGCTGCCAACTGATGACGTTACAATATCAACTAATTTGTAATCAACAGCTCTGGAGTAAATGCAACCTAGAGTCTATTCCTCCCCCTTACTTTGTGTCCCTTTTGCTCCAATCGTTACAAACTCGGGGGCAAGTTGAACCAATCTAATTTTCAGCAATAGTAAAGTGCAATTGTGCATAGAACAATTTACAAACCATTTCTACTTATACTCATACTACATATTTGTAGGAAAAAATTGAATTCGTGTTTCCTAGTATGCTAAAAGAATTCACATTTCGTAACAAGAGATAATGTTTGAAATGTTTCTGAGACAATAGGTAAAAGAGATGTCTTGTAGACGTTTACATACAAGTATGCACACTTTTTATGTTAGAAGTTGTATTGCAACTGGTTTTATTTTTCTGTGGAAGATGGAGTTCAATGCGTGTTTTACTATGCTGAAAAAAATTATGGTTTCCACTTACTTAATGGTTGACACTTCAAATGAAGTCCCCAAAGAATGAAAACTCCAGACAAATGAAGTATGTCTAACTTATAATATTAACACTTCCAATAGATTTGATCCTCGTACTGATGATATGATACTGAAGAAGTTGGTATTTAAATCTCGTCAATAAATATTTCCAAAAATGAAGACATTCCTAAAAATTTTAATAAGTTTATATTAAATATTAAATATGGAGCAAATAAACCTTTCTGTATATATCTCACAATGTACGTATTGATAAATGTATTTATTGTTTTTTGTTTTAAACTGTTCAATGGCAATGATATGCAATGTAATGAAAAGTGTAAATATTAATGTAAAGTTGTAAATGAGATTTTGATCGCTTTTGACCATGCACTTGCACTGCGATCTAAAATAAATTAAATAACAAAATCATCCCTTATGTCAACTTATATTTCCATGTTTTCTGTTTCAAATTTTACATGTTCGAATTTAATTTCATTCACTTTTCTTGTAGTATTAAATGAATTAACATTTCCTTTCTTTCTTTCAGTTCTTAAAATATTAAATATATTGTAAAATTGTAAATTATTAGTAATCTTTTATTATAATTTTGTTGTCAAATAAAAAAAATCACGTTTTAATGTTTTTTTGTTTTTCTTCTTGTACTAGAAAACTGATAATGATGGCTAAGCCATCAAAATCTGCTATTTTATTAAATAATGTTGGCAATGTCCAATGGATGTTACACACATGTATAATATACACATGTGTGTAAAAATATACCATGTGTCAATATCACACCATCAGATGACGAATATTTGTTAATTTCTCACAGGAGAAAAGACCCAAAGAATGTGTCAAGATAACCAATACCACCTAGATAGGTGGTATACCATCTGTCTTGGCGGCATTGAGTTAACTTGCTAACTCGCTGTAAATGGCGCGTAAGTTTAACATTCATTTGTTTTTCTCTAATACTACATAGATTATTATTTATATTTAATTTTACTTTTAATACATAAAATTAAGTTTCTTTCTGCCTGTGAACACTTTTCAAATACTATATCAGAAATTTGGCACGTGAAAACAGCAAAGTCTTGCCAAAAACCGCGCCCTTAGATGACATGGACCCCAGACTGTCACTTGTCGTTGCCTTGCTGCAATCTCAGATCTCATTGCACTCATTACACACTTTCCTCGTGACTTGTCACATAAACGCGCGATTTCTAATCAGACATAATTTGTAAATTTTGCAAATTTTCTCTGAAACTAGCCCACACGTAATATTAATTAGTGAAACCTCTGCGTCTACTGATCTTGACTCGGTTGTAATAAATATAAACACCTAGAAAGTAATAGAAATGTCACAAAGTTCATTTCAACGGTAAATCCGGTAGGAATGTTGATATGCTTCTTATTGATGATCAAAACATCAGCTGCCAACTCACCGAACTTAGAATACGTGTTTGTCGGTATGATGATTGGCGCGACGGTATGAACTCGTCGGGGTAAACCGATGAAAATGAAAAGGAGAACCAAAACAAACATGTATAGCAACAAGTCCGAAATGCTAAGATTCGTTACTATCATAAAATTATCCAAACGAATTTCAATATGAAGGGAGCATAGAACACATTGAAAAATATAAAAATCTGCAAATGTGAGTCATATGAGAGTTGATTAGAACTTCCCTTGGATGACCTAAATTGTTATTTTGCATCCTCTGCGCATCCAATATTTGTGTACAAGCAAGTCAAAATAACAAAAGTGGGAAAGCCTGCTTTTATATCTAGACTCCTGTTTATAAGTATCTAAAACACAATCGATCACGTGAACAATAGCTTCAATTGTAGGGTCCATTGTCTACGGGTCCATTCGTAGATTCAACAGGCGTGCGTTCTGGTGCATGGGCAGGTGCAGCGGCGTGGGCGGGCGGACCCCACGCGGTGCTCTTCAGCCGACGCGGCGGGCGAGCGGGCGAGCCTTGTCAGCGGCAGCGGGCGACGCTGCGCGGCGGCGGCGGCGGCGGCGGCGGCGACGGCTCTCGCCAGGCGATGGCAGGCCTGCCAATCGCAGCCCCTCGCCTGGTGTGGGCGGGCGCGGTGCGCGCTTCGGCGGTGGATGCGGCGTGGGCGAGCGCGACTTCAGTGGGCAGACGCGCTAGCGGCGACGTGTACTCGGAAGAAAATTCCGCTCAGGGTCTCTCAGTTGGTGGTCTAAGCCCAAAGCCCTCCGTTGCTCAACCGCGGATTTTCGACACTATACAGCTAGGTCCAATTCAGCCGCTGTCTCGAAAAGAAGAGCACACTTTACCATTGTGGATTACTATGAAACGACGTGATTTGTGGCTTCAAAACCCGCATTTCTACGGAGACCTCTTAAAACGTTCCCGTAGAAATAGGAAAACGATACGAAATTAAATTTAAATATTTTTTTGGAGGGAACCGTCGAGTCGAGATGTCAAAAACATTCGAAGAGTGGGTTCAAGGTTTTTTACCAATTTTTATTTTTGAATCAAAGGTGATTCAGTAAGTGCTTGCACGTTGTTTTCTATTTGTGGAAAAAAGAATTAACTGTAACGGCATAAACTACAATATGCTTTATTCATATATTTATCGTACAGATTATTGTATTGTGACAGGTCAATATCTCCACAAAAAATCTCGACAACAACCGGGCGAGGTGGCTCAGAGCAGCGGCTGATGTCACTACATTGCTTCTGACCGGGAGGTCCGAGGTTCGAGACCCGTCAGTGACTGGATTTTCGACACTACTTAGATATCTAGGTCGAATGCAGTCGCTGTCTGGAGGAGACTTCTAGCGGCCGGCTACTCTGATCAGTAGCTTTCCGTGGATTCTCCGATCAATACCAGGCGAATGCCAGAGCAGTACCCTAACAAACGGGCCACGGACTATATCTTTCCCACCTCTTTCTTGTCGTATCCTCACCCCTTACTTACTCACTCTTACACTTACACGCACCACTCCACCACACATGCCGGAGTCCGGTTAGAAGCTCAGAACTCTTACCCGGTTAGGGCGCTGTCCCACAGGTCGAAGATACCTAGTTGTGGGAAAGACCGTAGGTCGGCGCCGGATTTGACCATGCAGCGGAGGAAGATGATTACCACCACGTCACGAGGAAATAGCATGCACTACACTTACGGACCCAATGGCAATAACAGTTGACACGCCCGGAATCGATTATTAATTAATCAATCAAACTCGTCGAAACACCCTTAAAAGTGGCCAAACCCAAACCTTAGAAACAGGAAAACCACTAATGTCTGAATTTATTGGAAGTTATATAACCCAACAGGAGGAAATGTATGGTCTCACGACAATAGAATTTTCAAATAGATGTACACAACGACGTATTCAAAGGAAGATTCTGGCATAGTCTATATCGTCATTGTAAACATTGAAAATTTTGTTGTGGTGTTGGTTTTCGAAAAAATGAAGAAGATGGGGGGCTTAATAACTTTTGCTGATATTACACTGATTGGAGAAATGTAATGAATTTATTTAATTTAGTTGTCAAGAAATAATATTTTGCAAATGTATTTCACACCAATATATATATATATATATATATATATATATATATATATATATATATATATATATATAAAATTTTAATAAATTTAATCTTTAAACCGAACCTGTATAATATGATATCGAAACTCACAAAAATCGATTTTTTTCGATCTTTGATCTGTGTTTACTGTAAGACCAACACCTGCCCAGCGGTCTGGAGATTGCGATGATTTCTGCGTTAGTCAGTCGCCCACCCGCCTACTCAATCGCAGTTACGTCAGCGCGGGCGGAGTTTTCACGCGCACTACCCGCCCCTACCACCGCTTCCCTCTGCCAGCGTCCCAACCGCCACCCTGAACGCGCCCTCCGAACTCGTTTCCAACTCCGCCCCCACCGCCACCACCACCACTACCGTCGCCCCTTCGTTTCCCCCCCCCCCCCCTTGTTCAAAACCTTGAAGCCCACGCCATCCCCCCGCGCCTTCAGCTCGTGTTACAAACGACGCTTCCGGCAGCGGACTTGTCCGACTTTCCCATTCGCAAGGAACTTTAAATCCAATTTCCGTGGAGGAGGGTAGCGGAGGCCGACCGCACGTGCCCAAGAACCTAAACAAAGTGCAGCTTGTCCAGCACCAGGCACGCAGTCCTCCACATCCGGTCAAAGTCGCCGGCTGAGATTCGATTTCCGGTGGCCCTCGTGAACAGTTGCGGTGAGGAATGAAAGTTCTTCAAGAATTCTGCGAAAACAGAACAAGAATCACTTGGTCTTCGACGAAATGACGAAGTTTGTGGATTCAGATAAGGTATTATGGCTATGGTTCGTTCACCTATACTATTTATTGAGAAAATGTTTTAAATCTAGTATTAATCTTTTTATTTTTTCACGAAATATTTCCGGGTACGATATAAAACTGAAGAAAGTATTTTCTCACAAACACTGTCTAATTTACAATGAATTAATATTAAATTATTTTACATATATAAAGGAAGGCTATGAATACTCAGTTGATTGGCACAGAACATGATTTTAACGCATTTAAATCTCTGAACATAGCGTAGTTTTAAACTGAATAATTTACTTAATCGAAATTTGTTAATCTACTAATGAAATTTGTACTAGCTAAAATTCTACTTCTCTTTCACTCAATTACTCACGACATGTGTTAGTCACCAAGTTCTTCTACTTCAAATTTAAAAGCTTAAAACGCTGTAGACTGAAGAGAATCAAAAAAGTCTAGAGAATTAAAAATGTATACTTAGATCTTCAATGAAAACATATATCAACAGCATACATTTTATTACAATTTACAAATTACGCCCAATTACGAAGTATAGTATGTTAAGGGGATTAGTATATGAATATATATATATATATATATATATATATATATATATATATATATATATATATATATATATATATATATATATAGTGACGTACCTGGTTGGCGGTACTTTTCACTGCAATAAATTTTGAAAAGACGGGTGTCTTGCCTCGTGAAAGGGTCTCTTAAGGATTCGGCAACACGTTGGCGAAACAAAGTTATAATTTTGTCTGAACAAAAACACGATTTATTTCTAGAATCACACATTCAGTACATTGCCTTACATACAATTATTCCCTGTTTTGGTACCAAAACTCAGTTTACAATTTTAGATTTTACAATACCTCGGGCCCCGAGAATACATCGTTTGTTCTCTGATGATTTCCAACGGCCGCAACGGTCGGTGACCTTCGGTGCGGCTCGGCGCTCCTTCGGGCGGTTGCAAGGCGGGCTCTCGCGTCGTCGACCCACGGCGGCGGTTGCGCAAATCCCTCTGCTTTGACACAGACTCTTGTACGTGTCGTTCCACTGGGGTATGCACTGCTTCTAGCTTACTGTTCGTCTAGTCCTTGCAGTATATCTCGCTGCTTTATTATAACACAGTTCGTTGGTTCTCCTCCACTTTCCTATTTACCACAATGCGAGCACGTGGCTACCACCCATGCCGGCATCAGCTACGCGATTTATAGTTTTGCTCCTTTTCTCCACTGTTTCTGACACTATGAGCACGATCATTAGCTTGCACTGTTCAACATTTGCCACTATCACGTCTCACTCACTTCCTGATAGTTTTTCTTACACTAGTCGACTTGATTTTGTCCTCTTTACTGCGCGCACCAATATCGTTCCGACCTCTCTCGAGCTCTATCTCACACTGCCCAACTGCCGTTGTCTCGCCCGCTCTCGCCGCCTTCGCGCCTGATTCGTTCCCTTGTTCCGTGTCGCTGCTCGCCGCTATGCCGCGCAGTTCAAAATGGTCGTAATTAGAATAGCACGCTCTGTCTCTAATTAATTGGAGAAACGCTCCGCGTTTCAATGTGTGTATATATATATATATATATATATATATATATATATATATATATATATATATATTGAAACGCGGAGCGTTTCTATATGCAAATAGAAACACTGAGCACAATAATAATTACAGCTCATTTTGAACTGCGCGGCATAAGCGGCAGGTGTGACGGCCGGCGGTGAGGGGGGGACTGTGACCGGGTCTGCCACTGCCCGCCGCCGCGAGCAGCGAGAAGGAGCGAGATTTCGGCCGTTACGAGCCGAGCGCGGCAGTCGAGTTGAGTTGACCGTTGGTTGCGGGCAGGGTAAGAATTTCCTTTGCCAGCGACAAAGGAAATTAAGCAGTGCAAGATTTATAAAAAACAAGCAGATTAGAAGCCGGTAACTCGGAGGTTGGGAGCGGTTGGTACGCAGAAACTCTAAATTGTGTTCGTGATACAAAACGCCGTGGAAATAACAATAAAACTGTGCGTAGTGTAATTGACGCCGGCGCGAGTAGTGACCACGTGCTCAGCGGTTACAAGAGGAAAGTGGAAACGAACTGAGAAAAGGTGCGACGACATAACTCGAGTACATCGCTTGAACGAGATGGACATCCCCGAGATGCTGTGAGTGCGTGAGTGGAACTGCACGTTGAAACACCCAGGGTTGAAGCCGAGGAATTCTCGTCGCCGCCACCGCAGGCCGACGAGGCACGTGTTGGCACCACCAACCGCCCGGGGGCGCCGAGCTTCTGTGAAGGTCATCGACCGCTGTCGTCGTGGGCAAGCAGCTGCGACAACGAGGTATTCATTGGGGCCCCAGGTATGATGAAATCACATGGTAAACATAACCTTGGTACCAAGGCGGAGAGCATTTATGTATTTAATCATGTGTATAATACATTGGTTCATGAATAAATTGTATTTGTGCTTATGCAAACTTATTACTTTGATTTACCAATGCATTATCGATTCCTTCAAGGGACCCATTCACGAGTAAGACACCCGTCCTTTATAACCTTTAATTTGCAGTGGAAAGTACCGACAATCAGGTACGTCACAGCTGGCGCCCGAACAGTATGGATTCGTGTATTTAAGAAATGTGGCTCTAAGGAATGCGATAAAACATTGGAAATTACTGTGTATATAATTGAATTGAGAATATGAATATTAATGTATGTGAAGTGTATGTTAAGGGGATATAGTATGTGAAAAGGGGATTGAAATACGTTGGAGGTATACATCTTTGGAAATAAATTATTATTTTTATGAAATTCATTTTTATTCCTAGCTGATAGTTCTATTTTTGCAAGTTGATTTCAGAAAAATGTATGTCAATTTCACATCTTCATCCAATGTCAATAGTTTATTTCAGCCCTCAGGTGACTCAATGACAGTGTGGTAGCTTTTTGTTTTTACGATTCCATATTCTAATCCAAATATTCCAATATTCTCTAATGCACATTATCTCCGTTTCTATAGCTGTATGACGAAAACAAAGCTCGGGCAGGTCAAGTAAGATGTAATGGGAATACGACACAATTCTTGCTACATGTATCCCTTCTCTACAGGCATGGATAATAAATAAACTAGGGTATACCACAGTATGGCACAAACTTTCTCGTACTAGTTAAGGAAGTCGTACAAATACGAACAGGAGTTTAGTAAAGGCGTTATTGGTGATACATAAGAATACAAATGGTGGCCTTTATTTTTCAACGTAGTTTCCTTCAACAAAAATTCATTTTATCCGCAGGATACCTTTTGATTCCTTCATGGAAAAAGGAAGATGACTGCCACAGATGACTCCTTTAGTGGACCAAACGAATGGTAATCATGTGGGAACAAGCCCGAAGAGTAATGTGAGTGTTTTAGAAGTAGCTAGTGCAATTTTGTGATTCTACCACGAGTCGGGGTTAGAGGATGAGGCCGTGTGTTGTCAAGCATAATGTGCAGGATGTGAATTGGTAGCCGCCATACGATACATTCCAGCCGCCGGTAGTCGCCGTCCGAGACAACGGTATGGACACTTCCAAACACCCACCTCTGATTCAATAGGGACAACAGCAATGCGGCGATCCCCTTCAACAAACTTACGTACTTCTTGAATGTTCTTGAATGTTGCCTTAATTGATGCTGGTCGCCTGATACCGTTTATAGCATTCATTTTCCACTTCATCTCGACCTTTTCGACACTTCTGGTTCCGATTGAACAATTGGTGTTTACTCAGATAAGGATGACCACACTGTGCTCTGAGTCTCTTCAAAATTTCATTCAACTTCACACCTTTGATAGCGAGAAAACGAATAATTACGCATTACGTAACAAACACTGATACTTTTTTTCATATTCTAGTGATACTGAAATGGCAGACGTGAGAATAAGGGCTGTGTGCATCTTCTGTGTTCCCATCACAGATTAAATTCTTGTCTATCCGGGAGACGCCGCGGCGTTGGCTGAGAGGCCGACGTTTCGCCTGACATGTCACAGGCTTCCTCAGAGGAGTGACGAGGAAGCCTGCGACATGTCAGGCGAAACGTCGCAGCGTCGCAGACAAGGACGCGGCGTCTCCCGGATAGCCAAGAATTTATGGAATCGAGCCGCGGAAGCTCACGTGCCCATCCCAGATTCTCGGGAACGCCACGCTGATCACGTAAATACGCAAGCCAATTAAACGAAGTTACTTTTTATATTTGATTGACCCTCGTAGTTTCGGGCTCTTCCACCAGGGCTATCTAATCGTTTTGTCCCACCGTCTTCTCAGATACCTAAAACAATTTTTTCACGTTTCTTCAATTTTCCTGATCCCTAATAGTAGAATTGAAATATGATTATAGCATATACAGAAGGGTAAATTTAGACCTACATACAAATATTTATTGAACAGTTTGGAGACATTTTTAAGAAAACTGCTTCTGAAAATTCGCATTTTTTAAGCTCATTTTCACCCAAACTTATCTAGATGTTAAAAAACTTCATGAGATAACCGTTCAAGAACTTTTACTTGCAAAAGCTATAATGTGTACATGTAGCCGCTAATCTAAACATTCACGACGTGAAAGATACATCAATAATATTACATGAATTTTTTTAAAATCAAAAGAATACTTCAAAATGAAGTGTTAGTAATGTAATTTAGTGTATTTAGAACTATCCCAACAAAAAGTTTCAAATAAAATTTTGAGCCATTTTTGAGAAAATATTGTTTTCAATATTTTTTAATATTGTCCATATTTCATTCAAAATTACGTAAAAACTACTTTAAAAAATTAACATGAAATTAATGAACGTTATGCACATTTTTTTAAATTAGTAGTTTTTGCGCAATTTTGAGTGAAATGTGCAATATAACAAATACTTATAAAACGATTTTCTCAAAAACTCTTATGTTTTGCAAATTTTTGTAAGTTAAAAATCATTGATGGTGTTTATTATGAGCTTCTTGATTAAAAATATATAATTTATCACCAATATTGATTGTATCTCTGGCTGTGGAAAAATATAAGGTTTGTGAACTTGAAAACTGAGCATTTAAGAATACATTTTGGATGTATTTCTAATACTTTAAGCTAAAATATAAAATAGTTTAATACATTACTATGTTATAAAAATACATCGGCATTTATCTGTCACGCCTCAACCTCTAGTATTAACTCGACGGCGCTAGATTACCACGCACTGAGACCAAGCCAATATTTCAGAGGTGAAAACTCTCTTGACATACGGTTGTCATATAATTTACTTGCAGATGTCACATCATGTCATTTTGCAAATTGGCAGCTCCACTTAAGACATTCACAACAATTGTACAAGTTGGAATGTCATCTTAAAAGTATAACTCTAACAGTGTGGAACTCACCTAAGTATATTTGTTCGCATTGTTCTCAAACCGAGTGTAGCGACTCGAACTGTGAATTGTGTACAATTCTGTAAAAAAGTAATATTCCAACTCTAGTGTCCGTGTACAATCTAACTTTGTCTACATAATCATTTTCGAGACACAACTAATACCAATGTGCAGATCAGTGATGTATTTTCTGCTTCGTGTGTCTGGGTATACGCATCCTGCACGAGGTCTTTCAATCTGCCAGTTCTATACGTCAATGTTAGTCCAGAAAGGCTATTGCGCAAAGTATATTTAATGTAACAGCACTTAGCGGTTGGCCGCGGCCGTGGGAATCGATATGGCCAGGAGAGATGATCGAAAGGCGGTAACGTGACAATAAACGTCATCTTCTCCATAAAAGACATCCTTTCAATGAGATAAGTCGCCCCGACCGGAAACACATCAGTAGGGCGCCATGTCCAATTCTAACAGCAAGGGATAGGAAGGACCCAAAAGCATACCTCTTGACACGTGTCTGGCACGCCTTGCGCGGTGCGGGTGGACGTAGCCGGGGGAGAATCTTGGCGAGGTTGTACGGTCGGAGGGCTGGAACGTACCAATGAGAGACCTCTTTTCAACGAGAGAAAGCTAATGCGAGCGGGGGAGAAAATATTTCGAACGACAAATGATTTTTTTCATACAAAGGCAAACCCCTTGATTTCTGGCGCAAAACGGGTGACCTTTTGCTTTTCTCAGAAAAGCGGAAAGACGATCAGTAAGGGGCCATGTCCGGTGCTAAGGGTGCGGGGGAGGTGGAATGATCATCTTCTGTTACCAACGCAAACCTCCTGATTTTCTCTGTGAGGCGGAGGGACAATCTTTTCTTCCTAAATATTCTTACAGCGAGGGCATCGCTCCCCTCAAATGGTGGCATCACGTGACTGGCCACCGAGTCTGCGTGCACCAGGCGCCTGGCGGGGGGGGGGGGGAGCGTCTTCGGGCGTTCCGGGGAAGATGGCGTGGGTGGCAGAGATTGGACGCCACAGAGTCACGTGGGTGTCACGTGAGTGGAAGATGGTTAGGTGGAGACAGACCGTGAGTATTTAAATAAGCGGATCACAGGAACATAAAAAAACACATCTTTTTCGCGCTTTTGCTCTTAGGTGATGCCTTGTGCTAATTGGCTTTTGCTGGGCGACGTTAACATGTTTGTATTCTTGGCTGTTTGATTGCTAAGTATAGAGACTTGTTAACTAATTTCGCCGTTGCTCTCCGATTCTTCTGGGCATCTGCAATTTACTATAACTTCGTACATTGCATCGTAGGGTCGCCGAGGTGCCGCGTTAGAAAATCGTTAATATAAACGAGGCGAGCTTGGACATCAGTCGGGACGCCCGCTGAAAGCCGCCGGGCCCTCGCAGGTACGCCCGTTCATGGCCAGGCCGAACTGAGAAGAACGTCAAAACATCCAAAATATTATTGAGAAGGCTGGATGGCCGAACTACTAAATTAATGACCTCGTTGGGATATCTGCCATTGTTATAACGTCATTGTAGTATTTTTCAGTAATAGTAGTAACTAAATATAATATACATGTATAATCCAGTCATAATTGTTTAATTCAATGTGTAAACCAGAAACTTTTACTGATCGACAGACCAAAAGCTTGTCCTGTGCTGAGTGCGTGTTGGGCTGTCAGAATTTCAGGTATATGCAACAATGACCCTCTCCGAGAGCAGCCGGGCAGCTGCAAATCGGAGGTAATCATCGTAGATAGAAGGATAAGAGATGCTCATCACCCATAAGTGCGCGCGCGCGCGCACACACACACACACACACACACAACCCCGTGTGGATGCCGGGCGGTTTTGTAAAATAGCGCCACGGGGACTCCTCTGTCGTAAGAGGCGACTAAAAGAAGCAGCTGTCCGCTGCCCTTTCCCCAAATAGCCTTACTTTCCCACCTAGTTTTCCTCCCATCCCACAAGACTCGATGGGTGGACTGAGTAGCTTACGGGATCATGACCCCTATCCCTACGAAAATCCCCTTCTCACCTTCCTTCCAATTCCATTTCTGCTGGCGGAAGCATATAAAACGCTAAGGGAAGTTCACCCCGAAAATAAACCAGTGATGGGTATGAGTGAGCCTCAAAACATACTACCCCAAGCGAGTCGAGAGTTCGCGCGGAATTTCGCCACCGATTCTGGTCGGGTGAAAGCCCCGATAATCGGTGCCGGCTCCATGGATTTTGGGGCGAGCTAAGCTCACAAGAGTGTCTGGGAAGAGAAGGATGGTGAAGTTTCTGGAGTTGGGTAAGCAGATCGGGGATCTCCTGCATTTTGTCCTGCCATGGAATAATGTCCACGGGGAGATAAAGCGTATGGTGAGTTCCATCCGAACAGACTTTGATCAGATGGTGGACATGGAGGAGTCACTATCCATAATTAGCCCGAAGACGGTTGAGGCGCGGACGCGGACTTCGCCACTGACGCCGGGTATTGGCCGGAATTCTAATGATTGTAGTAGGTCCTCGACGGCGGCGGAGTTGCGGACCGCAGTGAACGAAGTGATTGGCCCGAGGATGGTGGAGGCGGACACTCAGACTTCACCGCAGACATCTGATGTTGGCCCGAATGCTGATGATTGTGGTGGGCCCTCGACAGCGGCGGGGCGGAGTTGCGGACCGCAGTAGGTGGTGGATGAACAACGTTGAGGAAAGAGAGACCGATGAAATCTACGAGAGTGGCAGAGAAGAAGCGATCAGAGTCGGTGCAGGGAAGGAACATGCTGAAGTTCCGCAGGCACTGAACAAACTGTCTGATTAGACACCATGCCAAAATCATAAGAAGGTAATGGATTGGCATGTCGTAGGGAAGAAGAGACCGAGGCCATTGAAGCCGCACTCTTATCGCCCCGATTTCGTTATTGTTAAGGCAAATGACGGAGGTCCTTCACATGCTGACATTCTAAGGCAGATCAAGGGCGACCCATCTCTGAAAGATGCTGGTGAGAACGTCGCAAAGGTGAGGAGAAATGCAGCCGGATACTTGCTGTTGGAGTTGCGGAAATCTGCAGCAGCCCCTGAGATATCCGAAACTACATCCAGAAAACTGGATGAGTTAGCAAGAGTAACGAGGTGGAGAGACGAAATGACCCTCGAGATTCGTGACCTTGATTAGCTGACAACGGCGGATGAAGTCTGTGAAGCTGTAAGCGGGGAATTGAAGTCACCTGTTGAGCTAGCAAGTGTCATATCCGTGCGGAGAGCTTACAATGGCACACATACTGCTGTGATCCGTCTACTGACGGAACTAGCCAGAAGGGCATTGAGGACCGGCCGTGTTCGCATTGGGTGGGTGAACTGCCGCGTTAGAGAGAAAATAATTGTGCGGAAGTGTTATCGGTGTTGGGCGTTCAGTCATCGGACGCGCGACAGTCAAGGGACGGACAGGTCGAAATCCTGTCACCGATGCGGAGAAGACGGCCACTTACGTCAGGCTTGCAAAAGCGCTGAGGCGAGGCGTGTGCTCTGCAAAGATAAGAGGAACCAGCCGACGGGGAGTTTCACGTGTCCGGCGTACCAAGTAGCGGTGAAGGCAATGGATAAAAGAAAATGGGAGTCCTCCAGCAAAATTTAAATCATTGTGAGGCGGCCTGGAGCCTCCCAAATTATGACTTTCTCAAGGAGAAGCATATTGACGCCAGAAGAGCTCTCACTAAAGCCATTAAAATCAGTGTCTTTGATGGAGAGAGCTTGGTGAGTTGGTGGATGCCGACCCCTAGGGGCGCCCGTATCTGTTGGTAACGGCCAGACTTAGGGGTATGTTCAGGCCACCTCCCACTTGCCCGGTTTTCTTGGGAAAAGTTGTAGCTACCTTGCTTCCTCGCCAGGTAGATATGGTGCAACCTAAGGATCCTCTTGACCTAAGCAAGGTTCCGGCAGTCTCGTTGAATGAACTTTCCAAAGCTTGTGGCAAGGTCCAAGATTGCAAAGCCCCCGGATTAGATGGGGTACCAAATGTAGCTATTAAGATCGCTATTAAGGCCTAGGCCCGATCTATTCTTACAGGCATATAACGCATGCGTACGAGAGGAGAATTTCCCCCGTCGATGAAAGCAACAACAGCTAGTCCTCCTTCCGAAGGGCTATAACACACCTACTGATCCGGCAGCCTATCGGCCAATATGCTTACTGGATACAGCAGGCAAAGTGTTAGAGCGGATCATCTGGAATCGGATTGAATAATTTATAGAGGGGGCTCACGGATTGTCTGATAATCAGTTCGGCTTCAGAAAAGCGAGATCCACGATAGATGCAATTTAGGTAGTCATCGACATCGCACGCAAGGCCATTGAAGGCAAACGATGGAAAGGAGGTCCTATAAAGTATTGTGCTATAGTGACCATAGACGTCAAAAACGCCTTTAATACTCCAAGGTGAAGCTCCATTCTTTCTGCGTTACAAATTCTTGGAATTTCTAGGTACATCTCGAACTTGGTCAAGAGTTACTTTAAGGAGAGGATCCTCATATATGAAACTGGGACTGGAGCAAAATCTTATACGGTCACAGGTGGAGTCCCACAAGGCTCGGTACGTGGTCCGATGTTGTGTAACATTATGTATGATGCCGTGTTGAAGCTCGAGTTGCCGGAAGGCGCAAGAACTATTGGATTCGTTGACTATGTTGCAATTGTAGTAGTCGGCAAATACACCGAAGAAGTCAGGTTGCCAACGAGGCTGCGGCGGAGATCCGGCGGTGACTTACCTCGGTTCACTACAGATGGCCGAGCATAAAACAGAGGCTGCGCTGGTGGGCAGAAAAGTGAGAGAGTATTACTCTTAATGTAGGAGACTGCAAAATATCCTCGCAGATGTCACTGAGATATTTAGGAGTGCATATTGACGCGAGATTGCGCTTCGACGAGCACCTGCACAAAGTCTCCAAGAAAGCGTCTCGTATAGCATCGGCTTTGGCACGCATTATGCCTAATGTAGGGGATCTTAGGCACAGAAGCCGGAGGTTGCTGACTATCGTAATAAATTCCATTCTTCTCTACGCAGCCCCCATTTGGGCTGATGCCATGGGCATTCAGTCATACGCCCGTGGGACTAAGTCGGTGCACTGAAGGTCCGCCTTGCGGGTTGCTCGAGCGTTTTGCACTGTATCCTATGATGCTGTGTGTATGATAGCAGATATGCCTTCTATAGACCTCGTTGCGCAAGAGGGAGCTAGACTCTACTTGCGCAAGCGGGAGAGGGCTTCAAACTGGAATACCATCACGAAAGAAGAGAGGAGGTGACAATGGACCAATGGCAACGACGATGGGAGCAATCATCAACTAGACATTTCGGGTCATTCCAGACATCATGACGTGGATCCAAAGGATACGTGGAGAATTAGATTCTTATCTAACGCAGTTGCTTAACGTTTTTGCGACATCTACAAGTGCTATGTGCTTAAGTGTAGAGGGATGTGAGTGTATAGAGAAGAGTGAAGACGTGTCTTGTTAGGTTCGATTAGTGTGACCCAAATTTCGTTATCATTTGTGATTCGGCGAAACTTTCAAGACAACGTGTTTATTCACGTGACCTTCTCGAGAGTAAAAGCTTTTAAAAAATGTTTGTGACTATTACGAAAAGGGAAAGCTAACTGTCAAATAAAATTGAATAATTACTTCAAATATTTTTAAGGAAGTGTGAATTGTTCCAAAAAATCTCTCGATAGAACTGAATAAATCTCTATTGAAAATTTCTTTTCTACATCCATTGCATTGCTTTTTATTTTTATTGGATATTGTGTTGATTGCACATTGAAAGTTACCTTTACACATTTTTAAACAAATAAATACATTTCGTTAACAACTTTCTCTCTTAGAAGAATAGAAGGATAGGGAAGAGTGTGGGGTTTAATATGTGAGAGTTCTCGCAAGGGTACGAGGAAGTAGTAGGGAACAACTTGTGCAATGGCACAAAACAAGGAACAAAATTTTTAAATTTTTTTATACTAAAATATATTGGAAGAAATGAACAACAAAAATCAAAACGTGATAACCTGCAATAACACGTGAATGAATTTAAAAAAAAGTACCAAATTTAAAATTATAGAAAAAATAGCGCAAGTCACTCGACAACTGCCAACGATTACAATCGAGACGTACTAGTTCTATGTTGGCGGTATCTTGTAGAATATACCGACCTGTAAACTCCTGTTGTGAATAATACACAGTTTGTTATTAATTTAAGGTATCGGTTTACTAAGACATTCAAAACGTAAACATCGTTTGAGCAACATTCTCATGCACCGAAGTGAAGTCTAACCTACTGAATTGTTTTTAATAGTAGCAAATGTTTTTTTACTCACAGGGGACAATACTAGTTTTATTATTTTTGGTTCAGAATTGCTTTTCTTGAAGTACGTAAGAGCACAGAAAATAAACCAATGATTTTTTAATTTCTACAAATAATTTTACAGACAATTCAACATAAATAATTTTTCAATTTTCGCACCCTAGGAAGCTGGCACCATGTCCCTCCAAAATTCCCTCATCTGTCGTGCCTTATAAATACCGGAAAGTTAAATAATATGGCAACGAGTAGGGTTGTAACTACCCGATCCTGTATTTTCGCATGGAAAACTTTACTTTGAAGAATAAAAACCTTTTTTAATATTTTTGTGACCATGAAGGAAAGCGAAAAGATAACTGTCAAGGAAAATTGAATAATTACTTTAAGTGCTGTAAAAGCAGCCCAGCAGCAGAAAGTGTGAATTGTTCGAAGAACATACCTCGATAATACTGAATAAACCTTAATTGAAAATTTGTTACCAACATCAATTGCATTGATTTTATGTCTGTTTGATATACTGTAAGTACGAACATTAATATTTTTAACAAATAAACACGTTTCATTAACAGCTTTCCTTCTTAACGAAAAGGTTAGGGAAATGGACTGGAAAAGGGTGGCCATTAACATGCGAGAATATATATGATAAATGTGTGTGTGTTGGCAGATTATTTCTGTTCCCTCAAGAGGGACGTTCCAAGGCAAATATATGTACAAAATCATTTAACAAATTTTAGCTACATTGAACATTTTCAATTTCTTTACTCTGAATGCTGACTGTAAAACTTTTAGGTACATCACAAAACTTCTTACGTTAATGGCTTTCATTTTTGATTTCAGGTTAAAAACTTCTTCAAAAATCAGCCAATGACGGTTGTGTATGAGAAATTTTAATTTTGTAGACCAAAGATACAAACATTTATGAATAATAGTTCTGCTTTGAAAAGAGAGCTAAACGAGTACTCCCATGCAATCTACAAAACTAAGAACGTGTATAATATCCCACAGCATTTCGGACGAGAGAATCTTCTCAGACAAAATTTGAGATTCCTCAGATCTGGGACGTCATTCTCGAGAATCTCTGGCGAGATTGCTTCCCATCTCTAATTGAAGCAAACAGCGACGGAGGGTATTGAGGAATAGTTGAGGGTCTTGAGGAATAGTTGACGGTCTTGAGTACTGGACGTCCAATACCGAAGTTGCTACCTTTATCGACCCTCGCGTCCTCGAGTCAGGTGTCTTCTGCCTTCATCTCTTTATTAACTTGGTCAGCGAGGGTTCCACGTGTTTTACGTTCGAGAAAAGATCTCGCAGCAACTAGGTCTAGACGCAATTAAAAGTTTGAGTTCGTAGTAGGTGGCGAGGATTGTCTCAGTCTCTGTAGTGAATAGCTTAGTCAAGTACCGTCTCTTATAAAGGCAGCCAGAATGCACTTGGATTAATTTGCTTTGGGAAATTGGGATCTGTTCAAAATGTCCGGAAATGTTGATTAACGTTAATGTAGGTGCGTTGGTGAATTCCGTTCCTCAGTCTGACCGTTTGCTTTCTCATTCCTGGAGAATTCACCAATACACCGCACTGCACTTGTCATCTTCCTATTAACATCGTATCCGAATTGTTTGATGACTTCAAGAATATAGAATTACAGTTGCGTCAACAGGTGACCTAGTCATGTAAATAAAATATTTAGATGCAACTACTTTTTATTATTGCGTATTTACCTGTGTATTGAGAGTGTATTTAAGCTATCTTTAACACATCTTTTGTTTCACACCGTATGAACACGTAGAGAAGAGAAAACTGGCTGCATAAAAAGTTCGCAGTGTACGTAGCGAATGAAAGAATTTAAGTTACCATGGACATGAGTAATACAAACAACATTCGCATAATGTGATAATATATGAAAAGGTGAAAACGAAAATATATATATTTAACAGGATAATGTAAGTCGTTTTTATTTCCTCGTCCTTACTACGAAAGAAAAGAAAGTATTGAAATCGCGCGCCAGAAACTGCTGAATTTTTCACAGAAACCATTTATTGCTGGATCCTAGTAACGACAAAATGGATAAATATTGTACCTACATGTAGTAAGAATGTAGTCTTCAATAAGTTGTGTAGTCAGATTCTACATTGATACCGAAAAATTGACAGACGGCAAAACGACTTTCTGTCTATCCGTCCGTGTGTGGTCAAATCTAGCGCCAAAACAATGCAGTTGATTTTCCCCAAAATTGATATTCTGGATCGCTTTTCAGGAAATCGCGGCTCTCTCTGAGTTTTAAACTGATATTTTGATGTTGGGGGTTACTTTACAAGAAGTTCCAACAACATTTTCTAAAATTTCTCAGCAATGACTACAAATGTTTTGATTCAAATCTGTCTTTAAATAGCATAAAGGAAGCCTAAGAGAATGATGCCGTCCTCATTTTCGTTCAAGTCCCTGACTTTTGGAAAAGTGCCATTTTTATCGGTGTCTTGAACCAACTACAATATTGAAGATATTGTTTTTATAAATGAATTCTATTCTTCAAAGACAGATCTTAAAATAAAATCATCTACAATATTTCAAAAATATGAGACGTTTTCTTGTTATTTTGTGAGATATAGACAATGTAAAAATTCCTTAAACAATTATTGTCTCGAAAAATGCTCCGATTTTTACGTTCTCGCAACGGAGTTGAGAGAAAGCTATGTAATCCTTCACAAAAAATGGGGCAGAAATACTTATCACAGAACCCTGGTAACAAAAAAGTGAATAAATTCAGTAGCTAATTTTATAAAAAATCCTCTAACACATAATGTAACTAGAATTCATGTTTTGTGGGTCCTTGATACCGAAAAATCGAATGACGGCAAAACCTTTCGCTATACGTCCGCCCATTTATTTGTGAACAGCCCTAGCGGCTAAACCGTTCTGCTGATTTTCTCCAAAATTGATATTCCCCAATTGATCTGGCTGATGTCGCACTCCTTTGAATTTGAAACCGATATTTTAATTTCGGGAGGTACTTTACATGAAGTCATTGGGACATTTTCACAATTTTCCGAAAAATGGCTCCATCGTTTTTTATTAATTTTTGTAGTTGGATAGTTTAAATGATATTGAAGAGAAAGGTGCAGATCTCATTTTCGTTGAAAACTGATTTTTTTAATTGCAAAAATTTACAACGCCTATTTCCTAAAACTATCATTTTGATAGAGATTTTCTCTTAATGAAATCATAATTCCCTAAATGAATAAAGTTTTCAAAAATGTGAATAATTTTTGCGTAATTCGCATGACGGGCGACAAAGTACGTGCAGTTTTAGCAGCACTTTTTCCATAATTGTTTTTTCCTTGAATGTGTCAAAATACGGTAGTGGTAATCTCTTTTCGAGAGGACTCTTTTTTCCTCAAACTTTAAAGATAGAGATTTTTATTTTACACAAGTTTTGTTCTTTAAGAACAGTTCTTCAAAGTAAATTTTTTGCTTTCCTGAATACTGCAACCGAACACGCCATTAAAAATCGTGCGGCGCGCTGCATCCAGCAACTATTGCGATCAGGTGTCGTAACCCTAAGTGGGCGCAACTCAGCGTGAGTGTTTACTCAAGCGCTCTACGGTTCACCGCCGATCCACTGTCAGACCTGCGGAGTTGGTTTAATTTACCTTTATTCCAAATACTCCGTTTGGGAATACGAATATATAAGGAACATGGACAAGTTGGCGACAAATAAAGGTCGAAAGTTGAAATTGTATGACACCAACAGCATATATTCTTCAAAAAAGTATCGTGACAATGAAACGTATGAAGCACACAAATCACGTGATCACAAATGACGCTGGACGCTGATGTCACAGTCAAATAAATAACGATTCTGCTTTATCTCTCTTTTAGATTTACTTAACAACAACATCATTATTTTATGCTACCAGCTGGTGCATCTTCTAAAGAATTTCGGTCTTAATTTCTGAGATTTAAGATTAACCTCTTTAATTAAAAGAAAAAAATTACACACATGTATGCATTCATCATTGACTTCCACTCATTGCAAGACGCAATCATCAAAATTTACAAGCTAGGGCGTAGTCCTTTCAGTTGGCTTGTTCCTCTATGAAACTGATTTACTTAATTCGGGCTTTGTTAAAGTTTCTATTCCGTGATCTATATTTGTTGTTAACTTAATTCATATAATTGTTTATGGCTCTTGTTTCGCGTACACGGCTACTCACGCTCCTGCATTTGCCATTGGCGAAAGGACCTCGCTGGTGACGCCTTCTTAGCGTAGTCACCACGAAAATCCCACGTCGGCAACCGCCCCTTTCCTCTCCAACCTTGTCTGCGATCGGGAGCACGATGGCTCGCCACGCCGAGCTAGGTGACGGTGGCGGTCCGACTCGTCGGCCAGCGGCACCTCCCCGAAGATTGCCCGTGGCATCGGTGTTGAAACCTGTCTTCGTAGCCCGGGCAGGATGCCGGGAGCTGGGCTCCGCGGTGAACTCGCCTCTTATCACTTTCAGATGTTTGTACCTCATTCCGTTTAACCTCGACCTTTCCTTCAGAACGAATTGTTTGGAACCGCTCGTGCTGGAGTTTCGTCGTAGTTATCGAATGAGGCGTATAACAGCAGTTCATGGCTGACTGATTACACTCCAACAAACAAATAGGCCATTCGATTTACTTTTTCCAAACAAACCCAGAAGCAATTGGTGTGACTCCACTGCTCACGAAAAAAACAGGGAGTTACTTTTACGTGCACTTTTAACACTTCTCACGAGAACAAATTTAGAAGAGTTAAGTCCTCGCCAGAATAGTTTAAGCGGAATTGTAGATCTTACTCTCACCAAAATTGTAAGTAGCACGAGTTCCGCAACGGACAAAAGTATCTCACCTGCTATTTCCTTCGTTTTTGGGCTTCCTTTTACAGTAAGAATGGTTCGCCGTTCTTGGGAAACCGTTAACGTAGAAAAACCCTTGCCTGTTGTTGCATTAAATTACGAACCAATCACTTGTAAACTTACAAGTTACAAGTGATCAATGGAACGAATCTTAAGCTATGTGTTTTTGATGAAACATTGCAACTTTAAAGTAAAATGCTAAACAATGATCAGCAATTCCTAAGGCAAAGACAGGCACAACTTCATAATAAATGTTATCACCATCACACTATGAGAGATGGATTGGGTGATATTGGAGAATTTAATTAATCTAACGTATCGCTCACAGATTCTCATCACAGACTCATTCTTACCTGAAAATTAAAAGTCCTCGAAGAAGAAATGATACTCATTATGTATATTTTAGTACCTATGGAGTTTACATTTCTGAACGAGAAATAGCACTACAATTGATGTAAATGGAAGTACCCTGATGGCAAGAGGCGAATCTCGAAGTTTTTCTCTAATAAACGGGCCACAAACCGCGTGCGACCATTCCTTCCTATTCCTTGGCCTATCCTCTTCCTTTACACACACACACACACGTCTTTACACATATGCACTGCAGTATGTGTCGGGAGACCAATAAGGAGCGTCGAGCCTGTTCGACGGTGTCCCGCTGGCGGAGATACGTAGAGAATTCCTCTACAGTGTGTGGGAGAATTCCTCTACGGGCGTGTGTGTCGGATCTCATCGGACCGCGTCGGATCTCATCGCTGCCTCCATCAAGTATGGAAGCAACACCGCCACATCCGAAATAAAACATTTACTACACTTACGGGAAAATACCATAGCAGTTGCCGGGCCGGAAACATAAAACAATATAATTATTTATTGACCAACTTCAGAACGGCACCGTGTCAGCAACGTTTTTGCGAGCGTGCGCCAAGCCTTCGGAGCCGAGGACAGGGGTCGCTTGCGCTGCCCACGCACCGCGCGGAGCTGCGCCGCTCCTCTACGCGCAAACAAGCGGCGCGCTGCTTTATGACAGGGAATTAAGCGATTCCTCCACCCACGCCCCGCGCCCCGCCTCGCATCGCCCCGCGTCGCATCGCCCACGCGCTCAGCAAACACGACCACCTCCGCGCGCCTCGCTCGCAACGCAGTTCCCCCGCTCCTCGCCACTCCGCTTCCACGCCGTCGTACGCGGTCGTGTCCGCGCGTGCCGTGCTCGCACACCCGCCCTGCAGGGCACGATTCTCACCGACTCCCCGCCCACAGCACCACGCCTCTCCGCTCCCGAACGCGGCTGCGTGTCGGTTCCCTGCAACGCCTCTCGCACAGAGCGCGTTTTTCTCTGAACCCGAGTTTCACCACGGCGCGCCGCCACTAGTCGCAATTCACCCTACCTGCTATGTACTTGGCTGCCTGGAAGACGCCGCGATCTAGGCACAGATACCAACGTTTCAGTAGACATGTTGCGGAATTTTGCCCTAAGGAAGGTCGCAGCATGATGGCCGAAACGTTGTCATCTGTTCCTAGGATGCGGTTTCTCCCGAATAGCCAAGTAAACTCTCACTCCGGTTGCGGAAGCCTACGCTTTCACCCTAACTGGTGCTCTCTCTTACTCGCCTCGCCGAGTTCACACTCCTACGCCCCCTCCTGACTGAGTATTGATTCTGAAGATGTACACTGTTAATCTCTTATTAAAGTGTAGGGTATTTTATATCCCGATAGGTGACGGTATTCCTGTTTCTCTGAATATCCAGCGCCGACCTACACGTCATGTTGATTTTTCCCCTTCCTCCGGCGTGGCACCACCACAGACGGGAAAAGCTCCAAGCTCCCGATTGATCCACCGACAAGTTGGGTGGTGTGAAGCATGTGGATGTGTTTGTGTGTGATAGTGAAAAGTAGGGGACAAGGATGAGGAAGAAAGGAAAGCGCGCGGTCAATACCCTGCTTGTTTGGTTTCCGCTGCCAGATTCATTTAACGTACAGTTGTTGGATCCTCATCCCGTCCTCACTCCTGAACCTGATCCCTCTCCCTCGTGTTTCTCCCTGTTCCCAGTCTCGCCCAATGCGTCTACACTATGCTTTATATTGAATATCTCCCCCACAGTGCGTCAGGGTAGGCAGATTAAGCTGAGCTATCCAAAAGAATGTTGAAAAAGGCGAGAAATATCTCCCTAATAAAAGAAAATTGTACATTCATAATGGCACTTTTTAGCCAAATAGTACATCACATACGCGCACAATTAATTTTTTCTGTTCTTCAGCATATTCCATGCGAAGTGTTTTTTCGCCACCCGGAGAGGCGGGCGGGGCCTGTGCGAGTAGTCTCGTCCGCCTAACGCGTTACTATGTCACTGGACCAGGGACGGTGCGCGGGGCAGTGAACGCGCATGCGCTTTGAGTACGCTGGCGCGGTGTCCCACGCAGAAGTTAGACCGGCCTTACTACTGCGCGAGTCATTGAAACTCGTGCCGGCAGGCGCTCTCTTCCCCACCAGCTTGTGTGGAACTTCCGGGACTGGCCGGTAGAGGTCATTGAGCAACATCGCGAGTAAAACATTCATTTAGTTCAAATTTAAGTATTTGAATTCCTCTGCCCCTATTTCATTAAATACAGTATTGAGAATGTTCACTTTTTCTATCACATTATTTAACTTTGTGATATCATCACTTTTAATAAACTCGATAATTTAGAAAATGTTGATTTTAAGCATTTGTAGGTTGCGGCGAATGAGTGAATCCCCTAGTCGTATTATGTTGTGGAAAGATCAAACAAGGTAATCTCGTAGACTGCTTCAATTGAATGTTCGTGTGTAGTTTACAAGTCAAGTGTCGTTCGAACAATAACAGTGTATCACGGTTTATTGTTTTACTTTATAATTGAAATATATAGAACAGTTTAGGTTTATGTGATTAGAACCACATGACGAAATGGGAGATTCTGTGAGTATAGATGGTGACTTATTTGATTCAGATAACTTTCTGTTAAGCAATTTCAGTTGAGGTGTTGTCTTTTGAACAAAACGTGCAATTTAAAGAAAACAATTGCCAGACCAAAATTAAATATTTCACGAAAGGATGGGAAATATACGAGGACTTAATCATTATTTCAGTATTGTGGCAAGATTGAATTACTAATATTAAATATTATTATTATTATTATTATTATTATTATTATTATTATTATTATTATTACTAGTTTATTTGTAGTCTTCTAAACTCTAGCTTCGTAATATTCGATATTTCACAAATTAAGAACGTTTGTTTACAATATGTTCGTGTTTCAGCTTATCCAAACATTAACCTCCCGCTTTGCCACTGCTCCCCCATACCTCGCTCTCACTCCTTCCGCAACATCCATTCCCAGTTATATATTGACTCTGGCCATTTTCTAAGAACAAATTAACTTTCTTTTGTATTACAATTTTATAAGAATGAAACAAAAGCAAATGTCCTGGCAATAGTCAATATATAATTCAAATATTATAAGGAAAAATACTAATAAAATCCTTTCCCAGTCCTGAATCGATCCCTGCGGAGTCCCCAATCGGTCTCTTCGTCGCCTGCTCCGCGATCCGTTTATTTGCCAGTTCCCGCTATCCGCCATCCCCTTCCCGCCACTTCGTCCCAGCCCTGCGTCGTGGTCCACTTCCCCGCCTCCAGCGCCCGCTGCCCAGCCCCACTCCTCGCCTCGCCCGTGCGCGCGCGCGTGCGCCTTTCAGCGCCCGAATGCCGCCTCGTGCGGAATGTTCTATTACAGCGCTGGGAAGTGGTACTGTTTCTTATTGGTTCTCATTGTAAAAGCTCCCTCTATAAAAACGTGCCGCTATAGTTTTTCTTTTGTTGTTATTCTTTGTGGAATATTCTGGATAGGAAGCGAATGCTCCGATGCGCAGATGAAGGCAGATAATGTGATATGCAACGATGAGTCTGTGCTTTGTAAGCTGAGATCGACACAAAGAATTATATTCCGGATGACGTGCTGTATTTTTAATGAAGTTGGGGACACCAGTTCTGCAATAAGAGAACGCAGTTCTTTAATTTCTCCAATAGCACAATGGTTGTGACTTTGACTACATCCTATCAGAAGAATGGAATTTATTGTGGGCTGATGAATTCCAAGAATTATTTCTGTACATTATTTCTGTACTGATTTGTGTACCCTCCCACACAGAAATTCTTCTATATGAATTTAATATGTTTTTCAGAAAACTTTGCAGTATAGCATTTCCAAAAATCGATATGTAGTAATTTTACTATATTTATTAATATTTTTACTTTCTCACCTTACAAAGTTCTTCGTACGAAGAGAAAGTTATGTAATCTTGCGCAGGAAAATGGCAATGATAAAATCTGAATGAAATATTAGCACAATGCTTTTCAGTAGCATTGTAGATTCAACTGCAAAGAAAGAGGTACGAATAATAGTGGAAAGAATTAAAGTGGTTTTAAGCAGTTTTTTTATTTTTATTTATAAATTGCATTAATTTCAAGCAAAAATTATACGAAAACTACTGGTTTCTTCAAATAATTCTTCATGACCTTTTCTAAAGCGCTTAAGTTTTACAGCAGACATTCTTGAAGGCAAACATTTCTAGTTTTGACATGTTAATTTTTTTTCATTTTTCAAAAACTTGAAGTGCTAGCAGAAAATGACACTAGCACCATACTTTAACCGTCTCTTGATACATTCGAAGAGAAAATTAAATAACCTAGTCGTGTTTCCGAATGGCACAGATTTTCCCGTATTAATTTTCTATTTTCTTGTCTCTGCTATTCGAACTTAACACATTCTCTTGGTAGCTGTCATCTGTCGCCGCCTAAAGCACATTCTTTTAAACCTTTTTCTCAATTTTCTGTTTCTTAATAGTAGAATCGAATTACTTTAAGAACATTAAAGAAGAGGAAAACCTCGTCTTATGCGGAACTTTCCATTGAAAAGTTAATAGCGGTTTTTAAGAAAATGGAATTTAAATATTACTGTAAATGCGAAATTTGAAGCACTTTTCACAGAAAACATTTGAATTTTCGAAAAACTTCATATGAAGTAATTTCAAGAACATCCAGTCGCAAATAAAATAGTGTTTACAAATCGCTGAAAATGTACATATTAAAGGCGTGAGAGATATTTAAAAGAATAACATTTGTGTAAATTTTGAAAAAACATCAACAAAAGAATAGAGCAATGCGGCGTTTATCTCATAGAGTCCATATTCACTATTGGTTCAAAAAAATTAAAGAAAAACATCTGTGTCCGTCTTTGAGAAAATCATGTTTTTGTAATTTGTTAAAATTGCAAATATTGCTCGAAAGCTTCTAAAATGTTTAAAAAATGTACACGATCTTATTGAAAAAAACTGATCATGAACAACAAATTTCATTTGAAGGAAAACATTTATAATTGTAAGAAGGCCCCGGAAATAATTCAAACTTACAATTTTGGAAAATTAACCGTGAAAAAAGTTTTTAAAAAGTTTTAAAAAGAACCACTTTTTTTGGTATCATGGGACCCCAAAACGTGTATTTCCGTTGAAATCTCGAAATTCTGCAGCATTAACTTTCCCTATACTACGTATATTACTTCGTATATACGTATGTATACGGGAAAGTAAAAATTTGGAGTGTTTATCAAGCACAAGACGCATGCGTCTTGAGTAGTAGTACTTCTAGTAGTAATAAGATGTATTAAGCACGTCGGTTAATATTTTGGAAATTATATTTGCTGTTATGAAATATTCTAATTAACTTTTGGCAATAGAAACAAATAACATAAAAGTACCGTTTCAATAGCGCAATTCACACTTCTATAACTCACTTCTATAACTCTTAAATACACCATAACATTTTCATACATTTCTCAAAATTTTACTGGAAATCACTTCTTTGTAGCTTTGTTAGATTTGGCGAGAATTTCAGCACTGACTTCACAATATTTTTATTTTGTACAAACAAATCAGACCAACAACGATTATGCAATAGGAATTAGATACACACTCTGTTTTTAATCTTACGTCATATTAAAAATGTCTATTACAATGCATCTTTTCACTATAGATGCAATACAAGTTATAAAATATTTCAATTTCTCGTTTGATTTAGAAACGAACTAGTAAACTATAAAGTTTTGTATGCACCACGGGTGTTACTAGACGTTTTTGCCCCTTAACTGACTTCCAACCGCTCGGTCCAGAGGCCCTATAGTTTGGAAGTGCCCTCAGGGAATAAAACCTCTTCTTAACGCCTAGAGACATAAAAAACTATACACCTAACACGGTTCAACACACAATAAAAAGTGAATAATACAGGCAATATTTATGTAGTAAATGGTAGAGGTTAGGACACTCTGATTGGATATTTTATTTTTATTGTTGGTAACTTTGTATTGTGTTTCATGATATTTCATTAGTTTTCTACTGATACACTTGTTTTACATAAATAAATCCTTATTTTAGTTAACCATTTCAAAACCTTTAAGCAACCTCAGTGGCAAATACCGAACCTGACACATTTATGGATCGTATCCAGACCAAGACACCAACGTTTATTAGGGATTAATGATTAGTTCAACTGAGGTGCTGAATTGTGAAAGGCTAATCGTTCCCAATTCTCCAGCCAGTATTTTAGGCCAGTATTTTAGTACATGTGAGCTACTACACATAACATTCTCTATTTATAATACGCTAAGAAAAGTTTATGATTTTTAACAAAATATAAGAAACCTTCCAATCACAAAACCTCGTACGTACGTTACTGGATGATTAGGAATTACCCCTCAGTCCTGCACCAAACAGATTTGAGGCGGCAGGCGTTAGCACATTTTTTTGTATAGATGGGCGCACATGCAACCCGCAACACACATTACTCTGCAAACATACTTCCGCAACTAATTTCCTCCATAACACAGAACGATATATTCTATACCCTTAAGGTGACATTCTTGTTTCCTTAAAGTATCAATAGTAAAGTTTTCTATGTTGTAATCTACAAAATGACGTATTTGGACGGTCTATTACATTTTTACATTGTTGACAGACGTTGAAAGTTGGTTTTCAGTGCAAATGTAGTTTTACTTTTAAAACAATTATTTAAAAAATAAAGTTTTTTAGAGATCGATATTTCGTGCGATCAATTTTTTGGACCTATGTATTTCATTTTTTGGAGTTTCTGCTCTTCTCGGTTCTCTAGCAATTCAGGAATTTTAGTTATATCTACCTGGAGGATCACTGCCACCCCTCCCCCGCCGTAACGTTTACACAAATATTTCGTAATAAAAACACATTGAAACAAAATTTTTGAACTGAATGTACAGTTTAATTTCTACATTAACATATGAGGACGAGGGGAGTATATGAGTAAACATTCAGGGTAAATATGCGAGAGAAGCAAGTGGATCACAAGTTATTTTTCTCCAAGTGGAATTCTTGAACCCGAGACCACTTGAAATTTCTGTTACATTATGGGTTGTAAGAAATGTTGTTACATTATGGGAGTAAAATTTCGAAATATATGTGAAATAAATTCCACTCCTTAATAGTGCCGTCACGTTGGGGATAACGCTTGAATGTACAGTTCAGACGCTGGCCGTTTGAAATTGGGATCCAGTAGCAGCTATTGTCATTTACAAAACAATGATTTATGAAGAATACATACAAGTACATGTACTGAATCCACACACCCGCCCAATTTTCTCCTTATTAAATATTTTGCATTAAAAACTCACTGTATCTTTAATTATGACCGGTATACACTATAAAAAGAATTTTGGAAAGTAAATTGCTTAAACACTCAGTGGTCACCGAGTACGTCAATATAACAAACGTTGTCAAATATCTCTTTTTGCATTTTTGTGTCTAGATTGCGCTGAGGACACAGGATATAAAACAGAAGATAAATACATTAAATGTCGCGATAAACTGTTTTAGATATCTATTGAAATATAAACTCTTTTATGTATTATAATTTTATAACTTCCCCGAAATGTACGTTGAAACAAAACAGACAGTTAGTGCTAGTTTATTTACCGTAAAAGCAACATTATTTGAAGCAATTTTCACTGAAGTTCATTGTAGGAGAATTTTACTTCTCCTCGCCTCGCCTCCTCTCCACCTGTCCTGGCTCGTCAGAAAATTGATAATTAACCATTACATAACAGAAGGGATTCAAAGGTCAGTGAAAGAGCGCAGAGTCGTTTTTTGGTACTTTTTTAAAATTAAATTATTAATTTATTTATTACCTTTTCAGCAGATCATGCTTTTAAGGGAGATCAACTGGTATAAGATGAACATTTTGGATTTTTATTCTAATTCTTGCTATTTTACTTTCCCGCATACGTACGTATTGTAATGGAACGGTCGCACGTGCCAGGTTGCGACGTGTATTTTAATATTTTATTTAGCATAACGTTATAGAGCACCAAAGCAAGGGAGCCAGGGAAAGGACACTTTTCGCTACCTGCGCGGTTGAAGTATGCGCCGGGGCAACGAGTTAGAAATATATAGAGTGGCAATAGCACCGCCATCTTTGAACCAGCCACTGTCCGCCATGTTTAAAGGTGTCAACCTTTGCGCGAGATTTCAAATTTTCTTCGCATGCAATGCACTGAAATGAATACAATCTTGTACCGTATTTAAACCGAAATTAAAATGTATTTAATTATTTAAATTATATTCATTTTCAAAATTAAATGTAAACAAAATTGAATTTATATATCAATTAGGATAAAATATAGTTATATCATAGACTAAGGAGGTTCATTACTCTATGCTTATACACATAAGTGAAAAAAGTGAACATTCATTAATTTAATTTCTCTATATTTTTGGTGAATAATTTTAGGTTTCTACTTGATTGGAGGAGTTTGCGCTGTAGCAATTAACACACCGGAAACTATTCTTCTCACTGAAATAAAAATTGGTATTGGGGTAATATTTATACGGAAAGGTTTTACAAAAAAATTGCAGGACATTAATAAAAATGAGTCTAATAAGAGAATACATAATAGTAAATAAGGTAAGTATGTTCAGAATGAAAATACACAAGTTCTTCATTAGTTTACATTAGGATAGTTATATTGACTTAAATAAAATTAATTTTGTAACCATCTGTCTCACATTCTTCCCTTTTATCTCTGCAGATTTCTTTTTACAAACATAGTGAATTCTGCATGTAAAATAATGCTTCAAAATTAATTTTACAAGAGATGCAAAATGAGTGATTTCATCTGCCCCCGTAGGTGTAAACATATGATCACAATCAAATAATGAGCAATCCGATGACATTGACATCACTTCAGTATGAAATTTTAGCACTCTGTTCTTCTGATTTCTTACTAAAATTACCTCATTTCTTCTGAAAAGTTGTCCAGGAATCTTACAGAGTTTTATCACTCCCTGTGAAGGATTCACAAGGGAATTATTGACATCTTTCAATGCAATTAATTCTGATTTGCTTTCCCTTTTGTTTTGAAACAGCATCCAAACATTCAGCACATTTTTTTTAATTCCATACACAATACTCCCTGCGATGTATTCGACAACATTTTCAACAAAGACTGAGTATCTAATACCCTGGATTGCAATAGTCATGGTCATCTACTACTATGCAAGTGCTTACATTTACAAACCCTCCTCAGTAAGCATTTCACTTCATTTTCTGATCCTCCTCAGTAAGCATTTCACTATCAAAAAATGTACTATTGCCATTCTCAGATGGCATGACCGGTGAAATTAAATATTGCCTATACGCTGTATGGATTTGTACAGCATTGGGATTAGTTTTGTGACCACCTCTTGTTCGTAAAGAACTAAAAAATAATTCCAAATGGTCTTGGCTAAGCCTGCGAGTTAATAGGTATTTAAGCTTTGGATTATCATCCCACATATAATTTCCTGCTATACCTTTAATGCTTAACAGGTCATTGATAAATCCATACAAGGGTATCTTTCTGGCTGATCTCCACACAGATGAGCCATCAGCAAAGTTTAAATTTTTGAAGTAAACAATGCACTCATCAATTTGACTGCACACTGCATCTTTGTTTCTCTTAGAAATGGAAGCATTTGTCCTTTTACCCATTGGATGACAACTATTTAATAAGTCAAATGTTAAATCAATTGTTTTTACGAACTTCACTGTACTTTCACAACACTGAAATTCATTCATCCCAATATTTTTGCAAAACAACATAGCTTTAGCCACTGACAGACTGAGCGTCTGAGCTGCTAAACCACCTTTCATTTTCTTTGTTTCGTACAGTAAATGCTGTCTTTATGATTTATTTGCAGCATGCAACCCTTCTTTTTCTTGAACATTTGTTATTTTTCAAAATACTCCCACTTAACTTCATTGAAATTTCCTGCAGTACCATCAATATGAATTTTTTCTCTGTTAGAAGATTACGGGTTAACTTCAGCATGTGATCAGCATCAAAAAAAACAGAAGAGTTGAGTTTTAACCTGTGGCTTAGTACTCGAGAACAATTAAGCAACTAAACACACCGAAGAAAGGTAATTCAGTCGAGTTGATTAACTCAGTTCAAAACACTCTGACACCTTGAAACATGGCCGCCATATTTCACGAATATCACGCTGGGAGCGCTGAAATATAGCTGTTTGCCTCTCTATGTATCTCTAACTCGTTGCGCCGGGGACTGCAGAGGCCAGGAGCTCTATTGTTTGCGACAGGGGCGCCTCGAGCGACGTCACTGGAAAATACGCACGCCGTCACTCTCAGCACGTCAGTTCACCGCTGCCATTTCCGAGAACTCTGGTGATGCCGAGATTACAACCGAACTTTGGGAAGCAAAGCGGTCACCGATAACACCGCGATCTGACGGAGGCGAGAGCGGGCAGTTCACATTCTAATGAAAGAGGCGAGAGCGAGAGTTTCAAATTCTGATGGGGGAGGCGAGAGCCAGGAAAGTTTCTTTTGTCACTGGGGGCGCCGCCGCGCCGCGCGCCGCTAAAGCGCATCGCCGCACACCTGTCCATATGACTCGAGTCTAAGGTTTGAAATTTTGAAAAACATTCTTTAAAATTTGGGGGTACTTAACTGAAGCCCTCCGGACATTTTCAAAATTTTCTCAAAAACGGCTCCAAATTGTTTTCTTTAAAAGCTTTTAAGAATGGAGTAACATGCACTTATAAAAGTACCATAGGTCCTATTTTTACACTTAACGCCGAATTTTCGAAAATTTCAAAAGTATGGATGTTTTTCAACGCCGGCCTACTACTACAAAATTAAAGATAGAGATTTTTCCATTAAAATCAAATTTGTTGTCCATAATTAGTTCTTTTAATAAGGTCATGTACATTTTTTGAAAATATTAGTAGTTTTCGCGCAACATTGTGTGCAATTTTTAGAATTTAAACAAATAACAAAACACGATTTTCTCAAAAAAGGCTTCATTTTTTTCTCTAAACTTTTGGTTGGGGTAGTGCTAAATGTACTCTATGATATGACATTAACATCAGTTTGCTCTATTCTTTTTTTTCAAACATTACAAAAATGTAATTTGACTTGTCTCGCACGTTATTAATATTTTCATTGTCCGGAATTTGTTCACATTATTATATTGATGAGTACATGTGCTTTAAATAATGCCATACAAAGATTTTCAAAACTCAACCGTTTTCTGTGAAAACTAGCTCAAAATTCCGCATTTTTAGAAATGCTCAAACGCCATTTTTTGAAAAATAACTCTAAATTTGTTTTTTTTAATAAATGGTGGTAATTGAAGTCTTTAATATGCCATAAAGTTATTTTCGAGACATTTGTTGTTGTTTTTTTGATACAATTGTCACAATTGTAATTGTTATTGAAAGATCTCGCATGCTGTTATTGGGCACATTTCAAGCATTTTGTAAACACTATTGTATTTATAAGTTAATGTGCTTCAAATAACTTCAAATGAAGTTTTTCTAAAACTCAAGAATTTTTTGTGAAAAAGAGTTTCAAATATCGAATTTACAGTAGTGCTAAAACACCAGATATTTTGAAAGAATCCAAATTTTTCAAAAACAAATTGCCATTAGGACGCGGTTTTACATTTCATTAATATTATTAAATTAATATTTCCGTTCTACTATTAAAAATTAAAGCATTTCAAAACAATGTACTTTGGGCAGCGATAGATGGCAGCTGGCAAGAGAATGTGGCAAGTCCAACCACATAAGTAGTTAGCTAGCTAAGACCAAAGAAATTGGAAATCTAATACGGGAATGCCTGTGTCATTCTGTAGCACCAGTAGTTCTTTTAGCCAACTGTGGCCTCTGCTTGACTGAAATTACACTAATTACTTTTCCGTATACGTACGTATATACGTAGTAATATACATAGTATAGGGAAACTTATGTAATGGTGCGGAAAATCGTTTTCTAGATTTCAACGGATACACACATTTTAGGGTGCACTGATACCGAAAAAATGGTTCTTTTCACAATGTCCGACCGCCCGACCGCCTGACCGCCCGACCGTCTGTCTTTTCGTGAACACTACTAGCGCCTAAAGGATGCATTGAATTTTTTCCAATTTGAAGAAATCCCTGATCATCTGGCTCGCGTTGAAGCCTTGAGATTTTGAAAAACATTTGGAGGTAATTTACATGAAGCCTTCCGGATATTTTCAAAATTTTGTCTAAAACGGCTCCAAATTTTTCTTTAATTTTCTTTTATGAATTAACATTCATCTATACAAGTGATATAAGTCCAATTTTTATGGTAAATTCTAAATTTTTGAAAATTTCAAAAGTATAATTTTTTGTCTTCCCACAACTACAGAATTACATTTTTTTGAAAGTTGTAGAAGTTTTCGCGCGATATTGCGTTCAATATTTGCAATTAAAAAATTACAAAAACAAGATTGCCTCGAAAACGGAGCCATAGTTTTTCTTTAAACTTTTAATAGGGATGATCCTAAATTTACTCTATGAGAAGACTCAAACGCTGTTTTCTCAGAATCGTCTGAAATTTTTTTCTTCAAACATTTCGAACAATTTATTGTTCATTTCGGTGTATTTTTTAAATTACACAAATGTAAATTTTTGAGAGATCTCTCACGCCGGTGATATGCACATTTGCAGCAATTTTTTAAACACTATAGTATTTGTGAGTTAAAGTACTTACAATTCCTTTAAATTAAGTTTTGCGAAAGCTCAAAAATTGTCTGTGAATAAGAGCTTCAAATTTCGAATTTACTGCAGCGCTTAAACGCCAATTTTTTAAAAAGAGATCTCAATTTTTCAAAACAAATGCCATTTAGGACGAGGTTTTACTGTTCTTTAATAATCTTCAAATAATATTTCCGCTCTAGAATTAGGAAACCGAAAAATTAAGAAAATGTAAAAAAAATATATATTTTGAGCGGGGATGAATGGCAGCCGGCAAGTGTATGTGGCAAGTCTGAATAGCTAGCCGAGACCAAAGGAAATAGGAAACTAATGCAGCAATGTCTGTGCCACTCTGTAGCACCACTAGTTACTATTGAAATCACCTACAAGCAAGACATTCTGATTATTTATGAACATATTTTAGTAGATATTTGTCTGAGATCTTTTTTAAATTTAGACGTCTATATGTCCCAACTGCTGTTATGATTATAATATATTTTTATTCCTATTTTTTCTAATTCTTCTGAGCCCTAAATTAGTGTGAGAATGTTAAATAATTTTTTAACTTAAAGAGCTACACCGCCAGAGGAAATTAATGATGTTCTGCCGTTTCTGTAAGATGAGTAGCCAGGTATTTTAAATTTTTCTCCCGGATTTAATTGCGTTTCAGTTATGCACGCCACGCCTATGTTATGGAAATTTAAAAATATTTAATTTTCGTTTTGTGTCATTAGCATTCCAATTTAAGGTAATTAGTTGTGTTAATTTAGTAGGAGACATTTCTTAGAACTGGATTTGAATTAAGTGCTTTAATCCCCAAGTTTTGCATGAGAATTTGAATGTTGTATTAAGTATTTTAGAATTTCTCTATTATTTAGTTATATTAAGTGTATGATTTTGTGGGGATTGCTCCAATTTTTTAAATTGGTTTGTCTTCGTGATAATGGAGGAAATTGAGAAGGTGAATTATCTTCTGTGAACTTGTGGATTCTGTGTGGTAAAGATACTCGTGCGGGTTCAAAGGTTAATCTTTATGTTGCAAATGTGAGTTTTGGAATTTTTTAGTTAGCTTTTTGAATTCTGAACAGCCTCCGTAATTTGCTTTTTGAAAATCCCTTTAGTTAACGCAAAATCGTGTTTGTCTTTTGAGTTTATCACAGTTTGAATAATGGTGAGGATGTTGGCATCTTACACATCTGGACGAAAGATTAAAGTTAGCCAGAGTGTGATTGAAATTTTGACAATTTTTACATTACAGTGGTAATTTTGTTTTCATTGTCATATCTGCTTTTCCTGTATAAGAAACGATTTAGAGAAATAATATATTTTGCTGTTTCTTTGAATTGAAGGCCTGCAGCAACAGTTTCCAATCGTTTGTTTTTGTTATAAAGTCTACAAACTATAATGACAGGTTATTTAAGTTTAATTAGTTCGTTTTTAATTTAGGAATCTTTGTATGTTAGAGCCACATGTTTACTTACCACTGCAAAAATTTTAACTGTTGGGTCTCTGAAAGAGGGGAAATTAATATTTTCAGCATCTTCTAAACTTGCGAAAGTCTTCAATATTTTCAGAATTCATTTTAACTTTATCGAGTACAGTCTTTGTTCCGAATTTACCTTCCGTATTATATTTTATATCGTTTATTAACTTGTGAAAGTTGAACACGTGATCGGTGAGATTGTGAACGTAAATTGGAGGAATTTTAATGTTCTTTTCTTCGTTCACAGGTTCACTGAATTTTCTGTTGTCGTTCCAAGAGTATCAAATTTATTTGAGATATTCACAATGTATTGGGATTGCAGCATTATCATAGACTCATTACTCTGTGGTATTATTATCTTTAAGGAAGGAACTATGTTACATTGTTTAGGACTTTCAAAATTAGAACCTTTCGTAACACCAAATGTTAGTTTCCTCTTCCAACGCGTAAGGGATGTTTACAAAACAATCCGTTACAGTCATCATGAATATTTACTTAGTAGAAATTCCGGCGGTTATTACAGTCTAGCCTGCTCATGAAAACATTGCAATCTTATTTTAGTATTTGTATTATAGTATATAACTAATGGAATTCGTAGGCGACTTAATAATTATTGAGATTTATTAAACTTTTAAAACTATTTCATGGCTTTTGTGATTGAGGGCAGGCAGAGTAAATAAAAGCAAACGTTCATTAGTAAACAAATATTCACAGAGAAATTAGTGGTGATTTTATTGTATTCAAAATAATTCTTAAGTTATCTACTTTTGTAATGGATTATTTGATCACACTGATTCAATAAAACGCACCTTTGACACTGATTAGATCAACAATTTTAAATTTTGGCATTTACAATACTGGATTTTGCGACGTCTGGCTCCATGTACTCTCTCTTTTTCGATGCATACACCATCGTGTTCATCTCGTATTCGTTAAAATGCGATTCGCTTGTAAACCGCGCGCTTGTGGTGGCTTCCCAAACTTTCCAAACTACGGCTTTCCGCAGAGCTGCCTTCACCCCCCCTCTCTGCGCCCCAGCGGTTTGGTGCCCAGCGAGTGCGGTGCCTCCGCACGTGTGGCTTTCCTGAGCACCTTCGCTTCGCGTGCCTTCCGCCGGGTGTCGCTGCTGTCGCCCGCTCCCTCGAAGGATTCCGCGCACGTCGCTGGAGGCCGTATGGGGAGCCACGGAAGGTAGAGGCTGGCGAGGGAGGCAGGAGAGCAGGTCTGGAGACGGGACGAGACCGGATGGCAGCTACGAAGGTAGAGTGAGGGCGGGAGGGGATGGGGTGTAAAAGAAACGGGATGAGGATGAGGATGAGACGGCGAGGGGATGACGAGAGAAAGCAACATGTTTTACATTAATACAGAAAAATAAATCTAAAGTGTCTGTCTGTGATATCAGAATTATCACCTTTTGAATATTTTCTTTTGAATTTACTTACTCTATTTCTAAAAGGAATCTCATGTCAAATCAATTGTTGTCTGGCTATTTGTAAGTCCGTCTGAAGAAACCTACCTAACTCAAAAACTACTTTATCTATCAACATGAAATTTAAACACATTCTAGACACTACCCATGGGACCAACTTTTTTCTTACTGTGATATTCCCAACTGTTCCGAAGATGTGATGTTTTTGTTGATCTACCGCTTACTCCCGCATTACTCAGCTTTGTGCTCCTACTACATACAGGTGTACGCATATTTGCGCATTTGCGACAATCTTTAAAACCACGAAAGCGATTGCTCCCAAATTTGGCAGGAACACCTTTGAAGGACCAATAATGAAAAATAGCGTTGTTGCGATTCAAAACTAACTTAATTTTTTCAAATATTCAGTTAAGTGCAATCCTCAATTCAACTGGGCTTCATAGTTGCTGGGCATTGCCATGACGCGCGGCGGGGCCGAGCGGGACCGGACAGAGTGGGCAGAACTGGCAGAACGGGAGGGGCTGAAGGAGCTGACAGAGCGGAAGGTCGGAAAGAAACGTGCTAAGGAAAATCAGTAAAACGAGGAAGCGGAGCGGAAGAAGCGAAAGGAGGGGGAGCGGCGTGCAGAACGGGTGAACGTAGCATTATAAGCGAGAGGAACATGTAGATCGGAATCTGCTGGATGGGAGAGGCGGGAGTTGTAAGCTGAACCAGATGGCACGGGCGACTTGTCTTTGCAGGACGGCGATGGAACGCCAGATAGCAGAAGAATGAGCAGAAGGACATAATACGGAAGGGGCAGGATAGTTGGAGTGGGAGGTGTTGGCAGAACTGCCATGGCATGCTAGAAAATGCGCGTTGGAGAGACGAATGAAGCAAGAGGATCGGGAGCAACAGATAGAGCGGAAAGGGTTGGATGAGCGAGGCGGGATGAGTTTGGAGGACTGCCGTTGCTTGCCAGATTGGGCGTGTGGGAGAGCGAGGAGCAGATAGAGTGGAAGGGGCTGGATGGGAGGTGCGAAAGTTGTAAATAGGACTGGCATACCAGATAGAGGTATGAGAGTGTGAGAGAAACGGGCGAAGCGTATGGGGCGGGGAGACTGCTTAATACACGACTGTGGGAAATAAATATCCGAGCAACACCGGGTAATCAGCTAGTAATATTATAATATTACTCAGAATAATTCTTATTAAATTTAATGAAGGAGACAAAGATGATCTCATTTTGCCAATGACCATGTGGAGACAATTAACACATAACGAAGTAACAAGTTTCATTTGTTTCTGATTAGTTGGCAACTTACATAACTCTTTAGTGTAAGGCGGGGTATAAAAATTATTTGCAAACGATAATTAATTCGCCCAAAATCTTACTATTAATATCCAGAAGATGTATTTTTCTATGGTACTTGCCCGAGAAGGTAATATACTAATATACTGTGTATATGGAAAAGAAATGTCCAGTTTCTTGTACTTGGGCCCCATACAACGGGTCAAGTCGGTTATTTTCTTTCTGTAGCTCTACTTAACTTTCTCTATATTGAATATACGAGAAAGTAAAAAGTAGCTGGTAGTAGTCTCTAGGATGGTTCATGGGCAGCGTACGAGCTTCCCGTGCTGTGGTCCTAGGTTCCACTTCCGGTTGACAATAGTAGCTATCCTTTAAAAGCGTTCCAGTTTCTGTTGCTGTGTGACGAAGAAAAGCTCATGCAAGCGTATTTCGGTAGTTATGGAGAAGGGAATACGTCATGTTCACCACATGTCGCTCTTCCCCCAAACATGGGAATTTGACTAGGTCCAAGCATTGGGGACACCGTTAACTGACTCGGGCAATGTCAGACTATCGACTCAAAATACATACACACAAAGAGTAAGTAGTGAGATTCACTAAATCTAAGAATAAACGTAAATATGCAATTAAAATGTAATTATGAAATTAATCTGGAATGTCTTCCTACCGTACGCGGTAGAATGATGTGCGATGTCTCTGAAATATGAATGAAATGTTCCTTCTGTAGCTTTCATTTCTCTACCCCCGAATACACTATGAGGGTTTCCGTCGCAATGAGTGAAACGACCTTGGAAGGGAAACGGCACGAGCTCCTCAAGGGGACTCGCAGTGCACCGCACACGGTTCTAGACAGACATCCACCGGCATCGTTAATGGCGCTCCTTCCTTGAAGTCCGGAGACCTCGCCCTCGTTATCAAACATGTCTCGTTGAAAGACGCGCTGCAAAAGAAACGAAATGAAGAATAGACGTATGGACAGTTCATTACGTAGAGTGACATTTGGATGAATATTATGTGACATACAATACTATCTAGCGAAAATGTCAAACTCATTTCGTTCATGGGCAATACCTTTGCACAGCCATGCCCGTGCAATTCAAACTTCTATAGTAAAAAGTTTTTAAAAATAATTAGAGAATTTATAACAAGAGGAACATTTGTTTCTTCAATTGAAAGAAACAACTGGGCAAGTTCAAGTAATGAACATTACTTAAATTGACAAAACTACTAATTAAATTTGCATTGTGTAATCACATTTGGTAGCAAGAGAGTAGTGAGAAGGATTACACTGTCGAAGATGTTGCTGGATAAGAATGGAAAATAGGTTAATTTAGAAATAAAAAAAATAATAAATTGCTATTACAAGAAAATAACATTACTATACTGCGGAGTTATGGAACGTTTTATAGTGTATTGTGTTGAAAAGCTTAAACGTTTCTAATATACGATGTCAATTTAAGCTTAAAGTGTCATCCCTACCAGAAAAGCCCTCATTACAAATTATTCAATTCCTAGTAGTACAGCAACTACCTCTCCTACCGTTCAAAATTACTATCTGCAATGTTTCTAGTTCAATACGTGACCTAGTCCGCACATGATAATGTGCTTGATTAATTTCCAATACTTTATATTTTAGGGAACTATGTATTTTCAAATGTAGCAACGTATATTTACTTTCTCGCCTTACGAAGTACTTCGTAAGAAGATAAAGTTATGCAGTCGGGCGTCAGAAAAGTGCTTTCCTTCGTTAGAATCTTTTTAAAAGTTTAGCAATGTCTTATGTCGTCTGGAAGTGCATTCAACTGAATACGTGTCTCTTTATTTGATCATTGTTTGTGTAATGTGATATGCATAGATAGTACATACGAGTACGATCGTAAGATACGAAAAGGGGGGATTTAATACACCGCACAGCGCTAAAAGAAGCAAAAGTCACCCTAAACAAAGAGATGAAAACGCTGTTACCACAGACGACATAAGAAAACGAAGAAAAATAACGTTATCTTCCTCGGAGGCAAGTGGAAGTAATTGAGCCCGCAGGCTCGGAAGTAGGGGTCGAGAAGATGTAAAGGAGGAGGCGGAAACCTTAGCCGGGTTTGTGGAGAACAGTAAAATTGGTATATAGTGGCGACCGAAAAGGTTGGGATGGCGTGAAAGAACTAATGGTTTTACAACAGTACATACGTCCTCACATTACTTCAAACTTTTTCAATACTTAAAATATGATAAATTCAGCAAAAAATATACTAGTGACATTTTATAATCGTTCTTTACTCTATCAAAATAAAATAATAAAGAAAAAAATGGCACCTCTTTCGATAATTTTTATTGCATTATTAATCATTTCATTAACATCGAACAAAAACTACGCGAAAACTACTCGTTCATTAAGTGATTGGGAAAAGGGCAAGAAACTTCGTATTTTACATATACGTTCATTAGAACCCAAATCCTAAGTCGTCCACAACAGAAAATTTTACCAATAACTCAAGCAAATGCAAGGTTGTTATAATCCAGTAGATATTCTCAATACGAAGTGGGGTCACCACAGAAATCCAGAAGAAAAGTGCGATTAGTAAGCAGGTGTCAAGCCAATCTCAATAGTCTGCCGGTCTCCACGTCCCAAGGGCAACAAAGTTCTGCGGCCGCGGTAGGCTCGGCTACCATCCAGCAGCCCTCCCCTCAGTGGGGCGGGGAGAGGAGGAAGGAACCGCACGCCGCCCCTCCACCGCCCCCCCCCCCGCCGGTGCTCCCCTCCTGCGGCGACGTCCCGTGCCTGGCGCTGACCGGCGCCGCCGCCGGGGGCGTAAGAGGCGGTGGGCGCAACTTGAGTTTTACCTTCACTACAGCCTCCGCGCCCGAATGGGACGAGAACGAGACGCAACCTCTCGGAGGCAGCTGCGCCCTAGGCTGCTCCTCCACACCCCCTCCCGCCCCTGCTCCTCAGACGACCCATCCTCGCCGCCGGCCCTGCTCTAGACCGCAGTTTCCCGTTGCTCATGGCTGCTAGCTGCCCCGACTGGTGGCGGCTGCTCCCTCCGGCTGTTGTTCTAGAAAGGTCTCACGTCAGAAAATTGTCTCATCACCGTTGCCTCACACTCTTCATCTAACCTTTGAGTATGGGCGTCCACCTCTCGTATTGCTCTGACAAGCCCAAGTGTCTCATTCCTTTTTTGTGCAGTTATCTGAATTTGTACATACCACGCCCGTGAACTCAGTGAACCACCACAGACACCCATTCTGGTGTCACCGCGAATGAAGTACAGAACACGTTTCCCCCTACTCTGTACTTGAAAGGGGGGGTTGAAGCGACGTGAGCCCTTCCCCCGGCTGCAACAGATAGAGGTGTGTCCGCAACTGGCGCCCAAGCAACAGTTATGCCGGGCTGTTGCCCTCCCATTCCGAAAGCGCCCTCTACGACAGAACCTTAAGCAAGTCTCGGTCTTTGGTGGAACCGGCTACTCTCGTCTTCCCCTACCTTAACGGTTCTGATTAAACACTTCGCCTCACCCTTGGTCTGCGGATGTACTGCACTCAATTTGTCTTGCAGAACCGTGAGAAACATTTCGCTGAGAACTGCGAGCCGTTATCCGTGTTATCTGCGTTTAAATACATGTGTAAAAATTCGACTTCAATTATTGAAGTTGACGCCAAATCCAAATAGAAAAATACAATTTTTGAAATTGATTGTCGACGAGATAACGTTGAAGTACTGTCTCAATTTTTTCCTAGAATGTGTCTATTGGCATTGTATAACTTATATTTTTTTCAGATTTTTAAACAATGTGGAATATAGTGAGAAGCAATTAAAACGAATTTTATCAGTTTACTTATTTGAACCAAATGTGATTTGAAAAATGTTTTTACACATGTATTTAAACACAGATTTAATCACCACATTTGAACTCAAAATCTTATAGGTATTACAGCGATTATGTACCAAACTCAATCGGAATATACATAGTGGAAAGAGATGGGTGGGCTATTGGCAATTCGACTTAAGCCAATCACCTTCAAGAGAAAATAGAATTTGAGCGTTTCTAAAAATGTGGAATTTTGAGCCAGTGTTCACAGAAAACTGTTGAGTTTTTGAGAAACTGTAGCTGACATTATTTGAAGCACATGTGGTCATAAATATAATAATATGAGCAAATCGTCGCTAATGTCAATAATACTGACATGAGAGACAAGTCAAAACAATTAATTTTTTGTAATCTTTGAAAAAACAAGATAGAGAAACATGGCGTTTATGTCATCTAATAGAGTAAATTTATCATAAAAATTTGAAGAAATAATTGGAGCTGCTTTTGAGAAAATCTTGTTTATGTAATTTTTTTATAATTGCACATATCGCACGCAAGTACTATAAGTTTCAAAAAATGTACATCACCTCATCAAAAGAACTAAGTAAGGAAAACAATTTTCATTTGAAGGAAAAATCTCTATCCTCAATTTTGTAGTTGCAGGAAGACGCCACACAAAATTCAACATTTTGCAATTTCCAAAAATTGAGAGTAACCGCGAAAATCTGACCTATGCCACATTTGTAAATTTCAATTTATTGTCACAAGAAATTTAAAGAAAAGTCATTTTTGAGAAAACCGTGAAAATGTTCGGGGGGGGGCTTCATATAAAGTACTCCCAAATTTTGAAGAAGGATTTTCAAAATTGCTGCGCCTAGAGTGGAGCCAGTTCGACCGATAAATGTGCTAGAAGTCTTGTAAGAATCGTACTCATGGTTTAGGCGCCATTGGTGTTTACAGATTGACAGAGAGACAGCCAGACGGACGAACTGACGGACGGACGGACGGACGGACGGACGGACGGACGGAGAGACGGACGTTTTGCCGTCAATTGACTTTTCGGTATCAAGGACCCACAAAACAGGGATTCTGACTACACCATTTCTTATTTTAGGAACTGAATGTATCCACTTTTTCGTTAAGAGGGCCCGGCAATGATTTTTTTGTGCCGAAAGTCCGCCTTTTTCTCTCAACATTACTTCCCTATACTACGTATAATACTCTGTATATACGTACATATATGGTATATTACTTTGTACATACGTATGTAGATAAATAAGGGATAATCAAGTACTTTTATGCTTTAATGTCATAAATTGGTATTTTATTGTGTATATAATTCCTGCAAAATTGTAAAATCAGGGAATGTGCGTATCATTAATTTCGAGTGTCTACGTCAAAATAATAAAATAGACATTTCCCCCAAAATCCGAGGTGTAGTAATAATATTCTTTCGAATACAAGTGAAATGTCATCGCTTCTAGCTAACATTCAACATACGTTTCAGAGAATTCTTATCTATATTGATGTTCTTTAACGTTCGACACTTCTGTGCCTAAGTATATAGTACAGTACGAAAGAACACCGATTTACTAGCGTTCAAAGAATATTAAAATTTTTGACGAATTTGGTGGAGAATACTCCCACAACTATCACTCCAGTTTGACACAAATTACAGGTAGTTAAAACGACAGCATAGATACTTATCCATAACGCGTGCACATCTGTTTTTCGACATGAGAACATGAGTCATTGCGTGATGCCTGTCAGTTCTCTCATAGATATAGGCCCATTGTCTCATTTTTTGAGATCCTATGAGATAATGTTTTGTAGTAGAAATATTTACACTTAGATATGAAGTAAGTGTTACACAAACTGAACTTCTGTTTGCGAATTTATGTTGGACGACAATTAACTGAGTATCGCTTGACTGCAGATACATTACTCCTAGTTTCTTCTTGTTCCTTGTTGTCTCTTTCTGCTGGTAGGGTATAATAGGTGGCGAAAACACATTCTACTTATCATTTAATTTGTTAAATTTTGTTTCAGTTCCTGGTTAAACACTGTATAATTAATCATTATTTCAAGAATTAATTGACCAATATTCATAGAACACAATTTTTGCAATTTTTAATTACAGGCTCCTGAATGAAATAAGCAAAGGATCTCCTCATAAATAGAAATTTTCATAGAGTTATTATAAATATTAAAGAAATTAGTAAAAGCTGTTGCTGCACTGTCACTTAAAAATCTTTTTGACGTATGATTTAAGACAAATAGACACATGTGAGTTGTCAACATGTTAATTTGTGTGGTATTATAATTACATGCATTGCTCTTACAGCCTTACACTGAAATATGTCGTTAAATGACTTTGAAACCTATTTGTAGGAAGTGGTCAATAACAATGCAGCATTTTACTGCAGTTAAGTCTCATTGTTGTGTGATGTGTCTTTTGTTCTTTGATGTAAAAAATATTATCTGAACGAGAAACAGTTGTTTTTGATTGTCTCTTATTACGAATGCAAATCTAGTAGTTTGGTTTACCTATTGAAAATGTTTTAGACTTTATAATTATTTTTATAATTGTTAATTGTTTTTGAATAATCTAATTTCTGAAAACTTCTATTTTCATACATTTTTTTGCTACACAATTTTTCTACAATAATTGTTACAATCACTTAATGATCTACCATATATTGCAGTTTATCTCTAGAAGAATTTAAATGTTGAAATAAAAATTCTTATAAAATGAAATAAAAAGTATAGTATAAAAGGTTCATTGAAATCGTATTTAAAGTAACAACAATTTCTGATATCTAATTACCCTTAAACAAAGGAAACAAGCCTTATTATAATATTAAATTATTTAAAAATTGAGGATTATTAATAAAATTAGTAGTCATTTGAAATAGTAAAAATAGTAGTGGTAGTTGTTTATTGCATTAATAAGAAACATGTCATTCCTGACTGCAATTTTTAAATGAAGACACATGGATAATTTATTTCATCTGCATTGCTAGTAATTCTTACATACACAATAATTCCATCACATTTATTATATCTATTAACTTTCAAAAACGAATTTTGCCAACAATATTATGTTTTTTATCGCTATTTGACAATGCTTGTTAGTACAATAACAATATCAATTTAAATTATTATAATAAATTACAAAATTCAAAAAAGTTTTCTCTATATTGCGTGTGTTCACATTAATTATTTTAATTGAGATGGAATTTTAAATAGGCCCAGACGACGGTGCTGTTGTTATCATTAATTATTCTGTAAATTATTGGTCGACGTTCGTAATACTTAGTCTTTACAGAAAGTTACAAATTGAGTTTTATATGTTATTGAAACAAGCGGTAAAATAAACTTGAAACTGGCAAAGCCTTCTAAGAAATTAACTTTATGAGCATGATGTGAATATGATTTTCTAAAACAAACATACCTTTTCTGTTTCATAATATAATTTGTGTTTCTAGATCCGTCTCTCCTCCTATTTGGTAGCTGCCGCGTAGCCGAAGACAGATGTTCACCAGCCTTGGAACGTCCGGCCGGAAAATACCGATTTAGAAAGTGTAGTAGCAGCCCTAGCCCATCCTAATCCCTCCTAGCCACATCTTTCAATATTTGGAGCCACATATCGCAACTCGTTCGTTTCACAAATCTCTTAATTATTGGTTGAGTCCGATCGTGAGGATAGACGATGTGCAGCGGTGATGTCATTTCCAGATACACATTTACAGACCAATACGGATTTCTTTTAAAATTTAATGTATCTGCAGACAACATTATGTCATGAAATTCCTGGAAGTATCAATAGTGTTCGTGAAAATATATCCTTCTTTCTTTGTACATATAATATCACGGTCGATTTTGTATAGTAATCATGCCGTTGCAATAACTTAGTGCTCAAATTCAAAGGTTAAGGTACTAAATTTCATGCAAAAAAGTATTTTTATTTTTGGTCGAATAGATAATATTTAGATTATATAGAAGTCAGATTTTCATAAAAATGTCTGCAATTTTAAAAATTGCAATGTCATAAAATTGCGAATTCGAATCACCAATAGCTCTTTTGCTGAAGTGAGTTTTGCAAAACATGGCTGAAAAAATTGTATTAGTCAATACATGATACATGCCACATATCCCGTCAAGGACAATTGGCCTCAGCGCCGTTAGATCCTGGGGTTCTTAGTCGGTTACCCAACCAGTAACCCGATGTCTCGAATTTTATTGTTAACGAATTTTATTGTTAACGAATTTTATTGTTAACGAATTTTATTGTTAACGAATTTTATTGTTAACGAATTTTATTGTTAACGAATTTTATTGTTAACGAATTTTATTGTTAACGAATTTTATTGTTAACGAATTTTATTGTTAACGAATTTTATTGTTAACGATTTTTATTGTTAACGATTTTTCTTGTTGACGTTTTTTATTGTTGACGATTTTTCTTGTTGACGTTTTTTATTGTTGACGATTTTTATTGTTGACGATTTTTATTGTTGACGAATTTTATTGTTGACGATTTTTATTGTTGACGAATTTTATTGTTGACGAATTTTATTGTTGACGAATTTTATTGTTGACGAATTTTATTGTTGACGAATTTTATTGTTGACGAATTTTATTGTTGACGAATTTTATTGTTGACGAATTTTATTGTTGACGAATTTTATTGTTGACGAATTTTATTGTTGACGAATTTTATTGTTGACGAATTTTATTGTTGACGAATTTTATTGTTGACGAATTTTATTGTTGACGAATTTTATTGTTGACGAATTTTATTGTTGACGAATTTTATTGTTGACGAATTTTATTGTTGACGAATTTTATTGTTGACGAATTTTATTGTTGACGAATTTTATTGTTGACGAATTTTATTGTTGACGAATTTTATTGTTGACGAATTTTATTGTTGACGAATTTTATTGTTGACGAATTTTATTGTTGACGAATTTTATTGTTGACGAATTTTATTGTTGACGAATTTTATTGTTGACGAATTTTATTGTTGACGAATTTTATTGTTGACGAATTTTATTGTTGACGAATTTTATTGTTGACGAATTTTATTGTTGACGAATTTTATTGTTGACGAATTTTATTGTTGACGAATTTTATTGTTGACGAATTTTATTGTTGACGAATTTTATTGTTGACGAATTTTATTGTTGACGAATTTTATTGTTGACGAATTTTATTGTTGACGAATTTTATTGTTGACGAATTTTATTGTTGACGAATTTTATTGTTGACGAATTTTATTGTTGACGAATTTTATTGTTGACGAATTTTATTGTTGACGAATTTTATTGTTGACGAATTTTATTGTTGACGAATTTTATTGTTGACGAATTTTATTGTTGACGAATTTTATTGTTGACGAATTTTATTGTTGACGAATTTTATTGTTGACGAATTTTATTGTTGACGAATTTTATTGTTGACGAATTTTATTGTTGACGAATTTTATTGTTGACGAATTTTATTGTTGACGAATTTTATTGTTGACGAATTTTATTGTTGACGAATTTTATTGTTGACGAATTTTATTGTTGACGAATTTTATTGTTGACGAATTTTATTGTTGACGAATTTTATTGTTGACGAATTTTATTGTTGACGAATTTTATTGTTGACGAATTTTATTGTTGACGAATTTTATTGTTGACGAATTTTATTGTTGACGAATTTTATTGTTGACGAATTTTATTGTTGACGAATTTTATTGTTGACGAATTTTATTGTTGACGAATTTTATTGTTGACGAATTTTATTGTTGACGAATTTTATTGTTGACGAATTTTATTGTTGACGAATTTTATTGTTGACGAATTTTATTGTTGACGAATTTTATTGTTGACGAATTTTATTGTTGACGAATTTTATTGTTGACGAATTTTATTGTTGACGAATTTTATTGTTGACGAATTTTATTGTTGACGAATTTTATTGTTGACGAATTTTATTGTTGACGAATTTTATTGTTGACGAATTTTATTGTTGACGAATTTTATTGTTGACGAATTTTATTGTTGACGAATTTTATTGTTGACGAATTTTATTGTTGACGAATTTTATTGTTGACGAATTTTATTGTTGACGAATTTTATTGTTGACGAATTTTATTGTTGACGAATTTTATTGTTGACGAATTTTATTGTTGACGAATTTTATTGTTGACGAATTTTATTGTTGACGAATTTTATTGTTGACGAATTTTATTGTTGACGAATTTTATTGTTGACGAATTTTATTGTTGACGAATTTTATTGTTAACGAATTATGCTAGCGACGCCGGTTTCGCGTTCGTGGCTTTTGAGTAGAAACATCACTGCATTCGCCATGGTGACCGAGGGAAACCATGAAAACCGTGGTCAGCATAGAAGGGGATTTAACCCGTGCCTCCGGAATGCGAAGTCAGCGCGGTACGCCCTGAGCAAATTCGCTCGGTTGTTAAATAGTAGGATTCAAATTGCAAATACTATAATATTGGGGGAATCTTTACAGATAATACAAGAAAGTAAATGCTGGTTTAGCACTAATTGTATATTAGTATTAGTAAATTCTGAGATTAATTTCAAATATTAATTTGAACATTGTAGATTGTATATTGAATACATAATTTACTTCAGAAATAGAATATGCCAAATGAAAGTTTAAAGTACTATTTCTTAACTTTTATCAACGTTTTAAAAGCAAGAAACATTTTATAATAATTACTTTGAGTTGTCCATTTACTTTCGTATACAAGTTCTCCAAATAACACACATACTGAAATTATATGTCCAAATACAAGAATTGCGAACGCACCATGAATGTGAGAGAAAGAAATTGGAATTTCTTTCTCGTATACTTCTGTGTTCTTAGAAGTCTGAGAAGTTAATTCTTTCCACCATTTTTCTACAATTCCACTTTCACAGAGAGAAAAACTACGAAATTTAACATTTCGAAACAAAAGCTACATTTCTGAGCGTATAATGGGATGTAACTTGTAGATATAGAATAGAGAAGACGACTAAGTTTAATTTTATAACCATCTCGAACTTGTGGTGGTGCGTATATGTCGACATAAACGTTTTCAATGGCAAGTGCCATATCTCTTTCAGCAGCAACGCGATAGAGACATGAAGTGTAGTTAGAGCACAACTGCATTCTTGAAATAATAGCACTGGAGATGCTCGAATCATTATAAAAGCTTTCCAAATACTTTCGCCAGAAATGATGTACTCCGAAAACGAAATTTTTAGAAATTAATTCTTCAATTGTATATATGTCTGAATATTTTCCAGGATTTGTGAGAAAACTACTAAGTGCTGACTGATATGCTGAATTCAGTACCAGACAACATATTACCCAGGCTATGAATCCCAATCTACACGTGATTTTCGAAGGAAGTTTGTAGGTTGCTCCACATAGCAAAGCAATAAATATTGGAAACCATCCTGGAAATTCGGATGAAGGTAGTACGTATCCTTGAAATGAAGTTTTAATTTTTCTTGTCGCACTAAAAAATATCCAGAGGATAATAGCTGAAGTAACGAGAAGTATCCACAAGTCATTTGAGAATCCTCGAGTAAGGCTTCTCCATCGTGGTATATTTGCTGGCTGGGGAAAATACCAGAACAATGAAACAGATCGATAGGAGTGGGTATAATCAAAGTTCTGGATGCGAGAGAGAGTATGAACATATCCTCCAATAATTACATCAGTACTACCGTTTCGAAGATTATCTTCAGCGAGGGGAAAGTCATCAAGAGGTACATATTCGTACTGTACATTTATGTCTGCTTTTTCTGAGAGAGAATTAATTATTCTCATTTCAAGTCCATCAACTATTTGTGAACTATTTTCCAAAAAAATTGTATACGGCGTCCATGGTATTGCAGTCACTTTCAGAACACGTTGGTGAAAATTCACAAATTTGGAGCAGGAGCTGTATGAAATTGTACTGTAGGAAGAGAGTCGAATTGTAAACGAATCACGTGAACATGTAATTCCATTCGCATCACCACATTCAACGTCACTCCAGGTTGCATACATCTGCTTATGATTACTCTCCCAAATCACCACAAAGCTTCTCAATTCTTCATACCCCATATTTTCCACAAGTTTTATGATAGTTTCCAACTTTGCATATTCAGAAACCACTATTATTTTCAGCACACGCTGTCTGCATGAAGAGAACAGTTTTAAGAAACGTACACATTGAAAACTGCACTCTTGTGATGTAATCGGAATTATTGCGGCTTTGACGTTACACACTTCACTTGGTGCAGTTTTTAATCCAAGGTTTGCGGCGTCGTTCACATTGAACACAACTGTACTTACGTTATGCCTATGCAAAGACAAAACAATATCATCTATTGTGTGATCAGAGAGGCGTTTTGGATGGAGCATCCGTTTTGTATTTTCTTCAGTATTAGTTTCAAATAAATATCCAAAAATCACGTAATTATTAGAAATGCTATTTTGAACCACTTTCGAAAGTAGATCTACATCGAGACAAACGGAGAGAATAATATTTTCTACGTACAAAACTAGCAGTAGGGTCCTTTGAATCCCATGCATTACGTTTGGGCGCGGGAAAAAGAAAGTGCTACTATGAGAAGACCTAACGAACAAGCAGTTAATCCGTTGGTCGATGGCAATCCGTATCATGAGCCCACATCGCATCATGTAAAAGGGTTATGTTGGAAACTTTTAGGGAAAATAGCTACGAGGGAAGTATTTATAATGGCGTTTCGTGTTTCCATTGAAAACATGTCCCGTGACTGCATCACGTCATCTATGGTCGGTTTTACGTGGAAGTGGAGGGCGTTTGAAAGGGTATTTATATGAAACAATCATTCTTTTTGCGCTCTTTGTGTATAGCTGTCCAGTATTCAATAGCAACCTAAAACAATGATATGAAATATGAACGAATTTCAAATTTTTGTCTAATTTTGGAGATTTGGGTTCTTGCCTTTAATAAAAACAACAACTAGTGGTGCTTCAAAAGCTCATACTTTCTAGCCTTATTTTTAACTACTCCGTTATATTATACTATTACATAAACCTGCAGGAGTGTTTTTCCGCAGTGAGATCGGAACTCAGATACTCAGAGTTAACTTGCCGACACGTTTACCACTACGCCACAAAAGCGCCATACGGATCGAACTCGGGAAGAGGCATAAAAACGTGAATCCACTTTATGCTATTATAATCAGTTTCGTAATGAAGTCCTTTACCGCTCTAGTGTGGTAATGAACTTGATTACCACAATACTGCGGTAAAGTAATGGCATACTTTGCCACTCTTCTTTTAAAAATATTTTGGACTTCGTCTTGTATCCTACACTTTCCTCATTTAAAAACGCTAATAACTGAGTAGAGTAAACTTACTGATATCAATGTTTTCGGGACTGTCCAGTATATAATACCGGACGCCAGCCTCTGAGCCAAAAACGCAGCGTCACCCGGACAGCCAAGAAGACAGACTCGAGCTGCGGAAGCTTACGTTTACATTTCATAGCAATGTTGTCTTTAAGTGACATTATATTTTTAAACATTGAATAGTGGGACCAAAGACTTCTTGGTTTCTCCTTTTCTGACTTGCCAGAAAAGTAAGCAATCAAACGCTTTTCGATATGAAATGGACTTTTTTCACACAAATATTTAAATATTAAATCTTCACTCTCATATTTATTTATTTATTTATTTATTTATTTGTTGGGAAACAATGTTTCTAAATCAGCTGTTTATGTTATGTCTATTTCCAAATCAGAACTATATTTGCTTTTGTCGAGAAGTATACACCAAGTGTGTTTCAATTGTTATCTTTGTAGATAACAGTGTCGCCATTTATGGGTGAAAAAATGTGAATACTAATTGAAGGCGTAGAACTAAATTTAACATTAAATCTAATAAATTTTTACAAAGTGGATAAAACGTTGCGATATTCGTGTCGAACGTTGGTTACCAACTTCAGCCTAACGGCATCGTTTGGTAATTTTCCAATCTCGTATTGTCCTCAGATGCTTTACGACACTAATATTGTAAATAACTAAAATGTTCGCTTCATGTAAATAACCCTCAAAAATCGAAATAGCCGTTTGAAATTCCCAACGGCTTGAGTTCATTCAGATCGATCGGGGAATATCAATTTAGATTAGAATAGAATGAAATATATTTATTAAGATGTCTTAGGTCTGATTAACACTGAATTTTTGAAAATTGCAAACGTTTGATTTTATTCGGTGTCTTCCTACCTCTACAATATTGAAGATGCAGATATTTCCTTCTAATGAAATTTTCTTCCACAGCCTCCACTTTCTCTTTCAGTGCTCACAGCACTGACCTTGCCTTATAGAACCGGGATTTGTGGCCGTCCGTCAGTTCCAGGTGGGGCTAGAACCTTAAACATTCCCACAAATCGACGTCAAAAACTTCTGGGGAATCTCTCTGAAGCTCCTCTAGAACGTGGCGTTTGCAGCGACGTTGGTGTAACGGTTAGCGTATCGGACTGTTATATACAAGTTCGCGGGTTCAAACCCGATCGAAGACGTGGATTTGTAAGGAAAATGTCCTTCGTACGCCTTCCTTCGGAGAGAAAGTAAAGCCGGCTGTTTCATGTTAGTAGATTTATTGCATGTAAGAGATCGAGCCAAAATGAAGCCTCTGAGATAAATTCACATCGCCTGTTCGTTGCCCGAGTGATGCCTTTTTTGCTCCGCTAGATGGTGCAAGGAGCGTATTGAAATTTGCGTGTTCAGACGAAAGAGCGGGCCTGATGGCCCGAGCCTCGCCACATAAAATAAGGTCTCCCCTCCCCTCCCCTCCCCTCCCCTCCCCTCCCCTCCCCTCCCCTCCCCTCCCCTCCCCTCCCCTCCCCTCCCCTCCCCTCCCCTCCCCTCCCCTCCCCTCCGAAGTCCGAAATCGCTACGGCACTACTACCTAAACAATCTCAGCCATCCGAACTGGCAAAACACTTTTTTTATAAACTCGTTCGTATTTCTATATTTCGCTAAATTACTACTTTCGGTTCCTTCTTCACAACGATCATTTTTTACGGCCGTTCCTCCGGTGTCTTTCTTAACGTCTAAATTAGTGTGATATCACAGAAAGGTTTCTGATTTTTACCATCCACTGAAGAACCACCATAGCAGGGAGCGGCCGAAATACGGAAACTGACGAAACAAAAGAAACCCAACGAGTATGCTAACACAACTGACTGGTGGAAGGGATCACAAAACAAGGTGTGCGCTGAGTGGTACAGCGTAAAGCAATTATCACCACATGCAGCTTCGTGTTTCATCTCTCAGAGGATAAACAGAAAAGTACAGGTTTACGCTCAATCCCCACTGGCGAGGCAAATGGCGAGAAGCGGCCTTTGCTCTCAAAGGTCGCAGCTTGTTTGTCTCGTACATATAAGGGCTCCTGGGCTAGATGAGAGCGCGCTCCATCATTCAAATTGAATTTACCTGATGTATGTGAATAATGTGAGAGTTTAAGCAACTTCTAGCCATGAGATCTCTCGCTTTAGTGATTACTCAAGATGGAAATAAAAGTTAATTAAATATTGAAAGAATTTTAATGCTTAGAAGGTAAGTTATGACTCAATCAAACTTAAGTATGTAAAGGAAGAATTCACAATGTTGGTTTCTTTAACACGATTTTGCATGGAAGTGGAAGACAGTTACAATAGCATGTCTTTGGTGTGCAAATAAAACTCGCTAAGTCCATTTGTGATATTTTAGGTTATTTACATCACACTTTTCTTTTTATTAGAAATATTGCGAGACAAAGAGTTGGGCGTACTAAAGTATCTATTTACTTATTTAACTAAGTCACTTAATACTGAAAATAGAAAAATCCATCTATGGACCTGCCATTTTATTTTTTCACTTTATGTCCACTTATGTAGTAACGAGAAAGTATTACAATTCCTAAGCAAAAAGAGACTATTTTCCATTACAAAAAGCTCATGTGGTCGGGACATGATATTCAGAAAGTGGATGAATCTTATTCCAGTATGTAGTACATTACTTCTAACATATTGTCAAATTCCACGTTTTGTGGATCCTAAATTCAAGAAATTGGTGTACTGCAAAACATCTGTCTGTCCGCTTATTTGTCTGTGTATTCGTGGGTGCATAACATTAGTGCTTAAACCGTTCAATTTCTCCAAAATCGATATTCCTCAATCGATCTCACAAAATTCAGGGTTTTGCGAATTTCAAACACACGTTTTATTTGTATTGAGTACTTGAAATGAATCCTTAACATTTTCAAAATTTTCTTAAAAATAGTTCCATTTTTAAATTTTTTCTCGGGCAAAGAGAAGGACACATAAGAAAATGACGTAGGTACATTTTTCTTAGAAATATCACGAACCAATAAGTTTCTAAAGCATTGAATATCTGTGATTTTATGAGAGGAAACATATGGATCCAATGAATTTCATATGGAAGACAATCCAAAAACAGTTATTTCATAAAAAGGCACATTATTCATACAACAGACGACGTTTCTTCAGATGAAAAACATCTGGATAATATCGAAAACCTCTTAATAATGACGTCTCGTAATTTAGCAGAACCCTTTTAGCAGAAACAAAAATCACTATATGCAAAATTAAAGGCTAATTGTGGGCTAATTGTAAGCTAATTGTCTAATTGGCAAATTAAAGTTTTTGCATTTTTTAAAAAAATATGAGTCCTGCATAGAAAAAGGTAGCAGAGCTCATTTTCAAAACATTAAAAACATTATGTTTGTTAATATAATACATCAATAAATCAATAAAAAATTCATCATGCAAAATTCAAATGACATTCTCCTTACAGTAGTAATAATTCAAAACAATGGAGAAATTAACATCTACCCATTAGAAATTAAATCTCTATTATATTGATGGCTTTACAAAATGTAATTATTTTTATTGGTTTTCTTTAGAACAGAGTATTGCCTTAAAATTATACCAAGTGAATGCACTTTGTTATATTTGGGACCTACTTTGAAAAAATGTCCAAGATCAAATATGTTGAAGAAAATATGTCAAGATATGATCAAGATTGAGTGTTATTATACATTTTATGTGCGAGGAGAGAAGATTTTTTTAAATTAAGTGGAGATGGCTTAATTTGCAATGTCCTGTTCTTATCCTAGAAGGGTTACTTGCATCGTGATTCTGATTTTTTGTAGGTGTATTGTGAATAAAAAAAATTGTAGATTTATGAGATTGGTGGCTTGATAATCTGTTCAGTAACAACTCCATTTGGTATGCATTTATTTTCCAACGAATATCTTCAATTAAACACTTGGGAATAATTGAACGTCAATTAAATTATTTCCTTTACTGACATCTCTGATTGTAAAAACAGGTTCAAATTGAAAAGAGATCCATACTAGGACTAAATTTATCGCTGCTGTGATAATTAATGTTAAAATATTCTTCCATAATAACAGTGCTTATTTCGGTTTTAGTTCTGTTCGTCCAGTTAATTTAAGATAATGAGATTTAAATCAAAATAACATTAAAAGAGTATAGCTGGAGAATGGATTTAAGTGCTTGAGATTAAGGCGCAGGACTTTGCAGTTTTAGATCTAAATTTTGCTAGTAATTAATTAAAACATTCCTGAGAACTAATACTCATCTTTAATCATTATATCGATTTAAACCAACATCGTCAGAACGTGTTGGTTATCTGTAGAACAGTTATCTGTTAATCCACTGCAGGAGAGAGCCCAACAGATTGTTTTAGTTTCTGCAAGTGCATTAAGCAGCCAACGTAGCAAGCGAGTTTGAAGGTAGTACAAAGAGAAATGGGCTTTACAGAGAGCTGTTGACTTCTATTTTCCTCTTTACGTGCGCTGCGACATGTGTACGACCCTTGGAGTAAAAAATTACACAAATGCCAATATTTCATTGCACATCAGCAACATTCAACTTCTACATGAGCTTCAGGATGCGTAAATTCCGTTAGCTTTTGCACATGTGCATCTACCTCTCTGAAAACGCTTTTAACTTTACGAGGACGCTGAAGTTGAGTCAATTTCTCTCATACACAATATTTGTACATCGTTTACACGCGCGATCATTCCACACTTCAATTCTAGTAAACGCCAACGGGAGTGAGGTGACACTGATGGCTGAGTAAGCGTGAAATACGTTTTTAAATTTTATTATTATTGATTATAATTCAAATGTATTACACTGTAAACCGCTCCGGTTTCTATTGTTTAAAATGTTTGATCGAAAACAGTACACAAAACAACGAGCGGTGATACAACAGCATTTATTTTCTCGTATTATTTGTAATGTTTAAATAATGTTATAATACTAGTTGAATTTGCGAAGGTGTTTTCAATCGTCTAGACTGAATTTTCAGGACTAGGACGCGAATCTAGGCGTCTACGACTCGTGAACTTTGTCCTTACCGATTTGGCAACGAGAGCATCTCTGAAGATATACTCAAAATACTGGCATAAATTATTCCCATTTTCAGAAAATTAAAAAAACGTAATCCTACTTATTTATCAAAAGGACTAAATGATTTAAATATCTAATACTTAGAAATATTGTTAACTTAGAAAGAAACTATCTTCAACATCAATAGTGTAGGACACGCACGAAAACTATTTAAAGTTTCAGACCAGATAACTGGAAATCACGCTAAAATTAATAATATTTTGAAAATAATTGAAATGAACTGATTAAAGAACTATAATTTTGGAATAGAATGCATTGTATAAGGAACCTCTAATAGATATTCTTACATCACTCTTGTAAAGTCATAAATGCACTGCATTCTTAATCGCCACTTTTCAGCAAATCCAAAGACATTATCTCCTTGATGTGCACACGTTTAAACCCTTGGACCTACATGTGATTAAACTCTTAAACTTCAATATCTCGCCTCTTAGTTTTCCAACTCTCCGTGGGTCCTCTCATCCGTTCGTTTATCGGTCACCAGGCATGTACCTCATCCTCACCCCGTCCATCCTGCATTTACCGAAAACTTTATCCACTGTCTCTCCCACCCACTCATCTATCTAAGACATCATCGCTATTTCTCGTCTCTTCTCTCCGTCCTCCGCGGTCATGTACAATCCCAGCCGATACTCACTAATTACATCACAAAAGGCAGCACACGTAGGCATCTCCTCATACCTACCGCCCTACCACCTCACCCCAGACCTTCCAACACCAGTTCACTCCTGTAAAATCGCCATCCCTGGACCCCCGCGTTTCACCACCCTGACAGCCCCGTCACATTAACAAAACCTGCCACCTCGCCGCCGTTGATGGCTTTGCTCGGTCTGTCGCGCTCTTCGTCGTAGCAGATTGTGGCAGCGCACCCCCCTCTCCTGGCCCCGCCCGCAGAGGGTCTTCTCATCCCCCCGACCGCCCTCTCCCACCCACGGCTTCGTCGACGCCTGCGGAGCTGCGCGTCTGCAGGCAACAGATAGAGGGCGCCCGCCGTCGCTCGGTCGCTTCGTCACATGGCGTCGCTCAGCCCCCACCCTTGGTCCCCACCCCTTATTCCCCTCTCCCGTGGCCTTCCGCCCCTGATTGCCTCGCCCCTAACTCCCCCGCTCCTGACCTCCGCCCTTGACTCCCCCGAACCCGGCGCGGTGCGGCGCGGCGCGCGCTGCGGCGACAGACTCCGAAGCCGAGAGAGGTCGAGCCCCGAAGGTCACGTATTGCCCGTGAATTGCGAGTAGTGCAGCTGTGGAAATACGTGGTATCGGTATCTGCGTGACGATTAGGAAAAAGGTTATCAAATAACGAATAGATGTTACGAAAAGCCTACAACGTAAGTCGGATCATGAAAATTCTTTGTGTTTAAGAGGAGATAACATAAAATATTTAAAAATTTTGCCTTTTAAAAATTTTATTTTATTTTGGGAAGTTTAAACTTCATGGGCATGAGCGACTGTACATTATTCTTTGTTCAAAGATTCAGGTTTACTTATACATTTTTTAATTTTTTTGTTTGCCAATATTAAAGGCAAGGGCCTCCTGCTCGCGCAGGGAATTATTAATCATTCTTTAATGGATAGGATGATGATGAAGGGTGAAGAGACGATCACAAATACATCCATGACCGAGGAGGGATTCGGACCCACGATCCTTCGATCCGAGATAGCCACGACACTACTGCAATCTCGGCTATCCGGATAGACCCTTATTCATTAGATTTTACAATTATTGCGGATTTACATTTTTATTGTTATTTTGTGTCGCAAATCAGCCATCATGGGACCACGCAATACGTCATGGGTCTCAGTCATGATTATCAGGGTAGGTGCACGTTATTTTTATATTGAGGGGATCAACATTTTAATGCTGATTCTATTTTACACCCCAGGGTCGTATGCTCTGGGGGATGGGGTGAAATGATGATGATGAAATCGTGAATTAGACACATACACACAAAACATACAAACACACGCACTTATAATAAATAATAATAATAAATTATTATTATTATTATTATTCAAAATTTCACGCTCGTCCGGAGTTTCCAGATATAACGAAAGGACAGAACGTCAACATATATGGTGAGACAGATGGTGAGAAGTTCTTGCTACAGTGAACTTAGGTTCCTTTTCAATGACTAAGATAACTTTACGTACAACATTGGTGGTTGCCAGCAAAACCGCCTTCATCTTGGTTCAGAAATGCCATTCATTTAGATGGCGTTTCTCTTTCACAATCCCCCAATCTTCAACAAGTCCATTAATTGATATACACTATGTATTCAAAAGTATCCGAACACGTCCAAAATGGTGTTATGGTGATCGTGTGATCACTGGTGTCATAGGCGTTTCGAAATCAACAGTGAAAAAATTGGGAACGAAGGTCAGGAAAGCCAAGCAAGTAGTCGTCGGGTTGTTTTCTACTCCTAAAGAGAAAACATTAGAAAGGAAACATAACAAACCGGAGTCATTCACCAATTCTGCTAGGAGTATGACTGAAAATTCATTTTTTCTATGGATAAAGAGTGTTCGACACTTGATAAACTTATCGTGGCTTTAAAGGAGGCTGACATACGTGATTGGTCTACGGAGTACTTGCCACGAAGAATAACGAAAATTGGTTGAAATTGAAAGAAGTGCCAATCTCGAAAATTTCTTATTTAATGTCCATACATTGTAACGTAGCGAATGAAATATCTCCAAGAAATGGGAAAGTACGGAGAACATGGTTGTTATATATTATGTATTGATGGTGCATGTGATCAAGACTCATATCTGGTTTCTAACTGCTGGAAATTACAAGAGGAAATTAGAGTAGTCAGCAAGGTAGGGAAAGGAAATAATTTATTAATCCCTCATTGAAGTGTGAAGAGGGATTCGTTGAGGTGGTCATTTGATGTTCCCATCAGACAATAAAACGGGCAACTATCACATTTTAATGAATTTTTAAAATTTACGTATATGTCTGTAAACTTAAATTAGTTCACGGTTAGATCGTCCTAGTGTCATTGTAATGGACAACGCAAAATATCATTGCGTAGAATCATATAAAAAGCCAAACCTATCTTTCTTGACAAGAAGCATCAGAGAATGGCTAAATACACACGATGAAACAGTTGACGCCACTCTCTCTAAGGCTCAACTATTGAAAATAGTTAATAGTGTACCATTCACTACAAGGTACATTGTCGATGTTAGCATAGAAAATACCTTCACCTCCCCATTCACCATCTTGATTTATATCTTATTAAACGTGTCTGGGGCACATTAAAGAACATAGTTGCAAGTTTAAGTGGCTCTCTTTCAGTTAGAGCTGAATTATGCAAAAAATATTCAGTGAGCATTCCGCTGAACATTGGAAAAAATGTTGTGACCACGTGAAAAATATAGAGAGAAAATATCGACTATCAGACAATGTCATGGATGTTCAAATGAGCCACATCATTGTTACCTTGAGGTCGCAGTCAGTTATTAGTAGCGAGGACAGTGCCACCGACAACGATGACTCTCTTGCGTAAGCGAGAATGAAAACAGCGTCGCCGACAAGAGTGTAGCTTGTGAACGAAGTTGCAAGAGCGTATCATCTAGCTTTGCAGACGGTACTTATTTTCAACTGAGCTAGCCACGCCTATTGAGAAAAGCGACATGATGTTTTCTTCTAAGTTATCGAGCTATTCTACAATTGAGCTGATGATGTCCGGTGGAAGAATACAGAAATATGAACTCCTGTGTGTGTGTATGTATGCATGCATGCATGCATGTATGCATGCATGTATGCATGCATGTATGCATGCATGTATGTGTATATATATTATTCATGCATGATCTGACACCACTTTGTAATAATATTCCACATAATTCTTACATTTTGCAACACGTGAGAACCTCGTTAGCATAGAAAATATTAACGCCTATCAAAATAGTCTACGAGAAAAATGCACATTGCCAACGCAATAACATAGGGAGAACAAACAAAAAACGTTATCATGAAGAATAACTGATGTTCCGACTTTCGGCTACTTTTGTAATTGAAGCCAGTGACGAAGGAGACCTAATAGAGTCCTTGTTGAGCTTTACAGCGGCCGCTGCTTTCATTGGCGCGAGATTACCGTGACGTCGCCGCATTGGAGCCAATTTTCTCGGACGCCGCCGACCGCGAGTTTAGCTCAGAGCCAGGATTGCGTAAGCGGCTCCGCAGCAACAATCTTCGGGAGGTCCTTGGGTTCCATTCTCGACGGTTGTGGACTTTCGACGTAAGCTGCATAGCTGGATAGATTTCAGTTGTTGTCTGGAGAAGAATTCTCGTGACCACAAGTGTCACGACTGATCACAAGTGTCATGACTGTTTTTTGGCCCATTAATACCAGTTGAATGTCTAAAAAACGAGACACGGTCCGCACGCGATCTTTCCTACCTCTTACTTGTTCTATTCTTTCCCGTTTCACACACACACAAATGTACTACAACCACACATATCTACAAACGAGAGTCGAGAGCCGAGCGCTTGTCTAGGCTGGAACTGTGCCTCGCTGGGGCAGATACTTGAGAGGGAGAAATCACATGTTAGCCAACGCGTACGCCGGCGCTGGATATCATCATCCAGTGGGGGAAGAATACCGTCATCCGAGATAAAACATTCTCTACAATAACGACACTAACTACCACAGCAGTTGACGATTCCGGAAACATCAAATGAAATGAAATTGCGTTTTACTCTTCACTGAACTGTACTATTCCTGAACCTAAATTTCCGGCACTTGTTCTAACTTTTGTCACATCAGATGGTGATTCTGCTTCCAACATTTATTTTGCCGGCTCTCGAATTCTTCACCACCCCATCAGCGTGTACACCCCATCAGCTATGCGTGTCCTTGAACCTGTGTCAGTACTGTAATGGACCACGCAGACGTGAATACTCTTGTCGCAGTGAGTCGCACTATCATAGGGGTGCCGTGACACTCAAGGTGCAACGGTAATTTCCAGATACCCGGAGCATGCGCTAAATTTATTTACGGGGGCGTCAAGCGTATGCCTACCTGTATCTGGGCGCCGGCGTCGAGACATCAACAGGGGTGGGCGCCCTGGGTCGGAGGTTGCATTTACTAACTAATTATTTAAAAAAATACACATTTTCCTAGTAAAATCACCCGACCAAAACGACGGGGACACGTTTATTTTTCGTATTGATCTTCTACATTCGACGGTTAATTGAATTCATGGACTTACAGTGATGTGATGGCTGGAATTTAGATACTTCACTCCGAAAGAATTACACACTCAACTGGCAGTCGGTGGCAACAGACGGCCCGCCGAATAGCCATGGACTTCTCCGGAAGCCGGCAGGAATCTGCGCCTGGTTGAGTCGGAGACCAGTGGAGTTGAGCCCGCAACGTCTGATGCGCTGGTCACAGGCCGTAAAACGTCGCCTGGACCGCGTAGTGTTTAGCAGCCGAGAAACAATGCTGCACACTCCCTCGTGATGGTTCTAGTCCGACATTCGGAATAAATTCCGATGCTGGAGTTGTCGAAATTACTGACTCGAGATTATTACCAGTTTCTCGTGCGGCGGTAGTCGCCGTTAAAATTTCAAGCAAATCTCCGTGCCGACCGCTCACTTCGACAGTCTATTTCTATCTGTCCAGACCTTCCAGCGCCCGTTTGCCTCTGCGATTTCCACCCTCACCCCTCTCGCAAGATGCCCGACCTATCCCGTCGCAAAACGTAACGGAAAGTTACATGCGAAGTTTTCCATAGGCCGGTCTTGATTGACGGTAGGCTGCTGTCGCCTCTTAATTCAACAGTTCTGCCCGTCCATCACCCACTGTTGCACAAAGGGGTGGAAGGGTGCCTTTCGGGGGCGGTTACGAGCAGGGATACGGGACGCGTGCAGCTGTGTGTGTCTAATGCGCGAAAGAGGCACTCTTTGCCTCGAAGTATTTTAACTCAGCGTGACTCGAGGGTCGCGCTTGTGCGATGAGCCTTGCTCATTGCAGTACGTATACCTGACGAACACTAGTTCTTTAATTTTATTTATGTTCATTTAAGGTTTCTGTCCCCTTTGGAAAGCTATGTGATCCCTAACCGGGCAACTTCAACCGGGCAGTCACAAAATAAAATCATCTAGCCCAGTCCGTCTCAGATGGAAAGAAACAGTCCATGAGAAGACAAATCATAACGAGAACTATCAATGTGTCTAGTAAATCTGAATGGTAGGAGAACTATTGAAAATGTCCAGATAATTCTTTAGATAATTAACAAGCAATTTGTTTCTTAACTATCAGTATTTACTAATAAATATTGTTATTAAATGTATCACGTACTGTTGCTATTCGTAAGCAAGTATATACCAATAAAACAAAATCATTATAAATTACAGAGAAAGTAATAGAAAGAAGAAGGACCGTGCAAGGTCCAAGGACAGCCGGTGCGGGAGCGGGAGCAAGTGAGGGCGCGGCGCAGGCGCTGATTATAGCGACGGCAGCGCTCCGTCGCGTCCGCTCTGGAAGCTGCCACTCCGCCCTCTCTTCCTAACCCTCCCCCACCCCCTCACTCATTTTCCTCCGGTGCCTGGCAACGGAGACGCGGCCTTCACACTGATGTCGCCCGACGCCTAAGCGTCATAAGCTGCAATTTCGCAACGAAATTCACTGGAAGAGCTTCAGAATTGCCTCGAGATCAAGACAATGCAATTCTCTTAAAAATATAGGAAATCAATTTTACATAAACTAACACTCTTTTTTTTCAATGGTAAAGCTTATTTACTTGTATTCAGTGTTCATATAGAGATCGAAATTATATTCATTTAATTCTAATAATTAATTTAAGAATTCATAATTTTAAGGATTTTTTTAAGATTAGTTTTGCTAAGACCATTAGTGTCTGGCACTAAAGGCTGTAAGAATTATATGATGTTAACATTTTAATAATTTTAGAGAAGTCATAAAAATCTTGTAATCAAAAAAATCATATTATTTAATTCCGGTATATAAGCTGAATATGACAAACACGAGTATACATTGTTGGGTAAAATTACATGGTAAATGTTACGAAATGAAAATATAAAGTTTTTCAAGTTGTAACAACTCGTAAGTAAGAGACAATTGGGGTATGCAGCGTCAATTACTAAGAAGGCAAATTTGTTTGGGAGAGACTGGCTCGAGTTCGTAAGTAATGAATGCCGAAATGAAGGTTGAGATATTTTAAGCGATATTTTGGTTTAAATACAGAAATGGTTGCACCTTGAAGAGATTAGAAGACTGGCGAAATCTTGGGTAAGATATTTGATAGTATTAAGTGATAGTGGTTCTACAATTCTTAGCAAGATATCCGCTGAAGCGGAGCAGATTTGCCGATTCAGTTGTATACAAAAACTTAAGAACAATATATATTCTTTGTGTTGGAACGTAGTGTCTTTTGAAATTACAAAATACTTCAAGAGAGGCGAACGGACAACGACGGTGGGTATGTGTAAAACAGCTGCCGCTGAATTTATTGGAGATACCAACGATCGCGGGAACCTACTCGGGCATATGTTGTTCCGGGACATACATCGGGAGTTACGTAAAAAGAAAGAAAAATATATTATCGCGAGACTTGCAAAAATGCTAGTTTTGGCATAGCTAAAATGTCTCCCCATTGTAGACCCCATTAGACACAAAATTGAAGCAAATTTATTATTGAAAATAATCGTCTTTAAATGATAGTCTATTACCTCGCTTAACGATAATTTTTCTAACGGCCTAGTTATAACCCAACTATATTCAGTCGCTAACTTTTTTCTTTATTTATATTGTGTTCTCTATTTCAATATATCTTGTGGAGTATGATGCAGCTTTCCTGTTCTTTGCTCATTACTTTTCGAGTGGTTCTGAAGGATTCTGTTGATATCCTAAGCAAACTTCACATCTTCCCTCCCTCCTTACAGCCCAATCCCGCCGAAGAGGACTTGGGGTCTGTCAACTATTCTCATGTCCGCAAAAAGTATAAAATTTTACACCACTGTAAAAACATATTTAAAAATAGAAATATTTAAACCAGTCAACGTTTTAGCAGTGTGTCTTGTTTTCCAGAGTCAGAGAGCTGGTCTAACGTCCAAACCACCAACTTGAAGGACCAGGATTTGGTAGGGTTTACTCCCCTAGAAAGGTCGGCTTCACGCTTTTCAGAGTTCTCCCTGCTCATGGTTTTTTTGTCAGGGGTTTCCCTCCCTTAGACCTGTGGTTCATGCCTACCCATTCTGCTCGGTCTTGTGTTCATGCCCCTAATCTACATATCTATAGATCAACCCACTATTCGTCACCTGTGGACTCTCCCAGTAGGTGAGACTCGCACAGGGATCGTAAGTAATGCTTAGGAAGAAGCGCACATCTCCTTTTTGTTCAAATTCCTGATTTTTGGAGAGTTGCAATAGTTAAAATTTTTTGGCGTCTTCTTACAACTACAATATTAAAGATAACTTTTTCCTTAATAATTTGCACCCCTCAATGATTTTGAAGTTAAATAATGTACAGTATTTCGAAAATATGAGTAATTTTCCCGAAATTGTGTATCAAATATAGGCGGTTTTTAATTTTTTAACAATGGTTTCTCAAAAACGGCTCCAACTTTTTTCCTTAAATTTTCTCCTCTAATCTACCAAAGGCGGTAAAAAATAGAGCAAGTGCTCCGGCAAATTCTATATTTTCAAAAATTGCAAAAAGTTGAAAATTTCAATAATAAAAAATATATCTAGAGTAACAAAATAATTTATTAATATCTAGAATAAAAACAAATATTTTGTTAATAAATGAGCTTTTTTTTCTTTTAGTAATTTGATTATAGATATCTCTTTTGTTAATAAATGAGCTTTGAACCTATTGAATAATCTATTGAAAACTCTTTTATATCTATGTTTTGTAAAAAGATGTTAGGGTTCATTTATAATTTACCATTGTATTTCTTGGAACACCTATCGCATAACATACACGCATTTTGACAATGGATATGCACGGAGCGTCAAGGTATGTTAGGGCATACTCCGCTGCCAATGTATGTACGTTTCGACACTGAATTACCATAATTGAATTATTTCAGAATATGTCGATTGGTCGCTTTGTGCAGAGTCGAGTGAAATTCTATGAATTATGTACTCTTTATCCAGGGATACAATTGCTTGTTTGCGTCATGATAGTGGGTTCGTTTGATGCTTTCCAACGGTTTAGCTTGCTATTATTCACTACGGATATTCCGGCTAAATAATCACAATACAGAAACAGAGATGAAACAACATTATGGTACGTATTTCACTTAGAATTCCGCGGCAAGAGTTAGAGTAATTACAAGATCATTAAATAATTTAAATAAATTGTATTTTAAGTGTTTCTCTTTCTTTTACACTAGTATCGAGGCTTATTGGCAGCTTCAGCAAGAACTATTTTTGCAGCAATCGAGAATATTTTGATCTTAAGTAACATACGCCCTTAAGTAATGACTTCTATCACTTGTTACGTTTTCGAGATGCCAGTACATTATTCTCATTCACTCTACTAAAATATAATGATACCTACTGGATTAATTACAAATAATGTAACTGTAATGATAAATGACTTTGTGAATAAAATGTACACGACTTTTGGAATAGTTTCCTGGCATCTGATTGTAGTCTCAGGAAGACCAAGTTATGGTCTGGAAGCTGGAAGACCAAGGTATGTTATCTAGGGAAGAACCTAATTGCTCTGTAACTTTTTAATCAATTCCATTCGCTTGCAATAGATAATCTTCAGTGATACTAAAATGATAGTAGTAGAAATAGTGTAAAATAGCATGATAAAAGTAGTTAAAATGACATTTTTCTTTTTAATGAAGTAATATTTTCATAGCATAGATAAAATTATTTAATGCTACAAATTGATGTCCATATTTAGGTTGAAATATTTTTTTGGAGGTGAGCTTTTTAGAGAAAATATGTCAATGTAAAATAAACGTTTTTAAAAACATCTGTTCTTCAGTGAATAACTCTACCACTTGAAGTGCACGTTGAATTTTTTCCTAAATTAATAATTTCTAATCGAACTGGCTAAATTACACTCACTTTAAGTTTAAAAACCAATCTTTTGATTTTGAGGAGTTATGTATGAAAACCATACTCATTTTTCAATTTTTTCTCAAAAACCTCTCAAATTTTTTATTTTTTAAGTTTTATTCGACGAATTGCATAAGTTTTTTTTAAACTGCCCTACACCTTCATTTTTGAAACTAGACAATTTCTCACATGTATTTTGTTTCAAGTATGACATTGTCACAAGTAACACATTGCCAAAACAAATGATGAAGATTGTTGTAAAAAGCGAGAAAGATATCTCTTTCCAGCTCCTTTATACCGCAGACCTACTGCGACGTAAAAAGACGAAGAATTTTCGTTTGTGGGCATTCTCGTTCGTGGTCATTCTCGTTCGTGGTCATTCTCGTTCGTGGGCATTCTCGTTCGTGGGCATTCTCGTTCGTGGGCATTCTCGTTCGTGGGCATTCTCGTTCGTGGGCATTCTCGTTCGTGGGCATTCTCGTTCGTGGGCATTCTCGTTCGTGGGCATTCTCGTTCGTGGGCATTCTCGTTCGTGGGCATTCTCGTTCGTGGGCATTCTCGTTCGTGGGCATTCTCGTTCGTGGGCATTCTCGTTCGTGGGCATTCTCGTTCGTGGGCATTCTCGTTCGTGGGCATTCTCGTTCGTGAGCATTCTCGTTCGTGAGCATTCTCGTTCGTGAGCATTCTCGTTCGTGAGCATTCTCGTTCGTGAGCATTCTCGTTCGTGAGCATTCTCGTTCGTGGGCATTCTCGTTCGTGGGCATTTTCGTTCGTGGACATTTTCGTTCGTGGGCATTTTCGTTCGTGGGCATTTTCGTTCGTGAGCATTCTCGTTCGTGGGCATTCTCGTTCGTGAGCATTCTCGTTCGTGAGCATTCTCGTTCGTGGGCATTCTCGTTCGTGGGCATTCTCGTTCGTGGGCATTCTCGTTCGTGGGCATTCTCGTTCGTGAGCATTCTCGTTCGTGAGCATTCTCGTTCGTGAGCATTCTCGTTCGTGAGCATTCTCGTTCGTGAGCATTCTCGTTCGTGAGCATTCTCGTTCGTGAGCATTCTCGTTCGTGAGCATTCTCGTTCGTGAGCATTCTCGTTCGTGAGCATTCTCGTTCGTGAGCATTCTCGTTCGTGAGCATTCTCGTTCGTGAGCATTCTCGTTCGTGAGCATTCTCGTTCGTGAGCATTCTCGTTCGTGAGCATTCTCGTTCGTGAGCATTCTCGTTCGTGAGCATTCTCGTTCGTGAGCATTCTCGTTCGTGGGCATTCTCGTTCGTGGGCATTCTCGTTCGTGGACATTTTCGTTCGTGGTCATTTTCGTTCGTGGGCATTTTCGTTCGTGAGCATTTTCGTTCGTGGGCATTTTCGTTCGTGGGCATTTTCGTTCGTGGGCATTTTCGTTCGTGGGCATTTTCGTTCGTGGGCATTTTCGTTCGTGGGCATTTTCGTTCGTGAGCATTTTCGTTCGTGAGCATTTTCGTTCGTGAGCATTTTCGTTCGTGAGCATTTTCGTTCGTGAGCATTTTCGTTCGTGAGCATTTTCGTTCGTGAGCATTTTCGTTCGTGAGCATTTTCGTTCGTGAGCATTTTCGTTCGTGAGCATTTTCGTTCGTGAGCATTTTCGTTCGTGAGCATTTTCGTTCGTGAGCATTTTCGTTCGTGAGCATTTTCGTTCGTGAGCATTTTCGTTCGTGAGCATTTTCGTTCGTGAGCATTTTCGTTCGTGAGCATTTTCGTTCGTGAGCATTTTCGTTCGTGAGCATTTTCGTTCGTGAGCATTTTCGTTCGTGAGCATTTTCGTTCGTGAGCATTTTCGTTCGTGAGCATTTTCGTTCGTGAGCATTTTCGTTCGTGAGCATTTTCGTTCGTGAGCATTTTCGTTCGTGAGCATTTTCGTTCGTGAGCATTTTCGTTCGTGAGCATTTTCGTTCGTGAGCATTTTCGTTCGTGAGCATTTTCGTTCGTGAGCATTTTCGTTCGTGAGCATTTTCGTTCGTGAGCATTTTCGTTCGTGAGCATTTTCGTTCGTGAGCATTTTCGTTCGTGAGCATTTTCGTTCGTGAGCATTTTCGTTCGTGAGCATTTTCGTTCGTGAGCATTTTCGTTCGTGAGCATTTTCGTTCGTGAGCATTTTCGTTCGTGAGCATTTTCGTTCGTGAGCATTTTCGTTCGTGAGCATTTTCGTTCGTGAGCATTTTCGTTCGTGAGCATTTTCGTTCGTGAGCATTTTCGTTCGTGAGCATTTTCGTTCGTGAGCATTTTCGTTCGTGAGCATTTTCGTTCGTGAGCATTTTCGTTCGTGAGCATTTTCGTTCGTGAGCATTTTCGTTCGTGAGCATTTTCGTTCGTGAGCATTTTCGTTCGTGAGCATTTTCGTTCGTGAGCATTTTCGTTCGTGAGCATTTTCGTTCGTGAGCATTTTCGTTCGTGAGCATTTTCGTTCGTGAGCATTTTCGTTCGTGAGCATTTTCGTTCGTGAGCATTTTCGTTCGTGAGCATTTTCGTTCGTGAGCATTTTCGTTCGTGAGCATTTTCGTTCATGGGCATTTCCTTCGTCAGAAAAAAAATCCGCACGTTGCGGCGGAGGTGACAAGGCATTCCTCAGCTTCTGAGGGTCGAGAGTGGAAGAAACGAGGAGGCGCCGCGGCGCGCCGATGCGCTGCCCGATCTATCAGCGTCGGGGCGCGGCATCGATCCCCGGCGGCATGCGGGCGGACGGGCGGGCGGCATCCACTTCAGACGCAGCCGCCGCGCGTCCTGCTCTCAAGACACGCGGTCCTCCTCCCCTGCGGTCCCACTCTTCTTGAATCTTGGCCGGGGCTTCCAGAGGCGTTTAGAGGTCAGGACCATGTTGGGTCAAGCTAGGACCTCTCCGGGTTTCAATTAAGTTGTTTCTTTAGTTTTACGTGCTTTTCAAGTCTGGCTTCCAAATATTATACATTATGTATATACACTCTGTAAATTTTAATGTTTACATTTCACATCAGATAATGAATATTCTCGGATAATTTATCTCGTTATTGAATTAACAATGTATATATCCCCTGTATGTAACCTCTCGCTGCAGTTAACAACATTTCAATTCCGCGCGTGCCACAGCTGAGACAACGTATACGTCAGATGACTTCGGTGAAGACCGGATTTCCTCGGAAGAAGGGTTCAAACAACCCGATCTGGAGCTGGCAAATGAAATTCACCGTTGCAACGCCAGGGATAATGATCTTTCTTGATAGCTACGAGATTGAAAAGAGCACAGTTTTGAGTCAACGTCGGAACTGTCAACGACAGCTACTGGTGCTACAGAATGGCACATACTTTATCGTAAGAAACAAATACCTCCACTGTTATCTTCAAGCAATTTAAAATCATGATCGCAAAATATATAGCTTCATCATTCACTGCGAGCCGCTATCGTTTTTTTCTTATCTTCCTTAAACACTTCTTTCTTACCTTAGATGATTTCCGTTAGGCGTTTAAATGCTGTTGGAGAGAAATTGCAATATTTTAGTTCGGAACAAAAGACATCACACAACCCATTTCAGTAATAAAAAGGTTACAACTAATGTACTTAAAATAATATCTCTATATAAATGGTACACTATGACGACACTGATGAATCATTTTATTAAATAAAACTTTTTCCATAGAACTCTTCAATTAACGCGGTGGTTTACTTTTCATTTTTGCAATGAATATTTTACTTTCTCGCTACAGAGCAGAGAGAAAGTTATGCAATGCTGTGCGAAAAAAAACTGCGAATATTCGGCAGAAAAACTTTTATCGCGGGGCCCTGGTAACGAAAAAGGGATAAATGCAGTTGCTAATTTTTTCAACGTGAAACATAAAATATTTTATGAGTTTTTGGAATTATTGAAATCAATATGAAAGACCAAAACGATATGAGAGGAACATGGAAATTCCTTTGGAAATTCTTAGGCAACAAGAATTATGAGATATCGTTTTGACAATGATACGGTTGTAATCATTAGGGTCTCTGTTGCTCACTCACAACGTGGTCTTGAGTTATAGTAGATAACCATTACCACCAGTCTTAAAAATGCTAATGGCAACATGTTTTGGGCAACATCATTTCAGTTACGTTATTTGTTGATTTCAATTTCAGACTACCGAGGCGTATTTGGTTGGTAATCCTTCGAAGACGATATTACATAGGCCATATTACAATTATGATCACAATGCATCATATGAAAAAGTGTTTTTATTTTATGATTTTTTAGCAAATATATGCAGATCTCTATAGAATAAGTCACCTTTAGCTTGTAGAATTTCTACAGAAATTTCAGAAGTGGTATCAAGAAATATTAAAAAGTTCATAAAATTCCCTTCATGTGTTGCCCACCTATCACACGCCAGTAATTATATTTACTAATCATTCAAAATCTGAAAAAATCCATCAAAAAGATTTTAACAGGACTTAACGCATTAAAGCAACGAAACTGAATTTATAATTTCTTTTCTGGTGATACCCTGTCGATGAATTCACATGATATTCATATGCTTAAAAGAACCGCCTAAATTGTAAACAAGATTGACACGGCATTCTATATTCGTATCTAGTAACCAATAAAGCAATGTTGCCAAATATTATGTAGTGATATATTGTGTGAGTTTGACTCTCGAAAAAGCGGGATCATCATAACTGTCTACTTATTTTAAGTAAATGATTATTAGCATCTACTTAAATTTAGGCCACATATTACCTTAATTATTTTTCCCTATTGCTATTATTGTCTACTTATCTAATACAAAAGAAGAGAAAAAACTAGTATTTAAGTGTGATTTTGGGTAGTTTATCATATTTGCTATACACCAAAATTTCGCATTTTCACCTCGGGTAACAAGAGTCCAAAATGGCCTCCTCTTGCGTGAATGCAAGATAGGCATCGGCGTCGCACGGCCTCTGTACCGCGCCCAACTTTGCCAGGTTGAAACATTACTTCCGCCGCCACAGTTTCAATGCTCCGAAGGCCATCACTAGGGGCGCGGATTGTGATGACCAAAATCATTACCAAAAATGATCGATAAAATGCTCTTAAAATTCTTTAGAAATGCCCTAAAAACAAAGAAAAATGACGGAAAAAGTGATCACACAATTGCTGATGAATAACTCAAGCTGTTTGGTATGTAACTGGAGTAATCAAGGCTTCTTTCTTTTGTTCAAGTAAACTCATCTCGTAAACTTGACGTGACGTGTACTCAGCTTGCAAACGTGACACGTCAAACTAGTAATAATATCCTTCCCCCCTCCCAGAGTTTGACTTTGATCGCAAACATATATTCTGAGGCGCTAGTGAATTATGCATTCCAATAGTTTTCGCTTCAGTTATTCCACTTTCTTGAGATTTCTCATTGCAAAGCCATCTGCGAAGGCTTTTCTTTCCACAAACTGCCACAATCTCATTATTATTGCCTCTCGATTTCGTTGCACAGATTGCTTCTCTACATTTTAATTTTTTTCCCCAATTGCAGTCTTTTTCTTACCGACCATGACAATCGGTATCTATCATAGCTTTCTTCATTTACTAGCAAACCCGAGCAGCAAACTAATCTTCAAACCTTTTTCCATGATCGCTACACAAACACAACGCAATTCAACAGTTTTTTTTCCACGTGAAAGACTCACCAACTCGTTCAAATCTATCTCCTGAACTTCCCCCATGCTTTAGAACACATCATTACTTTTTTAAAAACCTCTTACTGTCTCTAATGCTGGTACCAGCTGAGGTAGCAAAGGGCATCAACTGCTTTCATTGTAGTTCTTCTGTTCACGAGACCCTAGCGTTCGAGTGCCGACGGATTTCAGGATTATTCACAATAAATACATAGCAAGGGGGAATTCAGACGTTGTTTGTAGGACAGTTCTAGCAGCTGGCTCCGATCAATACGAAGCGTAGTTTCCATTGTTTCTCCTCTCAATTACCAAGCGAATGCCGAAACAGTACTCTTAACAAACAGCCGTAGACCGCGCGCGATCATTTCTTCTTTTTCTTCCTTGTCCTATCGTCTCTCTAACATTCATACACTTACACTTACGTTCACTACACTATCACACATGCCGGGTGTCCATCCAGGAGCTTAGAGCTTGTCCTTGCTGTGGCGGTGGCCCGCTGGTGGGACAGACATCTTAGGGGATAACTCTGCAAATCTGCGTGTTTGTCGGAGCTTGATATCGCCGTCCAGCGAGGAAAGATCGCGGCTACGGCCCGCAATAAAACGCTTGAAATACATTTACGGGAGTAATGGCCTTAGCCGTTGACGCGCCCAGAATCATTAATTAATCAATCCATCAAAGTCGGGATATCAATCTGAAGCTGAGAGTATGTCCGTCTGAAGCGGACTCCCGCCGAGGGAAAATACTTGGCAAAAAAACGCAATCTGACATGTATGTCCGTGCGTGATCTCACGATCTAGCGGGATAACCACATAACTAGATAAAAAATGAACTACACTTCGTAATGATTTGAGTAGTTGATGGCGCATAAATCAGTACTCACTCTCGAAAGTACTCCGCCATGACCTACTTCCGAAATGGTTCCTCACCTGATCCCCCATTCCATTCGCATTGACCCTCCTTTCACGCGCGCGTCTTATAGCGCTCTCTTCGTCCATGAAGCGCTCGCTCCGCGCTTGGGAGCAGTACGATTCCCGCGATGGAGACGCGCCCGACACCCCTCGTGCCCGCCCCTTCAACCCCCCACGCTCTCCGCCTGCCCCCTCCGTCCGCCCCCCGCCCGCGCCCTAGTCCCCCTGCCCGCTCTCGGCCGCGCCTCCCGCTCGCACTCTCGCCCCCACCCCATACCCGCCCCGCCCCCGTCCTCACCCCTACTCCCGCGCCCGCCCACGTCCGTCACTCGCCCACGCGCACGCCCCCTAGCTCACCCCCGCGCCCGCCCTCGCCCCCACGCCCACCCCCGCGCCCGGCCCCGCCCACCCTCCACCGAGCCCACCCCGGAGTCCCTGCCAGCGTCAGGTGTCCAAGATGAGTGCGGCGCGCTGGCTGCATGCGGAAGAGAGAGATGCCGGCAGCGAAGCCATCCAGCAGGAATGAGGATCGTTGCACTCGGGAGGAATTTAGAGTAGGTGAACCGGTGAAGAAATGCTTTTCTAGAGCAAAATTCTAAGGTAAGTAAATATATCTATTTTATTTAGCAATTCATACCACATCAAACACGTACGTGTGAGGAGTAATTCCCATATAGAGAATTATTATTATCATCCCATCTACACATAACACGCTAAGGAAAAATCAGGGATCCTTTTCTTTTAATTTTGTTGCTTGAGCAACAGCGTCTCCAAGTCCTTGTGACAATCGATACGAGGAGTAATTACTCTGATAAACAAGTTATAGATATCTGTAAGGTGGTTTACTTTTTCCAATGTAGTTTTCTATGTTTATTTCAAAACTGAAATCCGTTTTGCTCTGTCACGTCAGGTTTTTAAGATATCGACCAAAATTTATTTTCATGGAACATTACTCATCAATTTGTATCTCAATTTTTTGTATTTTTTCATGCAACGCAACACTATTTTCATCGTCTGTGAAAAAATTCTATTTAAGGTAATATTTTAAAGCTTTTTCTACATCACATTAATTTGTAATGAGAGACAGTATTTGTGACTGTGGAGACGTTCAGACTATATAGACAAGCCTCGGCGTTGAACGCAACATTGAAGAATAGCGATTGTTCATCGACTCAACAAGTAAAACAAGTTTGAAAGCAGGATTACTCCAAAATGGAAACGAAAGTGCATCAGTACTGATTAGATATTCTACCCACTTGAAAAGACAAATGGAACAAACTCGTTACTTCTTGAAAAGTATGATATAACGAGTATAAATAGTGAATCGATGGTGATTTAAAAATCATCGCCATTCTCAATGGAATGTCTGCCAGGGTACATCAAGTACTGCTGTTATATCTGCGACTGTGTAGAGATAAAAAGCACCACTTTATAAATAAAAATTGGCCTACCAAAACTAGAATGCACCCTGGAAATAAAAGTCTTTAATGTGCCGATGATCGACCCTGGCAACGTAATCGTGCTACTACTTCACATGATGCTGGGATTCATAAAATATTTCGTGAAGGCACTAGACAACGACTCGGGTGATTTTTGGTACTTGTGCACCACGTGTTCAAAATCGCGAGCTCCCTCACAAAGAGGAAAAATTCATTTCTCGTATGAAACTAATTGAATCAAACTTTTGAACTGCTTTCAAAAATTCTCGGGAGATCGCGCCAGCTTCTGGGTGCCGCGCCGGCAGCGTGGCACATTGTCGGCAGATTCTCAAAATCAGATGCCTTTCCATTTATGACGTGAAGAGATCGCATTGTTTGAAGTCTGCAGTCTAGCCTGCTAATACCGGATCGCATAGCTCGTGAAAGAACTAATAAATACGCGCGTATCGAGTGCAGTGAAAGTGAATTACACTGAATGGTTGGTAGTGTACCAAAGTTAATTGGGATTGCATTCTCCGTGCACGGTGCTTTGTAGCTCGCTAAAAACAGTGGGGCTACACATATACACGTTAAAACGAATGGGATCCGTAAGGAGAACTTTATTTTCGCCCAGACAAATGCAACACTGACGATTTTTTCAATACTTAATGATCCTGCCGCGGCATGCTAACAGTCATGATATTTGATCGTTGCGGAATCCTCCATTATAAGCAGAGCGCAGACAGTCGAATAGCAGTTTCCTCGACACAGTTTCTGCAAAAGCTATCCCAATCATCTAAACTATATTTCACAGACTCAACAGTATTCGACATGAAATCTCTGTACTGGGGAAACGTATGATGGCTAATGGAGTGCAGCAATGTTGGCGGCCTACTCCTATACAATTCAGCGTGACATGCCAAATGCTCAGCACAAACGCTAATTCGCAAAAATGCCAAATAATTCTAACAAAATACACCTTAGATTAGGTATGTTCAGTCTGTTTAGATTTTACGTGTGTATACCTTCAAAAATATATTACTATGTATTGTGCGTGTCACGTGATTCAATCTCACCGTTTTCTTAGCCAACTCCACGTTCATTAGTACACCATTTACCACAAAAATTTCTAGTGAAATATAAATGATTTAAAGAGTATATCTAAAAAGGGGGTGATGGAGATAAATAGTTTGCTTATTTTGAATCAGCACGTTTCACGTATCTTAGAACAAGTGTTAGATATCAAAGTATCCACCAATTGTTAAAATTTGTTTTTCCACTGTTATCTTTGAAAGTTCATTCAATCTTACTTGAACATTCAGTCGGAGTCAGTGTAAGAGCCTTTAATCCGTATTAAACAGAGGTTCAGCGCCGTTAGTATCCAGTTCCCAGACTGTCACCCGACTGGGAACTCGGGATGAGCTACTTAACTTCCGTGACTGCACGAAGCTTGGTTAAGAAGTTCACCTAACGGTACCATACGTATATTAATGCTGGTCAGTCAGTGACCCTCCATACAAATTTTAAGACAAAAACAAAGAAGTTAATGCCGCCGAGAGTAAAAACAGAGTACGCAGAATTGGATTTTAAGGCTCACTTGCAACCCGCAAAACACATTACGCCGCAGCAGAATGCATAACTACAACAGGACAAAATTTCACACATTATCCCTTAATTTGAAACCTTCGAAAATCAGATAATTCAACGAGAATGAGGCCTTCTTCATGTTTTAATAGTTCTTTATTCTAACCGTGAAAACAAAATTGAAGAAAACATTTGGAGCGGTTATTGAGCTAATATTGTTATTGAAAAGATTTCAAACAAATTACGCAAAAACTACCTTTCTTAAAAACAATATACAGAATCTTTTTAAAGATCTGATTTTTAGAACATATTTTGTTTAACACAAAAATCTATGTCTTCAATTGAGTAGGTTTGAAATACTAAACTTTTGCAACATCCCAAAATATAGAGTTCGCCGGAAATGAAACGCACTCAACTTTCTTTACCGTCCTTTAACACACACGAGGAGAAAAGTTTTAAAAAATTGGAGTCGTTATTGAGAAAAAATGTTTACAAAATTGCCTAAAAATTACGCTTTACGCATATTTTCGAAAAAGTATACATGGCCTTAATTCAAGATCTGTCATTTAAGAATACATTTCATTCAGGAAAAATCTCTATCTTCAATATTGTAGTGGTAGGGAGATGCCGAAAAATGTTTAACTTTGGCAATTTTCGAAAAATCAAGGATTTCAAATACAAAGATATCTGCACTTCTGTTCAATTTTTTAAGATGCCTGCATTCTATTAAAGGTATCAGAAAATTGATGCTCCTAATTTGCACAAATAATTAGCATAAAAATATTGGAAAGTCTTGCTACATAAAAGTGATTACTTTTTGTCCCAAATGGCGTGCTGGATGTCTATGCATAGTTAGTGTAAAATTGCTTTATTGAGTATAGTTGATAATTTTTTGTTCGCTGGGTTTTAGTGAATGCCAAACATGTCGAGGTAAGTAAAAGTGTCAATAACAAACAGACTTGCCCCATTTGACGGTATTGTCTTTACGTTAAAATGCGCCCTGTAAGCGTCCATGAAATATACAACTGTAAGGTTAGAGACGCATGTCAGCCAAAGTCAATAACTTAAAAAAATAGTTTTTGAAAGTAACACTGTATACTATATTTTATATTCTGTTCATATATCTATCATAGAAAGTATGTGCTGTTGTAGCATCACTAGTTTCTATTAAAAGACATCATTATTTTCCTAATATAAAACATCAAAATTTAATAATATAATCAGTTAATTATTTCTGTTCTCCGAAATACCTCTTTTTGTTCATATTGTTCAGTGAAACTGATTTCCTTTCTATCGGTTACATAATATTATGTAACACAATGCAAATGAGGTAATGTGACAGCGCCGGAATTTTTAACGAGATGAATAACAACTTCATTTCGAGGACGTCTGCCGCTCTGGGCACCGTCCTCCGCCGTCTCGCTCTCCTCTGCTCAGTCCCGGGGCCGCGTCGCGCGAAGCAAATGCCTTGCGAAGAGCGCAGCCGCAAGAGTCGTAAACCGCCGGGGCGTTTATGGCTGAGACTGTCAGCGCGGCGCGGCGGCGTGCGGGGGGCGCCAGTGCGGGCGGCGGAGGCCACGCCCCCGCCGAAGCCGCGCTCGAGTCTACAACCCTCCGTGCCTTAGATGGTTGGTTGCTCGTCAGTGATTCCAGGGGCGTCAACTGCTAAGGTCATTAGTCTCGTAAGTGTAGTGTATGTTTTTCTTTCGGGAGGTCGCGGTGATCTCATCGCCGATGGATGACGAGATCCGGCGTCGACCTTCTATCGGTTAGTGGGATTTCCCCACCCAGGTACCTCCCACCAGCGGGGCACCGCCTCAGCCGAGAAAAGCTCTACTCTCCCGACCGGTCTGCCGGCATGTGTTGTAGTGTCGTGCATGTTAGTGAATGTGTCTGTAAGTAAGGGGTGAGGATAGGTCAAGGAAGTGGAAGGATAGATCGTACGTGGTCCGTGGCCAATTTGTAGGGTACTGCTCCGGCATTCGCCTGGTGTTGATCGAAGTAACCGCGGATAACTACCGATCAGAGCAGTCTACCGACTGAATTCGACCTAGCTGGCAAGCTACTATTGAAAATCCTACTACCGTCGGTACTCGAACTTAGGACCTCCCAGTCAGAGGCACTGCAATAACTTCAGATGATGCCCTGAGCCACCTCTTCCGGTCTATCTTCTAGAAAAACTTGCTTTCTTTTGAGAACGCTTCGTATTTTGTAACAGGGTCAGGATATGCAGATTACATTCGAGGGTAAAATTGAATTGTATTTGAGAGCTACAGTAACAACAAATTAGTTTGTGTGTGAAAATTATAATAAGCACAATGCATATCTGGCCAATACGTTAATCTAGTGGTGCTACAACATCATATATTTTTTCACATTATTTATAGGTATTCCAATTTCCGAAAATTCTGAGTTCCACGAAAGATCATTTCTGCGACATCCTTTTCTGCATCCGAGAAAAAAATATTTTAAAAAATTACAGCCGTTTCTGAGAATCTCTCTCTCACTCAGATTCTTTTACTCAGGTAAAAATTCCGCGAAAAATACTCTTTTTTTTAAATTATGCATTATTTTATTAAAATATCTCATTTTTATAACATTTCATTAAGAAACTATTGGTTCCACAACAGCAAAATCATAATACTATATATGCCTGCAAACTTTTTCCAATCAACAATAATGTTTTCTTCTTCTTCCTCTGGGATTCAAACTCAAGAGTTAACACTACAGTTACCTTTCCCCTACACTGCACCACCAGCCTCGCTTCCACCATCAATGCAGTATTGTTGTATGTATGTACGTACTTTGGCACAACAGCTCTTTACGAGCTAAGGTCTACCAGCTGCGTCCCGACGTTAAGACCATGAGTTAAGGGAGGCGTGTGGTAAAACATAGTCATCCCTACGTATTATCCTGGTCTTCACAACCTGAGATGTGAGTTGCCTCATTGTCACAACGCAGCAGGTACTGGAACATTGTAATGAAGGGGCACAGTTTCTGCCCCGATCAGGAATCGAACTGGGGTTGCGCCATGGAAAGCGAGCACGTTCACCAACGGGCCACCGTGGGCCACTGTGGTAGTATTTTTATGTTCAATTTTTGTTTGCAATTTTCAAGAATGCAGAATATTTACCTAAAATGCCAGCTAAACATGTTCTATTTTAAGCCTAATTTGCTATAGATGCAATGGAGGTAAACATTTAAAGAAAAAAATTGACTCAATTTAGATAAAAATAGAAATGACGAACCTCAAGCAAAAATTTCGCAAAAATTTCTTGGTTTTAAAAGAATTGTATACGACTTTTTTTAGAAATTAATTTATTAGAACACATTTCATTTAAGAAAATAATCCCAATGTTGTATGTTGGCAATTTGTTTTCAATTTTCGAAAATACAGAGTTCGCTGAATAGGAACATTCTGCATATTTTAGGCGTTATTATATCCGATAAAAAAGTTCAGTCAAAAATTTGGAGACTTTTATAAAATGTTGAGGCTTCATGTAAAGTACCCACACAAGGCAAAATAAGTTTCAAACTCCCAAGGCCTCAAGTTTATTCAAATCGATCGAGGGACATCAATTTTGGGGAAAATCGTCTGAACCGTTTACGCGCGAACTTTAATGACAAGCAGGTAGAAAAACTAGCAACCTTTGTGTTATCAATAGATTATTACGTATAAACGAGTCACAAAACCTAATACTGACTACAGAATTTTCTATATACTTCTTTAAATAGCATACTCTTCCCACTTAAATTGTGGTAACTAAGTAATCCCTTAGCATTTCAGGACCCCTAGACTTCTCCACGGAAGCATGAAGTTTCCTTCCTGAACTTCAGTACCAGCAATGCATAATTGGTCTATCGTAATTTAGAAATTGTGTGTAGAGCTTAATAGAGCTTCTGAGAGCGATTAACGAGATCAGTAGAACGCCTCTAGACGTGATCACCAGGGTCTTGAGGGTACTGACTGAACCTTGGCATAGCCCGAGATTCCAACCATCATTGGCAGGATTCTGGCGTTGGGCACTCCTTGAAGAAGGGAAAGCAGAGGGATGACTGGTTGGTATTTAACCACCTTTTCCTCCGCTGCTTTTAGACGTGGAACCCTCCCCGGCATTTTACTACCACGTGAGGTTTGAGTCTAATCCCTTCAGCAACGGAGAAACTGGCTTCCGTTGACACCACAATGTCCGATTTGCAGAGCATCTCTGCCGATTTGCAGAGCCTCTATGAAGTTCTTGATCATGACACTTTATTCTTGCTGACTTCGTAAAAATGCACTCACCGAAAATGTGATTAATGATTTCTACCGCTGTATTGCACTTCTTACAGTATACATCCTCTGTAGGCCTTCTTCTACTAAGAGTTGTTTTATTTACAGCGGTATTTGGTCTCCATGTGTGCAGTGATAAAAAGACCAGGTTTCAGACAATTATAATCTTCCAAAAAGGCATTTCCAATCGGATGCAATTACAGCAAGTAATTTACTACATATAGGAAAAATATTTATCCACTTTTTCTATACCAGATCCACACTATATGAGCCTTTCTGTCAAAAATTGCCGACTTGTGCCACATCATTACAATATTTTATCTTCACTACGTACGTAGTTAGGGATAAAGTAAAAAGATCCTTTTCATCAATATTGTACCTTCGCCATTTTCGAACATTCAAAGAGTTTACTTATAATAACACCAGTGTCATTTTTATAAGCGACATTTTTTATATTCGAAAAAAAATCAATAAATATCACGCAAAATCAGGCAAACATTACTCACAATTTTGAAAAAAATCGAAAAAATTATGAGTAATTTTTAATTTTCCACCTTTCACGATTTAACTTCCCTCTGACTTCTATCTCTCTTTGAAAATCACATTTAAGGGAAAATATCTCACTTTGATAATGTTGTGTAGGAAGACTACGAAAAAATTTTGAACTTTTGCAATTTTCGAAAAATCAGTCAGTTCAACTAAAGTACGGGATGCGTAATTTTTAAACGTCCTTTGTGCTAACCGAGCGAAATGTCTAATCAGAAGATTTAGAGTTATTGGCGGAGGTGGCATGCAGCAGTGACTGTAAATTGGCAGGTGTAATCTTTCGCATATAATTCCCCGTCATCCTTTCATAACTCTTCATTCTTTCCTGGATGAAGGACCACAACATTTGAAGCTGTGGAGCTTGTAGGTAGCTGAAAGCTAGTTAATTTGAGGGTTATAACTCAGGAATAAATGTAGGCATTGAGATTATTACATGTAGTTAATTACAGAAAATAAATATAATTGAACCATGAAAAACATTACAATGAAAATTGATTGTAAAGTTTATTATGCTACATGAAATCATAAATTATTAAATTGAAGAAGCAACAAAACATATGATTTGATTATTACGTGAATTGAGCTTATGAATTTATCATTATCATAACTTAAATTGTATTCTTATGAATACTTTATTATGGTTTTTGCACGTAATGCAGAGAAAACGTTATGAATCTGGTGCAATGTCGCATTACCCGGTGCAAAGACTATGTCTTCGCTGCGATGCACTGTGACCCAGAAGACCAGGAATTTAGGTACAGGCTGAGCTGAGGTGTAGACACAAGACGAGTCCTCAGAAGATCACAGTTAAGTGCTCTAGGAGGCATACGGTGCAATAAGGAACATCGCCACATTAACAGTACATTAGAAGAGCACATGCTTGTTGAAATGGTTGCTCGCAACAAATCATTGTTCATACACAATTAAATACAGTAGAAGTGTTGGCTCGCACGAAATAACGGTTCACAGACGAGCATTGAATAAAATGTTGTGCAGTACACACGGATGAGATAAGCAAGTCATTGCAACATGAATTAATTAATATACTCGCGTGGTGTACATAATAAGTTCACATCCTCAAAGCGTACACTGGATGTAAAGCGTTAAATGACATTCGAACTAGGATAGGGCACCCTCAATATTTCGGAAGAGGAGATCATCCATACAAAATCAAATATAGGAATCAAAAAACCGACGTAGGTAAATACTCTTTTGCCAACCGGACAATAACTGACTGGAACAGTTTACCTGCTGCAGTACTGGCGACTTTTCCCTCCAGTGTGCGTTGCTTCCGAAAACGCCTAGAGAAATGCGTGTGATGCCAAATAACTGTGTATGTTAGGTATTCTTATTCTCCTTAGTTTTACTTTGTTAGTTTTTACTTAGTTGTACTTTTCATATTATATATATGCAACATTAATATCTCTGTATATGTGCTGTAAAACTCTGCCACCGAGCGAAAGCTCATTAGCAGAAAAATAAATATTATTATTATTATTATTATTATTATTATTATTATTATAAAGTTCTCAGACATCCAAGTAATTGAAACTACACTGACAAGTTAATTGTATTACACTGATTTTTGTGATATTTATGCATATTAGAGCAACCTTACACACGCGTATAAACTTGATACACTGCGATGTGACGATGTTATGCAATGAGTTCGTGCTCACGCATTCGTGCTCATGCGCGAGCTCGTGCCACACGAGGTGATCGCAGTAAAGCTGTATCTCGACTGGCGAGGGAAGCGATGTGCGTTGGATACAGGTCGCTGCCTTCGCGCGGTTCTGAGGTTCCAGCGAATGGGAATGATTCTTTCAAATACATTGCAATTAAAGAACTGAAGTTATTGTTATTAATTGATTAAATGAATTATAGGGTTGTGTCGCATTTTTAACTACGGAAAGTACAATGCCAGATTGAAGTTTAAAACATTGAAGCGACAGTACTACACAATATGTCTCGAGCGTGATTGCAACGCCACGTGCCAAAAGCCGTTGCGTTTGGGAAAGCGTATTGAGTATATTTACGAAATGCAATTGTGAAACGCTTTTTACAGAATTATTTGTACTGAAATCTGACTGCATTGATGTGCCTGTCAAAATAAATAGAATCAATTTTCTGGGTAGCTTGCGTGCCCGAACAGCTATTTTAAAGCAAATTTAACTAATGGTGCCATAGAATGGCTCAGACTTTCCCGTATTAGGTTTAATTTCCATTGGTTTCAACATGTAATTCGGACTTGCTACATACTCTTGCCAGTTGCATTCTATCGCCTCCCAAAGTCAATTTTCTTCTAAACTTTCATAATTTTTCGGTTTTCTAATATTAGAACGGAAATATTATTTTAACCATTTTAAAGAACAGAAATACCTCGTCCTAATTGGCAATTTTCTTTGAAAAAATTGCAGGCGTTTTAAAGAAAATGGCGTTTACGCGCTACTGCAAATTCGAAATTGGAACCTCCTTTCACAGACAACTATTGAGTTTTCAAAGAACTTCATATGGAGTCATTTCAAGCACTTCCAGTTACAAATGCAAGTGTTTAAAACTCGCTAGAAATGTGCGTGCTGAAGGTGGGAGATATAAAAAAACACTTGAGTAATTTTTGAAAAGAAGGCAGAAGAATGTAGCAAATTGTTATGTCATCTTACCATGAACTCACCACAATCCGTAGAAGTTTCACGAAAAAATTGGAGTCGTTTTTGAGAAAATGGCGCTTGAGTGTTTCTGAAAATGCGGAATTTTGAGCTAGTTCTCACAGAAAACTGTTGAGTTTTCCAGAAACATGATCTGATATCTTGTTTTTGTAATTTTTCAAAATTGCAATTGTTGCACGCAATATTACGCGAATACTACTAACAGTTTCAAAAAATGTACATGACCTTAATGAAATAACCAATTATGGACAAAAAATTAATTTAAAGGAAAACCTCTACCTTAAATTTTGTAGTAGTAGGCGCCGAAAGAAATTCATAATTTTGAAATTTTCGAATACTCCGAGTTAACCGTGAAAATCAGACCTATGCCACTTTTATAAGTGTATGTTACTCCATTCTTACAAGAAATTTAAAGAAAAAATTTGGAGCCGTTTTCGAGAAAATCTTGAAAATGTCTGGAGGGCTTCATGAAAAGTACCCGCAAGTTTTCAAGAATGTTTTTCAAAATCTCAAAGCTTCTACTCGAGTCAAATGGACGGGGATTTCTTCAATATGGAAAATATCCCACGCATGGTTTAGTCGCTAGTAGTGTTCACAGACGGACACACAGGCTGAGAGATTTTTGCCGTTTTCGGTATTGTAATCGTACAGACGCGTTCGTCCTCATAGTTTTGGCACTGGACGCCGTCAGCATCGTTCAGGCGATCGACAAATGGATCGATGCGGCCGCTTCCGGTACTAACGTTTTGAGTGCGCTCGGCATTCTGAGGGTGACCGGCGACCCGTAAACAAGGAAACGGAACGGAAAATTCGCGAGAGAAGATTCGAGGAAGGCTTTCTTCTAGAAAGAATTATAAAAACTCAGTAGAGGTAAGCGACGAAATGGAAATATATTATGCATAATACTAAAATTACAGCGCATGAATAAATAGAAAGTGCTTGGTTGGTGACAAATGCAAAATTCTGTTACACCATGTAATGCGAGCACGTTCTGAATAGGTGAAAAATGCCTATATTTGTGAAATAATATGCTTTATTCATGTAATTTGAAGCTTTTGGCCTTAGACCTATATTACTGTGGTAACACTGCAAGAATCATTCGACCGACGTGACCGTTGGTAAAACTCAGAATCCAGGTGCCTGGGAGAGGGGATGGTGCCGACTAAGAGCTGCGAAACTGTCCCCGACCGGTGGCCAGATCTCACTTTGACGACGGAAGGAAGAATGGAATGTAAAAAGGAATCTCCAACCTGTAATGATATAAAATGCGCGATTAGTTTCTCATTTTTACTGACGAACAATTTAGTGAATTGCTAGGGATCAAGATAACCATGCATCAAGTGATTACTTTGTCGTCGGCTCCCAAAGAGAAAGAGAGCTCGTGCAACTATTGATTCATGAATAGATTTTAAATAGTCATTATTATTACGAAAGAAAACCTAAACCTTATATTACCTTGCGTTCATTCTAACAGTACACTGCGCGGTAGTGATAGTTTATATGACCAGAATTAATGATATTTTTGCCTGCCAATAAGGTCGGTAAAAAATAATTGCTTTTTATAATGGATATGGGGATTGCTAACTAAAGAATGTCCTTCGTTATAACTAGTGTAACAATATTTAAAATCTTTCTGAACCCAATTGTACACGTGTGTTTTTTTTTATTTGAGAGTTTTCCTCTCATAAGTAAAATAGCGTCTGTGGCAAGATTTTGTTTCCTTTTGTGGCAAGACATTTTCTTTTTGTTATTACACTGATTTGTTGTAAAGAATGTTTTTGCATTTCTATCGTAACTTACCAAAAGACCGTTCCCCCCAAAAAGTTTGCAATTCAAGTGACCAATGGATCTTTTTATTGAATACAAATTATGTGCACTCTCTCTTCGACCACGGTACAGTGCAGTTCGCTCTTATCGCAGTCGATATCGCTCCGCGCAGGACAGGCTGCCTCAGAGTTCTTATCTAACGTTGAGGAAACCGAGTGACTATAGTGTTCGTGCTAGTGTTCATGTACAAACAGCTCTGATCACAACTAGCTAAGAAAAGATTAAAGATTAATGGCCTATGCCATTAATCCAGACACAGGGCAAACAATATATGAAGCCCTGCGCATCGTCCACAACGGCGACAACGGTGTCGTTTCACCAGTGTCACCAATACCAGCAAGCGGCGAGGCCATGGATATAAGCCTCGCTGCGACGCCAGTTCCAACCAGCACCGAGGACAGCAACAACCCTGCCTACCTCAGCCAGATCTACGGGTCGTCATCACTCCCACCATCACAACCTGCTCAGGCGCAGAAAAGGTCAGTCAGCGATAGTGAAAGTGATTCCGAAAGTAAGAAAATGAATCGGACCAGTAACAATACGAGTGCAAACAAGGTAATGCAAGGCAAGCGAAACGACGAGGACAGAGGCGACGCCAGGGACAGAGACGCCAAACGCATGACCTCGACAGAACTTTCCTCAGAACTGAACCCCGATAACAACTTGCAAAAACACTATAATGTAGATGTGTCAAATAGATTCAGTTTTTTAAATGAAGAGTTACCTGAAGTACCAGTAGAAGTAAAAAAAATCCCCCTATCTATTTAACAGGAATTAGCAATCATACTGAATTTATAAAGGAAATCAAATCTAAGTTAACTGAAAACTTCACCACTCAACTCAAGAACAATAAAATTAAAATACAATTCACGACTATATCCGACTTCAGAGCTGCAGTTAAATACTTTATAAATTCAAATAAACAATTCCATACGTACTCAGATCCCAGTGTAAAGAAATATTCAATTGTGATAAAGAACATTCATCCCACAATTCCGGAAAACGAAATTTTTGAAGACATCGCATCTCAATTTCCATCAGTTAAAAAGGTCACGAGACTAAACAAGAACAATGTACCGATCCCAGTAGTCGCTGTAGAATTCAACGGCGCCGAAAAAATCGAAAGTGTTCTGGAATTAAAATACATTTGCAACTCCGTAGTAAAGCCGGAAAGAAGAAAGAAAACTGTAGGTCCAATTCAATGCTACCGTTGCCTAGACTATGGACACAGTAGAAATAACTGTAACTATGAAGTTTCGTGTGTGTTCTGTGCAAAAAACCACCTTTCAGCAAACTGTCCATCAAAGAAATCAACTCCTACTTGTAAGAATTGCATGGGGAAACACAGGGCTGACCTCAGGTCTAATGAATGTCCATATTATAGGAACATTGTGGAAAATAACAGCAAAAATGTAAATTCCAGTCCCAGATCCCGACAACCGCGCACGCCACCACCCAATCATGACTCAACGAACTTTCCATTCTTGCCTACAACTAACAATATTCCTAATTTCACACAAAGAATTAATAATCACTATCAACCAATGAATGCAAATAATGTTTATCAACAATATCACAATCAGCAAGCAAACAATCAATTTAACCAATACGACAACAATAACTCCTTCATTACCAACATCACACAATTTATCACCAATCACATAGTTAACCTCATCAACTCGCTAATTCCAACAATAATACAAAGTATTCAGAACTCCATCACCTCAACATTTAGTAACAGTTATGGCAGATTCACACCATAAAGCATTAACCATTCTTAATTGGAATGCTAATGGCATCGTAAACAAAAAACCGAACTAGAACATTTTCTACAGGCAAATAAGATAGACATCGCATGCATCACAGAGACGCATTTAAGCCCAAGCAAAACATTCACCATACCAGGATTCAAAATCATCAGAGCCGACAGAAACGAAAATTATGGAGGTGGTGTCTTAATTCTGATTACGTTTAGTATTCAACACCACCAAATAACCTTGCCACTCACTCCAGGTATTGAAAAAATCGGGATAAATGTAACATAACAATAATCAAACACTAACTGTAGTCACGACGTATAAACCACCCAACATAAAAATAAAAACTACCTCTATCAATAAATTACTACAATTACCCAATCCTTTCATCGTAGTAGGAGATCTAAACTCAAAGCATTCTGCTTGGGGATGTCGGACCACAAACCCTGCCGGTGAATACTTAAACAGAATACAAAACACAATGCAGCTTAAAATACTTACGCCCACAGAACCAACCCATTTCCCATATGATCCCAATAAAAACCCAGATATATTAGATATAGCAATAACAAATTTGAAAGACCCATTATACTCCACAGCTCATCATGAATTAGACTCAGACCACATTCCTGTTGTTATAACAACTAAATTAACAAAATCTCCATCCCCCCCTCCTCCCACACTGAATACTTACAATATAAACTGGAATTATTTTAAAAATTCTGTTGAAAAATCAGTACCAAAATTTCAAATCCTCAATTGTCCAATTGAAATTAATCAAGCAATCACTAAATTAAATAATATAATAATCAAAACAATCAATGACTCTCAATATAAAACATTAGACACCAGAAGAAAACTTAAAAGACCACTACATCCCAGTATTACTGAACTAATAAAAGTTAAAAACAAAACCAGAAGGCTATGGAACACCCTAAAAATCCCAGAACTGAAAAAAGAATTAAATCACCTAACAAATATCTGCAAAAAGGCAATCAGTAAATACAACCCAGAAAAATATAATCAATTTATTGAGGGCCTAAATACTAAAACCAATTCTCTTTGGCAACTCACAAAGAACATTCTAAGGAAAGGGAACAGCATTCCCTCACTGTCAACTGAAACTGGGAAAAAATACTCGCCTATGGAGAAAGCCGAGATTCTAGCAGCCCATTTTGCTAGCACATTCACTCCTAATGACTCCATAAAAAATTCCAAGCATGATGAAATATTAACATTTTCAAACGCTCCTTTATACAACGTTCCTCACAAAATTAAATTCATCTCTCCCTATGAAGTTAAACAAATAATCAAAAAACTGCCAAATAAAAATCCCCAGGTCACGACCGAATTAATACTATCATTTTCAAAAGATTACCAAACAATGCCATCGCATTTTTAAACAATATATATAACTCCATACTAAGAATAGGTTATTATCCCCAATCATGGAAACACTCAATAATACATCCAATGGCAAAACCAAATAAAAATCATTCACATGCAGAAAATTATAGACCAATCAGTCTTTTACCCATCATCTCAAAAATTTTAGAAAAATTAATTCCCACCAGACTTAACAAACATATTGTGACGTAGTGAAAAGAGAATAAATTCACATAAACAAAATAAAAATAGTATATTGAAACGTTACAGACTAGATTCAATAAATTGCTTAATTTAAACACTCCGGCAACCTTTTCTTTCCAATACCCTGCTTTACCGCAGAAAAACAAGCCACGCGTGATGCGAGCTGTCGGACTTCAGTCGAGTCGGACTTCCGTCCCGTGACAATTACCGTCACATGGCCTGATGCCAAAATTTAACCCGGTCGCCGTCTGGCGGACCGTGTGCACGAAGCACCCGAGATCGTCTGGCCCTTACACTCCGGACATCTCGCCCCCACTCTTACACTCCCTGTACCTACGCGTACTAGGCCCTCTGATGTAAACTGAATGAGAACGCGGGCGCAGATGGCGCCGCGTTAAATAGTTGATGGCTACACCCCCCACCTCACAAGTTCCCTAGATAGGCTCGCCCGCTGTCGCAAGCATCTTAGGAGGGGGGATACACCCTCACCCCACAAGATTCCCAGGTAGGCTCGCTAGACAGCTTCCTAGGAGTTTACAGCCTATGGTTATTTTTGGCTCTTCCACGCTGTCTGCGTCAACTGCCAGAGCGCCAAATCCCGGATGTTCAGGCTCAACCCCTTCCTCCCCCGCAGAGCACTTTCACCGACCTAACGGTTCTGGGCCTCGTATTAACGACGCCACAATATAAATAAAACTAACTCAATTCCACCTCATCAATTCGGTTTCATTTCCCAACACTCAACGACGCACCAGCTATTGAGACTAACTGAACACATCCACTCTGCTTTCCAAAAGGGATTTCACACCACCACTGTATTTCTAGATGTGTCACAAGCATTTGACAGAATATGGAATCCAGCCCTATACTTCAAATTAGTCGAAATCGGTACGCCAAATTATTTAATTCAAATAATCAAAAATTTCTTATCTAACAGAACTTTTTCAGTAACAATAGATGGTCATTGTTCTAACCCCAAACCAATTGCCGCAGGGGTCCCCTAAGGTTCGCCGCTATCCCCAACTCTCTTTAATCTATACACTGCAGACATTCCTACTTCCCATCAAATAAATACCGCCCAATTTGCCGACGACACTGCTTTATATATCTCCGGCAACGCATTACAAATTCACCAATTCCAGCTCCAACAGCATCTAAATCTAATAACAAATTGGGCAAATAACTGGAAAATTAAATTAAATCCATCAAAATCAGCAGCAAAAGTCTTCTCACTAAAACCTTTTGCATATCTACCCCCGCTACTTATAAATAATAATCCTATAAACTGGACCCCAATCACGAAAACAATAAAATATCTTGGATTGAATTTAGATACTAAACTTAATTGGAAACAACACATTGAGATAAAAGCACAACAGGCAAAAATCAAAATCATCCAATTAAGACCACTACTAAACTCATACAACCACCTCTCACTGTCAAATGCACTACACTATACAAATCACTCATTCGCCCAATATTATTATACGCATGCCCGATCTGGACCAATGCCGCAAAAAACAATCTCAACAAATTCCAAGTGATTCAAAACAAATATTTAAGATCAATAACAAGAGCACCATGGTTCATTAGTAATAAATAACTTCATAACGACCTAAACATAAATGAAATAACTCACCAAATAGCGTTCCTATCAAACAACATTTACACAAACTTATCCTTCATAAAGGCATCAAGTCACTACAGACTCGGCAAAGATCCCAGATACAAAACCAGAATTAAGAGCAGATTCCCGCTTTATTCTTTCCTCCAGATATTTGCAAATGTAGAATAATTCTCCTGAGTTGCTCTTGTTTCCTCTCCCTAGATTAAGATTAATTAAGTACAATTTTAACCTATATTAAGTTAATTAGATTAAGTCAGCAAACAATTGCAAAGTTTTTAATTGTAAACTGAACATTGTACTTCAACAAACTATTAAATAAAATAAAAAACAAATTATGTGAGATCCAAAGTTTACAGGTTTCAGTATCAAGGACCCACAAAATAGATATTTCGGCTACACTACGTGTTAGAGGATTTTTATTTCTTAATTATGCAACTAGATTTATTCCCCGTATGCACACGTATTTACGGAGTAATATTTGTAGTCTAGGGAAAGTTATGTAACTTTGCGCAAAAATAACTGCGGATTTTCAGCGGAAAAAGTTCATTGCTGGGCGCTGATAACAAAAAATCTCCAGTTGCTAAATTAAGAAAAAATATCTAACATGTGGAATCCTTGTTTTGTAGGTCCTTGATACCGAAAAATTAATTGACGGCAAAATGCCCGTGTGTCTGTCCATCTGTCCGTCTGTCTGTTCGTCTGCGAACACTAAACTGAATGAATACCTGTCCATCTGGCCCCAGTAGAAGATTTGAAATTTTGAATAACATTCTTTAAAATTTAAGGGTTCTATACATGAATCTCTCCGGGCATTTTAAACATTTTCTCAAAAAGAGCTCCATGTTTTTTTGAAAATTTTAGTAGTTTTTGCGCAATTTTGCGAGTAATATGTGCAATTTAAAAAAATAACAAACAAGATTTTCTCACAAATGGCTCCAAATATTTTCTTTAAGCTCTTGATAGGGATAGTGCTAAGTGCATTCCATAAGATGACATGAACGCCATTTCGCTCTATTCGTTTAGTTTTTTTCTAAAATTACATAAATGTATTTTTTGAATTGTCTCTCACGTTGTTAATATTTGCATTAGCGGTGATTTGATCACATTATTATAACGATATGTACATTATATATTGTCATATAAAGTTACTCGAAAGCTCAGCCGTTTTCTGTGAAAATGAGCTCATAATTATGCATTTTCAAAAACACTCAATTGCTCGAACTTTTTCAAAAACTACTCCCATTTGTTTTCAAACTTTTCGAAAGGATTGTGCTAATTACACTCCTTAATATAACGTAAAGTTCATTTCAGGGCAATTTTTTGTTTTTCGAAAATTACACAAATGTAATTGTTTTAAATGATCTCTGACGGCGTTAATTTGCACATTTGCAACTACTTGTAAACACAATTGTATTTATGAGTTAATTACGTAAAATAACTTCAAATTAAGTTTTCCGATAACTGAAAAATTTTCTGTGAAAAAGAGCTTCAAGTTTCGATTTACAGTAGCGCTTAAGCCCTATTTTCTTAAAAACGGTTGTAAATTTTTCAAAGAAATTTCTATTTTGGACGAGTTTTACCGTTCTTTAATATTCATAAAATAATATTTACATTCTATTATTACAAACAGAAAAATTAATAATAAACAAAATGTACGTTAATAATAAACAAAACGTACGTATTACTCCATATATACGTATGTAAACGGGAAAGTGAAAATGTAGTTGAGACATCAAGTAAAGTATTCCCCAAAACGAAAATATTGGTTTCAAACTGGCAGTGCCTCGAATTTAATCAGATTGATCTAGGAATATCAATATTGAGAAAATTGTGTGAACGGTTTAGGCGTTCACGTTCATGACTTAGAGTTTTGCCATCAAGGACCAAAAAAGTGAATTCTCAGCGCAATACAGCGAGATAGAGGAAGTAATGGGAACATAAACACGATTTATACACTCAGAAACAAGACCGGATAATATGAGAAAGTCGGTAAAAATCGGGTGGGCGTATAAAACCGGGAACCAAAGTTCCAGGTGCGAGCTGTTATTTGGCCGCACAGACCGTTATCAATCTTCTGGCAACCCTTCATTAGTTTTTCATGAACGCTTAATCACACTACTTCTTGAGTAATTTTTCTGAGGAAGGTGATATTTCGTCTCAATTTTGGTCAAATTCGGTGGTAAATTGTAGACAGTGAAGGAGGTGTTACAATTCCTATAAGTCACTCGTTTCATCGAGTTTCTTGTACTATATTTGCCACTAACCGCATTATTGTTTCTCAACCTGGCCATAAGTACAGCCATGTTCAATTTTTTTCTACCTTGGAGTCAAACGGGGTAATTGAGGTTCTTGTAAAAATTAGTAAACCCCGGTTTCTCTCGCATGTACCCAGGTTTATCCGAATGTCATGAGGTTTCTTTTTTCCATTGTTTGATATTTTACATTTTGAGGGTAGAAGTTTTGAAAGCGTGTATATCCCGAGTTTAAGAAGGTAATTATTTCTGCGACATCTTTGACGTTTACACGCGTGAATCGGAACTAAAATATGACACGCCACGAAAGACGGGCTATTTGGATACTACGCAGTGTATTATTGTTGAAATTATGTAAAAGTTTTTCGTTAAAAATGTCTTAATGATACTTTAGTGTGATGAAGGATCACAGTAAAACAGTTTTCTAACTAAAAAATAGTTTTGGAAAGTATATTTTTCTTTAAGGATCATGGATATTTTGTTGTTCTATTAGAAAGGGAAGTGTTTATCCAGAAAATTTCCAAACTTAAATACAGTTATTGTTACAGAAAAACAGAAATTGCCCCTTGTACAATAACAAAAATCACTTCACACATGTCTCGTCTCTCTTCTAGAAGAAAACAACACAATTTAACACATTAAGTTACAATTATACTGTCTTTGTAACACTTTGACCATGATAGAATGTTAATCAAGCACAGTTGGCAAAGTTCTTGCCAAGGTTACAAACATTAATTTTAATAACTCAATAGAAGAAAGTAAATTTACCCTCTCACATAATTTAACGTTAGTATTTCATGTAAAATTACACAATACTCCCGTTAAAAATAGTCAACTATATTACACAACAAAAAAACTTAAATCAATACAATCTCTCTCTTGAAAACATTGTGAAACGTTTACAGCAATAGGAAATTGCAAATTTACGCTCTCTGTCCTGTTCCTTAACATCCCTGAACTGAATATTGTTTCACAGGCAATTATAGTTTTATTCGTAAACCATTTCCATGAAAATTTTGATTTAAATTCTACTTTCTCGACCCACAAGCACTTAATAAAGTTCCATTCCCTTCAATAATCTATTCACACTCCGAATTTTCATGAAACTTTTTAGAAGTTCCGTATTTTCATTTACGCCCTATTCAATCCACTCGGGAAATGTTATTACTAAATAATCGTTCGAGTGAGTACTTATCGTGATCTTGTGAATCGGAGTCGTCCTTCTCCGTGATGTCGGGTCGAATCATGGCCTCACCAGGTCCATGTGTTGGCGGCTTCCAGTCCGGCGCGCCGCAACAGTGGCCGTTCAGAGCCGGAGCTCTGATGCACTGCTTGTGGCTGCAGATTTAATCACCATCAAGTTCTTTAGCTCCTGCGTGCACTTCCACGCCTAGCTCTCGCTAGTCCTCTCCACGTATCGGCTCGTCTGGCGTACGTTGTTCAACTGCCTTCTTCACTAGTTCCCACCACCTCTCTCTCGCTTCAGTCGGCACGGACACCCCAATTCAAAACGTCTCAGAACGTCTATCTATACAGTTTACTACTTCTTGCCCGCGCTATTCAAATGTAGTGTTGCCATCTCAATCACAGATAGGCAACGGTTACAATAGGAAATATTACATTTTTATTTTCTCGCACTTACTAATGTAAGAAGAGTAAGTATTGTAATCGTGCTCCGGAAAACGGCCAATTTTCGACACAAAAACTCTTTTAGCCTGACCCCTTTTAGGAAACAGTGGATAAATCGTGTTGCTAAATATAGAAAAAAATCCTCTGACACGTCGTGTAGCCAGAATCCATGTTTTGTGCGTCCATCATACCGAAAAATCAATTGACGGCTAAACGTCTGTGTGTCCGTTCGTCCGTCTGACTGTCTGTGCACAACGCTAGCGCATAAACCATTCAGGGAATATTCTTCAACATTGATATTCCCCAATTGCTCTAGCTGATGTCGTGGTCCCTGGATTTTAAAACCGATATTTTAATTTTGGGGTGTACGTTACATAAAACGGCCTGAACATTTACAAAATTTTAAAAAAATGTCTCAAATTTTTTAAATTAAATTGTGTTGTTGAATAGTGCAAAGGATGTTCAAGAGAATGGTGCTGGTCTAATTGTCGTTGACATACCTTATTTTTCGAAAATTGGAAAAAATATTTTCAAAGCAACGTAGCAGAATATTTTTGGCACAGACCAAGTCTGTAGTTCAAAATAAGCTCTTTAAAAAAGGTAATGTACAAATTCTTGAAAAACGAGTAGCTTTTTCGTAATTTCTGCTTAAAATTAATGAAATATATATAAATTTCACACCAACTACAGGCCACGGGAAGTTGAATGAATGATATGAAAAATAATTAATTTAATTTTAATTTTAATTTTAATTTTAATTGCCTATTGAAAATGCTAATATCAATTCTATTTTTTCTTTCTCGCTTTTTCCTTTTTACTTATGTGTATTGTCACTGTATTGATGCATTTCTTTTTAAGCAATCCGCAAAGTTTAATAGAAATTTTGCAATAATGCCGCATCGATATTAAAGAAGCATTTGAGTAGCCCTTGTTTTATTTATATCATGTGATCTCTCTTCCGAGAATCCATTCACGCCTTCTGTGTTGAAAAGGTATTGTGTTCATCGTATTTGAAGTGTGGATGTTAGAATTCGGTGATGAAATGAAACGCTATCGGAACTCGTATCTTACGACGCAAGGCATCTCACGAAGCAGCAGAATTTTTGTAATTATTTTCATGGCAATTGCTTATACTCTAATTATGGAATTGATATTACTAGCCAAGCGAATGCACATAGTTTTGCCAATGTCTGGCAAAAGAGCGTTGCTCCCTTCTTGGTTGAATTGGAAGTTTTGAAATAATGTCTGAGGTGTTATCAGCACAGAAAACATTTCATTACTACGTAGCTGTTTCCAATAACCCAAGAAAGTAAATGCTGTTTTGGTGCCACTAGTTATATTAATGTAATGTGTGAATAATCGTGTTTTTCATAATTGAATTACTGCGGGGTTGTAATATTTGTTTTCTAATCTTTGGCAGGGATCTCGAAATTTAATGTATATTTGAACATTTAACATCTATTCGTGTGTTTTCTGCTTGTTAAAAATAATGTTTGGTATTTGTAGCTATTGTCACTCTTCGGTGATATATATATATATATATATATATATATATATATATATATATATATATATATATATATATATATATTGAAACGCGGAAGCGTTTCTATACGCAATTAAAGACAAAGTGTACAGGAGTATAATTACAACTCATTTTGAACGGCGCGGCATAGCGGCAGGTGCGAGGACGCACGGTGGGGGAAGAGTGAACGGTCGCCGTCGCCGCGGCCTAGCGAGAGAGGGGGGGATTTCGGCCGTTACAAGTGGCGACGGTTGAAGGCAGAAGCCGAGAGACAGCAGTTGCGAGGAGACGCCGAGTGGAGACGGCCGTAGAGGACAGTTACGGAGAGTGAGTGGCAGAGGAAAGACGGACGGCTACAAGCAGAGTGAAACACTACCAGTGACGAAAGACGTTCAACAGTGTTAGATTTGTATAATCGCTGATTAGAAGCCGGTAATTTATAGAACAGTGCATAGTGTAATGAACGCCGGTACGAAGTGTGATCACGTGCACAGCAGTTGCGGGAGGGAAGCCGAACAGAACCGAGGAGGGGCGCAGTAATATAATTCGAGTGCATGGTATGAACGCAATGGACATCCACGAGATGCTGTGATTGCGCGTGTGGGAGCGAATGCGGAAACATCCGGGATTGCGGCCGAGGAATTCTCGTCGCCGCCTTTGCAGACCAGCGAGGCACGTGTTTGCGTCATCAACCGCCCCGGGACGCCGAGCCGCGGTGAAGGTCAACGGTCGTCGTCGCCGTGGGTGAACAGCCACAACAGTCGAATTATTAATGGGGCCCCAAGGTATGATAAGATTACATGGTTGATAGAATCTTGGTACCAAGACATCGAGGTTTTATGTATGTAATCAGGTGTATTAGACGTTGATTTACGAATAAATTGTATTTGTGTTTATACTAATTTACTGCTTTGATTTACCAATGTATTATCGAGTCCCTCAGAAAACCCATTCACAAGCAAGACACCCGTCCTTTATAACCTTTAGATTTGCAGTGGAAAGTACCGACAATCAAGTACGTCACAGCTGGCGCCCGAACAGTATGGACTCGTGTATTTAAGAAATGTGGCTCTGAGAAATTTGATGAAACATTGGGAAATATTGTGTGTGTAATTGAATTGAGAATATTAATGCTAATGTATGTGTAATGTATGATAATGAGATGGTGCAACAAAGTCATTGTGAAAGTAATTTGTAGGCAGTAAGAGAATTCATTATTTGGAGGGAAGAAAAATAACATATTTACACTGACAAAATATATGTAAAGAGTAAGAAAGTATAATGATTACTTGGTCATTACCAAAATTTTAATTAGTAGCGGGCATGTATAGGTGATCATTTGGGAAGTAATTAGTATAAATTTGTTACTATTACATGAACAAGGGCAGAAAATATATGTTGAGGAATTATGATAGTAATAACCATAGGCATTAGTATAATTTGAGAACAGTTGGCAGGATATTTACTGGGTTTATGAAAACAAATAGTGTGCACATTGTAAGTGATGAAAAGCAGTATAATTTCCAAGATTGTGTAATGCAGGTCAATATCAATTTGATTGTTTATGTTTTTCATGGCAGGATAGCCAAATAATTTGTGAAATAGAAAGAAAGTTTGTGAGCATAGAGGTAGTGGATATTGTTTATACAAGTTGTACACATTACTGGGGGTTGGATATACATTCAGAAATATATTGTTTATTGGTTGATTGTGGGAAATATTAAAATTGATTAGAGATGACATTTTGTTGTGAAGTGTTTTTAGCAACATTGTAAATGTGCATCCGGAATAGTAATGCATTAGTGCTGAGGTTTAAGGAGATAAGTAACGACAGATATTGCTCATTTGATAGTGGTATGATGTATTAGGAAGGATATTGTTGTGTGATCTATGTGACTGGGAATTATGTGTTTACAGAGGTAGTGTACTTGTGCATTTGGCGGTGAGTGAGGACCTGTATTTATTGTTCAGTATCTGTAATCATAGTGTATCAGGACGGCAGGGAAAAGTATTTATTGTAGTGATTGGCACAGTTGATTAATAGGGCACCTAGTGTACTATTGTCGAACTAGGCAAATGGAAAGATTGGGTGAACATTCTGGAGCAGCTGGGGACGAACGTGAGGTTCAAAGTAATAAAATGGAGGCGCAAAGCATAGTGTTGAATCAGGACGAGAAGGGGGGACAAATAGATAATACAGATGAAGGAATTGGTAGAAGCATATTATTGGAAAGCAGGGATAGTGCTATCGGAAGCCAACTATATGACACGCCGGGAGATAGTTTCAATGAGAAAGTAAAGGTTACGTCGACGCCAATGAACCAGGCGGCAGGAAATCCAAATCAGGGGGGTGGAGAAGATACCGACTCAGGTCTGATGCAGATGCTAAGGGAGTTGATAGAAGAACACGGCAGGAGAAAAAGGGAACAGATTAGGAAGTTTTGGGACGAATGGGGCAGGAAAATGGAGGAAAACGTCAGGAAAATGGAGGAAGACAGCAGGAAAATGGAGGAAAACGGCAGGAAATTAGATGAACAAAAAAGATTCGAGGAGGAACATAACAGGAAGTTGGCTGAAGAACGGAGCAGGAAATTAGATGAACAGAAAAGATTCGAGGAGGAACAGAACAGGAAGTTGGCTGAAGAACGGGGCAGGAAATTAGATGAACAGAAAAGATTTGCGGAGGAACAGAATAGGAAGTTGGCAGAAGAACAGAAGAGGATCGCGGAAGAACAGAGCAGGGAGGCGGAGGAACGGAATAGGAAGTTAATAGAAGAACAGAACAGGAAATTAGATGCACTGTATGGGAAAGCGGATGAACAGGATAGGAAAGATGAGGAACGAATCAGTAAATTGCAAGAGAAAATATGTGGGCAAATGTAATCCGTGAGTAAACATATCGGAACGCTCAACAATGAAATGGCCAGGGTTGCGGATCGACTGGAGGCTCGAGGCCAACTATTAGCCAATGGATTTGCAAAACAGAAAAAGGAATTAGAGTCTTTAGTAATTAATTGGGACGAGGTACTGAAATTTCAATCACACCATCAAGTGGATGCTAGAGTTGCTGCAGAGGATAAAAGTGAGGGGATGACAAACCAACTCCAAGAAGAAATCAAGATAGAGGATGGCGAAATGGTGGAGGTCCAAATCGAGGCCGAGGACGATGTTTGCAGAGTGGAAGTGAAAACGGAAGAAGTGGAGCAAATAATAGAAGAAGAAATCGAGGAGAATATACAAGAGTACGAAGAGAAGGTATCAGTACAAGCTGAGTTTGAACAGGAAGAAGAGTGGAAAATGTCACCGAGTGTCAAGAGTGGGGTGACACCAGTTATGCCTCCAAAGTCGATGAAATCTCCGGGAGACAGTAAGGAAAACCCTCATGCATTTATGCGAGCAGCAGAACGGCATTCAGAAGTAATTAACATATTGGAAGGATACAAGATCCAGTCCTCATACCTAATTTAAGAGGGGAACGCCAGGATATGGGCGGAAACTTCTGATGTATTTCCTAAATTTTTGAAGGAATCTGAAGACAAAATTTTCGTACGAGATTGGAGCCAAGAAACCCAAATGAACGCCAAGATCAACCTGAGGAATAGTCATTACAACTACGTCATGGGAAGTCTTAGAGAATACGTAACGAAGAGCATTATGGAGCCAAAAACATCATATGTTCCTAGGAACTACCAAGGAATTATTTGCGTATTAACGCGACAGTGCCCCGTCACCGCGCAGAGCTTACTGCGCAGAGCAAATCATGCCGATTTAGGAAGGTGTCAGAAAGTACTGGAAGAGTATGACCGTACATTCGCAGGCACCCCAAAGAAGAGAAACGGAAGCAAGGTAAACAGGTCAAGAATGGAGCGAAGCCAGGGGCGAGGGAATGGCGATGGCACGGTCAGTCAGCGGGATCAACGCAGAAGAGGTCGTAGTTGGAAATGGGACGATACTTACCAAGATGTGTTCAACACACTGGAAGCAATGTCCTACAATAGTTGTTTAGGAAACCACCGTCGTCAAAATGGGCCTAAATCGCCGTACAAGAGACAAGACGTGGTAGGACATTACAAGCTCCCAATCGGAAACCGGATCCAACAAGTGAGGACAATAGTGAAGTATAGATAAAGTGTATTACTAGCATTCGACAAAACAATCATGTATATATCTGATTTTAGGAAAACAAGTGTATATAATGTATCATTTAGTGTATAAGTTGGTGCTACTATCGGTAGAGACGACACTGGTAGAGTGAATTTTTCTTGGGCAAGAAAAATCCGAAAAAGGGGAGGAGGGGGTGATGAAACGCGGAAGCGTTTCTATACGCAATTAAAGACAAAGTGTACAGGAGTATAATTACAACTCATTTTGAACGGCGCGGCATAGCGGCAGGTGCGAGGACGCACGGTGGGGGAAGAGTGAACGGTCGCCGTCGCCGCGGCCTAGCGAGAGAGGGGGGGATTTCGGCCGTTACAAGTGGCGACGGTTGAAGGCAGAAGCCGAGAGACAGCAGTTGCGAGGAGACGCCGAGTGGAGACGGCCGTAGAGGACAGTTACGGAGAGTGAGTGGCAGAGGAAAGACGGACGGCTACAAGCAGAGTGAAACACTACCAGTGACGAAAGACGTTCAACAGTGTTAGATTTGTATAATCGCTGATTAGAAGCCGGTAATTTATAGAACAGTGCATAGTGTAATGAACGCCGGTACGAAGTGTGATCACGTGCACAGCAGTTGCGGGAGGGAAGCCGAACAGAACCGAGGAGGGGCGCAGTAATATAATTCGAGTGCATGGTATGAACGCAATGGACATCCACGAGATGCTGTGATTGCGCGTGTGGGAGCGAATGCGGAAACATCCGGGATTGCGGCCGAGGAATTCTCGTCGCCGCCTTTGCAGACCAGCGAGGCACGTGTTTGCGTCATCAACCGCCCCGGGACGCCGAGCCGCGGTGAAGGTCAACGGTCGTCGTCGCCGTGGGTGAACAGCCACAACAGTCGAATTATTAATGGGGCCCCAAGGTATGATAAGATTACATGGTTGATAGAATCTTGGTACCAAGACATCGAGGTTTTATGTATGTAATCAGGTGTATTAGACGTTGATTTACAAATAAATTGTATTTGTGTTTATACTAATTTACTGCTTTGATTTACCAATGTATTATCGAGTCCCTCAGAAAACCCATTCACGAGCAAGACACCCGTCCTTTATAACCTTTAGATTTGCAGTGGAAAGTACCGACAATCAGGTACGTCACAATATATATATATATATATATATATATATATATATATATATATATATATATATATATTCTAACACACCCACCTTGCACACAACTGGTACCTTCACAACAGCAGCATGAACCGTAGAGGGGGTTGACAAGATATTTGCTCGTGAAGCGAGCTTTAAATCTAGGGAGCAGGATCTTCAGGGTACGAGAAAGATTTGAACCCTTGACACAATAAAATCACACCAATTGCACATAAACGAGCGTATAATTTACCCAAAAACTTTGTGGCATAAGTTAATGACAAAAAAACAAGAATAGAATCACACTTTTACAAAAAAAATGATCAAAAACACAAATAGAATCCTTTACAGCACATTAACTGAATGAACACATAATTTACTCCAAAACTGATTCTTTGAAATAATTACCCTTATCTACACTGGGAATTCCCTTGGAAAATTAATTATATCTAAATTTATGCTATCCTAATTACATTTGCACATGAAACAAAATTTCTATTTACAATCCCTTGCTCCAAAAAAATATTACATGTAAAGAACAAAATGTGGGCAAGTGCACTACTCTCATTTATAATTTAACTGACTGCTAATGGCAGAATAATAAATGTTCCAAATATAATGTTTATGGCAGGCAATAGCGCATCAAAAATCTCCCACTACAATGCTGCAAATTGTTGCCACCCGTGTCCTCAATTTCCTAACACTTTCCTGTACTAGTCTTTTCCCTGCCGACGTGAACTTGACCTACTTTCCGCAACTCTAGCGTTACCTCGAAAACTGCCCGCTTCCTGGCCTTGGTGGTCGTGCGTTGCCTTCTGCGTTGTACGAGACGGGATTCGCCTCTGCCGTCTGCGCTGTCTTCTTGCGTCCTCTTCCGTTCTTCCTAGTCGGCCTCTTCTTCTCCTGTCTACTCGCGTCCTCTTCCGTCCTTCCTAGTCGGCCTCTTCTTCTCCCTCGGCTGCTACCGGCGCCTCCGACTACGCCCACGTTGTAAAAAATGTCCCTTGCACTTCCCTGAATACTAGTGCAAGTTCCTCGCTCGTTACTACTTTTACTTCGTTAAGCAAGAACGTTCAATGCTTTTCTTACAACGGGTAACTTTTACTTCCCGTGATGTTAATAAAAGAAACACTCTACTAAATCTTCACTATTTCGCGGACGACTAACTAGTACGTCTGTCCGACGCCGAAAACTCCTACCTAGCAGTCGTTGCGGCGGCAAATACTATTTAAGCTGATGTTGACGAGCGGTGATGAAATCCTGCTTACCCGACGAACGGCGACAATCAAAAGAGAGTTTCCGCCTGCGGGTTCGCCTATTTATGGTGCGATGCCTGGGGAAATTCTCAGTGGCAGGGGTACTTCTCCTCTTTCAACCTTTCACCAGGGAAAACGTTGCTTGCTAGTTCGTCTTTGATTAGTACGGGCGGGCAACGGATACCAGGCTGCGCGTTTAGGTACTCTGATTTACGCCTGCTCTCCTCGCTGCCTGTGGGTGTTCATACAGAAGAAACGGTGGTGTTATGGGGTCGCACAATCCCATAACGCCACAATATATATATATATATATATATATATATATATATATATATATATATATATATATATATATATACCTGCAGAGAAACTTACGCATGTGTGATATCCTGTAGCAAATAATAGCGCACCCAAGTGACTTCCACGAAGCAGAGGAAATGTTGACAGTAGTTAGGACATTTGCATCGGCGGCAGGATGGACTGAGCTCTCTCGTGCAAAGCTTCACAGAACTGTAGGCAAATGGCATCGTAGATATATGGTGCAGACGAGGATGTGGGTGGAACAGAGAAGGACGTGTAGGCGTCATGGACAGATGTCAAAAGCGTTGGGAAGTTGAGTGAGCGTCACAGACATTCTCGATATGGGAGTGACTGTGGCGCTCAAAGTGTGTAGATCAAAGTTTTAATTTGAGTAGTAAAGGCAAGATTTGTAAAATAGGGATCTTTGCGTAATTTGTTGTATAAATGGTTTAGAAATTTCATTAATATTTCATTTCGCAGTTCTAAATGTTAGGTGGTTATATTTCTATGATAAATAAGGGTAGTTTGGCGAAATAATCCGTAATCGTAAAAGTCAATGAAATAAATAAAAGAGGTGAATAACTATTTTGGAACAAACAGTTGAGAAAAGCGGGGTTATCTTAATATAGAATGAAAAATTGTATGTTTTGACTTTTAGTGTTTACTTTCCTTATTGAAAATGAATAAATCGTAAAACAATTTTTCTCAAAGTATTAGCGGCAAAACATTTTTTTTAGTTTTAATAGCACATTCTTTCTCTCATTCTTTTTAAATTTTGAAATATTCGTTATTTCAGATAGTTCAGGGAAAATGAGATGTGCGACACTTTTAAACATCTATTGCTCAATCCTTGGAAAAAGTTTAAAGAAAAATTTTAATCCTCTAAGGTGATTTTTTATAAATTGCATTTCTTTTAACCAGAAACTTTGAGAAAACTACTCGTGTTCTTAACGCATGATTTTTTTTGTAGATCTACTTTTTAGGACAAGTTTCATTCCAAAAATGAATTATCAATATTGTACTTTTAAATGATTATTTTTCCAATATTCAAAAATTCAGTGTTTGCTAATAAAAGGGACCATATTTTAGCATATAATACCTACGTGAGGAAATAATAAAAAGAAAAAATGAGGAAATAATCGTTTAAAATTGACTATATTATATACATAATTACCGAAAATAATTCACATTTCCGAACAATTGTACAAGGTTTATTTCAAAATCTTTTTTGAAGAAGGACCTTCATTAAGAAAGGAAATATTTACTTCCAACACCCACTGTAGTTGAAGAATAATGCTGAAAAAATTGAACTGAAGTTTTCAAAAATTCATAGATGCCATTTTTAAGCCAATTTTACGTTATCCAAGGAAAAAAGTGTAATCAGAAACTTAGAAGTCATTCTGAAAATGTTTTTGAGGCTTCATGTAAAGTACTCATAAGGATCAAAATACCAGTTTCTAAGTCACAGGGCGAGTTCATTTACATCGAACGTGGAATACAAATTTTCTAGAACATCCAGCACCAACGCTGATACAGACAGGCAGATTGGACGATAGTGTTTTACCGTCAATGGAGGATTCTGACAACAAAACTTGTAAGAGGAAGTCATTTACTACATATTGGCACACAATTACCTCCTTTTGTATACCAGGGCCACACAATACTTTCCAGAGGATGGGAGTTTGTTACTCCAAAAACTGCCTAAGCATTTCATTACTTTCTCTTTACTATGTAAGCACGTAATAATGTGAAAAGGTAAAAAGTATAAAAAATTGGATCATTTACTACATATTGGCACACAATTACCTCCTTTTGTATACCAGGGCCACACAATACTTTCCAGAGGATGGGAGTTTGTTACTCCAAAAACTGCCTAAGCATTTCATTACTTTCTCTGTACTATGTAAGCACGTAATAATGTGAAAAGGTAAAAAGTATCAAAAATTGGATCATCAACTAGTATTAAATATATTAAAAGTTGTATAGAAGTAATCAAGTCTTAAATTGAGGAATAATATTGTGATATTAGACAACACGTTAAGCAAGTCATGTAAATTCCCTCGCTCTAGCAATTCATGTTTGTCACGTCGATTGCACAAACGATCGTAAGATTAGTCTTAACTCGTTGCTCAACGGGTGAGCGTCACGCTCACTTTTGATTTCGATTGTTTCCATTTACTCAGCGTTTGCCCATGGGTGATCGCAGAGGTCACCCTCTATTTTAATTGTTTTTATTGCATTTTGTGATAAAAACATTTTTGAAACTCCATTAGTTTCCAAGTAATTTATTAGGAGTACGACAATGAATTACGCGAGCTTCTGCACATTCAATTACCAGCGAACCGTTGTTTGTTTTTGATACTGCGTGAATGTGAGTGTTCCGCTCAAAATGGACCACTCGCGTTAGTAATTTATTCTCCTATTACAATTTTTAACTTAATCCACCAGAATTCATCTAAACAGGAAAATACTCCACCTGTTTGTTATTATTGAAACTGAATAGCTTTATTTCAGGTTATCCTACGTGTGTACTCCCACCTTTTGTGGTTCTTAAAACTACAGTATTTTCCTTGCCTCCGGAAGATGTAATTGTTAATCCACTTGCACACTGTAAATAGTAACCCAGCTTTGGGTGATGTGTAAGCACATACCTACACGAATGTATACGTTCAAGTTGAATATCTGAAATGCTTTACCTTCAACACAAAACGCGGCACTATTTGCACTTTGTAGATGATCCAGAGGCAAAAGAAATTGATCAATACGAAATGCTCTTTAGTCTCTAATTTGAAAGTAAATGTTACTCAATGAAACAAATCACAAAGGCATTGCGTCATGGTGGAAGAATCAATGATTTGGCCTCTTAGAAGCCAGAAAAGTCGTGTTAATATATTATCTCCCGTTTCTCAATACTTTCGGAGACAAAAAAGCAGATGTGTTGTCGACAGTATTGCATCCCACCCGAAGAAAACTGAAATAACTCCCCATCTTGCGCGTCCCGACCGAAAGCGCGGTAAATGTAGTTTCAGTCAAGTGCAAGTGTAGTAGAGGTTAATAATTTTATATTTCAAGTTTCATTAATTTTTTGAGCTAGATACAGCCATCACTACTGTTACAAAATCATTTTTTCCTTTCTCGTGGTACGGATTCTTCGTAAGGAGCGAAAATTATGTAATCGTGTGCCAGAAAAGGCCGAAATTTCACCTGAAATAACTTATTGCCGGTTTCTGACAACTAAGAAGGAGATGATCAATTTAGAAAAAGTTCTCTAACTCTTGTTGTAGTCATAATCCATGTTTTGTTGATTCTTCATATCGAAAAATCGTTTAGACGCCAAAACGTCCGTCTGTCTGTCCGTCTGTGGTCAAAGCTTGCGCCTAAACCGTTGAGCCGATTTACTTCAAAATTAATACTCTTCAATTGATCTGAATAATCTCGTGACTTTGGGAATTTCAAATGGATATGTTGATTTTTGAGAGTACTACACATGAAGTCTCAAACACACTTTCAAAATATTCTCAAAATGGCTACATATTTTTTGATTACATTTTGTTGTTGAATAGTGCAAAAGTCGTTTAAGAGAATGGTTCAGATCTCATTTTTTTCTCTCTTCCCCAATTTTTCGAAAATTGCAAAAAAGAATCTTTAAAACTACAAAATTGAAGATAGACGTTTGCGGCACATAAAAACAAATCTTGTACCTTTTGTGTAAAAGTGAGTGTTTTTTAGGCAATTTGCGCTTGCAAAACACGATTTTTTGCTCAGAAACCGCTCTATATTTTTTTTCAAATCTTCCCCCACATATGTAATAAAGAACCATAAGAAATACGGCGCTAGTCCCATTTTCGGGTATTGCTCAGTTTTTCGACAATTGCAAAAACAATTGTAAACTACAAAACTGAAGATGATTTTGCCTCAGAAAAAGTTTGTTGCCGAAAAGTAGCTTCATAATAAATAATAAATGAACTAGTGGTTATATAAAATGGCACAGGCTTTCTCGCAGTATTAACTTTTGTAATCTTTTTAGTCTAAACTAGGGTTTCAGTTGTGAGTGATTCTCTTCCCACATACTTTCTTTGACGCCCAAAGGACATTTCTTTCACCTATTCTCGAGTTTTCGGGGTTCTACTACTTTAACTGAAATCACCATACGCTTATTACTGTTATAAAAGTGTAAAGCCCATGTGCTGCCCGGATAGCGGAGGTGAATAATTGGTGTTCACCAACTCACCGCTTCGGAGTGCAAGATAGCTGATTCGAGTCTTCGTCGGATAATATTATTTGTTACAATTCTCTGTTCTAGCAGGACATATTTAATAATTCTTGAAACTTTATTGAAAACCATTTGAAGCAATTCTAATCGCAAATAGAATTAAGGTGAATAAACTGGAAGTGTCTGTATGTGTTTTTTGAATTTTCGACTTCTAAACAATATTCCACATTTTTATTGGATTTGTAAAACACCTAGACAAATCAATTGTTGTCTTTCAGCATTTTTTTACTATTATAGAAGCGCCGAATCTCTGTATAACTCGGGTGGCTGAAGTGGTTAAATTATCTGGTTCAGCCTTCGCGTTTTGGAGGGAAGTGCCGCTTTATTCGACCCTGTCTCGTAGATAATTATTTGTCTCAAATCTCTGTTGGCGATAAACGCTATTGAGAATTTCAGAAACTTTATTGAAAATTTTGAAGGAATTCTACACACATACACAATCTGTTAAGAAGCGAAATAAACAGAAACTTTCTGCATGTCATTTTCGTATTTTAAAATTTTAATGAAGTGCACAACTTTATTGTTCTATTTTTAAAACGTATGTCACTTCAAATCAATTGTTCAATACACTATGCCAATCTATATTATATTGTGGCGCGTTTAGATACACTGCGAGAAAGTACGTGCTTTGGCAGCACTTCTAGTTTGAAATTTTCTCAATTTTTCGGTTTCGTAGAATGAACTTATTACCTTATGAATATTAAAAAAGTGTAAATCTTTGTCCTAATTGGCAAATTTCTTTGAAAAGTTTCGAGTAACTTTTAACAAAATAGCGATTAAACGCTACTGTAAATTCGAATTTTGGACCTTATTTCACAGAAAACTTTTGAGTTTTTGAAAATCTTCATACAAAGTCATTTCAAGCACTTCCAGTCACAAATAAAAAAGTGTTTACATATCCCCAGAAATGCATGACACATATTTAATGAAAATTATATTTATGCAAATTTTGAAAGAACAAAAAGAATACAGCAAAATTAATTCTGTGTCAGTATAAACAGTGTAATAAGTACTTATCGTAGGAAAAGTTTGAAGAAAATATTTGGAGCCATTTTTGAGAAAATGGCTTTGATTTTTCTGAAATTGCGAAATTGTGAGCTCATTTTCACAAAAAATTTTGAATTTTAGAGTAACTGTATATGATCGTATTTAAAGGAAATATACTCATAAAAACACTAATATAATCAAATTTCCGCCAATGTAAATATTAACGACGTGAGAGGCAAGTCAATAAATTACATTTTTGTACTTTTTAAAAAACAAGAATACATCAATATAGCATTTATGTCATCTTAACACTATACTACGAAAGTATGAAGAAAAAAATTGGACCCTCTTTGAGAAAATCTTTTTTTGGTATTTAATTTAAAAAAAATACTCACGCAATATTAATCGACAACTAATAAACTTTTCAAAAAGTATACCAGATCTAAATGAAAGAATTAATTATGGGCAAAAAAATTCATTTGAAGGAAAAACCTCTATCTACAATTGTGTAGATGCAGGAAAACACAGTAAAATTCAAAATTTTGCAATTTTTGAAAATTCAGAATTATCCGTTACACATCTTTAAGTGTGTATTTTCCTTTATTCATATAAGAAACTTAAAGAAAATTGTGGAGACATTTTTTAAAAAATTTTGAAAATGTTCGAGGGATTTCGAGGTTTGAAATTTTGAAAATATTCGAGGTTAAGTACCCCCAAATTTTGAAGAACGGTTTTCAAAATTGCGGCGTCTCGGGTGAAGCCAGATCAGCCGGGGAATATCCATTTTGGAAAATGTACACATGGTTTAGGCGCTATTGGAGTTCACAGACAGGCCGACGGAGGATCGGACCGATGGACGGACATTTTGAAAATAACCTCTTTTCAGTATCAGGGGACCCCTAAACGTGCATTTCCGCTGAAATCTCAAAATCAATTTCCCGCAGCATTACATAAATTTCCCTAAATTATGAGTATTGCTCCGTATGTACAAATGTATACGGGAAAGTAAGAATATAATCTCTGAAACATGGTTTGCCGCCTGGCATGCAACCGCTATAAAATAATGCATGGCGGTGTGGCAAAATGCCTATCTCGATTTCCTCAGGGGCACTATGCTTTTTACCTAGTATACTTTGCATATTTTTCTTTGTTTCTTTCTTTCTTTGAACATAACTTTAAAAACATATTTTTTGGCTTGTCTTTCACGTTGATAATATTTACACTGGCGGTGATGTGTTCACTTTATTATATTGATAAGCGCATGTTCTTTATATAATGAAAATAAAATTTCTCGAATAGTCAACCGCTTTCTGTGAGAATAAACTCAAAATTCTGCATTTTCAGAAACGCTCAATCACCATTTCCTCAAAAAAGGCTGCAAATTATTTCTTCAAACGTTTTGAAAGGATAGTGCTAATTGCACTCTTTAATATGACGTTCACTTCGGGATACTTTCTCAAAATTTGCCCAAATGTATTAGTTTTGAAAGGTCTCTTACGCCATAATATGCACATTTCCAAGAATTTGTAAACACTATTGTATGTTTGAGTGGAAGTGCTTGAAACGACTTCATAAGAAGTTTTCCGAAAACTCCAACTTTTTGGTCAAAAAGAGCTTCAAATTTTGGATTTACTGTGATGAATAAGTGTAATTTCCTTTAAAATGGCTCCATTTTTTTTCTATAAAATTTGCCATTTAAGGCAAATTTTGTTAATTTGCCATTTAAGGCATTAGAGGCAAAAATGTTTGGCCTCTATTTAATATTATTAAAATAATATATCGGTTCAACTATGGGCGGTGATAGATAACGGCTGGCAAGAATATGTGGTGAGGTCATATACCTAGCCGAGCCCAAAAAATAGAGAACTAATAGGGAAAAAGATTCTAAATAAATACACGTTTAGGGGTCCCCTAATACCAAAAGGTAGTTTTTTTCAAAACAGTCTGTCTGTCTGTCCGTCTGTGAACACTACTAGCGCCTAAACCATATGTAGGGTTTGTTCGAAATTAAAGAAACCCGTGCCAATCTGGCTCGAGTCGAAGCTTTGAGGTTTTTAAAAAAAATATTTAAAATTAGAGGGTACTTTACATGCAGCACCCCAAATATTTTCAAAATTTTCTAAAAAATAGATCCATATTTTTTATTTAAATTTCTAGTGTGCCATTGGTCCAATTTTCAGGATTAACTTCGAATTTTCAAAAATATCAAAAGTATTTTTTTGGTGTCTGCCTACAACTACAAAAACAAACAGATATTTTTCTTCCAAACGTAATTTATTGACGATAATTAGTGATTTTATTAGGACCATGTAAATTGTTTTGAAAATTTTAGTAAGTTTGTCGCAATATTGCCACGTAAAATAAGGCAAATGCAATTCAATTCAATTCAATTCAATTCAATATTGCGTAAAATTTGTGCAATTTTTAAAAAATTACAAAAACCAGATTTTTTTCAAAAACATACAAATTTTTAGTTCAAACTTTTGGTAGGGAGAGGAATAACTTCACTCTATAAGACGACATGAACGCTATATTGTTCTATTCTTTTGTTTTATCAAAAATTTTAAAAATGTACTTTTTTTACTTGTCTCTCACGTCGTTACTGGGTACAATAGCGGCAATTTCTTGATAGAAATGTATTTATGAGTACATGTTCTCTAAATAATGAAAGATAAGGTTTCCGAAAACTCAACAAAATACAAAATTTAAAAGAAATCATAGAATGTTAATTATCCACTGACTTTGCATTGAGTAAATTACTCACTTTTTCAGTTAAAAATAATTATCCACTTTATTCAATGGCTTTTTTAAATTAAAAGTTAACTGCAGCATCTCTCCGACTAAATGTCTATTCACTAATATTCTGCAAAGTACAGTTTCATGAGGGAAGCAAAGTGCCAGACGAGACAATGAGCACGAGAACATAGCTCTGGCGTTTTCTGACAACCAAGCGTACATCTCGGAAGGACGTCCAGGGGATTCTGTTTCACACGTACATTCGCGTCCTGGAACTTTTCACTGCAAAGTTTGATTTATGCTGGTAATTTTGTGCATTTTTGTGCGATAGAATCTCTATTATACAATAATTTGGTATGAAATTTGATGTATTGCAATTAAGATAATTACACCGTTTAAACAGTAATAATGCAATACCAGGTTTTGCAATGCGCAGGAACTAAAATATGTATCTCCTATGAATTTGATTACATTTAAAAAATATTTCACTTTAAAATATCTTTATGTTCCAGACTATCTGTTACAAACGCTGAAAACTACATTATAAAGTTCTATATTTAACCATTAGAATCTTGATATTCACCCTAGATATATTCTCTCCATCATTTAGGAATTGATGAAAAGAATCCATCTGGACCGGTTGAGGGAAACAAATTCCGAAGAGGGAAAAACTATTGATGGAAGATGAATAATACTATTCTACCAAATCATTTATAACTAATTATTTGGTAAGTTCTGTTAGTTTTGTTCTAACGATGGTGCTGGCGTCGAACGTAGAGTAATCGTCCGTTTACCAAGTTAGAGATCGTGATCCGTAATCTTAAATTGCCTTATATCCCTTCGGTTACGGCTATTGCCAAACGTGGCGTCACGTGTCTTTTAATTCCATGCCTCAGCATCTTAAGGGTCTATAAAGAAACAGCGCTGAAGAAAATCGTTTCAACACCGCTCTGCTCTCAATTACGACACACATAGTAGCTTAATTTCCCCGCGAGCGAACTGATACTGCCTGCAACGAAGTCGATTGAAGGTAGAAGTCACAAAACATAAAACTGTCAGTGATTAGATGATGCAAACGACAATGTTTTATCCGTATTACATTAAAAAATTCAACCTTAAATACCTCATTGATGATTTTATATAGCCACTACATACCTACCTATACCTACTACTCGAAGGCGAAACTTAAATAAATGACACGGGTCTCATTTTCGTCGAATGAATGTTCGAAAATTTGAAATTTAGGAATAATGTGACAAAGTAAGTGTTATTGTAGCATCTCCAACTTTATTTAAACTTTTGGACGAATAATGCTAATTTTTTAAATATCTCTCACGTATTTAATATTTACAATATGCTAATTTTCTGTTCGTTATTGTATTTCCGAAGACAAGTTTTTCAAATGATTTCTTGTAAAGTTTCTTGACATCTCAAAACTTTTCTTTGAAAATGAGCTCCAAATCGCACATTTTCAGAAACGTTCAAATGCCATTTTCTCAGTAATTGTCTCATATTTTTCAATGATTTTTTTCTTACAGAACTGTTTTACTCTTCTCTCAAATTACTAAAGAAATATTTCAAATTTGCTATTAGGTAACCAAAAACTAGAGAAGATGTAAAAAAGATTTTTTTGTGCTGATAGATAACAGCTGAGAAGGGGAACCAATACCGAAAAGCTAGTCTAGTCTAAAGAGAAGAGAAAATAACTCTTATGAGAAGGTCTGTGCCATTCTGTATCACCACTAATTTGATAGAATGATTTACTGAAACGATTCATTTCCAAATTTTTATTACTTCTAAGAGATAGTTGTCCGAAGTTCATAACTTTGTTGATCTATGTGTCCCTATCCTTCGGTGTCTTTCGTACAACTCAGATATTTTGTATTCCTCTCCCTATGTCGCCGCAAAGTGTCATCTCCATCCCTGAGAGAATACCGTCGCTCCTGCCGTCTCTGACTGCTTGTCCCGTCCCCTCCCGTCGGGTTCGCGCTTTGCCCCGGGAGACTACGCGGTCGGGCGAATTATTGAAGCGGCTCTCCCGCAGCCCTCCACCGACGGCGCTTTTTCCGATGCATTCGAGAGAGCGGCGGAACCATCGTGTCAGCTACAGCTCGCACAGGAACGTCAAATAAGCGTGAACCAACCCTGCCATTATTCCTTCATTTTATTCACTTTACAGAACGATACGTAAAGATTTTTTATTTTATTTTATAATATAAAATAACCCCTCTACGTATACTATTCTAAGGAATTATGAAAGATTATTAAATTTTATAAAAAAAACACATGAACAAAAAATTTTGTAAGTGCATTAATGGTGTATAGGAAATTACACCTCAAGGGCTCTCCAGATTTACGACAAAACTAGAACATTTTCACATTATTCGCCACATTATTTTTATTTTTGCAATTTTTGAAAATTCAGAGAGCTCAAAGAAATGAGACCCACAATCCTCTAAACATCCAATCATCTATCCGTGGAAAAAGACAAAAGAAAAAGTTTGGAACGGTTTTTGAAATTTGAAAACGTACGCAAAATTGACTAGTTTTGCAAAAAATGTACATGACCATATTTTAAAGAGATATTTTTTTGTATCAGGCATTGCTTAGCCAAAAATCTATATTCAATTATGTAGTTCTGAAATGTTAACTATCCGCTATTTTCAAAACAACGGAGAGTTCGCCGAAATGGAGCGTATATCGAAGAATTGTTTGAAAAAATATAATTGCCTATTTTCCGCGAAATTACATGAAAATCACACGTATCTTCAAAAACTTGAACGTTACATTATTTCAAGATATGTATAGGACAGATTTAACACGTAAAATATCTCTATATTCAATATTATAGTTTTAGGATGATGCCTCAGAAAAATTGCACTTTTCTATTTTTCAAATAATATGGAATTTCAGCAAACATACATCGTGCACCATTGCCGTAAGCGCCCTTTTCGCTATCCAAAGACAAACTATAATAAAAAATATTTGGAGCAATTTTTGAGAAAAATTCCAAATATGTTTAAGGTTTCATGTTAAGTATCCTCAAAAATCAAAATATCCGCTTAAAACTCTCTAATTCTCAAATTCGTTCGGGTCGATCGGAGAATATCAATTTTGGAAAAAAGCAGCTTAACGGTTTGGGAGGTAGCGTTGACAATAGACAGCTACAAAGGTGTTTTGTCACAAAATGCGTTTTTGATATCAAAGACCCAAAAAACATGGATTATGGATACACTTTTTTGAGGAAGTAAGTTACGATACTACATAGCAACAGTAATTATCCCCTTCCGATTAACACGGCACGGCATTAAGAATTTTTCTGCCATATATTTGCGGTTTTCCGACACATGTTGATATATCCCTCTTGCATTTCCTAGTAAGCTCGAGAAATTAAAAATTGAAGAAATAAAAAAGTCATCTTTGCCATCAAAATATATTTATTTAGAGAGACAGCTTTCAATGGCTTTACTGTAATTACTCTACAAATGCAAACCAAATAAAATATAAATTAAATACCAAGTAATACAAAATAAGACAAAGCGGGGGGAATTAATATAAATGATAGGTATGTTTAAATTTATAATTAGAAAATTAAATAAAAAAGTATGAAATACAAGGGGGGATATTAATATTGTGACTGATCACGTATTCGCATACGAGAAATACTTCGGCCTTTTCCACAATACAGACGACTATTGACTTATGCAATGTTTGACACCGGCAACATAGAACAACGAATTAAAATGATGAAAATGAAGAAAAAACACAAACAAAATTCAGGAGTAAGAATCATAACATAAAGAAAAGTGGATGCACAATTATTAAGAGAACGGTTTTCTAATTAGTTATTATCTGAAGGTTGGTATCCCACTGGATTGTCACTTCACCTTATTGTTATCTAGAGTTGCAACCTTAGAGATAGGCTTGATCGTTGAAGTGAGTTGGGCCTAGGAGCAGGATGAACGTAGCAATTCAGGTGCTGGGGTCTGTAATGGCAGGCGTAACGTTTGCTAGATTGTATGGAGGTAGGCATGCTTCATATTGAAGGAAATAAATGTACTCAATTCGCAGACAAAAATTTTCCTTAAAATATTTCCTAATTTCTTTTTAAAACTTTCCACAGTACATATTGACACTGAATAAAACATATTCCTATCTTCTTGCTGAATTTCCAATATTTCTATAAATAGCGTACACCTTAAAACAGTTTTGGCGCCGCCCCATAATACGCGACGGATCAATGAACATTTTTTACCTTTCTATCAATAATTTGAACTAGTATCAAAGATATAACAACTTTAACTTCTAAATAATCAAATGTGTAATACATTAAAATTGATAAATTTTGCAGTATAAAATAAAAAATTGCGCTAATGAATTTTTGCAGACGTTGCCTACGTGGGTGAGGAAAATTACGACGACGACGAGTGGGAAGACTTCAGTGAAGACGACGACTGAGAAGACAACGACAAGACGACGACGATATGTTTTGGCTACAAGTGTGGCGAGTCGCAAAAATCCAGCTTCTCATCAGAGAAACTATTAAATACAGAGATATTGAAAATACGAAGTGGATTTCAATGCCTCTCTGAAAAACAGTGCCACAAGAAGTAAAGACACCTTTTCTGCCTCCAGTAAAACGAACATACTCCAAGATACCGCAGAGTTGGCGTTGGAGGAAGTGTATCGATCGCTACAATTTGTTTTCAAATATGAACATTTCTGAAGTATAATAGAAAGCTGATGGAAAAATGTATACGTCCATTTGAAAAATCATAGTTGTGTGTATCTCCAAATATTCAAATGTAGGAAAGAATGGAAACAAGAAACTAAACGTGATAAGAACTTTCCCATAATCTATAAAGTGTTGTTGCGGACCCAATCCTGTTACATCCAACTGTTTCTAGGCAGTGTCCATCTTTTGTGTTATCTCGCTATATATTGCGAATATCTTAAGTAGTACCTGGAACCGGATCTTCGATAGATTAAAATTTTGCACAACTGAAATTGTGTAAATTCGAAGGTAGTAATGATGATGATGCTTATCTGAATGTTTTCAGAAATTTCGATTGGCCTGAAACGACAATGAACGGACTGAATGTGACGCAGAGGACGGCCACTACGAGGACGGCGACGATTAGATCGGCGACGAGGGCGACAACGACGAGAACGACAACGGTGACGAGGACGACGATTGTAACACTGGGAATCAATTAAAGACTAGAGAAAAAGATTGTTTTATTGGTTTGTTTGAACACCGTTAAGTAAAAGTAAAGAAGCGTTTCTAATCGAATTGAACCAATAGAAGCCAGGATAATTAAGAACAAGAGAAAACTAGTAATGCTGAAACAACACATACTCACTCGCATTCTCTGTAATGCGTTTGTAACATGAAACTTCAAAAGTCTTTCCAAACCGCAAGTTTTACTTTCCCACTCTTACTTCTCAATACAAGAAAGTTACGTAATCCTGCGGCGGAAAGGGCGAATTATCGGCCCGTTATGAAAACACTTTTTGCTAGATTCTGGTAAAACAAAATGGATAGATCATGTTGCTATGTGTAGTAAGTAACTTCCTCTACCTGGTGGTGTAGCCAGATCCATAGTAGATAGCCAGATCCGTAGTCCATATTTTGTGGGTCCTCGTACCGAAATATCGATTGATGGCAAAACGTGTGTGGTCAACGCTAGCGACTAAACCGTTCAGTCGATTTTCACCAATCTTTATGTTCTGTATCGATGTGAACGAATTATAAGCTCCGGCAGTTTCAACTGGATTTGGTTTTTGAGAGTACTTCGATTACAAAGTACGTATTGTATGTTATTTAGCCCCTCTAGTTTATTTTCTCGCACTTATTTCGCCAGTCGAGAAAATTAAGAAATCGTGCGCCGGAAAACACTGACTTTCGGCAAAAACCCTTTTTTCTCATTGTTTACCCCTGGTAACGAAAAAGTGGATAAATCCTGTTGCTGTATTTAGTAAATTATTTCGTTCAACGTATGGTGTAGGCATAATGCAAGGTTTTGGAGGTCAATGATACCGAAAAACCTATTTACTACAAAACGTCTGTCTGCATATATATCCATACGTCCTTCTGTGGCTTAACACCAAAAACAGTTTAGCCGATTTTCTTCAAAACTGATATTTTCCTATATCTGAACGAACTCGAGGCCTTGGGACCTTTAAAGATTTTAGTGCTTCGAGGAGCACTTAGTGGGTTTGTACGAACTGTTACGCTCGTACTGTTACGTTGACCGAGAATACGCCTACTGCTCCGTGTGGATACTGATGATCACGCCACGTTTAGGGACTTCTCGTCGATAACGGCTACTGGAATTAGACTTGGTTTTCTCTCGCGGTATTTGCGACTCTTGGCACGATTTTGAAACAAGTGTGCATTTGGGAAACATTGTTTTAAGCTCACAATAAACAGCTGCAATTGTTTCATGTGTGTTCCTTACGTGAAACTTTTCAGTATACTAAAAATTAATTAGTGGTGCCACAGAACGTTACATAATTTCTTGTACTAGTTAGTTTAGTAATTTCTTTGATTTGGGATAGTTTTTCGTTCTAATTAGTCGGTGTATTTTTTGAAAAAATAAAAAAAATATCAAAACTAATTTTAAGTCATATTAAACAATTCAATTAGGACTATTTGTCTGAAAAGTTTAAAGAAAATAGTAGGAGCCGACTTTAAGAAAATTGCATTTAAATATATCAGAAAACACGGAATTTTGGACTCAGTTTCAGAGATAACATTTCAGGATTGGAGAAACTTTATAAAACATCCTTTAAAGCACATTTACTCATAAATATAATAATGTGAACAAATTGTCACAAATGTAAATATTAACGACGTGAGACACAAGTCAAAAATTACAATGTCGTTTATGTCATCCTATACAGTACATTTAGCACTATCCCTACCAAATACTTAAAGAAAAAACTTGGTTCCTTTTTCGAGAAAATTTTGGTTTTAGTAATTTTTAGTATTACAAATTAATTACATTTTAATATCACGCAATATGGTACGAAAACTGTTATTTAAAAAAATACATGACCTTAATGAAAGAAGTATCTACGGCGAAATATTTTACTAGAAGGAATTATCTTGTAATAGTAGGAATAAGCCGAAAACATTTTAAACGTATGAAATTTAAAAAAAATTCTTAGTTAAAAGTAATAAAAGGATATATGCCATCGAAAATCGATTTTTAAAAAATGCTAGGTTTAGGCGTTAGTGGTGTTCACAGACAGACAGACGGACAGACAGACGGGCAGACAGACAGACCATGGAAGCTTATAACATGGAAGTAAATTTCTTGGCGTTTTCCAATTCTTCTCAGGACTTCTTCATTTGGAGACCTCGATACCCAACTGATTCTATGGATTCTTCAACATGACCACATTTTAAAAGCTTCTTGCCCGTTCACGTCTCTTTTCTTTTAAATCCAAGCCTCCATCGCTCATAAAAAAAGAGTCGGAAAAATCATAACACTTTAATAGCCTTATCTTAACACGTACACTTAATTCTCTTGTGCATAAGACAGTTTTCATTTTGCTAAAAGCGTTTATTGTCTGATTTATTCTTGTCTTAATATCATATTAAATGTCATTTTCTTGATTTATAGTAGTTTTGAGGTCTTTATATCTCTGCGCTTGTTGAATTGCATATTTCTATACGAGTACAATGTTAAGAATTTATTTGAATTTACAGAAATCTACAAATTGCTCCCATAGAAATATTACGATTGTTGAAGTCTTTTTCCTATCAGATGTTTTGTTTTAAGATAAAAATATTTTTGATATTTTTTCTTTCCTTCCCAACCTATTTCATTCGTAAACACAGTTTTCGATAGTGTCGATTTGGAACTTTGAATTTTTCACCGTTTAAATAATTTCTCAACATTACTGAAAGTTCAACATTCAATTTTGTCGTTTACATTTTGAAGCTAACAGAAAACGCAATAGACGAAAACTAACCATCCGGTGTCACAGTGAAGAGGCGAATAACATCAATTTGTAGTTCCAAAGGTTCTGGATTGATTACACAGTCACACACAAAAACAATTTGTCAGACTCAAAGACTTGACACATATTTCGCTGTGTATTCCAATGCGCTGAATCCGAATATGGAGCCAGAATTGCGTCATCACCCTCCATTTTTCTAAGCCAGAATTGCCAGAATGGTGCCACCACTCTCGAATGTTTTTTAAATCCCAAAAAAATCGTAAAATTGTATTTTTTGATTTTGAGAGTTGTTGTCAGACCCAAATACTTGACACATTATTGTCTATGAATGTCGACGCACTGAAGTCAGAATTGTGTTACCCCCCTCAGTTTTTTTAAACATCGCGAAAAAACATCGTAAAATTGTGGCTACAGATTCGAGTTCAATCCGTCGACATTCATAGACAAACATGTGTCAAGTATTTGGGTCTGACAACAACTCTCAAAAACAAAAAAAATACAATTTTACAATGTTTTTTTGGGATTTAAAAAACATTGGAGAGTTTGGAGAGTGATAGCGCAATTCTGGCTTCAAATTCGGATTCGAAATACATAGAGAAACATGTGTCATGTCTTGGGTCTGACAACCATTTTTTGTGTGCCTGTGTTATCGAGCCGCTAATTGAACTTTCTATTTACTCCTTCATTTTTACAACTAACATTTCTCATCTAGAAACCCCCTCACCTTTCAAAACATTAGACCACTCCAACATGTCTTCGCATCACGTCTTCCCCGCCGAGCGCTCTCCGTCCGCGCGCTCGATAATTCCGCGGGAGTTTGCATCCGCTGGTGCTCATTGTCCGCGCTCATCTGTCGGAGATGTGGAGCAACCGCTCGTTAGGGTGTCGGATCCTGCGCTCCGGCCTTCGCGCAGCCCGCGCTCTCCGCATTGAGCTGACCGTCACCTACGGTGGAACGACCTCTTTGGGGCTGCGTTAAAAGTATTCGCGGTCGTACTGAGAGACTCACGGTTGAAAACCGAAGAGGAAGACTTATTAGGAGATTGTATACTCGTGGAAACATAAAATGAGCTGTCTTGTTTGTTGATGAACAAATTGGATTTGGTTAGAGGAAGTCTTCTGAAGTTTAAGCTATAACTACAGACTAAGAAAAAAGTTACAATTCGTATTAGTCAATCGGAGTTAAAATATGATCAATGTTTGACTCTATTCATGAATGTTCTTGGTGATCTTTTATATTTCCAATGAAACATTTTTTTTCGAACTGAATAAGATCGAAAAATTGTGTGACATAATATTCCCGATAAATTGCCGTTCGAGTGACACAAATAGTGATAATTATTTTTCCATAGTACACTTCAAGAAAAATTTGATTAATGTGCAACCATAAATGAATTTATGAAAGACAAAAAAATAACTTTTGTCAACCATACCTTCCATCACATGAATCGGAGAAAACAAAAACGTTCAATGTCCAGGAGCTTAAAATTTTGAAGAGCAAGCAAAAAGGTTAAAAGTTCCAGATATCGATCATTTTTTCTTAACATGAAACGTTGAAGGACTTTCTACAGACTTCTCAGAGTTCACGGACAACGAACTTTTATGCATAGAAAGTTGAATTTATATTTTAAGAACAGTTTCTCACCGTTAACTCAAAACAGGCAAAATGTGACATCGAACCATTTTGTTTGCACCGAATCAGTTGCTTTATCAGTGTTTGACCTCACTATTCCGAAATCTTTCACATCTGTAAGCTTTTTGTCGAATGCATATATCAAAGCGTTATCTTTGAATACCGTGAGTTTTAAAAATGTTTCGTGTGCTAATTTCCTCGACGACGAAAGCCTATTATCAAGTAAGGGCCGTGAAGCTCGGTACTCATTTGTTCATTTTAGCACCGCAAAAATGTTCCTTTTGTTCCATTCACAGCCACAAAAAAACCAAAAGCTTCCAGCAAGAACATAACAATATTATCTTCTCTTTATATAATACCCTACGGATGGATGAGAGCTTTTGACCTGTTATAAGAAACCATCGTCAAAAAAGCATACGTTTGTGCTGCTGCTGCGTGTGGGAACGAAAATACGTCCTACTCCTCCGTCAAACGGACTTAACACAAGAACGACAGCCTTTTCTACGTACCTAGAACGACGGTGGCGGTCATTTTGAGCGCAAGCATTTATTGCAACTTTGCAATTAATCAAAATTATCTTATCAGATAAATGTTTTCTAATATATGGACTTGTGAAAATACCTTCCTTGATTTGGGCATAATTGATAACTGGTATTAATATCACACATACTACGTTTAGAGAAGTATTTATTAACCAATTCAAAGAGTCCATCCTCCTGCAAGCGGCGGCAAACCGTAGCGTAGCCACAAGTCCATGAGCGTTTGTTCCAACCTGTGGCCTACGTGCTCGCTTACAATACGCTTTAATTCTATCAACACGATTTATTGCACATCGATAATTGAAAATAACCTTAAAACGCATCAGTTTAAATCACTCTCATTATTTCTCTTTCTCTCTCATTCTCTCTCTCTCATTCTCTCTCTCTCTCATTCTCTCTCTCTCCCCCCTCTCTCCTCTCTCTCTCCCTCTCTCTCTCTTTTCTCTCTCCTTCTCTCTCTTTCTCTCTCTTCTCTCTCTTTCCTCTCTCTTTCCTCTCTTCTCTCTCTCTTTCTCTCTCTCTTCTCTCTCTCTTCTCTCTCTCTCTTCTCTCTCTCTTCTCCTCTCTCTTTCTCTCTCTCTCTTTCTCTCTCTCTTCTCTCTCTCTTTCTCTCTCTCTTCTCTCATCTCTCTCTTCTCTCTCTCTTCTCTCTTCTCTCTCTCTCTCTCTTTCTCTCTCTCTTTCTCTCTCTTCTCTCTCTCTTTCTCTCTTCTCTCTCTTTCTCTCTCTTTCTCTCTCTCTTCTCTCTCTCTTTCTCTCTCTTCCTCTCTCTTTCTCTCTCTTTCTCTCTCTCTTTCTCTCTCTCTTTCTCTCTCTCTTTTCTCTCTCTCTCTCTTCTCTCTCTTTCTCTCTCTCTTTCTCTCTCTCTTTCTCTCTCTCTTTCTCTCTCTCTTTCTCTCTCTCTTTCTCTCTCTCTTTCTCTCTCTCTTTCTCTCTCTCTTTCTCTCTCCTCTTTCTTCTCTCTTTCTCTCTCTCTTTCTCTCTCTTTCTCCTCTTTCTTTCTCTCTTTCTCTCTCTCTTTCTCTCTCACTCTCTCGTTCTCTCTCTCACTTTTTCTTTCTCACTTTCTCTTTCTCTCTCTCATGTCGTGCAGTCTGCAAAAATATCTCTCTCATGTCGTGCACGTGCAGTCTGCAAAAATACACAAAAAATCAAACAATTATGTAAAGATCCCCTAAGAATGCTTTTCAAAATCTCAGACTATTGAGACAGCTCAGATCGAACGGAAAATATTAATGATCATGATCATTATAAATGTAAGTTACTGTTCAATGCTTTAGCTTTATTTAAGTACTGTACACCTTAAAGTAACTTACTTTATGTTTTTTAGCCATGTTGATAAAATAATTTCTATTATTAATATTAATATTATTAATTATTACTACTTATTAATATTTCAATGATATATTGCGAACAAATTTTAATTTATTAATGCGACAACTGTAATTTAGATTCTTCATTCTTCTATTATTGTAATCACACACAGATGACCTTATATAATTTTGTTCCAGTGTACATACATGTCATTTGCTGGAGTCATTATTAACTGGAGTCAGCATTAGATGGAATCAATGACCTCCGAAACGTCGCTAATAATGAATGTTTGTGATGTAATATCGCGAATGATGTTGATGTCTATAGACAACATATGTAACTTATTGTATAATTTTGTATCCATTTCCTTTTAATTAAACAAAGTTAGCATATTATTTTTAATCATTTAACTTAATCAATCACACGTAGTTACTTTAATTTGATGAGCCTAACAACATTTTTAAAATCTCAAACCTCTGGTGGGGACACAAAAAATACCAATTGTCTAATATATTAAACATTTTATGTCCCAATATATTAAACATTTTCATTTATCGAATTGAGTTTTAAGGCGTTTTGTCGCGATTTAATTTTTTTAAATGGTAAAAGCAATGTAATTATGGTCGGTTCACGTTCGTGTATTGGGATTCGTCCTCTTGGTAGACAGTATTAATTCGTCATGGGTTTAAATTATAATCCCATTTTTTAAATGTTTTTTTTAATTTGGTTGCACTATTAGTATCGTTCCCTACAACGATACTAATATACGGTGGTAATAACGTTTGAAATTGTTATCAGAATTTTTTAAATCGAAATTCTGTCTCACTCAATTTGTTTGTAATTTTAAAAGAAATATTCCTTAACCCCGACTCGTAGTCTACGTTTATTGCACCGTGGCGCTATGGAGGTCGTGATATCGCCTCCGGCCTAGGCATTAAGCGTAAGGAACCAAAACAATTGCAAACTTCTCTTTTCAGTGTACGAGAGTGTGGAGAGCCCATGGAATGAGTGCAAAAAATGGTGGTGATAATGAGATGCAAAGTTCTAATAAACAATTAAATATCAAACGGATTGCGGAATTTTGTATTGCGTTTAAAGCAGATTTAGGAGAGATAATAAAATTTCAACATTTGTAATGTTACAAACAATTTCAAAATTTTGCCACTCTAAAGTGGAGAGTATCACCTGATGTTCCAGAACAGAGAAAAGACAAATTAACAGTTTTTCCACAATTAAAAATGTTATAAACAATTCCGAAATATGCGCTATAACTGCCTGGGAGGGTCCACAAATTGTGTCTGAGTTGAACATTTCAAAAGAGCAGTTTTGGTAGAATTTGCAAATTGATTGCTACATGTTAGTATAATTGTTGCTAAAGCGCTAAATATCCACTCGACCAATAGTCGACCGAAAACATCCGCTTAAAAATATTTTTCGGTCATGGGGTACACGCAGGTGAAATCTCTCTGAGAGATGACGATATTTTCGCCTCATACGCAAACAATCGAAGCCCCGCCTCCAGGAACGGCCTCTTTCCAACCCCATAGGATTTTGCGTTCATCACTTAGGTAATAAGGTTATGACTGTAGTGATTGGTCAATGCGCCCCTCCCCGGATCGAATGGTGTCTAAGTTTTTTTGCAAGGTTTGGAAGATAGAATTTCTCCCGGAAGTTGAAGCGAGAGGAACTTTACTTGCTACATGCTACAGATGGCATAGACTTACTCGAGATAGTAGATGGTTTCCTTATTTCTACAGGCTTGGTCACTATTCGGGTTTACCTCATCCTTTTCTGTTGACATTTATTGGCGCCTAAAACATTAATTTTTCCCGTTTCTTCAATGTTTTCAACATTATCTGCTTCTTGGTCTGGTCAAAGAGTGTCTCACCGTCCGCCTCTCTCCGTCGTTAAATTTTGTCTGTCGTTTTTGGGAGTCACTTGTGTCTCGACAACCTCGACTCCCGCGCAAAATCCAGAATATCCGCGCGCTTTTTTAAACAATTGTGTTTTAGAAAAATTGGGTTCTCAATCACTGAGACTCCTCTGCTTCGGCTAGCTTCTCAAAATTTTAATATTGCCTGGGAGGAAAGGATTCCTTTAACCACGAGTTTGGAAGATTTCGTTTCTATTTAAGTAGCTCATCCCTGAACGTGACGGGCAAATTATTACGTATTTTAGAGGAGCGCATAATGGGCGTGACGGGCATGCATCTTCCGCGGACATCTCTACGGTGAGTGGGTAGTTTGGGGGGTTGGGATCGCTAAGCGAGGCGCGAGATCTATGGCTAATGCGGCGTAAATGGACGTAAATCCGTCTTTTTTGGACATTTTGTCTCTGCGGGGTGACGCATGGGCAGAGTCGGGGTAGGCGGACCTCACCAGCTGCGCGCACGGGGCCCTCAATTGCCCGTTTAAAGTGGAACGGGTGAGTTTATGGCCTCTGGAACCCTCTGGAAAGAAAGATCGCGATACAAAAGCGTTATGGTGACAAGAGTTTGGGCACGTTTAACCAAGCCGCGACGTATTAGCAGGCGTGGCTCTTTTCATTACATTTAATTTAGAAGAGAAAATCTCATAATGGTGTCAAAACAATATATTCGAGTCGTTTCCGGCCTTGATTATGGCAATAGTTTATCAGATCTCTTTCTCTCTCATAATTATTTCGCCGTAAATGTTTGAGACTGGGAAAACCTTTTTATATTGGCTCTTGCGTCTAACGTAAATGACTTGAAATGCGTTGATAAAGTCGTATCCTTCGATGGTAGGTATAGTTGAAGACTCGAGATTGCGATGGAACCGTCTTATTCCGATACATATTTATACCTGACTGCTCTCCTTACATTTGATTTAAGACATCTTATGGTGGTGAAAACTGCATTTCTTTACCGTAACGTTACGTTAATTATAAGAAAATTTAGTCAGATCTTTTGCTAGCATTTACAATTTCCCTTCCGGTAGTTTTAGGGCCGCGAAAACCGCTTTCTGGCCTCGTAAGTCCAGTATAATTCGCTTGGAATAATTTGATGCACTCATACCCAACTTCCGTTGTGTACTTGAATATTCATTTGACATTAATAATTCATTGAGGAATCTCCTGGCTTCCTAGAGTAAACAACTTCTCTTGAAGAAGAGGGAACAAGCAGAGACTGTACTTGACCAAATAAATTACATGTAACTAACAAGCTACTGATAAAGAAAGTTCTCTCACAAAAACCCTACAATGTAAAATTGAATTAGTAATTCTCACATGAAACCATCATATACAATATTAAACGATCGTTTTCTTAATAAATTATTTTTGCTGTTCAATAGGTTTTTTGTTTCAATAGTACTCCATTGGTACTCCAAAACATTTTATTAATGCGATTAGTATATAAAACATTTTCTTAACAATATACATAACGTAAGATCCAATTGTTCCCGTGTAATATTATTTCCCAGTTTATTTTAATCGTGACAGCGATACAAAAGTACAACCACATACAAAACATACTTAGCAGAGTTATTCGACAATATTATAGGTGTAAAGTACTGCAATATGAAACAAATTATAATGCTTTTGCGTTCGCTACATCACCAGCAAAGTCGCGAAATCGACATGTTAATGCCGGCAGCAGTCTACTTCAGGCGCTCTCTTTAAATTGCCATTCCCGAGGGCATCGAGGGCGCAGCTGCAACTTGACACGTGCTGCCCGAAGCCACATTTCGGTGCGCGCGGCTTGTGAAAGTAGCCCCGCGGCCCCGCGCCGGCGGACTCCGACTTCGATTCTTGGAAGCTAATGGCGTCAGGTGTTCCCAGATTGAGTTTTCATTAATTCGTATCGGGTTCTGGAAATGCATCCGCCACGCCAATTGGTCTAGACGACCCACATGGCTAGAGCAATGAAACGTCCTCTGACAAAAGAAACCTCACCGGATGGCGCGTGGGCAGCGCTTATGATTGCGGCGGGTGGGAGCGCGGCGAGGGCGGTGTGCGCGGTGCCGAGGGACGAGGAGGGGGGCGGGGTGGTTGGAGCAGCGGGTGCCCGTGCGGGGCTGAGCGGGGGCGTGTGCGGTGCTGTGGGCGGGGCAGCCGCCGGGGCAGCAGGCGCACGTGCTTGGGGCGCAGGCGGCGGGGGTGGTGGGGGCGGCGGGGGCGGCGGAGGGGCAGGGCGGGGCAGCGGCTCGGGAGCGTGTGGCGCCTGCCGTGCCAGCCGTGGCACCCGTGGCCCATGCGCTCCGACAGAGAGCGCTCCGCCGTGAGGCCGCCGCCGCGGTGCAGCCGCTCCTCCTCGCCGCCTCCGCCCCCCGCCCCCGCCCCCGCTCCCAGCCACCCGCTCCGCCGTCTCCGAAGCCTCGCCCTCACCCTCATCCCCGCGCGCCGCGTCGCGGGCCCAACCATGCGCGACGCCGCTGCTTGCAAGCGAGCGCTTCGCTGTCGGGGCGTCGCCGCCCTTCAGCCGTCGCGAGTCGTCGTTAGCATGGCTGTCCGCCCCGCTCGCAACCCCTCGTCCCGCCCCCGCAGCTGGGTACGGTGCCACCCGTTCCGGGGTGCCCGTCGCCAACCGCCTGTAGACCCGGCGCACGCTGAACCCTCCGTCGCCCTGCGGCCGCCGCTCGTTATCCCGGATCTCCTGCAGCCGCGCGCCCGCCCCCGCGCCGGGGAGAGCCGTCGCAGGCAGGGCGTCCGCCGCGGCGAGAGACACCAGGCGGGCGAGGCCGTTGTCCCCGGGCTGGTCGGAGGCGCTCTGCGTGGTCTGCTCCAGCTCCGGCTCTTCGCGTTTCGCTGCCCGGACGCCCCTCCGCCAAGCCAGCGTCTTTCCCTGCGCCCGCCACCGTCGCAAATTCTCCTGCGAAACAAAAACAAGAAGAATTATATTTAATTAACTGAAGTTCGCGATTGTGTTTGTTCATGATTTATTGAAACTGGTTCACAATTGAGAAACTCGTTTATACAGAGACGGTTTCTGATATTTAGAGAAATAAAAACTATTGACTATTCAAGATTTCCTTTTGTAGGAGACGTAGTTTATCTCTTATATCACAAGAGGTTTCAACAAGAGAGCAAATAGTAATGATAATTCACTCCTACGTTATGGCATACGCAGCTAATGTGATGAAGATACTTGTCTCAATGAATTTTCCTACGAAATATAAAATGTCAGTATTTACGTTTAAATGCCTCAATTGTACTACAATTATATAAATGTAAATTTATTAACTTGATTAAGCGGAAGACCAGGCCTTTTGATCCTCACCACAAACAAAGTCCTTATCATTATGATTCCCTAATTTCACGATCAAAATATCAACCTCCATGATTCCATTAGATCCTACCTCCATGTTGCAACTAGCTTCATAAGGAACAAAACTATTCACTGCAACTGCCTCTACAATATTGTGGACATTGCTAATTTGTGGATGGCATTCCAAATAAAACTAGTGGTGTTAAAACAGGACATACTTTCTAGCAATATTTCTAAATTTACACTTTTAGAAAATTGAGAGTTCAAAAAGAAAGTGAGATACACGCCATTCTTTTAAGCGTCTGTTCTTCTATCTGTAGAAAAAAATTCGAACAAAATTTGAAGCTGTTTTTGAGAAATTTTTATAAATTGCATTGGTTTCTAGCACAAACTATGCGAAAACTACTCGGTTCTTCAAAAAAAATTAATCATGTACATACATAACTTTCATTACAGAATTGATTTTTACAACAAATTACTTTACAACAAACTAATTCAAAAATCGCTACCTTCAATTTTGTTGTTTTGTATAGTTAACTGTTTGCTACGCGCCGAAAATGGGATAGTAACACATTTTTTACCATTCCTTGATACATAAGAGGACAACATATAAAGAAAAATGTCTGGTGCGGTTCTAGAGAAACAATTGTTTTAATCAATTAAAAATTGTCTACACTTTGAGTAAATTTACACGAAAACTTCGACAAATTGAACATAATTTTTTTCGAAAGTGTGATGATCTGTCTTTAAAGAACACATTTTATTAAGGAAAAAATATCTATCCTTACGCCCGTATAAGACGCTCCAAAAATTGCACTTTTCCAATTTTCATAAAATTGAGAATCAATCAACATGAGATGTGCACCATTCTCTTACGCATCCTGTACCCTATCCAAGGACAAAATTTAATAAAAAAATTTGGCGCTATTTTTGAGAAAATTTTCCAAATATTATTGATGTTTCATGTAAAGTACATTCAAAAATCCAAATACATATTCAGTTGAAACACCTAAAACCTTGAGTTCATTCATGACGATCACGGAATAACTATTTTGGAGACAGTCAAACGATTTAGGCGCTAGCGTTGACCACAGACGGACGGATAGATGTTTTGCGGTATCAAGGTCGGACACAAATGGAATTCTGGCTTCACCACATGTTAGAGAAAGCAATTTACTTTATATATCAGCAGGATTTATTCACTTTTTTGTTACCAGGACCCGGAATAAGAGTTTTCTGCCGAAAATTCACCGCTTTCCGGCGCACGACTGCGTAACATTTTCTTACGAAGTTCGAGAAAGTAATTATTAGAGACGTTGTCTTTTCTTAAATTTTTATTTTTAAAATAATAACTTTCGATGGCTTGGCCATTATCGTAATTTTCTGTTGTTTAGAAGCCAGAAAACGACTACAATATGCCTCGATTATAGTTTGTGCAAAATATGGGCTGAACTCAACAACGCGATATCTTACACACCTTACCTACCTTTGAAAGGCCTAGTAGTTGGAACAGGTTCTTAAATAAATGTTGCGGAACAAATCCCAGAACTGCGATAACTCAGAGACAGAGAGCGCCTCATATCCAGCTCAGATCTCATCGAGAGATGTGGCTCAGGGCATCAACTGATGTCCACTGCAGCGCTTAGAGCTTTTCTCGGACGCGGCGGTGCCCTGCGAGTAGCAGATACCTGATAGGAGAAAATTCCACAGGCTGAGAACTAGGTCGGCGTCGGTTCTCACCATCCTGCTGGGACTAACGGCTTTAGCAGTTTACGCGGCCGGAATCACCAATCAATCAATCCAGTTGATCTCATAAATATCCCCGCAGGGGGGATCGTGGCTGCATAGGTAGACACAATCACTGGTGAAGAGATGTAGACGATCACCCGACCCTGAGTTTCATGGCGACACTCGCGCTGATAGCTTCAAGGTGGAAGCAGTGAGTAGGCGATGTTAAGCTCCTGATTGCCGGTCTACCTCGGTAATCGACCAGTTGAGCCTGGGCCTAAAGCGCGTCGACCTTTGGGCAGGATCGGTAGAAGTAGATTTTTCGGAATGCTCTGGAATCCACATATAGAAGCCGTGCGGGAACCTGGTACCACTCGCGGGGTTGCCTAGGTTCTGGCGATACTCACATCAATAGCCTAAAGGTGCGTTTACACGGAGAGACAAAGTCTCCTAACTTCATGACGTCACGAAGATAAACACTCTCTGACGACTTTACACGGTTCGAAATATCTCCCGAAACGCGAGTCTCCTCACTCACGGGAGAGTCGTTTCCTGACATATCTCCGGAAAAGTATCTCCTAGGTGTTTACACTTGATACGAATGTCTCTGGACGCTCTTTGTCGCAGCCATGTTGAATAAACAGCTGATGAGCGGCGGCTAGGAGTTTGAGGTTAGCAATGTCTACAGTGTCAACGCTTGCAGCTGCATGTGCGGCCTTAATAATTTTGAAGAAGCGAAGGAAACGAAAGAGACAAGTGTGGGTAAAAAATGTTTTTCTGAGAAGAGAAGAGCTAAGTGTATATAAAGATTTGATGGCGGAATTGCGGGAAGAAGATGAAGCCATGTATAAAAACTTTGTTTGTGTCACTCCCGAAGGCTTTGATTTATTATTGAGAAAAATTTCCCAAGCAATAAAGAAGCAAGACACGGTAATGCGTAAAAGTATTTCTTGTGGTGAAAGACTTGCTTTGACGCTACGGTTTTTGGCCACAGGAGACACATACAGTTCTCTGTCCTATTTGTTCAGAATTCCAATATGTACAATTTCCAAAATAATCCCTGAAGTTTGCAGTGCCATATTGGAATGCTTAAAGGATTATTTGAAGGTATGTATCTTTTTGAAAAGTAACTTTATGATTAAATATGTTGAAAGAGGCGAGGAAAATATGTAGTAATAAATTTAACCATTCCCACCTCCTGTTTTCAATTATTTTTCCATATTTGGAGGCAGAGAACATATTTTTTAACATTGGAAAATGTATTTGCATATTTCAGTATTCAAGTTTCATATTATGATCTTACAAATCATTGTTGGAAGATAAATATAACTTTAATTTGCAGAGAAAGTGGTGAATTTAGATGTACTAAACATAAATATATAGCTGGAATTGAAAGTTCAGTTTGTTTTATTAAATGGAAACTTAAACGTTCTAGTCAACAATTTTGAGGTAGCTGCCTACCTTCAATAAAAAATACTGAAATTTCAAATTTTTCATGTTTTATTAAGTTGTATGCTGTGTAATTCTCTTTTAAATGCTTCAAACAATTTTTTTGTTTTTGAAAAAAATTCAATCTACGGCCAACTGAACTGAAGATGCATTTTCTCGAATTCGGAATTTTCAATCATTCATGCATGTCAAACAAATCAAACTTTAATTAGAAAAAAATCGGATTCCATGCTGAGAAATAGTGTATGAACTAGAATAGCTAATGTATCATGAAAAGTTTCGATTGAACCGATTAAATTGAAATGTCAAGAATACATTTATGAACTATTTTTTCCCAAACAATCAAATCTTGTCTCTTTAGTTTTCACAGTACCTCTAATTCCTTGTTCATTCACTAGAATAGACAATTGTGATTATTTTTTTTAATTGCCATTATATATTAGTTATCAAAATATGCTGATTGACATAACTCAACTTTTTATTTTTATAATTTGATTTTTGAGCATAAAAGATCTATTGTACAAGAAATAAAGAAAATTCTAGAATTTTTTTGATTCAGGTGGACAGCTATATTAATTAAATTACTCTTTATATAAGTAAGTCTTCGTTTAGGCTCTTTGTTTTCCACAAATCCTAGCCCTGGTTATCACCATTTCATCCCAATAACTTTATTTGTAATATGCATGGTGGTTTAAATAAAAACACTTATTTTAAGCTTAACAATTTTTATTGCATTAAATTATAATGCTCTTTACGAGCATTTACTATTAGTTCTGATACATCAATTTTTAGTTTACATTGCAGTCTCTCCGGCAGATCTCTGAGAGCACTTGCCACGTACTCTCCGAATACTTGATGTTCGTCAATGTGTCTATCTAATACAGATATGCATTTTTTTTAAGACTTCGTCTTCGGAAGTCTCTCTTTTTTTTTTTTTTTTGGAGCCATACACACACGTCACAGATGCCGCAGATGTTGATGGCACCGCATAATGACACACACTTGGTGCCAACTGGCTCTCTAGTAATGTTTCTTGGGACTCCATGTCAAGCTCTAATTCAGTCGAGGTTTTGCTCTGGAAAAGAAAAATACATTTAACTGACATTCTATTTTCTAGGTACCTACTACTGAAGATGAATGGTTGAAGATCGCAGGGGAATTTTCATCCCAATGGGATTTCCCAAATTGTATTGGTGCACTAGATGGGAAACACATACACATTCAAGCCCCTGCCAAGACCGGAAGTCTGTATTTCAATTATAAGGGAACATTTAGCATTGTACTTTTGGCATTGGTGGATGCCAATTATAAGTTTTTGTATACCAACATTGGTGCACCAGGACACCATGCTGATGGTGGTATTTTTGCTACCAGCAATCTAAATCAAGCCATCGAACAGAAAAAATTAAATATACCGAATGCCAGGCCACTGCCAGGGCGACATATGAAAATTCCATATGTTATAGTCGCTGATGATGCATTTGCTTTACAAGCGAATTAATGAAGCCATTTAAACACCAAACTTTGAATGGCATGGAACGTATCTATAATTATAGATTATCTCAGGCTCGACGCATTGTTGAAAATGCCTTTGGAATGGCTGCTGCCCGGTTTAGAATTTTACGTAGAAGCATCGAACTTCCACCTGAGAAAGTGAAATTGATAGTGGGCACTATTTGTGTCTTACACAATTTTTTGCTGTCCACCTCCGGCACAGTGTATGCCCCGCCTGGAACGTGTGACAGAGATGTCAATGGAATATTTGAACCAGGAAGTTGGAGGAATGGTACGAATATTCCATTCCTTGACCTTCAACCAACGCAAGGAAGAAACTATTCAACAAATGCCAGAGGCATTAGAAATTAATTTAAAGAATATTTTGTAGCAGAAGGTGAAGTTCCTTGGCAATATAAATGTATATAATAAAATATTGACTTACCATTGAATCAAATGCGTTTCCTTTTTCTGCCTCTCCACCTCCATATAAAAAATTGAGGGATTTAAAAAACTCCCACTTCGACGTATAAACGTCTTTAGCTCCTTCTCCACTATTCCTTGTTCTTTCCTTTTTAACTTCATTTCGATATTGGCATCTCAAATTGTGAATTTTATTTTCAATTTCTTTTGGGGTTCTTGCCAACTGTTCAGACATTTCAGAAAGGGCAGCATTCCGTTTCACCCTATATTTATAAAAGGAATGGGACTTCCTGAAATGAAGAGGTGCATTTATAGTAACTGAATTGCCAATTAATTAAAATAATATTCCTACTATCAACATTAATAATAAAATTTGCACATGTGAAAATATTTTGAATAAATGTATTTAATTAAAACACTGACGATTACTGTATGCTTGTTATAATGCATTTGTACTCAAAGTACTGTTATAAGCAATTATAATTTTCAACAAAGTATAATACTTCTTAAAACCATTGTCCACAAGCCTATTATTAATGCAGGGTATTTTCAGGTATTAACAGACCACTTGGTTCAGGATGATAATTTTAAGAAAATTATTCTTGCATATTATTATAAGTATATGCATAGTATTAGTGCGTCTATATGTGTATATACATACATATATATATATATATATATATATATATATATATATACACATACATATATATACATATACATATATACATATATACATATATATATATATATATATACATACAGATATATATACATACATATATATATACATACAGATATATACATACATATATATACACACATACATATATACATACATATATATACACACATACATATATATATATATACACATATATATATATAATATTAGTAAAAAATTATACTTGGACGAACTGCTTTAATTTCTAGAATTTGTAAACGCCGATTTTTAGTTTAATGTATTTTACCTCCATAAACATTCCCTTAACTCCAGCAATTCGATTAGTTTCATAATATTCTCCTTCGACCATCTCCTGTAATAAAATCACAGTTCAATAATTAGGATATGCAAGTTGAAAAAAAATTATTACAAGTAAAATGTACAAGAATCATCCTCCAAAACCTATAGAATAATCCGTATATTATTTCCGAAATCAATATTTTATACACTGCATTTACTATTATACCAAATTTACTATATTACTTATTATTTATTATCTATTATACTACATACTACATTACTTATTAGTATACTGTATACTACGTTGAACGTATACAATGCACATTGTGTACAATGTTCCTCGTAAAATTTATTTTAAAATTGTATAAAATTATATAGCATGTACTCACGTCTCTCCTGTGCTTGCAATAGCTTGCGTAGCTTCCATTTCACAAATCGTAAACACGAACAGATATTCAAAATCCAATTGGAACGACTCGCAGACACATACGCAGAAAAGCTACTTGAGCACGTGGACACACGCCAAGAGAGCAAAAACTCTTCCAACTTCCTTGGAAAACTGTTTATCTCCTATGAGACACGATTTCTCGTCGATACCGGAGCCGTTACACTGCTCTCTTGTGGACACTTCGAAAATCTCTTGTGACGTCATGTCCCCGGGGAGAAGATCGCTCTCCTGAGAGTTTACACGTGTCTCGTAACCAGTTCCGGAAAGTTAGGAGAGAAAACTCTCTCCGTGTAAACGCGCCTTAATGGTGTAGGCAGTGAGGAGACAGGAAGGGAACTTCGAGCCGCCCGAACCTCAGTTCGAGTGGCTCCCTGTTGAGTTCTCGGCTTCGTCGTGACAGTTGCCCGATACTCTGGTCAAAGAGGAAGAACTTGTCCCGGAGCATGTGGGTGACGCATTCGTTTGACTCCGGCACTAGACTGAATAGCTAGGAGCCCTGAGCTAGCAGGGCGGCTCCACCAAGGCATTGAAAGGGGAGGTTGCCCTGACGGCAATCTGCGATCCGGTGGGATTCGGATACCAACCTTTAGGCGTATTTGTGCGCCGTCGGGGGGTTAAGTTAATTACTAAAATCTGAGGGGCCAACCCTGGAGACTTGTGCTCCCTGGTAAAGCAAGCAATGGTGTGGAGTAGTACCCACCCAGGGTCGAGCATTCCAGCTGACCTCGATTTCCAAACCCTCGCTTTTAAAATGTTTCTCTTTTACTGTGGTTATAACGTTCTGTTTTGAATGTACAGCAATATCTATAAGTAGAAACAACTGTATCAAACCCAAATAAGAATATTCTGTTTGTTTGCTGATATCGTACAATTATTTGAGCAATTGTAACATTCTTTCTGCTAAGTAGCTATGAGGTTGATGAAACAGTTGAGTCATTATTAATTGTACATGAGAGAGAAACGAAGGTTGTGTTTTGAAAAAGAAAGAATATAAAATGTAAGAGTACATTAAAATGGTGGAGATTGGTAGAAAACCTTCTAGATTACAATAGTAGGTAGATAACCTTCTAGATAGATTAGGTACCATTTGTAATTACGTATTAAGTTTAAATTGAACATAAATTATCACTGAAATTTAACGTATATAGAACCACATTAATAAATGTGACAGAATATGAGAGGTCCCTTCTCTTCGTTTCAAATTCAAGGAAACCTTTATTGAAACTTAATTTGTATGTATTTCTCCGTGCTGCAAGAGCATCAAGAGGCATGATATTTTGGTTCAATTCCACTTCAAAAGGAAGGGACTGACGAGCAAACAGGGAGCGCGCGTGCGAGAGAAGCAAACAGCTGGGGCTCACCTGCACGGGCGGCGCGCGCCCGCCGCGGCGCCCCCGCCGCCCCGTCGCCGGCGCGTGGGTGGTGCTTCCTGCGTAGCGGGCGCGGGGCGCGGAGCGGCGACGCCGGGCTGCTCTGGGCCGGCGCTTCAAAGCCGCTCTCGCCGCCGTCGGCCGCCGACGCCTCCGAGTCCTCTGGCTCCTCGTTCGCTGCCCCGCCGGGCCTCTCCGCGCCGCCTGCGCTCGCCGAACTTTCCACTCCGCCCGGCCGGCTGCCCACGCCCGCGCCCACGCCCACGCCCAAGCCTCCGCCGGGCGCACGGGCGGCCGCCCCTCCCGCGCCGCGCAAGCCGTTTACGTCGCCCGCCTCCGCCGCCTCGTCAGGCTCCACCGCCGCCGGGGCGGTACTCCAGTCCTCCTCGCCGCCGCCCGCCGCCGCCCCCGCCCCCCACACTCCCGGCGCCGGCGCCCGTGTGCTGCGCGTGGCCTCACTCGCGTGGCGGTTCGTGGACGCCACCAGCCGGTCCGCCACGTCCTCGATCAGGCGGTCCATGACGTCCTCGAGGGCGTCTGTCGCCGCGGTGGTCGACGTTGAGGGAGGCGATGGCGGCGGCGGCGGTGATTCGTCGCCGGCGTCCGCGTCCTGGTTGGCGGCGGCGATCTCGGCGGCGGCGGAGGCGGTGGCGCCCATCGCTTGCAAGGCGTTCAGGATGTTCGGGGGCGTTCTGAGTTTGGGGTCGGGCGGCTTGCTGGCTCTGGAGCTGGTGACGGCACCTGCGTCGCTTTTGGCTCTTCCGATTTTCATCAACCTAAGGGGGCACCAACAATCCTTAGTTAAGTAATGAGTCTTGTCAGCAAAGTGATTGCATTCAATGATTTTCTTGGGCAATCCCGTAGGATATAATAAATATTAAATTCATGTCGCGTGATATTTTTTTTTACTTTTTTGAAAATGTAATACAGCCCTTTTCGCATGATACTGACAGCTTCACTACTTTATGAAGTCGTGAGATTTACTATTCAAGTTATTCTATACCACTCGACTGATTGCTTCTGAGACTACATTTGTCAATGCTTTTTATTAAATTATTAGCTGAAGCAATAATTACTACTAAATTGTAACTATATTAAACCGAAAGATTAATTATAAAATATACGCGAATAAAATCCTTGGATATCTGGGTTTTGAACAATATTTGTACCTGTTTAATATTATATTATTTTTGTTGTTTTTCTTCAGTATAGTTAAAAACATTTTTAATCTTTGCCATTATCGTGCTTTCGATATAAAAAAGCTAACTTGCATATCACACTTTGACATTAAATAGTACCAAATGTTACGCCAGTACAACAACTCATATTTATTTGCTACTTCTATCAACTATTCGAGATACCAAACCCACATTCAAAATAGAGTAAGACCTGCTGTAACGCCATCTTCGGTTATGAGGTCATAATTACCGACCATTATTCGTGAAATCGATTTATCAATTATACAAAAGTAAAATTAGTACTAAAATGTTTACAAACAATTGGTTCCACTGAAGAATTGCTCACTTTGCACCGACTATCTTTGAGCGATTGAGAATCAACCATAGCCGTAGTTGCGATTAAAAATACTACCGCAGAATATGACGTGATGTATTGTTCAAGAGATATGAAGATAATAACAAAAAGGAATGAATCAGGAGCATGTAAATTCTTATATTGATGCAAAACCTGTGATTGATTGGATAATTTTTGTTGGGAAGTGTTATTTGTTATTTTGGTATGATAGATATTAAAGTACACAAAAAGCATAGACGAGTGTGAAGGAATTTTATTTTTCTTTCAGCAAATATTTCATAATTATTTTACATACAAAATAAGTGAATTAGACTGCGGATTTGTAACGGGGGAACACGACAAGGTGCGGCAAGGCCGCGCAATATGGATTTGGTCGGGAATGCACTCGAATAGAGAGAAGTGGACGAACAGGGCGGGAAGAGATAGAATTATAATAGAACGTGAAAAAGGAAAACTGGTATAAGGCTCTTTGATGTTATCAACAGTTTACAATAAGTCTATATATTGACATTTGTAAAAATGATTTATACTTAAAGTTTTTCACCTATGCGGTATTACTCACATTGTAGCCGATATCCATTTTAAGAAATTACGAAAAGTAACATTGCAAAATAACAAATTTGAAGGTATACTTTTTTGGTTTAAATAAAATATTTTCTAAATAATCAGATTTTGAAAAAAAACGCATCTACAATTTTTTGAAAAAACTAATAGTTTTTGCATCTTTCTGTTTGAAGTTAATGCAATTTATAGAAAAATCTGCTAGTACAACTGCAGTGTGCAATTACAACTGCAATGCGTTGTTACACCGCTAGTTTAGTGATTATAATATATGAAGATCTCATCTCATTATAGCATTTAATCATGTTTTTAATGAGTTATTACGCAGGAATATTGACTTCTACTAATTACAATTGACGGTCGACAAATATAATAATTTAAAGTAATAACTGGTATGATCCAGTGAAATGAATTTCTTTTTTTTATGAATGCACTGTGTTTTTCCTTGAAACAGAAAAAATACAGCAATGAAATCATCTGACAGAACGTTACATATTCCACATATTATGTTCTCTCGTGTTTATGGATCTGATATAATTCCATGGAAGATGTTTTTGTGTGGTAATCGCTACTACTTCGATTTGTGATGTTTGTCTGTCATATCACGTTGAGTGTACTCTTCATTTGCAATTCAAATGTTAATCCACCATTTCTGAGTACAAAAACATCAGATTTATAAACACTAGCATACCCGTGCGAGAACTCTCGCATTTTAATGCCCACCCTTTCCTTACCCGTTTCTCTATCCTATCCATTAAGAAACGAAGTTGTTAATAAAACGTGTTTATTTGTTAAAATATGCATAAATATTCGTACTTACGGAATATTAAATAAAAAACAATGCAATTGATGTTGAAAACAAATTTTCAATAAAGGTTTATTCAGTATTATATTATATACGTTCTTCGAACAATTAACACTTCTTTAAAGAAAACATTTGAAGTAATTATTCAGCCTTCCTTGATAGTTAGCTTTTCGCTTCCCTTGTTAGTCACAAAAATATTAGAAAAGGTTTTATTCTTCAGGAAGCCAAGTAAAGTTTTCCATGCAAAAATACAGGATTAGGTAAGTACAGCTCTATTCTTTGCAATATTTTTTAAGTTTCCTGGATTTGTTATAAGAAACAGAAGGGGTTTTGGGGGCGCAGGCCGCAGCTTGCTGTGGTGCGAAAATTGAAAATTGATTTTTATACTAAAGGTATTGTATTATTTTCTGCGTTCTTACGTGCCTACAGCAATTCCGAGCCAAGAAACAATAAAACTAATATTTTCACCTTTGAGTAATACATACCATTTGTTTCCATTAGAAACAATTCAGTATGCTTAGATTTCACTTCGGTACATGAGAATGCTGCTCAAAAGATTTTTACGTATTAAACATCTTAGCGAACCGACACTTAAGTTAATTTTCGTGGTTCATTTATTTCAAGCTATTTTCCTTTAGTTCATTTAAAACGTTTGTTATATGTGTTGAGTCATAGCACAAGTTTTCACTTCCTTCTTCCGCGTACCTGTGCGAGAACTCTCGCAAGTTAAATCCGACACTCTTCCCTATACTTCTACTTTGAGAAAGAAAGTTGTTAACGAAACCTATTTATTTATTTAAAAATGTATAAAGGTAACTTTCGTTGCACTAACACAATATCAAATAAAAATAAAAATGCAATTGATGTGGAAAATAAATTTTCACTGAAGATTTACTTAGTATTATTGAGGGGTTTTTTTGGAACAATTCACAACACTCCTTTAAAAATATTTGAAGTAATTATCCAATATTCTTTGGCAGATGGCTTTTCGTGATAGTTACAAAAATATTAAAAAATCTCTTTATTCTTGCGAAAGCTACGTGAATGAACATGGTGACTTGAAAATTTCACCTCATCACTGCCAATAACGAAAATAATGGTACTGGTAAAACACAAACGAAAAGTAACAACACACGTCTTCGCCCTTCACTCTTCACTATACACCCACATCCCTCTAAAATTAGGTATACAGCACTTATAGACCTCGGCGAAACGTTAAATGAATAAGACATGACACACATAAGAAACAATCTTGTGTGTTGTACTTCGAGTTGTTGCTGTGAGAGCGAATCTTTTTTTGGCCCAATTGGAGATTGATCCCTGCCCGCACCACGGAAAGATAGCACGCTGTCCCTGATCCACCCAAGGCGTTGCAGATGAATTAAATACTTTGCGTTTCTACGAAAAATTCGTAGCGCGCGCGGACTCGCATCTATGCCCAAACACTTCACGCATATACAAAGCGGTGGATGCGTTAACACCGGTCTGTCCAGCCCAGCCTAGCCCAGCCTAGCCCAACCTAGCCCAGCCTAGCCCAGCCTAGCCCAGCCTAGCCCAGCCTAGCCCAGCCTAGCCCAGCCTAGCCCAGCCTAGCCCAGCCTAGCCCAGCCTAGCCCAGCCTAGCCCAGCCTAGCCCAGCCTAGCCCAGCCTAGCCCAGCCTAGCCCAGCCTAGCCCAGCCTAGCCCAGCCTAGCCCAGCCTAGCCCAGCCTAGCCCAGCCTAGCCCAGCCTAGCCCAGCCTAGCCCAGCCTAGCCCAGCCTAGCCCAGCCTAGCCCAGCCTAGCCCAGCCTAGCCCAGCCTAGCCCAGCCTAGCCCAGCCTAGCCCAGCCTAGCCCAGCCTAGCCCAGCCTAGCCCAGCCTAGCCCAGCCTAGCCCAGCCTAGCCCAGCCTAGCCCAGCCTAGCCCAGCCTAGCCCAGCCTAGCCCCTGCTCGTCGAGCCGGCTCGCCACTCCCGAACGCAATACGAGTACAATTTCGTACAGTCGAGTACGAGTACAGCTTGGTACAGTCGATTACGATTGCAGCTACGCACAATTCAGTTCCGTAGTGTCGAGAATGAGTGCAGCTTCGTGCAGTCAAATACGAGTTCAACCTCGTATAGTACAGTTTTGTACAGTCTAATATGAATACAGCTTCGTACAGTCGAAAAAAAGTACAGCTTCTGCTCAGTTTCATAAAGTCGAATATGGGTACATTTTCGTACAGTCGAGTACGAGTCCAGCTTTATACAGTACGGTTTATTACATTACTGTACATTACAGTACAGTTTCTTACATTATTGTAAGGTGGAATTCGGTAATGGAAAGAGGAGGGCGCATTCTTCATGGCAAGAAAAGAAAGTACGGATGTTCATAAATGGATATACCAAAGTAACATCAAGTTAATGGAGATACAACAAAGTAAACTCAAGTTAATTAAATTATTTATTAATAATGAAAATATGTATTTAAAAAAATATGAATTCTTGTAGCTACTTTCATAATAACTGTTTATTATCAACTTTTAACATATTTGCTTTGCACACAAACTGTTTTATATGTCATATATTTCATACTAGATATAACTATTACTATTTGCATTCATGCACATTACTATATTCATTATTTATGTATTTGATTACAAATACATCAACACCAAATGTTATCAAGAAAAGCCAGCAAGAAAAAGATTTTATTTTAATGAGTCAACACACCGTAGCTCTGAGAGTAGACAAGAGCTCACAATTGTAATACGTTGAACCGAATGACAAGGAAAGTGTAAATAACAATGCAAAGTTTTCTTGTCACCAGGTGAACGCAAAATAGTCCTTACATAACGAACCGTGCCATAGTTGACCAATTTCCACGGAGACGCTGCCCCTGACACTTGGGCATTTCCCTGTCTCTCTCCCGGCGCTGCGAGCAGCTGGCAAACGCTCGAGCTCAAAGAGAGCGAGCCAGGCGAGCATTAGCTCTCACTTTCCGCCAAAATAGTTTGTTATTTATCTGGACTTCACTCTCAGACCGTCAATTTTTAAGTGAATTTAATTTTTTTAAATAACAAACTATATCATCAGGTCACCTTCTTACAATGGCAATAACACCAAAAATCTGATCCAAATCTGGTGTGAGCAGTATGTCTACGCCTGGTCAATTCCTATCATGATGTGTCCGTTATTTACTGTGTAACAAAAATGTATTAAATAATAAATTTGTTCAAATTTTTAGTCACCCCGGCCGAGAATTGATTGATTATTTTGTTTTCGGGTGCATAAATTTCAAAAGTTATTGTTCCGGTAAATGTAGTACATGTTATATGAAAGGTGGCAGTGTTCGTATTCTAGAACGCGAGATTCGGCTCCGACCTACACGTAGACTTGCGGTGAAGGGTCTTCCTTCAGATATCTCCGGCGTCGGGGCACAGCCCTAGCCAGGAGAAGCTTCCAACAGGCCTTCAGATATATGTGGTAGTACAGTGTTATCGTCCAGATTACTGATTTTGATCTACAGTGCGAGTGTCGAAACTCGAACCACAAACCCGGTTGAGTTGTCTCAGAGGCAGCTTTTCCGTCCCTCCCCCGAACAAGATAAGGGAGAAACATCTTCCCCCGGGTAAAATGCAATAACGTACTGGCCGAATGTTTATAGCAGATGACCCACCCGGAAACACCAAACAGGGAGTCAACCTGATCCCAGGACCTCCCGGATAGATGCACAGCAAATGTTACCCCGAGCCACTGTAGCCGGTGTTTGTGTCTAATCTGTTTATTCTTCGGGCATGTTTTGTGTTGCGAGAGGCTGACCGGACGTTGTGCGGCGCGCCGTCCAGGTCGCCGGTCCACAGCTCGTTGCGCAGCAGCTCGTTGAGGTGGCGCCAGCGGCCGTCGCCCTCGCTCTCGCCCTCGCCCCCGCTCCCGCCCTGCCCCTGCGGCGGCGGCTGCGCCTGCGGCTGCGCGTCCAGTTGCGCCAGGGCGGCGGCGGGCGCCCCGCCCACCACGGCCTCCGCCTCGCCCGCCGACCGCCCCAGGTGGCCGCCCCCGCGCCGCCCCGGCATGCGCGCCCGGTGCCTCGAGCTGGCAGGCGGGAAGCACTTGTAACTTCCACACTGACCGCTCTTACGTTATGCCCTTTACATCCTTTTCTCTTTTCCTGCTTGTTTTTGTGTTATGTGAACTTCCTGTCTATCAATTCTTTGTTTTCCCCTTGATTCCCAATGATTCCACTCTCCCTTCCTTCCTCTTTCAATGATGTGATCCCTGACTCGCGCTCTCATCCTGACCCTCTGACTCAGTCTTTATTTACTTCTTTAATATCTCGCTCACCCTTCACACACACACACACACACACACACAATATTCTTTTCTCACTAACTTACTTAGTGTATTGTTCTCCTTCATTATCATCTCTGCTTCCATATATTAATTAATTACATTGTTTGACTTTTGATTATTCTGTGTTTAGCAATCAATTATTTCCTTCTGAAATTCCTTATTACATTTCTTACTTATCTTTTCTACGCTTAAGAATTTTTTCTCCCACTTTTCTATTTGTATACCTAATAAGCAGGAAACATGTTGACAATTATTTCAAAGATTTTCATTTCTATTCAAAGGATATATTTTTGATTTGATCACAAAAGCTTTTATTACTTAAGAAGAATTTTCTAGATTTTATTACAATAATCGCCATATTATTTTATATTCTAATACGTAAATTAAAAATTTAATAAAAAATAAAAAATCGAGATTAAAAAATGAATGGTAAGTGAATGATAGTTTTAAACAGATTATTGTCAATGATGTTACTCCATTATGTATTTGCAAGGAAATAGCTGGATTTTGTAACTTGGATTGTCCTTTCATTCCGTGCTAAAATAGTAATTAATTTTATAAGTGGATGAAGTAGACTATTATGTGCAAATTAGTTCATTACTCACGAGCGCGATGGCGCGAGTTTGTAGTGGTCGTTCAGCCACGTGTAATCTAATATTTAAAAGACCATGTTTGTTTGTTTTTGGATCATGCTCAATGCGCTGCCGTACCATTCATTCGATTGCGATAAAACTTTGTTAACGTATTGCTTGCACTTCCGGGAAAAATGTAGGCATAGTATGACGATAATGTGCATATGCCTGCGCACATAGACGAGAGTTGATGATGATTTTATGTAAATTCAAGGGCCCTAATGAGGGCGCTTTTTCGCAATGTCGCTCTCTATGCATCCCGCCACACACTGATATATGATTATTAAGATGTCTTCAGAAACAGAGAGAGAGACAGAGGAAGACAGAGGCGCAGAGAGAGAAACAAACAGAAACTTAGCGTGAGAGAGAGACTAAGACAGAGGATGGAGAGAGAGAGAGACGGGAAGACTCGGAAGAAGAGAGACGGAACCACACTCGCGAGAAAGTATTTCATCTATTGAAACTTTTGCAGAGCATAACATAAAACGTGATTAACAATCACGTGACCAGTAGCATGTAAAGTGTAAAACATTGCAATAGCGAAGCATTGCTGGGTCCACTAGTATAGAATATTGTATCTTAGCAGATCGCGTTAGCAACATTTTGAGGTCATTCTCTTCTACAATAATGAAGAAAGTATTAGATTTAGATTTATTCAGTCAAAAAACAGTAAAAACTGTATGTGACGTATGGAGGAGAAGATTATCTGTGCACGTTTTCTTCAGTTCCAGAATCATTTTAACTATAAATAGTTGAAAGATGAGTATAAGTAATTGATTTCGACGGTACACTGGAGGCCTTGAAGTTGACTATCAGTCTTGCAATAAATGGTAGATATTCCTGAAAGTATTAAAAGTGAAGCTGCAAAACCCGTGAAAGATTTATTACCCAGTAAATCTCAAGATATATAACGTAAAGAATACGAAATGTTCAAGTAGTGGAGGAGAGGAAGAAATGTCAAGTACGTATGTGAGGAAGTTATAGTAACTTATTTTGAAGTAAAAGTAAGTACCAATACTTAATGCAAGAGTCCGTAGGAATGTACACGAAAGAGTATATTACACTTCGTTTTAATGAGTATTGTGAGTAAATGTTTTATTTTCATTAATAAATTATTAAGTATAAATGTCATTTCTACGTTCTATATTCTCTATTTTTTCAATAAAATAATGTTTGTGTTTTGTAAAAAAGAGTCATTTCACAGACATCTGGCACGTAAGTAGACAACCTATAAAGGTGATCCAATCAAATAAAATATGTTTATCAAGTGTAGTTTAAAAATAAGTAAAGCTACTTATCCCATTTTTATGGCAGTTCACACATTTGGCACCCTGCGCTAGGGAGCGACCGCTCATCAAACCCTGAGTAGCGGGAATGGGTTACTTGCTTTCTACCACGCGACAAGCATTCGGTATTAACCCAACTCGCGGCGTATCGCCCGACTGTTCATCAAATCGCAAATAGTAAACGTGCTCAGCAATAGGTCGTTTCCTTTGATGGATCCAAAAGACCGCGTCGATCTTTGAGATCCATCAATATCCACAGACAACGATCGGGATTGGGCGAACAATCGCGCGCAGTCACGCGCTACTCACGGAACGCTGAATGTGAGAAGCAGCTTTTAAGTCGCATACGACGAGTCTGTCGAGCCAATACCTCACCTGACGCGTCCCCCGGCGACTCACCCTTTGCGGTCGTCGTCGCCCCCGCGAGTGCCCGTCGGCCGCAGCACCCCCGCCGCCCGGGCGGCCCCGGCCGCGGGGGGCCCCGATCGGAAGCCCGGGGATGACGCCCTGCCCCCGCAAGGTTCGCCGGCCGCCGCGTCGCCGCCGCCAGCGCTGCTCTTGAGGGCGGCGGGGGCGGGGGCTGGCCTCGCAGTGCTGCTGGCGATGACCGCGAGCCTGCCAGACGGGTGCGCGGCTGCGGCGGCGGCGGCGGCGGCGGCGGCGGCGACGGCCGTGGACGTCGCTTGCGCGGGTGGGCGGGTCCTAGCGGCGGCCGCGGCCGCGTGCGCGGTGCTTCCCGCCGCGGGCTTCGACACGGTGGGGATAGGCCTGGCCGTCGGAGGCAGCGGCGGCGGCGGAGACGATGTCTGTGGCGGGGACGGGGGCGGGGAGGAGTGCGAAGGCCGGGCTCCCCCGGGCGGACGCCTCCATTTCTTCGCCGATTGGGGGCGCTGCGGGGGGGAGGCCGCCGGGCCCTTGTGGGTGATCGGGGCCGCAGGTGGGGGAGGCGGCGGAGGCGGTGGCGGGGAACGAGTCGGAGTGCCAGCACCAGATCTGCGAGCCGACGAAGCCCGGAGATGCCCCAGTACATCTCTTAGATTGATTTCAATCTAAATTACAACCGTTTTGAACGTATCCAATTTGGTGTTCTTTTTCTGCAGGAAAATTTAATTTGAATTTCGCAGAAGTTATCTCTGAATTTTACTGCACCTAGAGTATTTGTATATTTTTGGGGAACTGCATCAAAGGCTTCTTTTGCTCATTAAACAACATGAAGGTCTTCGTATCTGAAATCACTCAATAATTCCTGTAAATTACGGAAACCAATTTTTTCTAAGCAATGACTTCATTTTCCTGAAATCTGAAGAAAATTTTCCAGTTCTGTTTAACCAAAAAAAGCAACTTTCACGAATTGTGGAATGTTCTTTCTTTTTATTAAATTTTTAATTCAGTCTAAATAAAATTAATAATTATTAATGTTTTCCACATTCCTTTACCTACTTAAAATTACAATGTACTATTTCCTCATCGATAACGCCATTTATAGCCTACTTTTGTCTTCAATCTTCTGTATATCCATGCATATTATGCACGCAAATTAAGTTACAGATTGCAGTCACAGATCCAGAACCTTCAAATTTATTTATTCCTTTGTCAACAATTCAAATTTATATGAATAAATTACAAATTTAGTTGAATATGTTCAAATTTGAACTCAATTTTAAACTGACCGATCATCAAGAACATCAAATTTAAATTTAAACGAGTACGTTGCAAGCTTCAAAGGGCGAATCAGCCGTTCTTTACAAATTCGACACTATTGGAATTTATAGCGCAGCAAAGGAGGATTCAAAGGAAAGGCAAACGACCCATTGACTCTTCTTCCCAGATTCAACAACTTTTGTAACTAGACACAATTTGTTAATTTGGTCAAATTAATTACCATATTTATCACATCCAAAACAGAACTCCCGTTGTAAATATATCCTTATATTTATTACTAGCGGAATCCAACACACGCTGTTGTGCACTGCATCTCCCTTTCTCTCTCTTTGCCTCCCACCCCTCTCCGCCACCGGAAAAAATGTAATAGAATGTTGAAATAGATCTCATTCTGTAGATTCGGCATCAAAATTTTAGTTTTTAATGCCCTATAACGCTTCGTTTAGGAGTTATTTAACAATATAATTTCAAAAAATCCTGCCGAGTGTGTTGCGTGTTGCATTTGACATGAATATTTAGTTTTGTTCTACAGTGCCATCTAGTGAATTTTTTCGATTGAGTCATAAATGCTGTAACTACGTCGGTTTTGTTATAGCAAAACAATTGCAAATAATTATGCATTAAGAATTAAAAATGATTTTAAAAAGAATTGTGGTGTTCTCAACTGAAATTAAGCTCCCTCTGAAATACTTTTTTATTTTTGCTTCCATCGTAAATTATAATTATGTATTCAATTATTTAGAGAAAATTACTTTCTCAAAAACCACCAAAGTCAAATTCTTTCATTAAATTTTCTCCTCGTATGTAACAACGGACGGTAAAAATGAAGCTAGTTCCATTTCCCTGGAACTCTCCGCGTTTTAGAAAACTGCAAAAAATGCGTGTTGGAAATATTGGGTTGAGAGAACTACATTCTTAAGCTCGTCGCCCGGAATGGAAACCTTATCATTCTTCTGTAGAGTAATGACGGCGAGAACTCGGAGGACCTGAAAATAATGTTTAATGTCTGAAAATACTTTTGCATGTTTATGTAGTAGTATATTAAAGCGCACAGTGAGAAATATTGCGAACAACTAAATGCTATTTAGCACTTGTTTGAAAATGAGTAGTTGTTAAGTAGTAACACGAAGAGGAGGAGACGTTTTGGTACTCGCTCATTCCCACTAGTCCGAACTATGTAAATTAGTAAAGTGCGAAGCCACCCACTCTGAGCCCTGAGGCGCGCGCCCTTGCTGCTCGGCCGGCGCCTGGGCCTGGGCCTGGGCTTGGGCTTGGGCCTGGTCCGCGTCGCTGAGGCCGTCGTTCGCGGGGGGCTCCAGCGTCACCACGGAGAACAGCTGCTTGAGCGGCTGCGGCGCCGGCGGCCGCGCGTGCGCAGACTGCTCCGGCGGCGACGGCGCAGGCGGCGGCGGAAGCGAGGGCAGCGGCCACTGCGCGGCGCTCACCGCCCGGAAGCGCAGCACGTCCGCCCCCGCCAGCGGGTCCTGCAAAGCGCGCTCCGCTCCGAAAACTCATCCTCTGCCCCGCTGCTCGTTCCCCGACTACGCACGCCACGCTGTTCATTTTCAGGGGGGACAGTGAGTGAGTGGATAGTTAGTGCTTCTCGGAGCGCCTACTAATATTATCATTATGTGTCGTACATGTTATAACCCGACAGGTGCCGATGTTCCTCCCCTGCCGGATGGGGAGATCCGGCGCTGACCTACATGTCGGTTTCCAGGATTTCCCCTCCAGGAATCTCTCATCGGGGCTACGCTCCACCCTGGACTAGCTTCATATTGCTTCGGCGTATACATTCCCACGAGTGACAAGTTCCCATGGAGATGGAAAGCAGTAGTGAATTAGTTATCTTGATGAGAAAGCTGGGAACTGGACATGGAATAACACGCGTTGATGTTTTATAAATATATTTAATATATTTATATATAATATTATTAATATAATATTTATATAATAATATAAAATTTATATAATAATATAAAATATTAATATAATATTTTTATTTATATATAATATATTATATATAAAATATATAATATTTATTCAATTATACAAACACCAAGAAGGGTGTTATATTACTACGGTGGCGTAACATACTCCCTTTTCAAATTAAACAAAACTATTTTTAAAACGTAATTTATAGTATGAACTATAAGTTTTTTTCATAAACAACATTCAAGTCAGAAAATGATTGTTATATTAGAAATGATTTTTATATTAGAAATGTTTTAAAGGGAATTTGAAGGGACAGACAAAAATAGATTTATATCGTATTTCTATATACAGATGTTTGATATATTGAGGTTCGGCTGTATTGTTTCAAAACAAATTTATTTATGTATTCTAATATTTTCCATTAATGAACACCTACATTTCCTTGTCCATAGTAAATTAGGTTGTCCGTAGTGCAAGGAACCTTTGTAGCATTGGCCACTGTATTTTTTAATCAAACTTTCAAAGTTAAATATGAAATGGAAAATTGTACTACAATTAACATCATAAAAACATTCGGAATATTCTTTAGACATGAAAATCACGCACATTTTCTTCAAAAAACGGAAAACATGCGAATAAAAAGGATCGCCAAATAGTAGTGCCTTCCCTACTCTAGATGTGGTTCCACACTCGGGCTGGTGTGAGCAGCATGTCTACGCCTGGTCAATGCTTGGTGTGCTGGCCTCGTCTTCTATCCCCATTTTAATCCCAGACCCCTCCCCCTACTTCTGGTGGCGCACGGAATTGCCCCAATCTGCCGGACTCGCAGGCGCTCGGGGATCCTGTGCGTGGACTCCCGGGCGTTCCGCCGAGATCAAAGGCGAGTGAAAATGATTGGCATTCCTTTGCCTTTCTGCCCGACTCTCTGCACACTGTTCCTGGACCCTGCGTGTGCAACGCGGAAAAGCCATAAGCGAGCAGCCTTCAACTTTTTTGCAACCCATCACACATACGCGTGTTTAATTTTAAACTATCTCCAAGTTGATAAATATAAGCACACAAGTGCTGCGAGTGTGTTCCTCTGCATCAACAACTTTCGTATTCGTTTTCACTGTCGTACTTGTGACAAACCCTTTCCCCGAATTGTGTACGTATTTTACTGAATCATCTATTTATGTATTGTATTGAACGTTTTAAAATGGTCTGGGAGAAGAGCAAGCACAATTGTTAGAACCTCGCTTCCAATAAGGATATTTATATATGTTCAAAATGTTTTAAACTAACATACTTTCCGAATTAGCACTTGCTTAATCGTTCAACTATTACTTATTTTAAAAACTGAATGTGAATGTGTGAAGTTGTTTTTCTCCTGTGTGGCACCAACAGTGCTCATTGGAAGTGTTGAAAGCACTTCCAATGCTTTCGCAGCGCTGACTCGTATTTCTTACTTGCACCAGGGAGTTTTCTTGTATCTCCGCTACTGCTCCAGATTTCAGTGCCTCAACACCGCTCCCGGGATTCACCTCCCCTGTGGCAGAATTTTCTGTGAACATATGTCAACATGAAATGAAAGTAAGTATATTCCGTAAATGTTTATGAAATTCACATTTTACATTACAGACCTGTTCGATGCGAAACATTCTGCAATGTTTCCTACTGATTTTGAATATTTAATAAAGGTTTCGTAAAACGACACTTGGTATTTCTAAAGTTTGGAATTTTTTCGGCAGAGCTGCTTTGATGCTACACATCACTCTTCAACAACATGAATTAATGAACGATAATGGTGAATAGTCGGTCCGGGTAGCCAAGATCGCTAAGGCAGTAGTATCGTGGGATCCCGAATCGAGTGATCGCTGGTTTGAATCCCGCCCCAGGCGAGGATGTATTTGCGTAAGTCCCTTTACCCTTCAGCATCCTCTCACTTCATTAAAGAATAATTAATAATTACCTGCGCGAGCAAGAGACCCTTGCCCTTAATGAGATCTGCATTTGGCTAATAAAACAATGTTTATTTATTTATTTAGCAACAGGCTAAAAGCCCAAATACAAAAGAATAAAAAGTATACAGTGTAGTACAAAGGATTAAAAATGGTTATAATATACATAACATGTTGACATATAAAGGTGATAACGGTGAATAATTTAATACAGTTCATACAAATATGCGGATCTTGCACGACGTTTGAATATACGAAGCGATGTTAGAGACAATGAAGGACAAGACACATCATTTCCCATTCGTAACAATCTAGACACAGGAGAATAAAATCCATACCATGTTCTATGAACTGGAACATTAAATAATCGATTTCTTCGGAGATGCCGATTGGGTTCATTAAAAACAAAAAATGCAGATAGTTCAGGACAGATAAACAGGCCGTTTACAACCTTATATAAAACGCATGCATCGTTATAATTTCTAAATGATTTTAATGAACTCAAATTAGTTAAGGTTGCAATTTCGGAATAATCGTGAGTTCTAGCTGGATTTCGCAGTTTAGCTTTAAATGCTACGTATGAAAGAAATTTATGCTTTACTCTGTCCAAGCGTTTTATGAGTTGCAAAGTGAGGAGACCAAATCGGGGAACAGTATAACAGGATTGGTTTAACTAAAGTGTTGTACAAAGTTACCAATGTTGATACCTCTTTGAAGATTTAGATTTTCTATTAGCGCGGAGTTTTTCTGTTGACTTTACGATAAATATTAAAGCCAAAAACATTTGTGTCATTTGTTAATTTAGAACAGAAACATTACTCCGCACAAATTGAAGGAAAGTACAGCCATTTTCTGGTCAGCGAAGATGTCAAATTAAAATAAATAATATTTCTAATCGCTGAATAAAAAATAGACAATTGTTTGTTATATTATAGAATTATATCGTTTTTTTGCGCCAAAATCTAGATTGATCAGACCCCAAATTACATCTCTCTCATTTTAGACGTAAATATCTCTTTTTATTTCAAAATAGTTTTGTACGCACGCATCTCTCCCGTGAAATTACACCCTCGATTTGGTTCTAAATGAATGCTCCGAGTAATAATAATAATAATAATAATAATAATAATAATAATAATAATAATAATAATAATCAGAAATTTTATCCATGGAATTGTCCCTTCTGTTGGGATTATTCTTGAGAAGGAAAGAATGTCTCTTTTCATTTATCACACAGAAAATAGTAATTGATCTTTCAAGTGTCAACACATATATTTAGATGTGAGTTGGTTATTCCCGGTCACGTTGGCAAGGGTGTATACAGTAACTAGTAAAGAACATTTTAGTCATATTTAATATTTGTTTTATTTTACACCAGCGAGTTTTTTAGCTTTTCCACGCATTTTCTATCTTTATACCTGTATGGTTTGTGGTATTATATGTTGACTCCAGCAATATCCTCACCAGTACATGAAATAATGAACCATTTTCTATTACGCCGCTATTATTTCATTGGTTATAATAAGCAGCCTGACAATCCATTCAGCACATAAAATTGAACAGTTTATTAAGGCGATCGGAGAAGATAAACGCTTGTACAAATATTTTTTTAAGCAGTGAGTGCACTCTTTGACATTCATTCGCCTCTTAATATTTCTTATATTGTTAAGCGGATCAATAAATTACTTGAGGAATCATATGGAACTCACCAGCGGGAAAGTCGCCTCCCAGGGGCTCAGGGCCGCCCCCGCGCGCGGGCCTGGCGTCCGCGCCACCGGCCTCCCTGCTGAAGACGGACGTGTCCACGTCGCCCACCGCCGGGTACACGTGCTCGGCCAAGTTATTGGCCCCGGTGAAGTCCTCCATGCCCCGCGCGCGCTCGCCCTCGCCAGCGTCGTCGCCCACCGCGCGCGGGAGCACCCGCTGCTCGGCCCGCGCCTCCACCATGTCGAGCGGGTTGTCGCGCACGGAGTCCCTCAGGTCGTCGCGCCGCGGCTGCTTGCGGTGGCGCGTGGCCGTGGCCTCCCTGGGCGGGGCGCTGCCCGCGTCGCTGTCCTCGCTCTCCACTAAGGACGCGGCTCCCTCAGAGGCGGAACTCTCAGCCCGCGGTTCCGCTTCTCCCTCCGACGCCGAACCGGAATCGGACCTGCTTTCCGCGCCGGTTCCACCCGAAGAGGAAATTCCGTTTCCGGTTAGGCTGCTCATCTCTGAACCGCTCGCGTCCCCCGTATCTGTCTCGGATCTAAACTCGGCTTTATACTTCATTCTGGCCCCTGGTTTGGATCCTGTTGCGCCATCGATTCTTGCCGCAGGTACGATTTCGCCCCCGTCCCCGGATCCGGGCGCATCAGCATCTTCAGTACCATCCGCTCGCTTTGCAATAGGGCGTCTCCTGTGTGCTTCCTTCGCCGCGTTAGAAATTTCTTGATGATGGTAATAGACGCGTTTCCTCTCCCGCGTCATTTTCGTGTCCTCGTCGTTGCAGGTCTCGGAGATGGGCAACCGTTGTCCCGGCTTCACTAGCTGCTTGCGCAGTTCCCCCGAGGCGGCGACCACGTCTCCGCCGCCCACACCGCCCTCCTTCCGCGCTGGCAACTGCTGTGCGCCGCCGACTGCGTCTCCGCCTCCGCTTCCGGTTCCGCTCGCGTCCTCGGCTCGCCCTCCGCCGCCCCCGGCGTCCTCGTCGGCAGCGTCGTCATCGTCGTCGCCCCCACCCTGCGGGAAGATGTGCCCCAGCAGCTGGTGGGCCTTCTGTCGGAGCGACAGCTGCTGCGAAGGATCGGGCGAATCGCCCATGTGGACGTTCAGAGCGCTGCCTGCGCCTCCTAGCGTCACAGAACCTTCATCCGCCGGGCTTCCTGCTTTCTCGTTTCCGGAAGCCTCTGAGAAATCCACGCTACTCTTCTCCGTCGCTCTCGGCTGGCCCGAGGAATCCTCTCTCCTGATTTTAATCATCTTCGTAGGCGCAACGGACGTAATCTTTGTGTTGGTATTAGCCAAAGAGTCTGGAGGCTCACCGGTTGAAGAAGCATGTAATCGTTCTCGTCCAGTTTCCGATACTTCATTCATTCCATAAGCTCTCGCCGTCGGTATCGTTTGCACCTCATTGTCCTCTGCGGCTTTCTCGTCTACAAAAGCAAAAGCTTCGTTGGGTGCGATATTCCGACCTCCAATCACAGGCACAAATAGCGATTTCCCCTCGAGCATATCATTTGACGGAGTACCGCTGGCCATCACTGAAGAAACAATCCTGTTGGCCCACTGTTCAGTCCCAGACCTGTCGATTACACGCCTCGCAGAAGCATCATTGATCGAAGTATCGCTTCCGATTGCGCCATTATTCATGACTTCTAAGTCCATGTTTGAACTTGCTTGTTCAGGCATATTTGGCAATAAGGTACTGAGAATTGAATCTCGCCTACTTGGTAAATTTGCTGCGCTCTCCCCTAACAATTTCCACGATCCTGTTACATCGTTTGTTGTTTGAACACTCTTTCTCCTCGCAGGAGAAACACCTATTTGTATATTCATTACATCATTTGATATTCCTTCGTGAGATCCGTCGATAATGCTGTTAATATTTACAGCGTCCTTCTTTGAATTCTTGAGGTCTCTATCATCGGATCGCGCCGAATTGTCTATGACGCTGTAATCGCTTGACGCATCCGAAGCGGGTTTTCCTCTCTGTAACGACTGTTTGAATAATCCTGTTGCTTCTTGCAGATTTTTATTGACACCTAATCCACCTACATCCTTCCTTCGATCTTCTAATGCATTGCTTTGTGTCCTGCCAAACTTAATGCCGACAGCACCGTCAGATCCATCACTCCTCTTAACGTGCAGCTGTCCTCTGAGGGCCTTGGCGGCCTCCGCGTCCACGCTTCCTACCTTCTGGGGCTTCGGCGCCCCTAACGTCCGAGGCTCCGTCAGAGACATGGCTGACTTGGGAATGCTCGCCTCGATGGTGCCGGCCTTGTCCCCGGAGATGCTCATGGAGAGTTGCACGGGAGCGTCCTTGGCCGAGTTTTCGGCCGCTCCGCAGTTCATGCCGAGCCGCGACGCGCCCACTGTGATGGTGCCCTTCTCGGGGTCGATGGACAGCTGGATGGGCCCAGACGGCCCTTTGAGTCGCACGCGCTGCACGTGAGAATCCCCGTCCTTGTCGCGTTCCCCCGAGTTCTTTAACGCCTTGGAGATCGCGTCGACCCCCGTTTCGGAAGACTTGGCCACGTCCGTCTGGAACTCGGGCCCTTTAGCCACCCGCGACGACTCCGAATCTGGGACCTTCTCCTTTAAAACGGGCGTTTTCTCGTTCACGAAGGCAGGCGAACGGGGCGGACCCGCATCCTTTGCGCCCTCCTGCTCCTCCCCGGCACTCGAGATACCCGAGGGGCGCCTCGTTTCCGAGGAGGTCGGGAGCGGGCTGGAGGCGAAGATGGTGACGTCGGCCTTGAAGCGAGGCACCAAGGTGGTCGGGGGCGTCGCGCTGGAGGAAGCGGCAGCGGCGGCGGCGGTGGCGGTGGAGGAAGCAGTTGTCGGCGCGTCGGAGGCAACGTCGTCGGAGGCCTTGCGGGAGCGGCGCTCCTCTCTGAAGCGCGCGGCGGTCACGTCCTCGTCACGCGGCTCCTGCTTCGCGGCGCTGGGGTCCGCGGTGCGAGACATGCCCTGGTAGTCGTCGGCCACGCTGCGCGCTGGGTTGTCCACCTGCGGAGACAGATTTACATTTTACCTACTTGTCAGTTTCATATCTCACGCACGTATACAGTTGAAATGAGGGTGTATTCTTCAGTAAAAGTATATATTCTTGATATTTTACTGTCAAGTATTGAGATTAGTAGGTTCGCATTCATACGATGTGATATGTTATTCTCTAGAGAGCACATCATAAGAAGTCAACTTTTGCTTCTATGTTCTCCAGAGAATTACATATATATTATATTATGTTAAAATTGTAGTAACATTATCTTTGTGAAGCTACATTTATAGTTGAAATAAAATACTTCTAGATATATTTAAATATTGAAAGGAATCGTCATACTGTACTTATTTTCATCGTCTTTATTTCGTATTAAAAATCAGTACTAGATGTATTTTTCTTGGACAGCCCGTCGCATTTGAAATAATGAATGTGAGTAATAATTTGGAAGAGAAACTGCGAGGGAGAGACATTCTTTACAATGGTCCTCGGTTCCTATCGTTTTCGGCTGATATGAAAGGAATTGACGCATGACTCATGAAAATGGTAATGAAGTGGTTTGCGTGACGCTGGCTGGTGGTATGAGAGACGCAGAAACGCAAGATCCCCCAAGAAAACCTGTTGCAAACCCGCTTTCTCCACCACAAATCCCACACACGAATCGACCGGGATTCAAACCGCCCGCCGGCGTCCAGAGGGGGGAAGGTGCGCCCGTACCAAGGGCGGCTCCAGGTACTCGTGGAAGCGCTGGCCGACCGCCTTGGCGGGGGCCCGCGCGGCCGCCGCCGCCGCCGCCTCCTCGGGCTGCGCCGGGGGCTGCGCCGGGGGCTGCGTGCGGGCGCGGGGCGGCCGCGGCGCGCGCTTGATGATCACCGGCCAGTTGGCTTCGTTCTTCAGCGGCTCCAGGCCACCTGCGGCAACGCGAAATCACTCCTCTGCCTGTAGCCCCTCTCACTCCCGTCCACCCCGTACGTACACTTCTTCTTGAAGCGCCCTGTGTAATATTACACCACACTAGGAATGTGGTTTTAACCTTAGATATAAGTCTTATCAGTTCACTACAAAAAATTCTACTAGGCGGTATTAAATAATTAAAACCGGTACACAAGTTGAAATGACCAGAAATACACACACACACACACACACACACACACACACACACATATATATATATATATATATATATATATATATATATATATATATATATGGGATAAAGCTGCTGTTATAAATGTAAGTCTACTCTGAGTACCGCAAACAAAAATAATTTTATAACAATAATTCCATTTTTAAATCAAGCTTTGTATTATACTAGCTGCTTAGCAGGCGCTGGCCGGGTATTATTTATCACAATTATCTGTTAAGCGTTCTGCCTAAGAATCTCGTCTCGCCCACCACTCTGCGTTCTCTGACTCGCTCTACCCGCCCGCTCTGCCGGTGCTTCCCGTTCCTCCCTCTTCCCCCTCCGCGCCCTTCCGTCCCCCTCACTTCATCGGTCGTTTTTTCTCTCGGCCTCAAAAAAAGTATTATTTTAAAATTTTGGGATTAATTGAATTAATTCTTCAAACGTTTATTTTGTTTAGGTTGGAGTGGATGGTTGGAAATGCATACCATTTCTAAAATGATAATTGGTAGTGTAGCAGTAAATGAATAATGTACATCCACAAGCGAAAGAGATTCATCACTGGTCTCCGGCATCGGAGTGTGTTACAGAATTAACTACCACTTGAACCCGTGCGAACAATCCGCGCTTTGTAAATCACTGTTTTAATGGTGAAAATAGTGTCATACTTGATCCCAATTTCCATCGGTCAGCCCCTAAAGCACCCAGGCCGGTCATTTCGAGTCTATTCTTGCAGCAATTTAGTTGTACGTACATTTAGATGTTCTATTCGATCTTGAACACCATTACTTGCTACGTAGTGAAGGTATCCAAAAGTTTGAAATGTTCAAAAATGTAAAAGGATCAAAAATGTATCATTTTATAGAATACCGCATAAACTTACACTTAGTAATGAGTAAAATGTATCCACTGACATATTTTGCTAATGGCAACCCTGATGGACTTGAATATGCTTGTTTCTCATTCTCTCTGGACTTTAATAAGGCTGTAATATAAATATTATTATTGCATTTTTCTTACAGTAAGCGAATGTCTTAAGGTCTGTGAATAACATTCACACACCTAGTAATACTACAGTGTATACATGGAGTTACTATATTATGCCGCGAGAAAGTCTCTTTTAAAAAAGTGAATAAGATGTACTTTAAACAATTATTCAATGTTAAATTAGTACCCCTGAAATATTTTAATTAAGTTGTTTTGCAAAATTGTAACTACTAATCGTCTAATTTAAAATCTTTTCCTTGTAAAAATCGTTCTCTTTGTGAGTAAATTTTACTCGTCACTAGTAACAAGCAAAAAAATTCAACAATAACATTTTAAGGTTAAAGAAATATAACTCAACTAGTACTTAGCATTTCACTCGCATTCCCCCAACATTTTTTTGCAGGTTTCACTAGTATGTGTTTACCCACGCGCTTCTCGTATGTACCCCATCATGCACCTCCGCAAGTTCCCTATATGAATCCAAAACATTTCACTGCATATTCCTCCCTAAATCCTCTATATGGTTTCTCACATGTTAACTGCATTTTCTCCACATATTCCTCCACATGTTCTCCATATGTTCGTCCCCATCGCAGGTTCGTCCACACTCTGGAAATTAAACTGCAAGTTCAATAATTCAAGTTGTAATTTATTTTTACTACGAAGTACTTTTATAAACGTTACGGTGGCAGAAAGAGAAGTGGCTCCTATGTCGGATAAATCAGATAGTTCGGAATAGTTAGAGTACCCAGACAATAAGAAACCCTCAAAAATGTAATACATGGGCCCCAAAGATTTTTCGCAAAACATTGCTGTCCCCAAATCACATTTGTTTTTAAATTATTTTAAAAGTTAAAATAGCTTCACACGGGACCTTACTTTCTGTGCTTCTGGATCCCATATTACGGGGTGAAAGAACCTTCCAAAAACGTAATAGATCATTCAAAAAATCATTTGGTTTATACGGCTTAAAAAACTTAACATCTGTTCCTCGCAGAAACCATAGGATGCAACAAACCGTGTTACAAACGATGGTGTTACAGCATATGTGTGTTGCTGATTGCAAGTGAGCCTGATTTCTCGAATTTTCAAACAACCCGCGTGTATCATAATTAGAGCTGGAAAGTTTCTGCAAGTTTTTATTCCTGAAATATGGATGCAAATATGCCTCAAACAAGTTTTAAATATGCCACAGAAATGGAGAAATATGTACAGAAATGGGTAAGACATGCAGCATTTGGTCTCAAAAACGTATTTTACAATGACATTAAATATTTTTGACACCCAGTAACAGGCAATATGCTAATTAAAAACAAATTAGTATTTACTTCTTAACATTTTATTTTCATTCAAGAGCACAGAAAGCCACGAGAATTTTGTTAAGGTTATCTTTTGCCAGGAAGTCTGTCGTATCGTGCAATATAATTTTGTACGTAGAAAACTATATTTCGAAATCCCATGATCTTATGGGATACAATGTTTGTGATCAATACATTGTCTGAAAGACAATTACTATTTCCATCCAAGAATTCATCCATTGTAAAGTATAAATTCCTAGATTCGTTCCAGAATTTCACCTGCTTCCTCATTTCATCTCTAGCTACCACGAATTTACCCCATGCCACCTGAATAATTGCAAGTGCTTCTTCTAAGGTTTTTCTTGAATTTTTTATCTTCTTCATAAACCGATGGCAGCAGATATTACTTCGGCGGCATTGGCAGTCTGAAGTCTGTAGCTCATTGTACTATCATTTTTGAAGCAACAGAAAATTCATTAATAAATATTTTTACTTGAATATTCATACTTTTGTGTTGTTTTAGGCCGAAAAGTCGAAAAATATGCAAAATCTTTCATGTATATACATTAAGTTCATATTAAAAGCTCTGAACATGCAAAATATGCCGTATATGCAAAATATGTCTTCCCTTATTTTCAACAATTTGCCATGAAACAACCATATTTGAAGTTTCAGGAAAATATTACCACTAACAAACATCACGCAACTGCAAGAACTTCCCAGCTCTAATCAGAATGTATTTCTGTTTTAGTCTTCAAGCCTCTTTGATACAGGACCCAAAAGTAATATCGGAAATGCATTGTAGCGTCCGCTACTCAGCCCACGGCAACGCAGAGCACAGCGCAGAGCGTGGACGTCTTCAAAGTGGACACGTGTGGAACGCCTCACAACGGGCAGGAAGCGGGCGAGACCGAACCCGAGGGTGCAGGTCCAAAGGGATGGTGCAATTCGGGCGCCACACGTTTCGCAAAACCACCCTGTTGAACCGGTGGGAGGCGACGTGGTCACAGATAACCTATAAAGGCGGGTGGCCCCTGCAAAAGGGAGCCTTTTCCCACAAACTTTTATCGCGAGGACGGCGGTGTGCGTGGGAAGCCGCATACCTGCGGGTATGAGCGCCAGGCTCATGTCGGACGTTCGGTAGTTAGCAGATGCCAGGGCGGGGGGGCGAATGCCCCGGTAGTCAATGGTACGGCTCACATGTAATACGGCTCATACGTAAATAAACTGTATATATACCAAAGCCATCTTGTCTGTGATTTGTGCAACCCACGACGTTACAGCATAATTTCCTATACAACAGTAATACACCTATGAGATTTGGGCCAAGGATTTCATAAAAACTGGCAGTATCGTGTCATGTCGTCAAAACTGTCTCTTACCTTAGCGTATTATCTATAGAGGCGAAGAGTTAGCATTTAAAAAATGTTATGTAAGATTAATTTAAGCGCTAGTGTTTTATTAATAAAACATTTTTATAACCAACGGTATTTTGGGTCCGCATCTGTATCTTCAACGCCCTCGGTTGCTCGATGGTTAGGTACTCGCTTTCCAAGGGGCGGGGCCTTTCCCCGGGTTCGATTCCCGGCCGGAGCAAAATTATAACTGTGCGCTATCCTTACGAATGTCCCAGTATATATTTCTGAATGGAAATCAGAAAGCCCCAAGGTTATGAAGAACATTGTATACGGTGGAGGGATGTTTTCGTGCCCCCAAACCATGGCCGAGAGGCTAGTCCACCGCGTGGACGATCATGACCCGTATCGGACTGTCGAGCCAAGAACAAGAACATCTCTATCTTCAATGCAGAACCAGACGGATCCAACTTGCTACGCTTGCAAGAGCCGCTTGCCTTCGCCGGCGCAGCCTAACTCGATGTCACGCCTGTCGATTTCACTGCTTGCGTTCTTTTATAAAACCTCCCTTTTGCTAACGGTTTAATTCAAAGGGACTAGTAGTTTACTGAGGGTGACCTGCAGTAAAACCTGCACTTTCATTACCATATTAAGGGGGATGAAACAGCCATTTCGAAAACTTTATTACCTTATTGTAGAGTATATTTCTTGTAGTAAGATACTTTATTCGAAATTACTGCTTCATTATTGTTTCATCACCTTCGTTATACTTCATACCTCGAGGTAATGAAGGTATAAAATCGTGAGTGATGGTGCACTGTCTCCGGTGAATGTGTTCAGTTTCGAAAACTCACAATGAATAAATCCTCTTTTATTGAAGGAGCCAGTGAAGTTACACCATAACCAGAAATGCTTATTTTCAGTGAAACTTCCACTATAATATACACACACGCATGCGCGCGCTTTTGTTAAAAATATAATTTTAAAATGAATATATCGTCTGAACTATTCTAATGCTTGTCTGTGTGCTTGATCCCAATTTTTACTTCGTTTTGGCTTCAGTTTGTGCATTGAACCTTTGAGCAAATGTTGAGATGGTCCATTCATTGCTTCTCTCACTCACTTTTAATGTTTTCACTTGAAATTTATTTTACTAAGAAAGTTGATGTGTAGAAATTTTATTTCAAAATAACCGAGTTATAATAAGCTCATACAACTATTTTCACAATATAAAACTCATTCAAATGTTTTTGCAAATTTTGTTTGGCTGCTTTCTTCTTCGAGTTAAGCCCATGAACGACTAACATGATTTTACTGAGACTGTAGTGAGAGATTGAGTATTTGATTAGAAATAATTAAGTTACTTTTTGCTATTGATTTTTGAACTTGAAGAAAAATGTATGTTTATTTGTATTAACGTCTGCAATTTTTCTATCTTAATATAATGGTGCGCACTTCACCTTCATAAAAAATATTGTTTAAATGATATCTCTTAAACCCTTACTTAATCCTCCTCAATCCTTTTAAAATAAAATGTATGTCCAAACTCGCACACTCTACACTCGGCAAATATCTGGAAAAGGTGAAGGGGTCCACCAAAGTGAATTGGAATTCCCTGAGCGACCATAAAATGTCTTACCAAACCATTTTGATTGATTCCAGTTGCAACATCAGACTCCGAGTAAATTAAAGTACTTGAAATAAAGTATTTAAAATAAAGTATTTAAAATAAAGTATTTAATATAAAGTATTTAAAGTAATTTAAAACTAGTTCTGAATATATAACTAGTTCTGAAAATATGAGCGAAATAATTTTGGACATTATCTTTGACACCGACTCCCCACTTAATCAATAAACATTTTTTATCATCCATTGTTAGCCGTAGTGCTATCATTATGATCGCAGCAAATTCGAAATCAATTGCAAACCGAAGTGTGAGAGGTTATTTCTCTGTGCCTTGGAAAAGTCTGTTAAGAGCTTGCCAAGAGCTTTTAACGCTATCAGAGCTATTCCGCTAGATCGTCGACTGCTTTCTTTTTTTCCATTCAGGTAATGGAAGTTCATCGCGGTTACAGTGTCCGCACAAAGAGTTTGTGTGACTTTTGTCACTGCGACTTTTGCAATGCAATTCCAGCAAAGCACGTCTAAAGTGTTTGATTATGAATGTTGGTCTTCAATGAAATTTATTGTGCAATAATCTTATAAATTTGGGGAAAATGGTTCAAAGGCTGTAATGCTATTTCAATATATAGAAGGTATTAATTGTATTTTCTCTATTTTTTATAGATGTTCAATATTTGTTTTGTTATATATATTTGTTTCAACGTGCATTTAATTATTACAATAAATTTGCATTTTATTTTCTTAACATGGCAGTTTGAATTATGTTCTTTTTTCATCTCGTAACCTACTACATTTTGCATTATCTCTAGAAAATGATAAATTTCTGCGTAATCAAATTTTTGATATTTTTTCCAGAATACAATTCTGATATGTTATGATCGTTCACGTAGTACGAAATTGTACATGGCCGCATTCCCCTTCGTTCCAAAATAAACATGACAATCGATCGTTTTCAGTGACCACGCATCGGTGTGCTCGCGTGACTCATCTAGAACCACAGAGGTTAAAGAGAGAGAAAAAAACAATAAAACTTCCCTTGAATAACATTGACACGATTCGTACCAATCCGTTCGGACAAGCACTCTCCGAGCAACGCATAGCCCGAATCGAAAAGGCTTTTTGGCCCCAAATCCAAACCGAAGGCGCTCTCTGCGCGCGCGCGGGCGCCGCTCACCCGCGTGCACGCTCGCGCGCCGCGTGCCGGGCCGCAGCGCCGCCGGGTGCGCGTCGAACACGTTTTCGAACTTGGGCGGCTCGAAGTGGTTGCGCGTGAGGCGCCGCGCGGCGTCGCCCGCCGCCCCCGCCCCCGCCCCCGCCGCCGTCTCCGCCGCCGCCGCTGCCCCCGCCCCCGCCGCTGCGCCACGAGCCGCCCTGCGCAACGCAGCCCCGGCGGCGGCGGCGGTGGAAATGAGCGCCGCAGCGGTTCCTAAACTTTTTTCATCAAGCACCGTTTTCGTTTTAGGTAACATACGCACCACGTTCATAGTCGCGGTCGGTAACCATTAACTGCATTTTTTTATGAAAACTGATGCAACGTTTTTAATTATCGTTTAATTACTGAATAAAATCTGGCATTAAGATCTCTACTTTCAATGAGTAATGGAATTTATTTTCCACCACTCGTGTATTAAAACTAGTTCTTACTCACACTGTCGATTAATTGAAAAGTGCTAGTTTGCGGTGCGCCAAATTGCCGCACGCGTACCACGTATAATCCATAGGCGTAAAAAACCGGTCTGGTACTGTAAACTTAACAAAACACCCGGAAACATGTAATGAACATGTCTGACACCTCGTATTTTTAAAACAACTTGAAAATCTTAAACTTATAAGTTTCAACGCATTCGTACCAAAAATAATGCACTCAGCTCTTATGAAATGTTTGACGTACTCATTCCAAATCCAAACTCGTTCGTGTCGCTGCCTTTGTGCATCAACATTTTATTCGTAAGTGACTCACTTTCTGTAAACATAAATAACTATTTCAATATCCTTTTCTTTATTTCATTTATTTATAATCAAAACAATAAAAACTATCTGACATATGGAGAAATGTTGGCGCTCAGTTTAAAACACATCCTTCAGCTCAAAGTAGCCAAAGTAAAGACATTTCCAACTCTGTAGGGGTGGGTCGCTTGCTGGCGGTTTCCAGCAAGTAAACTTCGGGGAAGTACGCTTAAGCCCCTCTCACCTAAAGCTACCAGAGACGCACAATGGGCAAGTCGCAGCGGCGCGATGCGAGGTTACAGTACATGGGCCTGCTAGTGCTTCCGACAAAGGAAACTAGTGGTGCTACAACAGCATATTCTTTCTCGCATTATTTGCAGCGGTTCCGCATAATGATACTACTACATGAAGTTGCAAAAGTTTTCCGCGCCGAGGGCCTAACTAGACTCCATCGACATAACTCTCCATGCCCTTTACCGCCACAGCAAGCAGTCGCTATGCCGTAAGCACTTCGGTCGACACTTAAAAATGTAATTGTCTCTTCCATTATTTCCTACATGCAATTTTTGAGAATTTAGAGAGTTCAAAGAAAGTTATATCTGCGCCATTCGTTTAAACGTCTCTTGATTAATCCGTGGAAAAAAAATAAAGAAAAAATTGAGATATTTATGAGAAAATAGTCTTTATAAATTGCATTAACTTCAAGCAAAAAATATGTAAAAACACAAATTTTTAAAATCTATTTGTTTAGAACATTATCTTTAAGGGAAAAATCTCTAATTTCTATTTTGTAGTTTTGAAATGTAAACTTATGCAGTTTTAAAAAAAACAAAGTTAACTGGAAATGAGACCAGCACTTTAAATTTGAAGAACAAATTTGAGAAGCGTTCATACAAATAACATGTCCATCAAAGCTGATTTTTTCAAAAACAGCGTAAAACGTATTTTTGACAAGTTATTGTATTTTTAAACAGTGTAATATGCTTTGATACTTTCCAGTATTGCTACAATAGTCTACAAATCAATTCTTCATAATTATGACGATATTTCAGGTAATAATTTGGACATGTTTGCTTTTGCATTAATAGTACTATTATTATATATGAGTGAGATAAATTATTTTACTGCAGTTTGTATGCAAATATTTTGTTACCAAAGAGACAAAACTACTACAATATTTTCTGTAGCTAGTGTAGCAACTTTTTGGTCTCTAAAGAAATTACAAAGAACTAAAAAGAAATTAAAATCTGTATGTGCCAGCCATGATCATGTCCTGAACATTAACAGTTACCTTTTAGTTTCTGGCTAGCCATTACAGTTCTGTTTTCAGCTATTGGACCACCAAGATCAAAGAAAACAATTCCAGGCCAGGAGTATCTGAAAAGTTCTCTCCGATTATTCCTAAAAAATCAGTCAATTCACCTGCTACATTATATCTTTTTTCCCAACGGTAAATTCCCAATGAAAAATTACGTTTCCAAAGAGTCAAAGTAGGAACTTCATCAATAATTGAAATATGAATAATGAAATATGAATGTGGAATAAATTTTAAGTATGAATCTTCTTTCCCATTCATTATTTTCTGAATAATAATTCGCTTCATATTTCTAATGTTCTGAACGTTCTTGCACAAGGTCAAAATTTTTGTGACATTGTTATCCCAATCATCTAATAAATAAAATAGGACGCTGTTGTGAATACTTCATAGAAGGAATGAACCATGCGGTATGAACAGTCATGTGATTTATTACTTTTTCTGTTCCACATCAGGACAGAAGATGCAGCTGGCCATCATTTGTATTAGCACAATATCAACTTAATTTTTCCTTGACGTATGTTCTCCGATGTTTGTTTTTGTATGAAATCTCCTCATATACTATATTCAAAAAAGAACAATAAATTTTTTTTAACATCTGCTTTATTTGCAATTTGTTCTACTCGAACATTCGGCAAATACAATTGTACATATATTATTGACATGTAAAGAAACCATACAATTCTGGTTCTTTCTAAAAATGGTTTTAAACTAATTGTTCAGTTCAGAGAGAGAAAAAAAAGACAAACAAACAAGAACAACAATAAACAAGATCACATTGAAATAACAATAACACAATAACAAACAAACATACAATAGTGCAAGCATTGTGACAAAAAAAAAGAAAAAAATATATCTACAGTAACAATTATTTTAAAAGAAAAATATTATTTATATCTGTGGTCCAGATCAAGAGGATGTACTCTTTTCAATCTTCTTGTCATTGTGCTGTTATCTAAGATGTTTATGGCCAAATGATTAATATGATTTTCGAGTCTGTGTTGGTATTTGTGAGATTTGAAAGTGATTTCCTCTTTAACAGTGGTGATATTGAGATCTTTAAGTAGAGTGGCGTTTGATACAAACCAGGGAGCATTGCTTAATAGAGACATTTGGATTGAAATCTTTGAATTATTTCTATATTTGAAAGTGATGCTGTTCCCCAGAGTTCAATTCCATAAGACCAGATAGGTTTGAGTATTGTTTTGTAAAGTAACATTTTGTTTCCTAGACTTAGACTAGATTTTCTTCCTATTAACCATATCATTTGTCTACTTTTCAGTTCTGCTTCCTTTCTTTTAATCGAAATATGTTTCTTCCAGGTTAGCTTTTTGTCGAGATGTAGTCCGAGATATTTGACGGTGTCTACGTTTTCAATTAGTTTTCCGTTTATTTCTATTCTTGTATTTCTTGTTCGTCTGAGGGTAAATGTTATACATTTGGACTTTGTTTCATTCATTCTTATTCTCCAGAGTTTACACCATTTGTTTATAAGCTCGAGGTGCTCTTTCAATGTTCTTGTTACCGTTTCTTGGTTTTCGTGCGAAGCTAGCAGGGCTGTGTCATCTGCATATGATGCAGTGGTGACATCTGGGGACTGAGGTAAGTCAGCGGTGTACAGCGTGTACAGCACTGGTCCAAGGATGCTCCCCTGTGGCTCTCCTGATAATACTGGATGAAACGGTGTTATTTCATCTCCGAATTTTATTTGAAAAAATCGATCTGAAATAAAGGATCGAAGTATATTATAGTATGGATGCGGCAGACATTTCTTGATTTTATATAACAAGCCTTGATGCCACACTTTGTCGAACGCTTGCGCGATATCTAGAAACAAGGCGGAACAATACATTTTATTTTCTAGAGCTCCGTTGATGGTGTCGACTATTCTATGAATTTGTTCTATTGTAGAATGACGAATTCTAAAACCGAACTGATGGTCTGGAATTGCGTCATTTTCTTTAAGTAATGGATATATGCGAAATAGTAATAGTTTTTCGAATGCCTTAGACAAAGAAGGTAATAAACTTATTGGTCTGTACGAGGAAACATCTTGTAGCTGTTTTCCTGGTTTTGCGATTACAATTAATTGTGCCAGTTTCCACTGCGAAGGAAAGTGTCCGATGCGTATTATTCCATTGAAAATGGATGTTACAAGGGCAATGAGTTTCTTAGGCAGTTTTTTAAGCATTTCCCCTGTAATACGATCATGTCCAGGAGCCTTATGATTTGGTAGTAGTTTCAGCCCTGCTGTGACTGCTTTTGTTGAGAAGAATTTAATTGGTGGCGACATTTGATGGGGACATTCCAGGAATTCTATGATTTCTTTTTCTTCTGTGAGTAGTGCTGAGGGGTGTGGTTGAAATGTTTTTGCAAAATATTTTGCAAATTCTTCTGCCTTATCGTTTTCCGTTCTAGCCCAGCTTCCATCGGTTTTACGAAGAGGGGGGACATGTTTTGTAGGCCTTTTTAATTTTTTAGTAATTTTCCATAAGGAGTAATCTGTAGCTTTTGAGGGTGACAACTTTTTTATTCTTTCCTTCATTTCCTCCGAATGAATTTCTTGTAATTTTCTTGATAAGAGGCGGGAAGTTCTGTTGAGTATTCGTTTGTCGTCCGGGTGATGAGCGCGTTGCCAGGTCATCTTCATCTGTCTTTTCTCTTTAATCATTTTTAGTATTTCTGATGGGTATTTATTTTTTTCAAACATTCTCATTTCTGGAGTTGCATATACGGCTGCCTGTTGAATGTGTTGTATTAAGTATTCAACAGCATCGTCGATATCTTCTGAACATTTTAGACGGACCTTGGCAGTGGTGTTATGGTAAAGCCAGTTGCTGTATTCTTCCCAGTTCGTTTTTCTGTTTGTAAGGTATATGTTTTCTTTCTTTTTGATTTCAGAAGAACTGATTGTCAGTATTTCTGGAGAATGATCAGATGAAAGATCAAAAGACGGTTCTATTGTGTGATAGGTCTGTGCCATTCCCTTTGTGACGAAGATATCCAAGACGTCAGGTACCTTGTTACCATCCGTTGGCCAGTATGTGGGATTTCCTGATGAAATTGTTTGGAGTTTTAGTGTAGAGATGGCTCCTTCTAAAGCGCGACCTCTTGTAGTTACCAGTCTTGATCCCCATAGTTGATTTTTAGCATTGTAGTCTCCTCCAGCAATGAACCTTGTGCCGAGCGTTCTAAAAAACTTGATATACTGATCGGTGGTTATCTTGTGTTTTGGAGGGGAGTATATAGCTGAAATAACGAGCGGACCGAACTTATCGTATACTTGTATAGAGGTTGCTTGCAGATAGTCTTTAGCATTATCTTTGTACATATTATGTCTGATTCTTGTTTTAATTATTACTGCTGTGCCTCCATGAGCTGTCCCATCTGGATGATTTGTGCAATATACTTCGTAGTCAGATATACGTAGATAGCTTCTTTCGGTAAAATGTGTTTCAGACACTAGGAGTATGTCAATATTTTCTTGATGTAGAAACACTTCTAACTCTCTTCGATGTTGAAGTATTCCGTTGGCATTCCAGGAGACAATTCGCAGTAAATTACTCATAGTTTCTTCATTATTGCAGTCATGATATTAATTAGGCTGGAGATTTGTTCAGCTTGCTTTGCTAAGATGGACTCGAATTTTTTAAATGATTCTTGCATTATGGATATCAGATTATTTTCATACGACACATTTTGATTATTGATTTGCGAATGTTGGGCCATTTGTGCATATGTGAGCTGTCTACCTGTTCCTATGGTTTGATTACTTGTTAGTGAACTTGAATTGTTACCTTCAGTTATGTTTTGCGTAGCATTTCTACAGCGTTTACTTTAACTAGGATACTTGCTGTTACGAATTTTTTGATAGACTTTGCAGCCTTTATAATTTGCTGGATGGTCACGGCTACATAGAGCACATGTAGCTGGTGTGTCTCTCGTTTTAGTACAGGTTCGACTATCGTGATTCTTTCCACATTTGACGCAGCTATACGGAAGCGTACAATAACGAAAAATGTGCTCGTATGACTGACATCGCATGCATTGTACTATTTCTCGTTTTTTACGCGGTGGTTCAAAACTTATTTTTGCATGTAGTAAGTATTCGACGTCATATATTTTTTTGTTGTTACTTTGAGGTTCTAAGTCCACAAAAAACATTGGTAGAGGAGCTTTTGTTAAACGATGCTTGATATTATGAATTTGTCTTACTTTGTGGCCTTGTGCTTCTATAGCTTCTTTAATTTCCGTTTCGTCTGCTGTTGGGTGCATATTTTTTAATACTTCCCGAAAGGCTCTTTCTTGTTTTAACTGAAATGTATAATGAGCAATATTTTTTAGATTCATATGTTTAACAAGCTTTCGATAAACCTCTGGTGTTTGAGGTACGATTTTCACATTGTTCATTGTAATTTTGGCTTCATCTTGGTAGGTTTTGACAAGTTTATATGAGAAGTCTTCATCTTTAATGACTTCTTTAATAGATCTGATCATATCAGATATTACTCTGACGCCTGGTATGAAAATAGGCGGTGTTCGATATTTGTCTTGTTCTTGTATGCTGCCCTTGGTTGTTGTATCATTGATTTTCTCAGATTTCGAGGTTTCTTCCAAATTTTCATCACAAGAGAGATGTTCATACCTGTTTTTTGATGATACGGGGTCGTGTACACTGTTAGTCTTTTTAGAGGGTTGTATAGAGTTGTCATCATTGCGTCTTTTTTGTCGACGCAGCGGGATTGTTTGCCTTGAGCTGCACAAGGTTGAGGCCGTTTCCTGCGTTGTAGATGCTTGGCCGTTAGTTGCTGTAGCTTCTAGCACGGTGGCTGGGATTTCTTTTTCACGCACATATTGCTGTATTTGAAATTGTAACTGTTGGTTCTGTTGCACTAATTGTTGTAAGTGTTGTTTTAGCTGTTGATGTTCATGCAATAAAAATTGATGCTGTTGCTGAAGGTTCTGTGTTACTTCACTGTGTTCTAAAGTCGATCCGTACGTAGTATTGTTGACGAAAGCTTCACTGTTTTCTTGGTTATTTAGTATTTCAGTTGATTGTGTGATTAGTCCCCCGAAGGGGACGTGGTCAGTTAACATAATTCACTTCACTATATATGGGCGGTATTGATTTTCAATAGTTCTTGATACACCACTGTTCACACGAGAATGAAGTCACCTTTGTACACAAATAAGAGCGGTCACCACTGTATCACTAGTAAATTTGAACGGTAAGTTGAAAACGTTCCTAATTCACCACTGTTCACAAATAAATGCACTTCTTTCTGACCCCGGACCGGCACCAGTAGCGGCCGGGGCAGTCGGACTTGCGATAAGCGCTAGCCTTCGGCTAACTAGCGGAGCTGCGGAGCACATCTGCTCGTGACCGCTGCTGAGCGAGAACTAACAATAAAATAAAACAAATTTATTTTCTCGTCCTTCAATAGATATGAGGAGAAAATTTAAAGAAAAAAGGGGAGCTGTTTTTTAGAAAACAATAGTTTAAAAATTGCCTCGAGTTCATATAAATATATCTAAGAATATCATATGCTACTTCTGACAGGCGTAGAGACATTTTGCAATCAATCGATTATATATATATATATATATATATATATATATATATATATATATATATATATATAAAGACCAACTGTCGGGGTAGTAGGTTATATCCACCATACCATTAATTATCTCAGTCCGTTTTCGCAATTAACTGTTGACCATATATACATTTTGTGGGATTCTGGAACATTGGTTCCCTGCACTCTAGTATCACAAATGTCATTCAAATTAAATCCATTTTAAATCAAATACACTATAATCTCCAATAATTCCCATCACTAACTTTACAGAAATTATACAAGAAACACAAAAACGAAATCTTCCCTGAAAAAAATCCTTATATAATTAACAGTTACATTCAAGATGTATTACATACAGGAAGATTGCAACTCAAAAACATTGGTTCAAAAAGAAGAAATTCGAGTTCTTTGTAAATTTTAAAAATCTTTGAGATAATCTGTATCTTCTACATTTTAACAATGACAGAAAGAAACAAAATTATGGTGGTTGACTTTCTAAATAAGATCACCTCTCATTAATCTGACACAATTCTTTAGTGCTCTGTGAAATTACTACTTTTGACATTTATCTTTCATTGAACACAAGCATTTTGCTTTCTATTCCACCTTCGAATTACAGACACACATTTTTGACTTAACCGAATTAGTTCAATTATTTCAGCTTTCAATTATTTGGCATTTCTTTTAAGAAATATTGATTCGTATCTTTTAATAAGTTCAAAACTTTAACTAATAGCCCGTCTTACTAGACCTTAGAAATTTACGTGGGCATTCAAGGAAATGAAATCTCATTGAAACGTTCTTACTTGAATAATAAATCACAACAAGAGGAGAAGTCTGATGTATTCGAACCGCAACGAAGCACGCCGCCCTCCTAGCGATCGTTCCGTGACCTTCAGCTCGCCTTCACCTCGGTTGTCCGATTCCACGTTCGTTGTAATATGCAGCCAGGTAGCCTACTGCTCTGCATGTGCTTGCATATGAAATAGTACCTTCGTCTATTCACTCCATTGAATAAGATAAAGAGAGAAATAAAAAAAATATCTTCCCTCTTTCTGCGAAAAGTGTTATTGCTTCCAGTAGACGTAAGCTCATACGGAAATGTCCATTAACATCCCGTCTCGACACACTACTTCACCGGTCGCTTGCTTCTTTCCAAAAGAAAGGGTTTCCCGAAATGCAAGGGTTTCGTGTGTATAGATTATACACTAGCGAACTCTTTTGATGAGTTACGGCACTTCTTCTCTCATAAAGCGCACGTTTCAAACTTCGCCTATTCTCTTTCTCTCTCTCGTCCCTGGTGAGAAATGTGAATTGTTTTTCTAGTATTTAGGTATTTAGGCAATCTGGTGCGGGAAAATGTAGGTCATGGCCTACATCACCCCGATGTGCGTGCGCTGGAACGATGGCGGGGTGGCAAGGCGGTGCTGCGTAGTGGGGAAGAGTAGCGGGCAGGCAGGTAGGGGCAGTGCGAGGAGAGGAAATGGAGGGAGCGAGGAGTCGCCCGGCCCAGCAGGGGTCAGTTGGTTTCGGAGAGCGGAGCGAAACAGTCAACTTTCGGGAGTTGGCCGCTACACAGAGAGATGAGTCGTGGCTGGAGGTCACCGCGCTTGAGCTGCCTGTCTCCACGCCGCGTCACATCGGCGTGCCCTCGGTGGGCGTTGCCTACGTCGCCAAGTTGTTGCGCGCTTACGGCGGAAGGGGCGCTGTGCCCAAGCTGTTGCCTTGACGCCGCGTCACGGCGGCGTGCCCCCGGCAAACCCGACGGGGAGGTGCCTGCGACGCCCGGTTGCCGTATGCCCAAGGCGAGGGGATGCCGCGCCCGAGCCGCTTGCCTTCACGCCGCGTCATATGGACGGTCAACCGACCGGCACAATCGTCAAAGCGTTGCTTGCACCCGAACAGACGTTGCCTGCCCGAGGCGTGGCGATTCCACGCCCACCCGCTTGTCCTGACGTCACAGCGACGCGCCCTCGACAAAGCCGACGGTCACGCGCTGGCCCGGTTGCTGCAAGCCAGAGGCGAGAGGACGCCAGGCACCTGCTTCACACGCACTGCCACCGCGTCACCCCGTCGCGCCCTCGGCGGGGGCCTTGCAGACGCTGCCCGCATGTGCCGCCGCCGCGTGCCATTCCCGCCTCTCACGAACAGCGCCCGCGCCCGAGGCGGAACAAGGATGTCTTTTTCGTTTAATCAAGACCTGTTTGCTTGTTTTGGCTATTGAAGTCCTTGCTTGGAGAATAAATTATGGTTATATTGTATGTGGAGGAAAATGGGGTGATCACAAATTTATTTTTTTCTCTCTGGACAAAGGGCAGAACGCACGTCCTACTTCTGCGAAAAAACAGTTACCATTCAGACATATGGGAAAGTTCAGGTGGAGGGCATGATAATAAACGTTTATTCTTCTGAAACAAAAAAACAACAATAATGTAACAGACGGAGCAAGCCCTGCTCGACTAAACAAAAGCATCGTCCGCCTGACCTCGAGCGCGAGCGCTGGTCGGGAGGGGCGGGCAAGGCGACGCGACGGCGTCTGCGAGGTCCCTGCCTAGGGCGCGACAGGGTGACGCGGCGACACGGCTAGCGAAGCAGTTTCGCGTGGCCTCCTCGCCTCAGGCTAACAGCGACTGAGAGAGCGCATGCAACGCCTTGTCGGCTTTGCCGAGGGCGCGTCACTCTGACACGACGTCACGGCAAGCGGAACAGGCGTGGCATCTTCTCGCCTCGGGCACGCAGCGTGATGGGCGGGCGCGGGCAACGCTTCGGAGGTTTGCCGGGACGCGTCTATCTGACGCTAGCTCAAAGCAGGTGGTTCGGGCCCGTCGTCCACACACCACCGTGTGCCGCAACAGGGCGACGGTTGCCAATTGCGCGTTGCTGCGACAAGGCAACAGCTCGGGAGCGGCGTCCTCTCGCCACGGGCGCACAGAATCCTAAGATACTGCGGCAACTTCCTCGCGATCCTGAGACCAACTCCCTAAGTCGACCGTCTCGCACCACTTTCCGATGCAGTCTGACTCGTACTTCAGGGCTGAACGACTTCTCGCTACCCCTCCTCGCACTGCCCCTACCTGCCTGCCCGCCGCACTTCCCTACTGCACTGCACTGCCCACACTTGCCTCCTCGCCGTCGTTCGTGCGCACGCTCATCGGGGTGAAATAGGCCGAAATGTCTCTCTGTGTATGTATAAATATGGCTATATATATTGTGGCGATATGGGATTATACAACCCCATAACACCACCGTTTCGTCGGCATGAACGTTCACAGGCAGCGAGAAGAGCAGCCGAAAAACCAGAGTATCAAAACGCGCAGCCTGGTATCCGTTGCTCGTACTAGTCGCCACGAACTAACACGTTTTTACTGGTGAAGGGTTGAAGGAGGAGAAGTTACCCCCGCCACGGAGAATTTCTCCAGGCAACGCCAATAAATAGGCGGACACGCAAGCGGAAGACCTCTTTTCCGAACCATCACGCCTGGAGTCAACATCTCTCTTCTGCCAGCACGCGTCGGGTCAGCAGTTCTTCTAGTAAGTCACCGCTCGGCAAGTAAGCAGATTTTCGTCAGCGCTCGTCAGATTAGGTAGTAATTGCCGCCGCAACGACTATTTAGATAGGAGTTTACGGCGTTGCAAAGACGTCTAGTTAGTCGTCCGCGAAGTAGTGAGGAATTAGTGAAGTATTCTTCTATTAACTAATACGGGAAGTAAAAAGTTGCCCGTTGTGAGGAAAGCTCTGAAAGTTCGTGATTAACGGAGTAAAAGTTAGGAACGAGCGAGGTACTTGCACTGGCAGTCAGGGAAGTGCAAGGGACATTTCTCTACAAATTGGGCGTAATCGAAGGCGGTAGCAGCCGTGGGAGGAGAAGAAACCGATTAGTGGAGACGGAAGAATACGCGAGTCGACCGGGGAGAAGACGCCGTTCAGGAAGAGAGAAAAAGACGCAAGAGGACAGCGCAGGCAACGCAGAGGTCGGAATCGAGCAACGCGGTGCGGAATGCAGCACGCGACTTCAAGGTTGGAAAGTGGACGGTTTCGAGGTAACCTGTAGAACTGTGAAATTAGGTCAAGTTCACGTCGGCAGGGAAAAGACTAGATTCAGAAGCATTAGAAAACTGAGGACACGGGTGGTAATAATTTGCAGCTTGGTAGTGGGAGATTTAATGCGTTATTGCTTGCCTTAAACCATTCTATTGGAGCAGTCATTATTCTGTTATTAGCAGTTATAATTAAAAGATAAATTGAGAGTAGTGCGCTTGCCCACATATTATTCATTGTATGTAATATTTTAAAGAAAGGCAAGAGATTGTAAATGAAGGTTAATTTCACTTGCAATTGTAACTAGAATAACTTAAATTTAGACGTATTGAATTTTCAAAGGGAATTCCCAGTACTGGTTAGAGAAATTGCTTCAGAAAGTTAGTTCTGAACAAAATTAAGTGTTCATTCATTAAATAGGCTGTAAAGGTTGCTTATTTGTATTTATTTGACCATTTTTGAAAGTGTAATTCTATTTTTGATTTGTTTTTCGTTGTTATCAACTCATGCCACAGAATTTTGAGTGAATTATATGCTCGTTTATGTGTGATCTGTGTGTCTTTTATTGTGTCAAGGGTTCAAACCTTTCTCGTACCCGAAAGATCCTGCTTCCTGAGATTCTAAGCTCGCTTCACGAGCATAATATCTTAACAACCCGCTTACAGTGCACGAGGTGTGTGTGCAGAAGGTACAGTTTGTGTGTGTTAGTGGTAAAGGGGGTGTTAGAATATATATATATATATATATATATATTGAAACGCGGAGCGTTTCTCTACGTAATTAGAGACACAGAATGTAATAATATAATTACGACCAAGTTTGAACTGCGCGGTATTAGCGGCAGGTGCGGCGACCGGCAGAGGGGGACTAGAGAACGAATCCGCCGCCGGGGGCCGGCGAGAGCGGGCGAGAATTCGGCCGTTGGCAGTTGGCCGTTGGCAGAGCAGAGTGTGAGACTGCGCGTGAAAGAAGTTGGTACAAAATCGGGGTTCGCGACCTAGAATATTGAATTCAGTGAACTGATCATAGAAAATACGGACAGGAAGCAAGTGAATGTAATGTTGGCAGGTGTCGGAATGTGTTCGTAATATCAGAAATAGTGAAAATATAAGTAAAACTGCAAATCGCGGGACTGATGCTTGTACGAGTGGCGGCCACGTGCTCCGTAGTGATAATTAGGAGAGTGGAAGAGAACTGACGAAAGGTGTTGCGACATAACAAGAAGGACATTGCAAGGACAAGACGATGTAATCCAGAGGCCGTGAGTGATCAAACGGAACTATACGCTTAACAACTAGTGTCGATGCAGGGGGATTCGCGCCGCCGCCGCCGCGGGACGACAAAGCAAGAGCCCGCCTTACCAGCCGCCCGGAGCGCCGGACTGCGCCGAAGGTCACTGGCCGCCGCTGCTGTTGGCGATAGTCAGTGAACAGACGAGGTAGTCACGGGGCCCGAGGTATGATGAAATCTAGTTGTATACCGAATCTTGGTACCAAGACGGGGAGTAATCATATGTGTGATAATGTACAGAACATGTTATTTTAAGAATAAATTGTATTTGTGTTCAGACGAATTTCTTACTTTGATTTTCCAATGTAATGCCAATTCCTTTAAGAGACCCATTCACGAGATAAGACACCCGTCCGTTATAATTTTTATTGCAGTGGAAAGTGCCGCCAATCAGGTACGTCACAATATATATATATATATATATATATATATATATATATATATATATATATATATATATATATATATATATAAATATTTATCCACTTTTTCGTTTCCAGGGCTCGGCAATAAGAGTATTTCTGTCAAACCGTTTTTCAGGCATACGATTAAAAAACCTTGTCTTCTTTCGAAAGGCAAATAAATAAAAATGTGATTGGAAATAACAGCAAATCCTTTGAAAAAAAAAAATAAAAATAAAATAACCTTTCTTAGTAATCTTAAACAAGCTCTTTGATTGATAAGGCTGATAACGAACGAACCTTGCGTCTCTTACTTTCACATGATGCTGATCTCAACAAGTGTATTCTTTATTCATTTAAATAAGTATTAAATTATTCAACAAATGTTTATTATTATTGTTATTATTAAAGTATTGACATATTGAACATATTTCTGAAAGAACTGAACTTAGTGCAAGACACTGGTTAACGATATCACACGTCGTGGCTCTTCATCTCAATTGACTCTACGACAGTTATCAGTTCGATAATTCCCTGCAAAAGAGTAGATACAAGTTTAGTAGTCTATACAGAGGAAATGGATACTATTTATTACCAAATTAGAATTGGTGTTGGGAATAAATGAATCTCACAAAAGTTTTTCAAAACTTTCCTGCGCTTGTTAACAAGCATTAACTCGTTTCAGAACATTCGCTGCGTCACAAAGTAAAGTATATTCAAGTTGTTGTGAAGTCACTTCTACGATGCGCTTCATTAATTTTTTTCAGTTCATCGAGGCAAGTCGGATTGTTTGCATTTACTTTGTTTGAAGTATCGTCAATGAGAAAAATATCTAAGTGAAAAATAAGGCGAAGGGATTACTAACTTCACGAAATTAATCTACTCATACAGTAATTGCATTACAACTAGAAGGTACGAAATTTCCCATCTACTTAATGCAACATTTCCTTTCATAATTTTCTAGGAGTACAAAATCTCTCAATATGTTATGAAACGCAACGACATTACTGTTTCTTAAAAAATATTTGGCGTTGTGAAAAGTTACAGAACGCATTGATCTTTTCTTCATGCTTTGCTAACAAACCGTTCTAGCGAATTTCTATAATTAATGCCAGCAGCTCCATCTGGAACTTTCAGCTCGAGCGATGTTCCCTGTTAAAACTCCACATTTTCATTTTTTTCATATTGCGCACTATTGTACTGAAGATTGCGCTGCTTTTACAGTTTCCTTAAAGATGTTTGCGACAAAGCTGAAATAACTTCCCCTAACTTCTCCTAATTTGAGTTCTGTGAGTACTGTTTTTCAGTGACGGCGTTCCGAATCAACCAGGTGTCTTGTCTCACAAAAGCGCTTTACTTCACGAAATATGACAGGGGTTCGGAGTAGCCTAGAAAGATACATTTTTCTTTTAAAGCTTCTTGACCCGGTTTTGAAAGATCGAATTCAGAAATATATTTCCACTACAAATTTGCATTGCTCCGTGCTGAAGCGCATCAAAATAAATTTATTAATTGATTGATTAGTGATTCCGAGCGCGTTAACTGCTAAGGTCATTAGTCCCAAACATGTTTCTCATTGTAGGAGGTGACGATGATCTTCCCACGTGAGATCCAGCGCCCGAGAGATCGTAGAGAGATGGTGAGATCCAATGTCGACCTACACGTCTGCTCTCGGCGTTTTCCCGAACCAGGCATATCCCACCAGCGGACCCCGCCCCAGCATGGACAACCTTCTCGACTGTCCCCTGGCATCTGTTGTAGTGTAGCGCATGTGTGTGTAATTAACGAGTGAGAATAGGACAAGGAAGAGGAAAAAAATAACGAGCGCGGTCCCGGTTCCGTTTCCAAGGGTACTGCTCTGGTATTCACATGATATTGTTCAGATAAATCTCAGAAAACTACCGATCAGAGAACAGCTCGCTGTTAGAATACTTTTCAAGACAGAGTCCGAATTCGTTCTAGCTATATAGCTAGTGTCAAACATCCTGCCACCGTCGGGACTCGACGTTCGCGCGAATTACTGTACATATTTCCTAGCTTTACCAAAGAATGCAATACTTTCAAACTGAAGGTCGACAAGCATGACATAATTATTTGGACGCAATTTCCAGTAACAAATAATGAATAACTTATAATAAATAGATGTAATAATATACCTGATTCTTTACACGACTGTAGGAATTAACTGCTAGGTTTATAATAAAAATTAAGAAATCATATCCTTGAAGATAAACTAATCCTGAAGGAAAGGCCACTGAAACACCATTAAGTTTATTGTAACACCTACGGACGCCTTGCGGATTACTGGTATTGTGCGGAATTCAGACTGGGAAACCTACATTAAGCAAAACTAGCCTCCTAAAACTACTAGGTCTCGTTAACGCCTTTTAACCCTTCATTACATGCGCTCTCTCCTTATGGAACTATACGCGTGAGAATTGAGAAGTTCTGTACATATCAAGAAAGCCTGCTTCACACGTGCGCCATTTTGACACAGTAACGCAGAGCGTCATTTTACCGCACAGTCTAAAAATGCAAGATTTCACTGTACGGATTACTCAGATACAGCGTCAACACTATAGACGCCTACCGGCTGCGGTGGCTCAGGGCATCAACTGATGTCACTGCAGTGCCTTTGATCGGGAGGGTCTACTGTTCGAGTTCCGACACTGGCAAGATTTTCGACCTTAGCTCCATAGCAATATCGAATTTAGCCTCTGCCTGGAGGAGAATTCTTGCGGCTTGCTGCTCTGGTTAGTACTCTTCCGTTATTTATCCGATTAACACGAGGCGAAAGTCGGAAAAGTATCTTAACGAACGGACCGCACTGCCCCGCTGGATGCGGAAATTTCGCAAGTCGCTGCTGCCTACCTGGATGCGGAAATTTCGCAAGTCGACGTGTACATCGGCTCTAGATCTTTTCACCTAGCGGGAGAAGAGCACACCACCTTCCGTGATAAAAACATGATCTTTACTTACGGGCCTAATGACTATAGTAGATGTCGCACCAGGAAACACAAAATATTCGGTCAATCAATAAATCGAAGAAAGGCGGTGTGACGCGGCTGTTTGGCCATGACCTTGCGTCATTACTGATTCCTGTGTCCCGACAGATCATCGGGAGCTGTCTATCGATGCGAGAGTTCGTTGACGCTGCTACACGCTCAAAATTGATTCCTAAATGCAGCCACTTTTATGGGGTGAAAAATATCCCAAAATAATTACAAAGTAATAATAAAGAAGCAGAATGCAAGGATGAAGATTTGCCATCTCTATGAAGGACCTGAGATAAAGGAATAAGATTCAAGAGCCAGATAGGTAATATCTACAGTATTATATCAAAGAAAAATTATTTACAATCGCCTGTGACCCAAAACAATATGTCCCGTCGGAGTGATTCCTTACAAATTTAGCACTATTACTATTAGGCAAACAATAATCAAAATCAGAGCAGTCATTATTCAAAACAATACAAAAAAATAAGGTTTTTTTACAAAAAATAAAATATTCTTTGAAATACTTGCATTATAATGTAACGTATTGCAAAAACGAAACACCGTGGAAGGAGTCTGGTGTGGTGAGGCGCGCGAGTAAGGATTAAGCAGGTCCAGACGCCAGGGAGGGGTGAGTAGAGAGTTTGAATAGAAAGGGAGCCGGGGCGGAGGCGCCACGAGGTAATTTGGAAACTTCCAAGAATCCATGGGAAGGATGCCCAAAACTGCGTGACAGCGCGGCGGTCACGTGGTGGCAGTCGCCGCGCGAACACAAGATGACGTCGCATGTCACGTGGGTGGAAGGTATATAAGCGAGAGTGCAAGACAGTGGGAGTTGAGCTGTATGAAAACCTCGCGCGAACGCACAAAACTTGCGCCCAGGGCGGTGCGAGGGCGAGCTACGCTCGTAGGGCGACTCATGTGTGGGGAATCCGTTGTGGAACAGTTGTTTCACGTGTGATACGCTCTGTCTGTGCTCTCGTTGAGGAGGACCACGACACAGGCTGATCTTCAATGGGATAAGGATCGCTCCTGCGATCGGCGATGGGTGTATCAGAACTGTAAATACCTGTTTGAACTATTTATTTGTAAGTACTTATTTATTGATAAACCTTGTAAATAACAGAGCTCGTGTCTATGTTTGCTGATATGTTCCCACGACGTCACAATAAATACGCCAGGTTACCCATTATTGAAATACAAAATGAGAGTGGAGGTATAAAGTGCAATAGAAGAATTATTTAAAGATTTTTATAATTTTTACTTTCTCGTATACTTACGAATATACATAGTATAGAGAAAGTATGTAATGCTGCGCGAAAAAACGGCATATTTTTGGCAGAAAAAAATCATTGCCGTACACTGATAACGAAAAAGTGGATAAATCCAGTTGAAAAATTATGAAAAAATCCTGTATCACATGGTGTTAATACGGACGGTAGCCAGGATTCCTGTTTTGTAGGTCCTTGATACCGAAAAACCAATTGATGCTAAAACGTCATTCGTCCGTGAACACTACTAGCGCCCAAATCATAGGTAGGATTTTTTCCAAATTGAAGAAACCCTGTCGATCTAGCTCGAGTCCATGCATTGAGATTTTGATAAACATTATTCAAAATTTGGGGGTACTTCACATGAAGACCCTGAAATGGGAACATAATGATAATTTCTCATTTCTCAATACTTTGAAAATATTCATGTTTTCCCTACTCAGATCTGCTTGGAAACCTAATTTATTTGCATAAGCCACTTTGACTTACGTTAATATTGGAACCAAGTTGCTTCTTTGTTCGCTTCCATTCTTTAAATAGATGTTATATACTTTTCAACTCTCTGTAATGGAAAGTATTTTTATATGTATAAATTACATACGCCGATCCGGTGGCCGAGATCGCTAAGGCAGTAACGCCGTAGCGATCTCCTACCGAAAGATCGCGGGTTCGAGTCCCGCCTCGGTCATGGTTGTATTATGTTCGTCCTTTCACCCCTCATCATCATCATCATATCAGGGAAGGCAACGGGAAACCACCCTGAATAATTTATCCCAAGAAAACCCGTTATGGGTCACCTAACTTCCGTATATGGAAGATAGGACCAAAGAAGAAATTACATACATTCTGAAGCATTATCTAAAGAACTTGCTGAAATCAGTTCCTGCAAGTCTTTTGTGTGTGGAAGGCTGATAACAACTCTTCGCACCTCTTTGCTTGTAAAATTAAGATTCATTTGGTATTTAATTATTGGTAATGTTAGGTTGCCGTTTGCCTTTGCCTTTATTTGTAGTTTCAGAGTATCACAAGTAAAGGTGGTATGTATTGAATACTGTGCATATAATGGGTAATATGTGCAACTTCCTTACTTGTATTATAAGATTCAAATGATACTTCATTGCTGTGTTGGGTTAAGTCACTGTGTTGGTCATCGCTTTATTTATACTATAAAAAGCATCGCAAGTCTAGATGAACCTTATTACCATTAATGTAATTTGCAACATGCGCTTTTTTAAAATTATATTAAATATGAAGGGATTGGACTTTTGATTTTGAGTGTTTTTCCTAAAAATTTCATTCAAAGAGCCCCGAACTCATTAATATTCCTTTTGATGCTCGCCTTCTCTATAAAGTTTTTATATGTTCTAGGAACATTTGATAGTGACAGTCCATTAAGTGACGGTCCATTCGAACGCATTCCAATTAATAATTATAAACTGAACAAAATAACGGGAATTGACATACTTTAGTGAAGAAACAAACAGTCGAAGGTGCAATGGTGGAGGTATAAAGTGTTACTTGTTTCTCAAAAATCTGAGGAACTGTGCTATTAGCAAACAAGTGAGAAGTAAATGAGTACACAAAGAGCGTTTAGAAAATATGTAAATAGTCGCACGAACTTTTTTTATTTTTGGAATAACGAAAAACTTCAATTAAATAAATGTTCGTTCATTAAGCAAAGATGATTGAATGTGCTTTACACAGATGAGCGATTACATAAACGTTTAATAATAACAAGATTAGGAATTTGCAAAAGGGAAAGGTAATTAAGAGTAAGAAAAGTAAAGAAATTAGAGAAATATAAAGACACTTGTAAATGGATGTATGGAAAGTAGAAAAGTATAACAAGCTGGACAAAGAGAAGAGCTGTCGTTCGTTTCAAAGTGCGCGGTGTAAAAAGGGCAATGCAACAACGCATATAGACAGACGGGTTTGGGATTTTGGACTCTCAACATCATAGCCGAAGTCAAGTCTTGAATCCACGTAGAATTTTATGAAAGTTTTCGATTTCATAAAAGTGACGCTTTCAGTGCGTGTATTTTTAATTCGGGAGTATTTTAATTAGAAATTTGGACAAAAGGAGAATATGGTAACTGGAACAAGTATGGATATGGACGGAGACATTGGCAACGGTCGGCGTCATTACGGGATCCAATGAATGAATAACCAGGGAGGCGAAACAATTTTATCAGAACAGAAGTAGTAAATATCGAAAATCCTGCAGAAATTGTATTGACAGCCACACAAGAGGTACGTATAATTTTAGGAAAGCTGTATACTTTGGTACAAAAAGGGGGCCCACATCAAAGAAGCATGCTGTATAAAACCAATTAGAAAACACTGTCTTTAAAGAAAACTTAATCAAAAAGAATTAGCTGAAAAGCTTAGTGGAAATACAGAAAGATAAAGAGTTCCACAAGAACATTAGAACTTTTGAAATACGAATTATGATTACTAGGATCTGAAGAAAGATGATTTCACATCACATTCAAATGAAAACATTTCATTTCATTTAGGGCATGTTAATACTTTTTTAACTTTTACTTAGCCTAAAATAATTTATTTATATCAATTACTAGACAATTCTATGATAAAATGAATTTATTGATAAGAAAAGACAATTGTTTGGTCGATTTCTTTCAATACTGTTGAAACGGTTGTAACAAAAAACGGTACGTATTAGTGCTCTTTTGTTTTTCCTTTTGTATCCGACGCTGCAATATGTGTTTTACACTGTTAATTTCATTTTTGTTATAAAAAACTATTTGTTACTACTAATGTAATCTCTATTTCTCTTTGACCCTCAAACAAAAATTTCCAGGATCGACTTCCGATTCTCTGTGGTCGGTCTGTCCCCTGGGCCCAAGCCTGCGTTCGGCAAGCAGCCAATAACACGGGTGGAGGGGGAAGATGGGTACTTTCGCAACGCCCGTGGCGGTAAGTACCTGCTTTGCGCGTCCGCTGCGGCGGCGGGGACGGCGGCGGGGACGGCGGCGGGGACGGCGGCGGCGAGGGCGGCGACGCGCGCGGCGACGGGCGCGGCGCCGGGGCCGGCCTCTCGGACGGCGGACGGGGCGACGAACGGAATGGCCATGGGCGCCGCCACGGGGGCGGAGCGAGCGGCGGCGGCGGCGGGGGCGGCGGAATCGCTGCTGGCGTCCGCCGGCGCCGCCAGAAAGAACAGCAGGAGCAAGAGCAAGAAGAACAGCTTCCGGGGCTGCCCGAGTGGGCGGGGTGGGGGGAGAACGGCGAGCGCTCCCAATGCGAATCCTGCAAAATAAACGCTTACTCACAGTGAGAAAGCTACTGGTTTGCAGCCAACTGGTTTCTGTATGTTGCATACGGACAGTGAGTGAAAAAATGCCCAAACATTTGCAGTTTGATGTAGTGGATGTTTTCTATGCATAACCGCACAATCGATTCACATTACCAGTATCAGATCAATCTAATATTTCCCTATTTTCATCCAACACATTCATTCCAACTGCGCTAAAGTGTTGTTGTTGTTTTTTTCAGTGCACATTTTTCGAAAAGCATTATTAGATTGGTATGTATTAATTTTCTACATTGAATCTGGCGTATAAGCAACACAATGCATTACAAAACCGATGTTTATATAAGTTAATAATTTTACAATCAAATAATAGAAGCGTCGCGCAGCAAAATGCCATCAAAATGCAATGAATCGTATGTCCACGCTGGAGAAAAAGATTTTTGATTGCTAATTAATGAGTTATATGTTTACGATATTCATCAATAAACTCTGCAATTAATGATTTAATTTATACACGTCACCGCATCCCGCCTACTCGTAAGGTATTACTTATTCGAATTAAAGCCTCTATGTACGTTGTTTTCAGAAATAACTTCTGCTAAACTGTTGTTCTGGTGTAGCCCATTCGTTTTTTCGAAAATATTAATTACAATAAAATGTGTGTATTGTGTTAATGACAGCTAACTGAATTCAAAAGAAAAAACACTTACCTTCATGCTTCCTTCGTCTTGAATAAATCATTTGAAATGAGATGAAAAAGGTTTCATTGTATGAGCTTCCTTTTCCAATGCTTCCAAAGTAACGGAACTTGGCGGCAAGTTATTATTTTGAGGGTATTTCCCTGGAAAAATTACAAATATAACTTATTTTTTGTAAGAGAGAAGAAACACCGTTAACTTGTATGCAATTACTTTGTGTACTATTTGAAGAAGTATGTACGAGTATTACTATTTTCTTCTATTGTATTTACTTCCGTTTCTTATATATAGTGTAATGAATTATTATACATCTTACACGTAACAACAATGTTTTTCATTCTTTCATTGCATTAGATTGTATCTGTGGGAGTCGTTAGTACATATACTTGATTTTCAACAGTCATTGAACTCATGATTGGCGACTTCAAAGCATTATCAGGTTTATTTGTCTTATTTTTGTACAGGTAAATAATAGAAAATGCCGTGTTAGAGTATGTTTCTATTAGATTTTGTAAAGTTTTAATATTTGTACTTACCATATCTTTAGCTTGTTAGTGAAGTCGTTCAACAGTTTTATATGCTCTCCACCCTCATAAGAGTAGACTATGTGTTAGTTATTTGAAATTAGAGCGTACGAGAACAGGTAATAAAAATCACTTATAATTTACAGAGATGGCAACTGAAGTCTCTGGTACAGCAGTTGAATTATTCTTCGTATTATTATCGATAGTATTCATAGTAAAATATTCGAATATGATTCACAATTGTTTCACTAAAAAGCATTGAGAAGTCACTCACTACTCCTACATCACTGATTAAGCTGGAACAAATCAAAACTCTCCTCACGTCACTGATAAGTTTGTGATCATCTTTTGTTTATTTATTTACCTTTTTAATGAGTGTGTTTGTTATTGAGTTTGTTTATGAATTCTAAATTTGCCTCTCAGATAGCTACAAAATAAACTGTTTATTGCATTAGTAAATGGCATATTTTGCCTCTAAAGAATTCGCAAACTGACACTCCCAACTTACATTCTAAGAAGGCTGATTAGAAAATAGCTTGCAAATTAGTTCCAATTTTCTATTTTCCTTAATTGTAAACACATGGTTAACATTTTAAACCTTTTAATAGGAATGTATGTTTTATTTTTTACACAACACTCTTTAGAAATTGTTTTTAATAAAAATGACTATCAAAATTGAATAGCAAATCAAGGTAATTTCATATCATCCTCTTGTATTCGGAAACGGTCTCTCGGTCTTCCCTTTCGTAAGTTAGTAGTTTTGCACATGTTTCTTTTTATGTAAAAATAAGATTATTTGCGCCTTCTTTATCAATACTAGTTATATATTAAAATAATAATTTATCGCATATAAAAGTTAGCTCCTCGGGTGGTTTATGAAGAACATGCAATCTCTCTCTAGGCGCTCCCGGGTAAAATTTCTGGCCGGGACAAAAAAGAAGCTATAGTTTTACCATATAAATCGCCTCAGTTTGTACAGCTGCGGGACGAAAGAAACGCCCAGGCGGGCCAAGTACGAAGCTAGCTGTGTGGACCCGGGCGGCGCGCGAGACAGGCCAGCGGGCGCGACAACATGGACTCTGATAAGAGCACCAAAACAAAAGAGGGAAACAGTATTTCATGGGCTTCCAAATGCCGTAGTGTTGTTTAAAGATTAGTAACTTCCAAATCCGTTTGATGTCTCTACAAATATGTCCGATGCAGCCTAATAGTGAATAAAGGAATCAGTCACAGCAGTGCGGCTCAAAAGTGGATTGTTCTTTGTGATGGCGTGCAGCGCAATTTTAGCCTATTGCGAAGAAATAGTTAAATTGTGAGAAGCAAATTACTTAAAGTAGAGATTTCAAATTTTATTCTAGTCAAAATTAAAAGTATTTTGGATAAAAACTTATGGAGCTACGGCCATTTGAAAAGTGGCTACTTCTATGATTTTAACGTAAAATTTACCATATTCGGGCTCATGTGGCATACTGTTTGAATTAAATAACTAATGTTTGATGATCATAAAATTGTTGCGGGGTAACCTGGGCAACACGTCAGCCAAAACTTCGTCGATAAAAATAACATTAAATAATATTTATTCGTTGTTCTCTAAAAAGTAGCGAAAAGACAAAAAATGATGTGTGTTATGGGGTTTGTGGTACCTCTAAACTCATTTTAAAAACTGTTTGATTGATACCGATGTTGTGCTTTCATCGAAAGCTAACACACACGTGTGTGTGTGTGTGTGTGTGTGTGTTGGTGGTGTGTGTGTGTGTGTGTGGAGAGACGAAGAGAGATGAAGAGAGAGATACAGGTGCGAAGAGAGAGAGAGAGAAATGTGAAGAGAGAGAGACGCGGTGAGAGAAAGACGGAAGGTACGTATTACGCACAACTGCACGCAATCAATATTTTTTTATTACTTGATCTGAAAATGCAAAAATTAACAAAAATATATTATTGTATGTTTGTCTAAGAAACTAAAGAACCATCAAACCAATTTTTAAAATTCATGTGTAGTACTCCACAATTGAAATATAATGGTATCCGGAATGGATATATATATATATATATATATATATATATATATATATATATATATATATATATATATATATTGTGGCGTTATGGGATTGTGCGACCCCATAACACCACCGTTTCGTCTGCATGAACACCCACAGGCAGCGAGGAAAGCAGGCGTAAATCAGAGTACCTAAACGCGCAGCCTGGTATCCGTTGCTCGTACTAATCAAAGACGAACTAGCAAGCAACGTTTTTCCCTGTGAAGAGTTGAGAGAGGAGAAATACCCCACCACGGAGAATTTCCCCAGGCGTCGGACAATAAATAGGCTGACGCGCATGCGGAAGCTCTCTTTTCTTGCCACCACGCGTCGAGTAAGCAGCTCTCTTCTGATTGTCGCCGTTCGTCGGGTAAGCAGCATTTTCATCACCGCTCGTCAACGGCAGCTTAGATATTGTTTGCCGCCGCAACGACTGCTAGGTAGGAGTTTTCGGCGTCGAACAGACGTGCTAGTTAGTCGTCCGCGAGATTTGAATATTTAGTAAAGTGTTTCCTCAATTAACATCACGGGAAGTAAAGTTAACCGTTGTGCGAAAAACATTGAAAGTTCTTATTTAACGAAGTGAAAGTAGCAACGAGCGAGGAACTTGCACTAGTTTTCACGGAAGTGCAAGAGACATTTTTTCACAACGTGGACGTAGTCAGAGGCGCCGGTAGCAGCCGAGGGAGAAGAAGAGGCCGAGTAGGAAGGACGGAATAGGACGCGAGTAGACCGGAGAAGAAGAGGCCGACGAGGAAGAACAGAAGAGGACGCAAGAAGACAGCGCAGACGACGCAGAGGCTGGAATCGAGCAACGTCGGTGCAGAAGCCAGCATACGACATCAAGGCCAGAAAGCGGCAGTTTTCGAGGTAACACTAGAACTGTGAAAAGTAGGTCAAGTTCACGTTGGCAGGGAAAAGACTAGTATAGGAAAGTGCAGGAAATTGAGGACACGGGTGGCAACAAGTTGTAGCATTGTAGGAGGAGACTTTTGATGCACCATTGCCTGCCTTAAACATTCTATTTAGAACATTTATTATTCTGCTGTTAGCAGTTACAGTTAAATTATAAATGAGAGTAGTGCACTTGCCCACATTTTGTTCTTTGCATGTAACTTTTTTTTTAAAAAAGCAAGAGATTGTAAACTGAATTTGGTTTCATGTGCAAATGTAACTAGGATAGCTTAAATTTAGATATAATTAATTTTCCAAGGGAATTCCCAGTGTAGATTAGAGTAATTAGTTCAGAGAACCAGTTTGGAGTAAATTATGTGTTCATTCATTTAATGTGCTGTAAAGGTTTCTAATTGTGTTTTTGATCATTTTTTTTTGTAAAAGTGTGATTATATTCCTGATTTTTTTGTCATCAACTTATGCCACAAAGTTTTTGGGTAAATTATACGCTCGTTTATGTGCAATTTGTGTGATTTTATTGTGTCAAGGGTTCAAACCTTTCTCGCACCCTGAAGATCCTGCTCCCGAGATTTTAAGCTCGCTTCACGAGCATAATATCTTATTAACCCGCTTACGGTTCATGCGGTTGTTGTGAAGGTACCAGTTGTGTGCAAGGTGGGTTGTTAGAATATATATATATCACGATGTTCGGATACAAAATTTCATGTCTCTCTCATCCTTTGCAGCAATCATCGTCATCTTTGGAACATCTCAAATAGACTGTAAATGTGATGTGTGTAATGTATATGGAGGAAAAGAAAACAACTGGAAATTACTTTCTAGAATATGTAGTTTGTGATCCATGTAGGGGAAAATTGACTCGTTGGGTTCTCCGCAAGAACGCGCGGAAAGTGAATTGAAATATGAGAATGTGGTCCTACCTTATGAGAAACATGCCTTCTCTGACATCCCAGTATCGGAAATATTTTTTCAATACCGCCTTTGTTGTGGACGAAATTCGATTTTATGTTTTGGAAACTCTGCAGGGCTCATTCTGTCGTTTTTTCAATCTCTCTCAAAATAGCAGCCATGACCCAAAATAGCAGCCAAGAATTAAGGTCGAAGCTAGCGGTCGAGCAAGCAAGGTCGAAGTGAACTTTGTGAGTCAATATCTTGGTCTGGAAAACACGACCCTCAGTTGGTATTTCAAAATATCGATAACCAGTTTCCATGTTATGAGAACGATGAGAATCGAAACGTTTCACCCTAGAAATAAACGCCAGAAGAATCTAGGCAGGCAAAACTCTTGAAATTTCGATACAAACTACCCCTACTTTACAGAAAGGAAAATGTACGTATAAACCACTGAATGAATTCTGATGTTTATGACCTTACATTCAGAGTAATCGTGCAATTTCCATAAGGTCAAGGTTACAGATGCGGTGTTTCCGTCACGGCTGACATGACTTCACCTCAAATCAACAAAATGTAACGACGTATGCAGAAGAGACATTAATTATTATCTTGCTCGGGGTCTAAGAAGTGAAAATAATCATGACCTCTCCAATCACATTGCAGTTGGTAAAGGTACATTTTATTGTAAACGTGAACAAGAAAATATTAGTAGTCATCACGTTCATTGGTACATCTTAGGATTATGTAAAATGTTTTTTCTGGTGCGGTGAAGAAGTCTGAGATTTCAATTAACTTTCTGCTATTCTCACGATGAATATTAATTGCATCGTGAGAGAGATTTTATATCACGTACTTTAGGGTAAGAATCACTGCACAATCCTTAAATGCCTTTTTCTCATGAGCATGTTGATGTCCTTTTGGGTCAACATCTTCCTCGTAAAGTAATTATTGCGTATTTTCTTTTATACGGAAAGTAGATATTGTAAAAATCGATCTCAAGGTTTTGACAGAAATGCAGATTTCAGAGGCGCGGGTTCTGCAGAAAAATGTTTTTATTACATCCGTCACACAATACAATTGATCGTAAATCGTAATAAGACTTATTATATTCTAATATCCTTGGCCTGTCTATCCTTTCTTCAGTTCACCTTTTTGCGGAAGCGGTGGGATCCAAATCCACACCTCTGAAGAGGTTGGTGACAAAATAAGTACGATACTCGTCTATGACATCGTCAAGGATAGGTCTCAGTCAAACACTCTGAAGAGACACAACAGGTTATTTACAATAAGTAGTTAAATAATTTATATTAAAACATCTTTATTATCCCACCTTTTTTGTTTTTAACATCAATTCATTTCCCACAGCTAGCTCAGGTACTTCATTTTCGATCTTATAATAATAGTAATAGTAATGTAACGTACGCATGTATGTATGTTCTTTCGCACGATCTTTACGATCTAAGGCTTATTCGGCGGCGGCGATGATGTAACGGTTAGCGTTCCAAACTGTTGTACCCAAGTTCAAACCCGGGTTCCCGGATTCCTGGGTTGAAACCCGATCGAAGCCGTGGGATTTTAAGGGGAAGAAAATCCTTCGTACGCCTTCTTTCGGAGGGGAAGTAAAGCCGAATGTTCCATGTTAGAAGATTTACTTGCATGTAAAAGATCCTCAAGCCTAAATGACGCCTCTGAGCTAAATTCAAATCGCATGTTTCTCACCCAAGAAATACCTCCTGTCTCTGCTAGTTGATGAAAGGAACGGAGCGTAGCGTGGTCAGACGGAAGAGCGAGCCTGATGGTCCGAATCTCGCTACGTAAAATAAGGCAAATTCAATTCAATTCTATCAGCAGCATCCCGGCCTTGCAGTCATGGGTCAATTGGTACGTGTGGTCGGCACATAACCATCCCCACGCCGTAGTCTGTTTATACAACCTGAGAAATAAGCTTCCTCATCGTCAGATCAACAGATACAGGGACATTGCGAGGAAAGCCTATATGTTGAAAATAATGACCAAAATAAGTTTAGTATTTCCTGATTTTAGGGAGTATATTATGTTGAGTGATAGACGGGAACTCCTGAATTTCTTATACTATTGACTCTTTTTTGTTGAACAACGAACATGTTGATCAAGTAATAATGAAATATTCTACTCTTCGGCATGCATGCTTACGGGTGGATAGTATACTTTCTAAAATTGAGAAGACATTAAAATTGTTTGAAGTTTGGCCATTAGTTCCCATCTTAAGAGTTGTTCTAGCATCCAGTAAAACATTACCTTATGCTGTGAAACAGATGTCATCAAATGACCTTTATGACTGCCAAATCCAATCTAAACATTGTGACAACCAACTTTGCTCCTACACTCAAGGGTCCCAGCTTCAATTTCATCGTTCAGATTTGCTAACAATGCAATTCAGAACCATTCATGATTCTTACGAACCCTGGAGTTGTATCAATTTGATAAAGAAAACAAATGCAGGCAAATCAAGAGATACTGTATCACCTCTGCCAAGCATCCACTAGAGAGCAAATGTAAAAGGGAAGACAAACATATCAAAGGAGAAGGTGAATGACAAAGTTTTATGATCAAATGGATGCCTAAACTTGATGTAGAGTATTTTAAGACAATACTATTATAAGAACCTTCTGGATTTTAATTGTTCAGTTATATTTTTGGAGGCAAAAGGTTCTATCTGCAGTTCAAAAGTTTTAAAAAATATGTCAGAAGTTGTATGTTTACCATTGAGGAATAAAATATGTTTTGTATACTTGTCCATAACGAGTTCATTTTATACAACCTATTTTACATTAATTAAAATGAATAGTTCGCCTAAGAGTTACAAATCTTCAATTTTACTTTCCTAAAAAATGACAAAACGTTTAGATAGAACACTCTGGTTCTGGGATAATGAAACGCCTCCTCTTTCTTATAACCGCTTCAGGTTTGCCCTACATTTCAAGTATTATATTTACGATTGCCTTTAATTATAAATTGTTATTTTACAAAAGATTCACATTCACACCAATTAACATAAACTACATTCATTTCTTTCAATCTGTGCATTCTTTACCTAAAAACTTCTGAACGGCCATTTTATATCTGATTCTATGTTAATTTTAAGTATTAAACCAATCTCAGGCCTTGTATAAATTTATATTGTGTCTTTATTGCAATTTTACATGGTCCCTTCAATGACTGCATAGCCCTCTTGGACAGTGAATTTCCCCTTTTTCACCAGGAACACTTTTTTACCCGACTACGTATCAAGCAGGATTCCATTCATTGCCACACTCAAAAGTGCCTAATTTCTAATTTTGTTAATTTCAATTTTTAATTAAAAGTTTCTGAAAACACATGATATATTCATTGATATTACTTCAAAATGTCAGTTCCTTCTAGTAGTTGATTAAAGTTAACAAGTAAAACTTTTCAAAGGAACTCAGTCTAGCGAGCTCATCACAAGCGGCGAGGGCGACTCCTTTCTGACTCTCTCTGGTCGCTTGCAATAATGTCATCCATCTGGCAGTCTACTGTTCGTCTTTTCGGCGCAGTTCGAGCATTAAATTGTTTTTCTTTACTAGCTGGAAAGCACCTTGTTATTTTGTCTAACCTATCAAGCCTTCTTTTTTCTGTCGTCCTTCGTTCTTTTGTGGCGTTATTAACATCCATCCTAGACCCGATCATTAGTATATCCCAATACGGCTTCCAGTAGGGCCGCTCCGCTGCTCTCCAAATCTTCAACCTATCCTTAGCCACCGCCATTCAAGGACAAAAGGAAATCCCTTGCATCCTATCAGACCTCGCCCAAGCCTATGATTCCGTTTCCCATCCCATCCTACTGATAGAAATCCGCCCCTATGAACCAAACCACATCCATTCACTGCTCCAGAGTTACCTTCGCAAACGTTCCTTCTACATCCGTCACCTCTCCAAAACCTCCCCCAATAACCCTATCCAAGCCGGCGTCCCACAATGAGCCATGCTATCCCCCTTCCTTTTCTCCATTTACGTTAATTACATCCCACCCACTCCCGGAGTCCAAACCTTCTACGCCGGTGACTTTGCCCTCCTTACATCCTTCCGCTTCCTAACCCGATCCATATTCAGACTTCAACAGGCAAGAGACGCGTTCAACCTCTGCGCTTCCCAAACATCATAACCATTTTCTGGAACAAAAGACTTCCCTCCAATCCCCCTCCTATTACCTTAAATAACACCCTCATTCCCTACAGTTAAATACCTACGCCTAACTGTCTTCCAGCGTCTTTTTCTGGTCCAACCATATCCACGAAATAACCACTAAAACTACACGAAAAAAAGAACAGTTGCACCATACCAGATCCATGATGCTGTAACAAGGGAACTTCATGACTTTTTGTCATGAGGTTTTGTACTTATGTGTTTGGCGGACAAAAAAAGTCATGAAGTTGACTCTCTGCGTCCGGACAAACGACAAGCGCTCGCTTCCGTTAGTGCATAGCTCATCAATGTTACATCGAACGACATAAATGTTGCGCTCTTTCGATGAAGTCCCCGCACATCTCTCTCGTTTAATTTGAATCCGAGAAAATACACGTTTCCCATTTGATGTATGTTTTGCAGGAGCCTTAGAGTTTGCAAAACTAATCTCTCCCCACCACGCCAGCCACTCTGAATCGTATGTGATGCTAACGGCAGAATGCGCACTGTCTCAGCTCCGTAACGTAAGGGCAAGGCGTCTCGCTTCGTAAACTTTTGTACGCATGTGTGCTATACATTGAAACTCAACTAACTGGCGCACGTGTCCAACACTCACATCATAAGTTTTTCCTATACACATTGTGAAAGTTTAAGTACCTCTATTCAAGAGTTTAACACATCAACATATCGTCTGTTGTCTCACATTTTCATTGTTGCATTAACTAAGAGAAAAACTGTTATTCGCGCGTGGCTTGTGATCATTGTGAACTTTGGACCATGATGGACGTGACTGTTCCACGCCACACACAGATAAACAGCGATCATGTTATGAATGCCTCCTGTAATGTGCTATGTTCTAGTCCTTCTAATGTGTAGGTTGAAAGTATTTGCTTACTAACTAGTCAAGCATTTCATCGGAATCCTGTGATAATCAGGGCTTGCTTTCATCTGAACGGCTTAAAGCTTCAGACGGTGTATTTTAATTATTTGATAATACGACAAACCGTCAGGGTGGAAGGTTAAATCCACCCCACGATAAATTAGCTCAGTCGGTTTACGTCTGTGAAAGTTGACCAAAAGTAATTTTCTTGTGGGACTCAGAAACGTCAGTTCTCTGCACTCATAGGATTACCAATGTCATTCAAATGAAAACATTTTCTTTTGACAAAATATACTATCATCTCAATAAATTACTTCATTCTCATTCACAAAAGAATATAAAAAACACTCAAATGAAATCTTGCCTGAAAAAAGAAACGTAACTGACACATACCTAATGCATACACTTTCAATCTCTGTGTTACATAAATCCAAGATTGCACTTTTTTTATTAGAACTATAAAATAAAGTTAAAGGCTTTTGTTAATTTGAAGAATTTTTGAAGATAATTCCTGTCTTTTAAATTTAAACATTGACAACAAGCAAGATTATGGTAGATGCATTTCCTAAATAAGAACAACTCTCCTTAACATTATTCACTTTCTTCGTCAGTGGCACTGTTCGCCAGTGCCACTGTTAATGGCACAGGCGGCACTGTTCGTTAACATCTCATCGCTCCTCGCCATTTTACCGGTCGCTCGCTCCATACCAAAAGAGTGTAATCGCTAGCGTAAGCGAACCCTTTGGTTAAGTTCTGACACATCTCTTGTCAAGAGGTGCGCGATTTTTGAACTTACGCGAGCTCTATCTCGAGCCTCCTAACAATAAATGAAAGTAAGGGGTAGGTTTCAATATAGTTATTTAACTTCATGGCCGCATACACATATTTCGCTTAGCTGACAAATAACCCACGAGCGCGCGTAGCTCCCAATAGAATGAATAAATTATTGTGCATCAATGTTTCATGACAACTGATGAATCCAATTCTCATATTCTTATATATATATATATATATATATATATATATATATATATATATATATATATAAATTAATTAGAAACACAGAGCATGTTATTATAATTACGACCATTTTGAACGGCGCGGCAATAGCGGTGAGCAACGGAAGGGGACAAAGGAACGAATCAGGCGCGAAGACAGCGAGAGTGCGCGAGACTACGGCAGTTGAGCATTGTGAGATGTAACGCGAGAGAGGTCGGAACGATAGTGGTGCGTGGTGCAAAGAGGACTGAATTAAGTGGACTAGTGTAAGAAAAACTATCAGGAAGCGAGTGAAACGTGATAGTGGCAAATGTTGAACAGTACAAGCTAATGATCGTGTTCATAGTGTCAGAAATAGTGGAAAAAAGGAGCAAAACTATAAATCGCGTAGTTGGTACCGGCACGAGTGGTGGCCACGTGCTCACATAGTGGTAATTAGGAAAGTGGAGGAGAATCAACGAACTGTGTTACAATAGAGCAGCGAGATATACCGCAAGGACGAGACGAACAGTAATCTAGAGGCAGTGCATGCTTTAGTGGAACGACACGTGCAACGGTTGGCGTCAACGCACAAGGATTTGCACAACCGCCGCCGTGGGCCGATGAGGCCGGAGCCCGCCTTGTCAACCGCCCGAAGGAGCGCCGAGCCGCGCCGAAGGTCACCGACCGTTGCGGCCGTTGGAAATCATCAGAGAACAAACGACGTATTCACGGGGCTCGAGGTATTGTAAAATCTAAAATTGTAAACTGAGTTTTGGTACCAAAACAGGGAATAATTGTGTTTAAGGCAATGTATTGAATGTGTGATTCTAAAAATAAATCGTGTTTTTGTTCAGACAAAATTATAACTTTGTTTCGCCAATGTGTTGCCGAATCCTTAAGAGACCCATTCACGAGACAAGACACCCGTCCTTTCGAAATTTATTGCAGTGAAAAGTACCGCCAACCAGGTACGTCACAATATATATATATATATATATATATATATATATATATATATATATATATATATGGCATTTGAGACGAGCTCAGAAATCCCACAACACCTACGATGCTTCGGCGAAGCCAAGACGGGTTCCCGTAACATAGGCTCTCCAAATAATTAGCGTCAGTAAAAGCGCAATCTGTTATCCGTGGCGCGCGGTGCGACAGCGGCGGACTTCCGGTTCATGGCAGCGAGGACTTCCGGTTCATGGCAGTCCGTCGTGACGCCATGCCACCCCTCTTTCAGAAGCGAAGCAGCTGGCCACTCCAGCCTATTTGTACGAGACGCCGAGGTGAGTAGACGTGCGTGGAGAGCAAGGCCGATAGGGCGTAGTCGACATCCGGTCGTGAGAAAGTATTAGTCAGAGAGCAGGAGTGTTTTGTTCAGACAAAATTATAACTTTGTTTCGCCAATGTGTTGCCGAATCCTTAAGAGACCCATTCACGTCATTTTGGTAATTGGTGAGTTAAAGAGAAGCAAAGTTAAGTAGTATTCAACATTAGTTCGACAGTTAATTGAACTGGGGAAATTGAAGAAGATTTAGAGAAAATAGTCGTCGCAAGAACGGGTCATTAATTATCACGAGGGGTCACAAGTTATAAGTGTTGAAAGACACCAAAACTACTCCGCAAGTAATACACGACAGGACTGTGTATCATGCATATCAGAGCAAGAGTAGCGAAGATAGAAGTAGATGAGGGCGTGAGGTGCCGGGCGCCAAGTAAGAATCGTAGGAGCCGATTCCGTGGGCAGGAAGACGACGATAACAGTGTTCACGCGACATCTTGTATATCTGGACGGAAAGGGAGCGACGGAGCGGCCGAAATTGGAGCAAGGGCAGGCGCGTGGAAGGAGAAGCAATGTTGGCGGAAGCCAGAGACTGCGAGCGCCGTTGCGAAGGTAACAAATTTTGTAACGAATGTCTAGAGCAGGCAGAACCGCAATTAATTACCACGGGAATTAGTTGTAAATTATTGTACAAGTATATATGTTGTATATAGTCATTTTGTTCATTATAAGTCATTTTGGTAATTTGTTGTGAGTATTTTGAGCCAAAGGAATAGTGTTAAAATAAAAAGAATTTCACCGTGTGTTGTAATAATTGAGAAAAGTAAAATTAACATTTTGGGTCTTTTTCAAACGGTGCTGGCGAAGCAGTAATTACCGTGCACAGTCAATTCAAAGGGAATTTAATTAGGAAGAAATATTCAGTTAAATGTTGAAGTATGTACCCCAAAGATCCTTCTCCCTGAGATTTCAAAGATCGAACAGAGCATTCGGTCTGACGTAGATGAGTTATCGGCGTTCTATATATATATATATATATATATATATATATATATATATATATATATATATATATATATATGTATGTATATATATACCCACGACCCACTACCTCTTGGCCACAAACTCCACGGCCCCTTGGACGCATCCGACGGCCAAATTTCTGAGGCCTTGGAGCACGGAAGGATGCTGCACGGAAGGGCGCGGTTTGGTAGGCGGCAGGTACGGCACCACTCCATACATACTGTGATATACCGGAGTACACACATAACGACATCAAAAATAAATCTTTATAACCGTTTCAACAATGAAGGCGGATCGGAACAGAAATCTTTATTATTTGTATTTCATTAAACATAATTCTGAAACAAAACGGAATGTAATGATTTCGGTTTTAAAAGATTGCATGACTTGATACGTTAGGTTCACTTTTCGAGAATTCAACACAGTTTTCAGAGACCATGCCTATTCGAATGGTTTCACGAAACTACATCGTCACCACAGTCTATTAATTGTATCATGCAAAATGAATTACAGTTTGTTGATTGATGATTCTGGACGCATCAACGGCTAAGATCATTAGTCCCGTAAGTGTACTACATTTTTTCCTCGGGAAATGACAGTGATTTTCACTCCCGGTAAGGTGAGATACGGCGCTGCCGACTAGAAGTCAGCTAGAAGGTTTTTCCCAACCAGTTATCTCCCACAACCGATGTACCGTACCAGCCTAAGCCCCCGATCGATTTTCTGGTATGTGTGTCAGTCTGCATGTTAGTGGAAATGTTAGTAAGTAAGGGGCGAGTGTAGGTCATGGAAGAGGAAGGAAAGATCACTCGTGGCCCGTAGCCCGTTTGTTAGGTTACTGCTCCGGCATTCGCCTCGTTAGGCAACTGCTCCGGCATTCGAAGATACCAGAACAACTACTGTTCTGAGCAACTAAAATTCTCCTCCAGAGGGCGACTGAATTCGATCTAGCTATCGATCTACTGCCGATTCCTGCCACCGTTGGCACTTGAACATGTATGAGGGCAGGACATGAGTTGATGCCCTGAACCACATCTTCCAGTGTATTACAGCCCAAATAAAGGGGTTCATGTAAAGGCAACTACATAAAAATATCTTTATTACAATTAAATACCAAAATAGTATTGCTTTCTGTAGATGTGTTCGTAAAATGTGCCATAAAATCTCATTTTTCGTAAACTCACATTATTAGGAATTTGATATGTCAAATAGAACCATCTGTAATGATCAAAGCCTTGTAAATTGAAATAAATAAAGTGAAATTTTGTTAGAGTTCAATTTTGACATAAGGATAAATTTGGTAATAATAATTTTGATTAAAATTGGTCATTAAATTATATGTTTGCATTTGTTATCCCAAGAGCATCGAATTATTAAAATATATTTCAGCTTTCTGGAGCTTTTCTCAGAGGAGTTCAATTTCTAGTTTATAGACGCGGACGCTGCTTCTGAAGGGTCCATTGTTTTTAAAGGGACGTCCCGAACAATGGTGTCCGCAGCGCCCCGGCTGAGGTTGCGAGGTTGATGAAGAGCTCGGCGGAGTCTTTCCTAGTCGCCTCGGTACGGTGCGACGTGGCACAGAGCCGAAAGCTGGAGAACTTAAGAACCGCTGCCGCCTCCGCCTCCGTCCCCGCCCACGCCCCTGCCCCCACCCACGCCTTCGCCTCTGCCTCCGTCTCCACCTCCGCCTCTGCCTCTTCCTCTGCCTCTGCCTTTGCCGCCTTCACCACAACCACCACCAACGCACCACAACCGCCACCAACGCCGCCGCCGTTGCCGTTGCCGCTGCCTCCTCCACCTCCACCTCCGCTCCCGACTCCGGAGTAGCCTCTGCCTCTGTCTCTGCCCCCTCCGCCTCCACCTCCGGCTTCACCGCCGCCACCCACCGCCTCCGCCTCCGTCTCTGGCTGGCGGCGCTTCGTCCGACGGCTGCAGCCGGAAATCGGTACTCCGCGCCCGAGAAGAGGGAAGGTACTCTCTTCTCCCCTTCAGCCGTTCCTCGCCCGTACACAGAATAACATTGAAATTCATACTCCCTCCGTACCCACATACTACACCCTCCGTACCCATATCTTCTCATAATTATATTATTTCCGACATTTTAGATATTATCATATCAAAAAGTGTTCACTTTCCAATCTTTCAATCACCTATCTCGGAATGAGATTTGGACCATCGTCCGTCCGGTAATAATCTCTTTTCAATCTCAATTACTACATATTCAATCTACACCAAATAATATACACATCGATTGGGAAAGTTACAAAAAATGTATGAATTATAATTATAAATTTCCAAAAAATTAAAACACTATTCAAAAAATTGATAATGAAATAGAAATAATTACTAAGACATCAAGCCTTTCTTATCAAAACTCAACTATCTTTGATAATCCATCCATTTTAGGTCGACAGCAATTACCTCTAAATATATTTAAATTAACCAAATCAAAACGTACGAAGATTTTGGCAACAAACACATAGACGAGATACCAAACGCCAAATAAATAAATAAATAAATAAATAAATTATAACGAACAATTAAATCGTGTATAGTTAAATACGAATAAGACAAGTATAAAAATTCCGTATAATAAATTCATCCAAGCAGTATAGCAACGTTGACTACTATAAAAAGCAGACTAAATCCTTTACTCCTACTTCCCTACTTAAATTTGGCTCACACTATGCATATTCTGACCCTGATCTAATCTAATAGCTCGATCAATTAGAAGGCACATTTATTAATAACCCAATAACCAAGATTTAAATGATAATATCGAAAGCCATTTATCCTCACCTAATTTTACAACTTCTTCAAAAATTAAATTTATCTCCCCCACGGAGTTCTAAAGATAACAAAGAATCTAAAAATGCATAAAGCCCCAGGATATGATAATATTCCCAATAAAATACTTAAATAATTGAATCTACTTATTTTAGCCAAATTAACTAACCTCTTTAATTCCATGCTCGAAATTTCATACTTCATTATACCAAATTACATACCTTTTCTCAATACAAGTTCTTCCATATTATTCATTTGGCTTTAAAACACACTACTCAACAACTCACCAGTTACGTAGGGTTACGGAATTAATTGCAAATAGTTTTCATGTTCATGTTTCTTTCTAACGTAGTGAGGCATGGAAGTAATACATTTAAAGGAAAGCGCCTAATTCAGAATTAAGAATCTGGATAAATTTACCTACTTGAGCCACAAAAAACAAACAAAATAGGGAAGAAATTGTGGAAAACGCTAAAACATCAGTGAATTGTTCACTTCATCTTCTTCACTTGTTGAGTCCCAACTGTCATGCCCGAGTTAAGCTGTGGTGTTTAAAGGTTACATGTCAGAGGTATTGATTTCTTCGTGTGAGGAAATGAGAAACCCGATGAAGCCCTAAAATCAAAATTACTTATATTAAAATTCTTGGAAGTTCAGACTTAATATTTCCTAGCCCGGCATGTCTCTGGGTGGAAGGGAGAAAATATAAAGACAGAGAAAGATTTGACACATAAACTGTATCCTGTGTGAGTGAAAAAAAAATCTGTGGTTCTGATGAGGAGATCCGTCACCTAGGGGTTTCCCCCCAGGAGACCTATCCTCGACAGGCGGGATTTTCCTCAACCTGGTATCTCCCACCAGCGGGTCACCGCCCCAGCCGGGCTAAACCTCCGACCGGTCTCCCGGCATGCGTGAGAGTGTAGTGTATTTTAGTGTGTGTGTGTGTGAGTGTGTGTGTGTGTGTGTGTGAGTGAGTGAGTGAAACTTTTTCCAAGATCTTTGAGAGAGAGGGTACGACAAAAGAAACAGCAAGGTTGTTGTCACTAAACACAGTAAGTGACGTGACGAAGTACGTTATTGTTTTTCTGTGCGCCTGTTAATATCAATGAATTGCCACGGATGACTGTCTTCATGACGTACGTTTTGTCCGTCCAACACAGAGGTACATTACACGAATTATACTGTTCAGAGAAATAAGCTTTGCAGTGAAACAAATAAAATCGTAACTCAATGATAAATTAAAAGTGAGGAATATCAACAAATTACAATTTTTTGTGCTAGACAGAACTGGTTCATGGAGTGATATTTATGCTCAGAAAGTTATTCACATACTTTTGTGACCGTTGCGAGCTGCCATTGAGCCACGCTGTGGCCCACTGTGGCCACGAAATACACCCCTGTGCCAATGTCCCTTCGCCTTAGACCTTACTCTCTAGAGCCGTCGGCGCGGCTGCCTGCAGCGTTGTCCCCACCCCTCCTCGCCCCCTCGCCGCTGCGGTCGCGCTGAATGATGGGAATTCTCTAGCGGCCGCGACCGCAAATTGAGCTGCCGACTCGATTTACCTGGGGCGGAGCGGAGCTGCTGCAGACTCGATTTACCTCGACCGGCGCACACTCAACCGCTGCAACGGTTCTCTCTACACTTTGTACCACCATGATCGAGAGCCCGTTCCCGCGTTCGTTGGACTAATTGAAACGCTCTCCGACTGTTCGCGACGAATTTGCTAGCGACTCGCGCCTACGTTTTTTTAGCCCTTCACTAACTCTTAAAACTCCCTTTACGAGTACAGACATATGGAGCTTATGTAGTTCAAGCAAAACAATTTCACAGGAAGCAGAAAATTCCAACTCACCAAAAAACTTTCCCAAGCGTAAACGGCGTCATTTGTTTTCAATCCCTGGATTTCTCGATTCCAAGAAAAACCTTCCGGTCACTTTTCTGTTTAAAAACCAGTGCATTTCAACTGAAAATGTTTTTTTCTATAATTTGAAAACATGAAGGGCTTTTGTATTCTGTTTGCATGAAGTTAAGAGTTTTAAAATCGTATAAAATCAACCAGCATGGTGTTGTTGATTTTATTTGCACGACGGCATTCTGGAAATGTAATTCGCCATTTGGAAAATATTTTTTTGAAAACTAAAATTAACAATGAATTTGGCAACGAATCTAGGAATAAAAATTAGTATTCTATGGCCTATATTTTGTAAAAAAAATTAAGTGCAGATGTTACAACATTTATGTTGATGATAAGTTGTAAAAACATGAAATATATACTTCTCTCACATCTATGTATGTATTTATTTCTCTCACATCCGTATATGAATATTATAATTTACTCAATCTATAATATATAATATATCTATAGTATATAATCTAATATATAAAATATGAGTAGTTTTCTTGTAACTTTGCACAAAATATACGTAATTTTAATTTTTTAAACAATTTTTCTCAAAAACCGCTCTAAATTGTTTCTTTAAATTTTCTCCTCGTATGTATCTGGGTACATAAAAAATATGGTGCTAATCCCATTTTCAGTAAACTCTCTGTATTTTCAAAAATTGGAAAACGTTAACATTTGAAAACTACATAATAGAAGATTCCAATTTTTGCCTTAAAATCTGTTCTAAAAAATCATCTCTTTAAAGGAGGTCTTGTTCAATTATTTGAAAAGAACGAGAAAATTTCGGGTAATTGTGTCTGAAATGTACACAATTTCTGCAAAATAATTCTCAAAACCTTCATCAAATTTTTTCATTAAAATGTTTTGTGCAAGTAACAACAGTCTGTACAAATATAGTGCTAACTTAGCCCCATTTTCGGCAAATTTCCGTATTTTTTAAAATTGCAAAAATTGTTGGGATAAGACAATTCCATTTTTAATCATCATTCCGATGTCGATCAACACGGCTCTTTTGAAACTTATTGATATGGGTGACGAGTTGTCTCTGAGGACATGAGTTCTTGTCTATGTATGTAAAGTATGTTGTAGCACTACTTGTTTATTATATTTTTAAATAATCTAGATGAAACAAATTGTTTAAAACCATACTTGTTACTTTAAGCTCCTCTTACGATTGGAATACTTCATTTGGAACCAGAAGTCGTATTTTTACGTATTAATTTTTATTATTTACTGCTAGGAGATTGAAATTTAATTTCCATAAATTTATATGACTACATTTATTGACTAACAAGGCCTAACACTGCACTTCGGCGTCTGCTGGTCTAAAAACGAGGCTGCGTTATTATGGGATTTGTGGCCAGTAGCAGTTAAGCAGTTGTCAATATGTTGTCGAATCAACCAATGAAATGTAGCAATTTCAATTGTCGGTTTTATTAAATGGATTTTTGATTACTTCAAATAAACAAGATTATATTCATTATTTAAAAGTGTACGTCTAGTTTCATCTAGACCCTCCTATATACTGGAATGCAATATTAATTTTATTTTCCTGCTTATAAGATTTCTTCGATAGACCAGCAAGCCCCGAATACTGTGATTTGGAGCCCCCTAGTCTAAGAGCGATCCGGCGCGGCGCCATCCTGGGCTTCGTGACAAGTGGCGTCTGCGTCTCATCTATCGTGATGCTCGTTGGCCCCCAAGTTCCAGAAAAATAGCGCTTCGACGCACGGAGGCGTCGCCCTGAACGCGCCCCAAAAAAAGAGCGCGGCGCGGGAGCGCTGCTGCAGACGGGGGAGGGGGTGGAGGCACGTTGGGGACGGGGGCGGGGGCGGGGGCGGGGGCAGGAGCTAAAGTGGAAGTGTGACAGAGTGGGGGATTCGTGGCGACGGAAGGAGGGGCACTGGTTGAGGTGGAGCCGGGACGGAAGCACGTGTGGATGCGAGCTTCGGTGATGTGGGGAGTGGGTGGGAACGGAGGCAGGAACAGTCCCGGGAACGGAGATTGGGGCGGAAGCGGAGTGGAAGCATGGTCAGGACAGACGCTGAGGTGGGGTTTTGGGCGGAGACACGGTGGGGGAGCGAATGTGGGTGCGAGCTATTGACGGGGGGGGCGGAGGTAGTGTGGGGGAGTGGGAGGTTTTGCATCCGGGAGCGGAAGTAGAGGTAGAGATCGGAGTGGAAACGTGGGAGGAGCGGTGGCGGATGTATAAACTGGCACGGGAAAGGGAGGGTAGGGAAGGATCCAAGGGTGGAGGTACCGATGGGACAAGGAGCGGGTATGCTAATGGGAGGGTGGATGTAGGGTGAGAGAGTGAGTGGGACGGATGCGGGGGCCGAGGTTGGGGCGGAGGTGGTATGGTTGGCAGGGGGAAGGTGGGGGCGGACTCGGAGGCGGATGTTGGGGAAGACGCGAGCGAGGATGGAGGAACGGGTGTACGGAGGCGGGTTGGGGAAGTAGGCGGAGGTTTAAGTGTAGGCGGGGCTAAAAAGGCAGTCTTGGGTGGAGGCGGAGGCAGGGTGTGAGAACGGGGTTTCGGTCGCGGAGACAGAGGTTGGAGCAGAGGCGGGCGAGGTCGAGGAGGGGTCGTAGGAGGTGGCGGCGGTGGAGGCAGAAGCGCTCATGAGAAATTGGCGTGTTATCACCCTCCCCTTTGCGACTGGGGCCTAGCGGCTGAAGCGACACCGGCCGTCAGCCCTGAAACCTGATATGTCGCGCCAGGATCAGATTGCGGGATCTGCCGCTCATACGCTCACAGCCTCTGCGCTTTGTGCGCCGTCGCGTTGACCGGGTGCCAATACCTTCAAAGAGAGAGAAAGGCTGCCAGCGAAATTCCACGCGGGTAAGGGCTATCCCAAGAAATACTAATCACATTTGAAACAGTTGGTGGTGCGGGAATGTTGTGCAAAATAACAAACAAAAATATCGGAATTTCATATTGTTTTAAATGACATTTGCATTAGGTTACAAAAATGTAAGAAATTGTTTCAATAAATGGACCCCTTGAAATTCATGAGTCAACATATTGAATTACTCGAGTCGATTACGCCGCTGACTGAATCGACTTTTCCTTTCAATATTACAGATTTCCAATTTCTAGACAAATGGCTGTAAAAAAATTAACTGATTTTCTTTCCTTTGCATTGACTTTCATTCGAATGAGTGAAAAGCAGAACGGTATAAGTGCCATTTTATAAATTCTGAGAAAAACATGTTTATTTTAGGCTATATTTCAGTGGGAATGTATTTTCGTGGTTTTAATTAACAATTGATATGCCGTGGCTTCAATGATGAAACAAAGCACCAAGACTTTACAATGATATTGACTTAAATGAACAGACTTCTCAGAATTTACAGGTCACTTATGCCGTTCTGATTTTCACCCATTCATATGTTCGCCAAGCATTAAATTAAATGAATTTGAAAACATTATTGTTTGGCTACTGATTCCGCTTCCTCTTTTACGCAGGTTTAACAAAACAGGCTGCCAAAACGGTAGGAATAGCTTCTTCACACATAGAGAAGAGATGCTTGAATTACATTATGGGTCCGGTCAGACTTTCTTACTTATGCGCTGCGTTTTAGTAACACAATAAAAGTTCATAAATGTGGTCTCCTCTGCTTGTCGCATTACTGAACATGCTCATATGCTAAATATGTTCAAAAATGTCTGGTGGTATACTGTCTCATTGGTTCCAATGTTGCAATCACGTATAGTTTATCATGTAGAGCAGTTGTATCCATCAAAGATTTTAAGTGTGGTGAGGTTTTCGCATTTATGTATTTAATTACCAAAGGGGAGAGAATCCGCATGGAGAAATGTAAGCTGCACACGTTTTCTTGAGTTCTGGTATCCGTACACTAACTCTTACACTTTACTAAGTTGAATTATTCTAATAGGTAGCAAAGAGCATTTTGCCCAGAATTATACAAAAATATTGACTCCCTTATAATAAAAGTTAGTTGCAGAAGAAATTTAATTATTGATTTTCGTTATTATTGCTCATTGTGCCTTACGTTCACAAATCGACTTACTGTCGCGAGTATTTAACCTTAGATTACAAAGGTGTCGTCCCGAAAGCTTCCTCCACCCCCTTCCCCTCACTACCCGTTTCTGAAACTCTAGGTACCTTGATTGTGTGAATAGCCAGTGAAATACACGTAATCTTGTGCACGTGCCTATTCCCGGTATACGTCATTTTTACACGAGTCGTCCAGTAGACTACGGCTTTGTAGTTACGTCAGTGATATTTTGGCGCTGTATTGGCTAATATTGTGAATAATGAATACGACGTCCTTGCAACGGTCAACATTTGTTGTGAACATTTAGCAATCATAATGGGTCGATGGCGGTCATTAAAAATGTCACAAGACAAGGTACTCCCGCGGATGCTTTTCAAAAGCCACGTATGGACACCACCAAGCAAGAGTCTGCTGAGAGTCACGTTATATAGGTGCATCTATAAAAACCTTTAAATTGTATTTTGTAACTCCATATCATACACGTTCGATCCATTATATGTAATTTTCATCGTATAAATAAGTATTTCTTGTTTTCTACGCAAAGTATTCTGTCGGACTATGCCTTTGTAATGTTTGGTACAGGTCGCCTTTGTAATCTAGAGTTATATTTCCCACAAAGAAAACGAGAACTGGCAATGAAGTTACATTTATACTCAAAAACCAATCAGAGGGTATTCTTCGCATAGATTGTTTTCATAGATGAATTTTAAATAACTTTCGGCCTGCAGGCTCGATATTATTTCCGATGCAAGTGACACGTTGTCAAAGCAGTGTAATGTCTGCCAAACTGTACTGTAATTAACGCACACAATGTGTGTTTATATCACAGTGAACTGATTACCAGAGAAAAGGAACTTTTTCCAGTGCCTCTAGAGTTGACCTCTAGAGTTGACCGATCCTATCAAAAAGGATACGTCTTGAGGATGAGTTAATTCTTACAAGAATGGTAGGAGATTTACACCAATTCACAACAAGCTAGTCATGTGGAGTGTGTAATCAGTCTTGCATTGTAGCCAAGCAATCGAGATCAACATTTATAAGTTCGGTTAATTAAAGTATTTCCGTACAACAATTGTAACTTGTGGTGCTACGGAATGGCACAGACTTTCTCGTACCAGTTCTCTAATTTCTTTTGTCCTGTCTGGTATTTTTGTCTTGCTCCATCCTCTCGCCAGCTATCATCTATCGCCGCCCAATGTACATTTTTCAAATCCTTTTCTCAATTTTTCGGTTTGCTAATGGAAGAAGCGAATCTTCACTTAAAATCAATGTGCAAAATGGATATAACAAGAAATGTAATAAATCTTAATATTCTACCAATGTCCCACACCTGCTCAGATATCAACCTAATGTCACCTTGTCGACGCCTGGCTATCCCACGAATGTTAGTCCGAGGGACCCAGAGTCGGCAGTAGCTCGAAGCCATCGTCAGAGATAAACACGGGATGAATTGAAGGAGGTGACATGGTGCTTTTACTATGCAAAAGCAAAAAATGAGGGCTCGGAAATAGTTTTTAGGAAGTGAGAGAGCGGAACCCAGATATGAGACCTACCCTTGATTCAAATAAACGTACCTGTCAACGACGATACATACTCAGCAGTGGAAAAAGCACAGCAGAACAACGTGCTGACATTCAGAGAATTGCGGAGTATGTTCTTTGATCGAACTACCCACATGACGAACACGAACTTAAAAACGATGGTCCTGGTGAAGGTTTCTCTCTTTCTAAACATACATAAGTGTTAAAAATTCATCTGGAAACGAATTACACGATAAGGACATGATGTGGAATCTCCTTCGACGCGAGATAGAGTTCGTCAACTTCCATTCGAATCTCGTGCACCGTTGAGGAGAGTATTCGAAAATGCCAAAGCTAAGAGTGTGATAGAGACAGCGAATCTGTGTTAAATGAGGCGGTACATACCGCAGGAAGAGATCTCGATATTACTGAAATCCATCTCATTGTGTATACAACTGAATATCTGGTATCTCAGATAATTTTGAGGCCAGCCAAGAACACCGATGGCCGTCAGCAAAACAGAGTAAACAGCCCTGTATCACCATGGACGATAAGAATTATGAAACGGATAGCCGACACCCGGCTTGAAATATCACTCTTAGCCGAGGCATCTTCTAAATTAACGCACACCTCTAAAGTTCAACGAAAAATACTCGATGTCGAACAAAAATACCAAATTCAAAATGACGCAAGCAGGTCAGGTAGCTGAGAAGCTAAAAGAGAAAATCTAAGCATGGGTTCAACGAATTAGGCGTTACAAACGTAGAATAGATTTCCATATGTTTCCTTGTGAATCGATTGTTTGAAACAGACGCGAAGAGATTCTCTCACAATCTGACTCACGAGTCGAATGGTAATGCTGACACACATTCAAAAGACGACGTTGAAGAATTTTGGGCAGGAATCTGAGAGTAAAGCAGATCTTACAACAAAGACGCATCTTAGCTTCAATCTGAAGTTGATGCTGCCGATAAACTTGTGAAAACAGTTCTCGGAAACAGAAAACGAATTCTTGGAAGAGAACCTCTTCCAAGCAATTAAGAACATTGGAAAATGGAAATATTTCGGGGTTGGTAATATCCAGGATAATTGGATTAAGAAATTATCAGCAATACATTCTCATCTAGGAAAGACTGTTATTAAAATTTTAGAAAACCCTAAGGAACTCCCAAAATAGCTCACATGCGCCATCACGTATTTGCTATCCAAAGGCAGAAACAGCTCTTTGGCGACGAACTACAGGCCAATCACTACTCTGACAGTACTGTACAAAGTTATAGCTGCAACCATTGCTGACAAAATGTCCAGAAATCTAGAGAGGAACCATTTGTTGCCAGTTGAACAAAAAGGATGTGCATATGGTTGCAAGGAAATGTTGCTACTAAATGAAGTCATCTTAATGCTGTAAAGAAACGAATGCGTAATTTATTCATGGAGTGGATTGACCACTTGAAGGCCTTTGAGGGTGTACCACACGATTGAATTTTGAATACCATGTATATCTATCGATTTCATCCTAGACTTATTGAGTTTTGCAAGGCTAGCATAAAGTCGGGGAGAACCAGGTCACTAATATTCAGCGGAAAGAAAGCAGTGGAAAGAAGAAGTATTCAGATGAACAGGAGTATTTTTCAAGGAGATTCACTATCCCCTCTGCTGTTTTGCATTAGTTTGATCCCACTATCTAGACAGTTATCTTTGCTAACTAACTAGCAAGCTAACTTTGGTTACAAGCTCCACGGTGATTAAAGACCAGTATCACACTTCTTTCACATGGATGATCTTAAAGTGTTTGCTAAGAATGAAGCGATTCTCTTCCAAATGCTGTTGTTCGTGAATGACTTTATCAATGACATCTGCATGAAGTTTGGTCTTGACAAGTGTGTAAAAATCAATTTAAAGAGAGGCAAGGTGTCGTCAGAGAAGTTGAAGTTGATATGCAGACTGTGATTCAAGATTGTGAGCCAGGGAAAACTTACAAATATCTGGGCATTGAAGAGTGTGAGACCATCTCGAAAGACACAATGAAAGAGACAATATGCAGGAAGTATTACAGAAGAGTGAGACGACTTGAAGTCTGCACTGAACTCCAGGAATAAAAGATCAGCAATTTGTAGTTTGGCAGTGCTTGTAATCGAGTACAGTTTTGAACACGTGGACTGCACTGAGCAATAAATTCGAATCATGGTTTAAAACACAGAAAACTACAAACAATGCATCATGTTGCGCACCCTCGGGCTGATAAACGTAGACTTCAATGTCACGTAAGAAAGAAGGAAGAGGTCTCAAACAAATTGAAGCCTCCTGGCACAATGCAATAGTTGGGATGGAAAAGTATGTAGTGAGTCATCAAGGTAACCCTCTAATAAGGCAGGTCATTAAATCTGACAGACGCATTGTTAGTGTAGCAAATATTATTGCAAAGGAAACTATGCAAGACACGCATCATAACACAGACATCTTCTGGTGTTATTAAACATGAAATTTGAGACACAAAAATGTTAAAAAAAGTCGTAGAGATACAAATCACTCAATGGACAATACCTAAAATATGATCAAGGTGTAGTTAAATAAATATCAATCATTTATATAGCTTAAAAAGGGAAGAATGATGCCATAATCGGAAGCAGATCTAATAGCTACTTAGGATCAGTCGTTGAGAACACGGCATTACAATAAAGTGGTTCTCAAAATTTTTCAAGATGATAAATGCCGCATCTGCCAGGAACACGTAGAAACTATTGATCATATGTTCCAGCTTGTTAAATTCTAGCAAACACCGAATAATTGAAGAGACATGACAATGTGTGTAATTACGTCTACTGGCAGATCTGTACCACCCTCAAAGTTCCAAACACATGCACCAAGTGCTACGAACACTCACCAAAACCGGTGTCATCTGTTGGACTCTATACAATATTATACGACCAACGAATTCAAACGGATCGCGCGATAGCAGCAAACAAACCGTGATTATCCGGGTTATTATCCGGGGTTATATATATATATATATATATATATATATATATATATATATATATATATATATATATATATTGAAACGCGGAGCGTTTCTCTAATTAATTCGAAACGCAGGGCATTTTTTCCAATTACACCCATTTTGAATTGCGCGGCAACGGCGGCGAGCAACGGACGCGACAAGGAACGAGTCAGGCGCGAGAAGGCGGCGAGACGGGGCGAGACGACGGCGGTTGCAGTGTGGAGCAGAACTCTAAGGGGAGCGGAGCGTTGTTGGTGCGCGCGGTAAAAGAAGGACAAAATTAAGTTAAATAATGTGAGGGAAGTTATCAAGAAGTGAATTAAGTGTGACAGTGGCAAATGTTAAGTAGCGCAAGCTGGTAATCGTGGTATTGGTGTCGGGAACAGTGGTAAAAAAAGGCAAGAACTGTAAGCCGCGTGGCTGATAACGGCGTGGGTAGTGGCCACGTGCCGGCGTTATTGTAAAAAAACAAAGCGAAGGAGAATTGGTGGATTGTGCCGCGAGAAAGCATCGAGATAAACTGCAAGGGATAGGCGGACAGTAATATAGAAGCAGTGCCTACTCGATTTGGAAAACACGTGCAACGGTCGGAGTTGAAGCCGAGGTATCGTGTAACCGCCGCAGAGGGCCGGTGCCACTGGCGTCCACGTAGTCAACCGTCCGAAGGGCGCCGAGTCGGGCCGAAGGCCGCCGATCGTCGCAGCCGTTGGAAACCATCCGAGAATAAACGAATTATTTTTGGTATTCAAGGTATTGTGAAATCTAAGATCATAGGTATAGTTTTGGTACCAAAACAGGGCGTAATTAGATTGAAATTGATGTACTAAATGTGTGATTTCGGTAATAAATTGCTTGTTTGTTCAAAGAAATTATAATTGAGTTTTTCCAATGTTCTTGTCAAACCTTACGAGACCCATTCACGAACCAAGACACCTGCCCTTTCTAAAAATAAATGTAGTGAAAAGTACCGCAAACCAGGTACGTCACAATATATATATATATATATATATATATATATATATATATATATATCCGGGATTTGGAGAAAAAATCGTGTCTTCTTGAAAATGTTGCTGTGCCTTGCGATCAAAACGTCGCAACCAAGGAGGCAGAGAAACGTCTTAAATACTAGTGTTTGGAAATGGAGATCAGCCGAATGTGCACAGATAAGCACAGGTCGTACCGATAGTTTCGGATTTGTTCCGAAAAAATTGTGTAAGAATTTTGCTAAACTCCCACGTCATTCAAAAGACTGGAAAATCCAAGAAATTGCTTTATTTGGGCAGCCAACATTTTACACAAGGTATTGTAGAGGCACCGACATTCACAAGATCTGCTCCTTAGCTAGCATGTTGCAATCTGGGGTAGATTTTATGTTCAACCAACTCATAACATCTGAGTCGTGACGTAGGGGAATAATAATAATAATAATAATAATAATAATAATAATAATAATAATAATAATAATGAAATATCAATTGAGGAACATTGCTGCATTCTCTTTTCACACAAATGTAAAGACATTATAGTTCAGGATATTAATGAATTCCGGTTATTAAAGGTAGTCATGAATACAAATATGAAATATACGAATTTCAATTTAATAACTAATAATTCCGTGTAGAATCTCATTTCATTGCGAGCGTTCTTGAAATTCAGCATTTTCCACTGCCTTCGTCTGCGGAATACAGAAAAGATGAGGGAGAGCGCATTTGCTAGCTGCGTAACATTCAGCGTGCTGATGTCATTCCTCGACGCACTCCCAAGGTCCACGACTGCTATAGCTACCTTCTTCCACTTTCGTCTCCGCCATACCTCTCTTCCTTATAAGTTCATTATCTCGCCTTACGCTCCGTAAGAATCCTCTTTCTGGTCACACACATTTATTGTCCCTGTCATCATCTTCACTATTGCGTCAATCTTAACAACGCTCTCCCTCACCATAGACCCATCATATTTTACTTTAGTGCCTTACTTCGTCAGAAAGAAGAGTATTGTAATCGCCGGAAAACGGCGGTTATTGACAAAAAAAGCATTGTACATATTACATAAAACCCATACCCATGTACATAAAACATATTACGGGTTCTGGGAAACGAAAATGTGGATAAATCTTGTTCCTATGTGTGGTAAATGACTTTCTTTATCACGTGTAGTCACAATCCATGATTAGTGAGTGTGTCCTTGATACCAAAAAGTTGATTGACGCAAAAGGTCTGTCTGCCCTTGTATTCGTCGGTTGGTCCAACCATCCTTCAACGCAAGCGCCTAAACTTTTCAGCCGATTACGATTTTCTCCAAAATTTATATTTCTCTATTAAATTAAGAGATTTTGAGGCCCTGCGATATTGAAACGGGTGTTTTGATTTCGGGGTACTATATGACGCCTCAATTACTTTTCCACACTTATCTGAAAAGGACTCTAATTTGTTTAACTAAACTTTGTCCTCGGATAGCGTCAACGGCGGTTGAAAGAATAGCGCAAGTTTAATTTTCGTTGAAATCCCTGTTTTGTATAAACTAGTGGTGCTAAAACAGTGCGTATTCTTTGGCTATCAGTAATGGCTATGTAATACTTTTTATACCACAATTTCTCTCCGAATTATTTTTTGTAAAATTCATTTTATATCGTAGAACATTTGGTGCGAAAAATAAGCAGTATACAAGAAAGTAAAATAATATGTATGTTACGTAAATATAATATTCTACAAATATAAAAATATTCGTTTTTATTACGGCGAACGAAAAGCATCCGCCATTATCGCCTTCTGTTATTCTGCGGCGTTACAACAATGGGTTACAACTACAAACCATGACCGCTCATCTATTCGTTTTCACATTTAACACCATTTATTAAAGGTCTCAACTTGAAATAACAAGAATATAACAAATAACTATTAAATGATACATTAAATAATATACAAATTCTAACTTACGTAGCCTCCAACTGCGTACATTGGGAGCGGGGACAAGCATTACTTATTTCATATTTATTTCAAATAGGTTATAAATAATTTCTAAAAAAATAATTTGTAAAGGTATAACAAAAGCTCCAATGTAAGGAACGAAGACGAAATATGTAACATGAATAACATTCTAACTTTCGAAGCATCCACATGCCTCAAAACACTTCTGAAATTACGATCAAGAACTGAAGGATTTTCAGAGGGGGCGACTAATTTTGACACCCAATTCCTCCAAAAATACTCATATATTCAAAATATTTAACTTGATCTTATTTGAAAATCGGATTTTGATTAACACACTTCATTGAGAAAAGCTGTATATTCATAATTGTAGTTATTGAAAGACGCCGAAAAAATTGTTAATTTTTTCAATTGCGGAAAAATCTTCCAAAGTTTTCAACCAACACGAGGCTTGCACCATTTCCTTAAACGCCCTTCTGACCATCCACTAAAAATTGCTGAAACAAAATTTAAAAAATGCCTGTATTTCACGCAAAATTACTCACATTTTCGAAAATTTGCACATGGACTTATTTCAAAATCTATCTTTAAGAAACAGATTTTATAAAGCGAAAAATCTTTATTTTTAATGTTTTAGTTGTAAGAGGGCGCTGAAAAATGATTTTTTCAGTTTTCGAAAAGTTGGAGATTTTAACCAACATGATACCTGCGTTATTCTCTTAAACATCCTTCAGACTATCCAACACTAAAATTTTATGAAAATCAATGGCACGATTTCTCCAAATTTTGAAAATGTCCCAGGGGCTTCATGTAAAGTAAATTTTAAAGAATGTTTTTCAAAATCTCAAACATTCAACTCGAGCAAGATGGTCAGGGGTTTCTGCAATTTGGAAAAAATCCTTAGCCGCTAGAGATGTTCACAGACGGGCGTTTTGAAAAAAAACGTTTTCGGAATCTGGGTATCCAGAACGTCCCCTGTATCCAAAACGTATTTCCTTTGAAATCTTGAAATCGATTTTCCGCAGCATTATGTAACTTTCCTTATACTACGTATACACCTACATTTACGGGAAAAATAAATTTTAGTGCATTTAACAGGTTAAATGAGTAGTACACATAAAACACTTGGTGCCTTTGAAATACCTTAGTGCGCGGCAAGCGATTTACCTCACGCGACAGTTTCTCAAAAACGCAAAGAAATTACGCTACGCCCAGCCCCGTTGGCAGTCACCCCGTCGGTGTCTGCTGTGTCGCTGCAGCAGGTTTGAAATTTGCACCCAAAAGTAACTTTTAAACTCAATTTTATCGAGGATAATTTTCTTGTCGGAAAAATTGGACCTGCCATTCATCACGTCAACACAGAACTTGGACAATGATTTTTAATCGCTTCTGGACACTATATATAAGTTTCTATTTCTCTGTCCCTACCTCTCACACGGTCTGCCTCCCCACCGCTCTGGAAAGGCAACTATTATTGATCTTTCTTCGCTGCTTGCATTTTCTACACTACCTTATTTTTTTCCGTTTTTGTAAGTCAATTTTACCTCGCTCGACCTTTAATCCCTTCTCCTCCTATCAGAGTCTCAGCAATCGGAGCTTTTTTTGTTTTTTTTTGTTTTTTTCTGGAGAGATTTATCAGAGAAACTGGAGCTGACAGCACCTTGTAATATACTACGTATTTTCCATGTGCCTCCAAGCATCCACTCCCTCGCATTTTCTTGATATGTTCACGTGATTGGTGTTTTGATTGCTCTTTTATGGAGCTTGGGGCATTCCCGAGGGGATACTCCCTCGAATCTAATTGTGCGGTCACGATTTTGGGTCGTAGCATCAAACAGGTTTATTGAAATCACTTGACATATTCACTATAGCGTTTCGAGGTGTCACTCATTACACACGATCGAGCTTTTAATACATATTTCTCGACAAGTGCCGCCTTGGCATTTCGACTGGATCGGTATCAATACCGACTGGACCGTTTCCTGTAGTGGACACTTGCGCAACGAGTTCACTTTTTTTTTATTTGCGACTCTAGCTAGATAGCTGGGGCGAGTTCAACCACTGTCTGTAGGAGAATTCTGACCCTGTGTGGAGATTGCTCTGATCGGTAGTTTTCCGTAGTTTCTCCGATCACTATCTGGCGAATGTCGGGACAGTACCCGCACAGAAGTGCCAGGTACTGCAAGCGATCTTTCCTTTCTCATCCTTGTCCCGTTCCTTCCCCCTTACATACTCATACTCTTTCATCTCGTATAACACCTCAAATGTCCCGAGACTTGATGAGATCTCTCGAGGGTGTTTCGTATGAGTCAGCGCTGTGCTTGGAAATATACCTGGAGAAGCCAACATGTACGTCAGCACCGGATCTCGTGTTCCAGCGGGATAAGGAACACCGACAGCTTCAATCAATAACATACAATATATATATATATATATATATATATATATATATATATATATATATATATTGTAATAAACAAACCTAATGTGAGCGGGGGAGGGCGCCAGGTTCAGCTCCTGAAATGTGACTGGATGGAAGTGTTGGGAGGTCATGAATTAGCACAGAGTCATTTGCAACAAATAACAGTTTATTCCTGGCACCAAGAGCTGCCAGGGAAGTTACATGTCGCAAAGGGCGACGCAAGTTTTTTTCTAAATCTACTCTGTGAGCTGGTTATCTTAATTACTAGTTGTTAATTCCCTTAAGGCTAACATATTAGGCTTACTCTTTGATGAAGCGTGCTATTCATCATTTAAGGTCTGCAGGGCCTGAGCGCGGCCACTTGCAATTTCTCGCCGTTACGATTGTTCTGCGAGACGGCTTCGTCTCGTAGTTTTTCACCAGTGGCTGCGTTGTCTCCGCGGGCGGGCCGAGGCGGCAGCCTCGAAGCAGGGGCGGCGGCAGTCCCGGGTCGCTGACCTTCTGCGGCGCGTCCCCTCTCGGCAGGCAGCGGCAATCCCAGGTCGTCGGCTCGAGCAGGCTCAGTGGGGCGAGTGGCCACGGGCGTTGACGTAACGCGATGGGCTGTCAATCAGCACCGACGCGGGAGGCGGCAAAGGCTGGCGGGCCGATGCGGAAACGGCGCGGGATCCGGTAGTCTCCCGCCCGAGTTTCCTCCGCGATAAGTCCACTAGTCGCGTCCTAACTAATTCGACTCTGGGAAAGTCTTTCCCAAACTCGCGTCCCGATCGTAAGTAACTGAGTAATCAAGCGAATTTAGCAACCAAGAAGTATCTTGGAAGTATCTCGAAGTATCTCAGAAGTATCACGAAGTAACTCTCAAAAAATTATCTCTCAAAAGTATTACATCTGGAAGTGTTCCTCCCCCGTCGCGCTCCGATCACCAGATTGTCTCAAAAAAAGTATCCCTGGGAGTGTTCCTCCCCCGTCACGCTCCGATCTCAAAAAAGTGTAAGTTTTTCTCTGCATCTTGTTTTTAAAAGAACTTCCTTTCCCCTCCCCAAAATGTTCCTAGCTCTGAATTTCTCCCTTCCCTCATGGCGAAGCTTCCCATTGGCTGAGGGTGGCTGCGTCGCAGAATTCTGATTAACCAATCATGTGGCAATTTTCCCGTATTTTTCCGTAGATTGTTCTCTGTCTGACACCGGCTTCTCTCTCTCGCCCGCTTCCCTTTGTCAACGGTTCCAGAAACTTTTGGCAGCTGTCTGGACACGTGTTCGAGCAGGAGCGCATTTTCACGGATCCTCGACGGTCGGCATGGGCTAATCGACAGCCTACTGTATTTAGTTTGTAAACAGCCCCTGCGGGAATTCGGGTGCCTAGTCCAGGCGCGTGCCAAAACGGGTGCGGGGCGGGCATTGTTTGGAAGGGGATCGGTTGATGGCCGAGAAAGGTTTCGTTCACGACGTGTTGTAAATGCGTCGTCGTCTTAATTGACGCCCGGCCAACCCCTCCGGGGGCTCCGCCTTCCTTCCAGGGTGGTGGCAAAGAAGGGGGGCGCGAGGGTGCGTATTGTCCGACCGGGCTTCGGCCTGGGCCATTATGTCTTTTTATGAGGGGGGCAATAAACGGTCCGCCTCTGAAAGGAGGCTGAGTGCGGTCGGGACCAGCCCTGCTTGACAAAGGCAGTGTCCCTTGACCCACTTCTGCCGCGGCGGGAGCTGTCATTAGATGTAGAAATTATTTGGTTATTGGCGATGCCACAATAAAATTATACTTAATTGGTGACGCCACAATATATATATTTAAATAGGTATATATATATATATATATATATATATATATATATATATATATATATATATATATATACCTATTGCACTAAGGATGCAATTTCCGAACTGCCCGGTATCAATACTCACTCGCTCATGTCTTCTTTCGTTCGCTCGAAAGTCCGTGCGCGTACTCGTCTCCTTTCCCATCTTCATGAATACGGCTGGTGAAGGCGACGACTCGCCTCTATGGTATGCAGTTTTATAGCTCCTCCCCCTCTCTCTGCACTTTGAGCGAGACCTCCGCGGTGCACGGGGCGCGCAACGAATAGACGGGGGTCCGGTGAGCGCGCGGTAGCCTTCTCGTCTGGGCGGAAAGTCTAACGCAAGAGCGAAACGTCGCAACAAATTCTCATTTGAGAAAGTGCTGGTTTTAAAATATGGCATTCAATGTAAAGGTATAAAATCACACATTGCTAAGTTAATGTAAAGAAGTTGTGAATGTTTGTTAAAGCTCATACTTCCGAAGGAAATATAACACCCGCCATAAATGCATTTACTCGAATTGCCATGTCTCGCTGCATTGTAAGGCATGACACCTCCCTGTAGCTCGGAATTACATTCACCACCGCAACTTCTGCAGCTACTGTCGCTGTCGTCACGGTAGCCGCTGCCGTAGCCACTATCCCTGGCACAGCTTCCGTAGCCACCACTGTTGTCGCTTTCGCCATCTCCACCACCACCGCAGCCGACGTCGCCCACGCCCAGCCGCCTTCACGACGGACACCGCCATCGCCCTTGCCTCGGCCCCGATGCCCCGTCCCCGACACCACCGCAAACGGCCTCAGGCCGGCAACCGCTACGGCACCGCCATCGCTGCTGCCGCCGCCGCCCCGCCACCCTCACTCCTAACCCAGCTTCCATGGCCAACGCCACCGCCGCCGCTGCAAATGCTCTCTCCCACGGTGTGGCATGCGATACGCACTTTAGCAGCCTCACCACAAGCAAAGCTGTTCGCCCCACGCGCTTAACGGTTCTACGACGGTGACAGCCAAAGCCCTGGCGAGCTTGCCCTCCTAAAGCCGTTGCTCGGTTTCTGTCGTGTTTAAGGTCTGCAACGATTGTTAGCGCCTCATACATTTTATACTGAGTATTTATATCAATACAGTTATCGGTAATGGATAGTTGTGTTTTTCGGTATTGTAATATTGGGCTCAAATTTGCGCTCTGACACAAAAACCAAGAGCAAGGTCGTTGTAAAAGAAAAATGAAAAGATATTACACATACACACTAAACAAAGTAGTGGCGCTACAGAATGAGCCATACTTTCTCGTTCTAGTTAATTTCCATATCTCTTAGTGTCGGTTCTTTTCGGTCTTGCTCCAACATGTTCTCAGCTGCCATCTATAGGCGACTAAAGATTTTTTTTCACTTTTTTTCCCTAATGGTAAAACTGAAATACAGTTTATAGAATATTTTTAAAGAGTAAAACGCTGCTCTATATGCAAATTATCGTTGAAAAATTTGAAACAGTTTTCGAAAAAATGTCCATTGATCGTTTCTGAAAATTTACATTATGAAGCTCTTTTTCACCGAAAACTTTTGACTTCAAGAAACTTCACATGTCATGACACACGTCAAGCTAATGACCTTAGCAGTTGACGCGCCCAGAACCACTAATAAATCAATCGGCGTCAGATCTATAATCCAGTGGTGGAAGAACACTGTCACTTTCAAGGTTATAAAAAAAGTACACTCATGAGAGCAATATTCATACGTAGTTAATGCAACCCAGAAAAGCTAAATAAATCAATCTCAATGTTCTTTTCATTTCCACTGCGCCACACCAAAATGTCGGCCACCGTTTCATGATTCGCAAATGAGCTGTGTTGAAATTAAAACAGAAACTGATGTACGTAACATAAATATCCTCACCTAAGCAAAATAAAGCTTACAATAGGACCGCGAATATTGAAATGTCTCTACATCTTTGCTACAGGCAGAAGTAAACTTTAACGAATTAACTGAGCTCCGTGACGTAGATTACCTTCTTCACTACAAGATAAATGTTCGCATATCGCATTGCAACACATGTGTGCTCTGGGGACTTACCTAAAACGGATGCCGACGCTAAAACGGATGCCGAGCTACGCTGCAAGGGCTGCGCAAATCCCACTACACTTCGGAACCTAAAGTGGATAAAACAACTTCGCCGTCGAAATGCGCATACAGTCAAGGTACCTACGCTCCCACGAACTGGAAATGTCCATGCTAAATTCGTGCGCCAACAACAACACATGAAGCTCCACACATCACATGAGCAACGCGTGGCTGGCTTTAGAATTCTCGTCGCTTCGGTGCACCATTCCCCTGCGTTTGCCGGGAAGACGCAACCCATCCTACAGCAAGCACGCCCTCGCTCGCAATCCCTTCCGCGCCAGGCATACCAACCGAGGTCGGTCTTTCTAAGTTAATTGCAGGCGCTTAAATGACCGTTTAAATCATAAAAGACAAAAAAGACTGATATCATCATAAAAGACGGAAAAATCGCGCCATCAAAATTCCTTTTCCGCCCTCTAGGTGGTTGCAGAGTTATTTATTTTGGCAATAATATATAATCGTTATTATCACACCACCTCTTCGAACGTGCAGAGTACAGTATTTGGCATCAGGACAGATATGAGATTCAGGGGCGACTACGCAATCGCCATTTCTCTGATTTAAGAAACTTGCCTCAAGCCCATTCTACTACTGCGAAGCTATAATAACCGCTGCAATAACCGCCTGAATAGACCAACGAGAAGTCAGAAAGACCATAGCAGGGCATCACAATCTACCATGCACAATAATAACCTCTCCACAGCTACAAGAAATTGAAGCTTATAGCAGCTGAGGTGGTTCGGAGAAATAACGTTTGTAACAGCAGTCTCAGTCCGGGAAAACCTAGGTACGAGACCCAACTCTGGTGGATTTTTCTTACTAGCTAGATACCAAAGCTAGGACAAATTCAACTGCTGTCTGGAGGAAAATTTTAGTTGCTTAATACTCTTATCGGCAGATTTCCTTGGTTTCTCCGATTAAAACGAAGTGAATGCCGTAGTAGTACCTTAACTAATGGGTCACAATGTTTTATTCCTCGTTCTTGGCCCTTCCTCTCCCATCACACCGGATACTTACATATATATGCATCCTATTATCACACATGTCGGGAGACTAGTCGAAAGCTTAGAGCCTTTTTCAGCTAAATGATGTATTTGGACCTTGTAGGACAAGAATTTCTTAAAACAGAAGAGTAATTTTCTGCACAGCAAGAGGGTAAAACACTATTGACGGCAGCAACGTTTCAATAAATTTGTTAATTTATTATTAAATGCCTGAATTATAAAATCTTTCATTCCCGTAACCCAGTTTATTGTTATTAGAAAAGATTTTCTGAATAATGTATCTCCGTACAGGACAATTAGTTGACCTGCGTGAACATGCGTAAGTATTGCAACGTACTGAAAGTACGGACTTCAATTGTGAGATTAACCTAACATCCTAATGGGGAATTTGACATAAATTTTGTGAGACTAACTTATTTTGCATTAAAACTCAGAGATGGCAATATATGAATAGTATTACATATTTACAAAGAGGACATATGATGGGCATATTTGTAGATATGAAAATCAAATGTAAATATTACGAGAATTTCGGGAATCATGTGTGTTCGACAATGAAAGAGACGATAAATATTGGGCTTTGGATATTTACTAGTATACTTGTAAGTAAACACATTCATGATTTGGGACAAGTATGATTTTAAAATATACATTTTAATTATGCTGCGCCATGTAAAGTAACGAGGAAGAAATATGCCACCAATGGTGACATGTTTTAATACCAGTGTAAGCATCAGAACAGAATAAGTGATGACTGCAAACGGGTAATCATAAAATTACCATAAAATCATAAAATTGATTATGAAAAGTTAAAAGACAAGTGAAAACAGAGGTGACATGTTTTTCAAGATCTGTAATTTGGCAGAAGCTATTCAGGTATGGAAAGTGACCCTCGGAGACGCGTTTCAGATACAAAGAGTATCGCACATTAAAACATACATTAATGAATTTTGAGTTTTTAAGATAGAATAATGGAAGGTTGCAAAGTTTAGGCTGCAGTGTATTATGTTATGTAAAGGTTCACAAAGAAAATATTTTAATTAATTGTATTTTTGGGAAACATGGCGTTTAGGTAGCGCGGATAAAAGAACAAGTCGAAGAAGAAATGTCCAACCGACACATTTGCGAACACAGTGCAGTGTAAATAGTTTGTGTGAATATTATTAGGTTTAAGGGGTTTCATTTTTAAAGCATTTTATTCTATTATTAATTTGTCTGAAAATAGTAGAACACGTAATTGATAATTGAAGAAGAGGGGTGACAGTTTACATTTAAAGGGTAAGAGACAAGAGCCGAATATTCTTGGTGGACATTATTCTTGGGAAAATTTCTCCTCAACGTCATCGCAAGATACATCATCTCAACGAATTGTAAGCCTCACGAAAAACTTTGTGCAATGAAAGTTACTAAATCTTTGCAATTAAATAGTGTACAGACATTTTAAGGGCTTTAAGAAATTAAAGAAGTTATTTTGATAAAAATGCCTTTCCCAAAAAATAATTGAATGAGCTAAATTATGTAAATTCAATACCAAAGTTAAAATGGAAGAATAAGTTTAATAAATACTGTGAAGATTTTTATTGAGAACAGGTTCATTTATTTAATAATTAGATTGCACAGAACAATCATTTAATTTTTTAGACAGAATAAATTTTGAGAGAATACTCAGTTTGTACTGGATAAGTCGTCGACTCATAAAAGTATTGTTCAACAACGTAAGTAATTAAGGAGTCGGGCACTAATTGTAATTATTACGAAAATAAACTGTTTAAAAGTCAATAAACGTTTCAAAATGGCTTGCCCAGATTGCCATGTTGCCTAAAGCACAAAATATGTTTCAAATTGGCGTGCAAACTTGGCTGCGTTTAGGAAAAACAAGAAACGTTTCAGCCGCGCATCATTATTATTATACATTATATTATATTGGGGAAACAAATAAATAACATAAATTCATCAAGCGAGTTCATCTGTACACAAGTACAAGTTGGGAAAATATTTTAGTGGATATAGTAAAAGGATTACAAAAGAATATATATTATTTAGTCAGATTATTTTCTCAGTTTGTTTTCAATTTTATTCACATGCTCTCTTTTTGCACCACATTTTCCGCTAATAAATTATCTTACTGAACGAACAAAATTCTCTCATTAAGACAGAAATAAATATACGATATATAAAACACCTATAAAAGTGTTTAAATATATTTAGATAAGCAGATTCAACTTATCTCGGGGATTGTTTTCTACCAAAGATTCTTATCGCACTTCTTAGTTATCCCTAGCAATACCGGGATATAAAAATGATTCTGTGTATTAAAAATAGGTAGGGAGCTTAGGAAATTTGGTTTTATTCGTGTTTTTGACGTTTTTAATTTAATAAATTAATTAATTAATATAACAGCATACCCGTGTATTCATATAAGTAAAAATATCAATTTTAGGCTCTGTGAATCAAAAAATCAACTTTCACGCTTCAACATTTGTATATAATTATCAATCTTATTGCACCTTTTGCGAACTAAAGACCAATAAATCTTAACACATAACCTAAGAATATATGTACTAAACTAAATGCAGGATGTCACAGAATATGTGTTACATACTTTTAGTGTTAGTAGAAGGCCAATTATCATGTAGTGGGAAATTTGAATTTAATGGAACTAAAATTAAACGTAACTGCGCATATACACATTTGACATTTACCCCTGATTGTTAGGAAACCGAATGCCCAGTTTTAGGCTAGTAATTTCCTCGACTGCAACAGAATGTGAAGCGCCAAACAGCTGTGCGTAAGGAGTTGCCTAAAAATCAGGGTAAAATGTCACGTCTGAGAGTGCTTTACATAAAATTTCCTACTACACGTTCATTGGTAAAACGTCATCATTTCGTCTCCTTTGCATGTCCAAGAGGTTTTTTTTTTTTACTTTTATTCAAAGTTGCAGTAATAATTCAAATTCTAACAAACCCTTGTGAAATAGGGCATCATACTTTGAACAAAAACCCCTCGTAGACAATCTAAATGATTTTCAGCTTTCTAAAACGAAGGAATATGAATTCCAATTGAAACATCCATTTGGAATCATGTTCTTTTTATTAGTCATCAAACATATTACAACATAAATACTCATAACCCAATTGCTTTAAATATTCTGGACGCAGCTCTTTGCGTCATAACGGAGAATCCGCTAAAAACGCGATGCCTCCTGCGCAGCGAAGCACCTCCTGCGTAACTGAATGGAAGAGACGTTCTTTCTTATTACTCAGCCGAGCTTCCTTTAGGGCGGGCGCCAGCGTGCAATGGCGCGACGCCCAGAGAAGGCTGGGGAAGGAGCTGTTTTGTTCTTCTGGCTGTAGCCTGCTTCTCTCGTCCCCTGCGCCCTTGCAATCATTTCAAAGCCTCCGAGGCTGCTTCAGGGTAGTCATTTTCTCGAAGTGCGAAATATCACTTCGTCTTGGCATATGCGTGCAAATTATAAGTAGGTATGGGATGAATTGTCAGGAGTAAATATCGGAAAAAGAAAATGTATGAACTGCCACTCACTGCGATGAAGAGCGCATTTAACCTAATATTGTATTGTTGTTTTCATTGTTATTGAACATTAAATCGTTGGTCGAGGATGAGTATCACAATGGCTAGTCTCTTGAAGAAATCCTAGAAGGAATTTGATTTGTCTCTTTCTGCTATTCTCCCTTCCCAGTCACTCACAATTTGTTTCAGAAGATGAAAGACTGCTTCAGGATAGTAATGTTGCTGAGACGTGAGTAATTGCTTCATCTGGAGATGTGAGGCCAAATTGGTTAGGAGAAGGTGTGGGATAGAACACTACAAGTACATATTGTAGGGAAAAAAATTAAGGTGTCTCATAAAGTAAATAGAATGGTTCTGAGGTTGGTGTGTAGGTTGCTAAGCTTTCTTCGTATTGTTTAGAATGCGCCTTAAGGTATATCTTTTGGTCATTCCTCCGATTCCACACATAAGAAGCTTCGTTAATCTTCCGATGCGTAATAACCTTAGAGATGTACGCTCATTCGCATTTGGTTTCTCCTAAATACACATGTTTTGAACTCCTTTTTCGATGATCATGTAAATTTACGTTTTGGCTGCACCCCATACTCGACTCTCCAATATCTCGCCCAATTTCAGGGCCTAAAGGTCTAATTGCTAGAATGATTTAGGAGACTTAATCCTAGCGCGCACTGGATCGATTCGTCATGGGCGGATGGCATTTTTCATACGTTCATGACATTGCTGCCCGTAAAGGTGCCCGCACTAGGCCGTCACGGACGAGTCGGGACGATCCGCACCTTCCGCCGTTTTCAAAACGTCTGAAGGAAAGATCTTTTAACAGTTCGACGTGCCTGTCCGTGTACACCTATGACGTCATTATACCTATGACGTACAGCAGGTTGGGATGGTTTCCCTTTCAGTTGTGCGGTTATACGAACCGTGTGGAGCGAACATGAACCAATATAATTACGTTTATCCAAATATATCCCCAGTCGTGCAACATGATATTCAGTTTTATTTAGCCCAACACTGAAGTGTAATTTAGTTGGTTAGTTAAATTATCTGTATCGAAGTGTAACAGTTGCCAATTTTAAAATACTAGGTATTTATAAGATTCATTGCAATACTAACAAAGCTGGGTGTATTTGAGCACCGTGAATACCACATTTTAGAATGATATATTGGTTTATTAATGAATGTAAATTATTTTTTGCATGCGCTGATTATTTTCTTCACTTCCCAATTACATTCATGAAATTATATTGTCCTTTAGTTTAATATTACTTACAATATTAATCAAAATATTTTTATACATTTCAAAATATCCAATTGAGCTTGAACATAAAACGGGATATCCTCAAGTATTTAAATAATTTTTCATCTTCCATCAGATCGGGATACAATATGTTAAATTCCTCTTTTGACATTCACGTTCCGTTAATATAATTTACCTACAATCGAGGCTTTCTTTCTTTTTCCCTTTGCCTCATTTTCTTCTTTTTAAGTAAAAATAAACATAACGTGATTGCTTCGTTATTTCACATTATAAAGCCGTCAAACATAATGCAAAACACGGAACAACGAGTCATATTGACCCCGAAACTCTCGGTTTGATTAACTGATTAGTGATTCCGGGCACATCACCTGAAAGGGGAAAAAACACACAACCGACGTAAGTCCCGTAAGTATAGTGCACGTTTAATAGCGAGAGGCGGCTGTGATCCCCTGCTGAATGGTGAGATCCGGCGCCGACATATCCGTCGGCTTTCGAGAAATTTCCCCCCAGAGGGCACTGCCCCAGACGGCTGCAGCCGGCACAAGCTCTAAGCTCCTGTTCGGTCTGCCAGTATGTGTGGTAGTGTAATGCCTGAAAGTGTAAATGTATGAATGTAAGGCATGAAGTAGCACAAGCAAGAAGCAGGAAAGTTTCGCGCGCGGCTTGCGACTCCTTTGTTCGGGTTCTGCTCTGGCATTCGTCTGGTGTTGATCGGAGAAACCGCGGAAACTACCGATCAGAGCAGCCGGTCGCTAGATCTCTCCTCCAGACAGCAGCCGAACTCGAACTAGATTTCTAGCCAGTGTCAAACATCCTGCTCCTGTCGGAAATCGAACCCTAGGATCCCCAGTCGGAGGCGCTGCCGTGATATGTGGCATGCAACGTGCTGATCCAGCTAGGCCGGCTCGAAACTGTCGGAAGTGTCCATTCTGTCCCATCAGTCCTAACGTGGCGTTACGCTCTCGACTCACACAACGCCAGCTGTCCGTCACGTTCCGTCACTCTGTGCTGTACAGTCCCAGCGCCCGCTTAGCTTAGAATGCTGGCAGTGTGTGTTCTAATTCTAGTAGGGAAGACGTGGGCTGTGGCTTGGTTGTAAGGTGCTAATCACAACTTCGCACCAATGCTTCCCTGCACAACGTTGAGCAAACTTGTCAGCACTTGCCAGTAGTTCTATCTCGGGCAAGCTGGGGGTCAGCTTTCGCAACTTAGAATACTTGCGGGATGTAGCATAAAGAAAGGTCCCAGCTCTTGATGAGGACTTTATCCTTGCACTTTACACTTTAAAAGGAATAAATTGGCCACGGTATTTCCAGTGTCACTTTCGTTTGCTCAAGTTAATTGCTAAGGGATTCCATTCCTGTGTAAAGCTAGCATTAATCGAATAGCATTCCAAGGTGCATCCATAAAGTGAATATCCCTAGGTTGTGGACAAAAAGCAAAGAAAGTTTCATTTTCTCTAGTAGATAACAGCACATGTTGCATTATTTTCTTACACAACTATAATCAGAATTCAGACATTGATCATACCGGAAGATAAACCTGTACAACAGAACTCTAACATAGGTATCAGTATTTGAGACCCTGCTGCATCTTTGCGTCAATGTGATACGCAAAATACAGACCGGCTAAGTTTTTTTTTGAGTGGAAAGAAATGATCCAAATCACCGGGAGTGAAATTTAGACTTTCAATTTTTTGAGTATATGTTGAGAACGGAAGAGAGATTAAATGTTCAATTTTCCTGTTTACATTTATAAACTTCGCTTTCAATTGCGTATTTATTTTTCGAAATTAACGGCCAATGCTTCCGCTGTATTGCTATCCTTTGCCATTCTATCCTTGCCTGCCCATGCTATCCTTTGCCACAGATTCTTTTTAGATATTTTTTCCCTTAATCATTTTTTCATTCGTGATCTACAAGTGTGTAGATGTTTTTCGTATTTGTGAAAAGAAATTTGAAACCCATTAAATCCATGGTCATCTCAGTTTGGATTTATTTTCTCTGAATTAAATGTTTTTCGTTTTATATATGAATCACGGGTTTTCTGCCGTTGTTTGTAACATTCGTTTTTCTCTCATTAAATTCATATTCCAAATACGGGCATAATCTTTCCAATAAGCTGCCTCGCGCGAGGACGGCATCACACTAATATTGTCACCAACTCTTCTTCACTGACCGCTTTTATAATTTTCGATTTTGTCACAGAAAAACTCTCATTTTCAAAAATTGGTCACGAAAAACTCTTCATCCAATATGTAGAAAATTAGTTACTCCAACACTTTTCATAGTCGGAATGCACGTTTTATGGGTCCTTGATCCGGAAAACTCAGCTGATTGTAACAGATCTGTCTGTTCGTGGGTGTTCAACACTTGAACCTTAGCCGTTTAGACGATTTTCTCTAAAATTGACATTCCCAGTTCAATCGAAACGACCTGGAGGGTCCGCGAGTTTGAAAGTATATTTTGATTTTCGGGCGTACTTTACATGAAGCTTCAATATTTTAAACATTTTTCCAAGATATGCTCTATTTTGCCTACTCCCCCTCACGAATGTAAGAAGAGAAAGTAAGATGTTGTAGTCGTGCGTTGGAAAACGGTGAATTTTCGACAAAAACTCTTATTATTAGCCCTGGTAACGAAATAGTTGTAATCCTGTTACTGTATTTAGTAAATTTCTTCCTTTAACATGTTATGTAATCAAAATCAGTTTTGTGGGTTCTTGGAACCGAAAAATCGTTCGATTATCGCCCGTAATACTGTCACCGTGGATAGTTTCAATACATGACAATAGTGACACTGTCTCGTAGGCCGCCGATGGCACTGTCACGCCTGCGTCAAGCCTCACGCAAACCTCCGAGGCATCTGAGCTGCTGTGGGATTGCGATCTGCTGTGTAGTTGTACCTCGGACGCATCAGTCGCTTGTACTCGCGCGAGGCTATGTAGATCCTGTTGATGTAGGCCTAATATTCGTAACAGACTGCATTCCGAAAATGTCTTCTGCAATTATTTGTTCTCTTAGAAGCCGCTGCTTGAGTCCTGTCGCTTCTTTAAGGAGTGCGGCGTTGCTGCTCGTGCTCCACTCATCCAGCCGCCAGTGGAAGGGCCTCCGCCGAGGTGAAGCCGGCAGCAAGGAGATCACATTTTTGTTTCTTCTCGTAGAGCTTTTTCTTGTGCTGCGGTTACAGCGGTGATCACTACAATGGCGACTAGCACCAGGTCAGGGCGGACCTCTTTCCTGGCCGACTGGTCCTCGCTATTGTCTTTCCAGCCACATGCCAGCTTCTTTGTATAGATTTCTGATTGAATTATGGCACTGTATCCATATTGGCAAGTGGTTTTTACATGATGTAATGACGTGGCCCACGTGTTCCACCGCCGGCTCGCCGTTGGGTCGAATGCACTTGAAGGGGTATAAGTTGGTGGTGCTGCCGGTGAGGAGTTGAGAGCCTTGTTGCAAACATGAATTTGTAAATTGAATACGCATGTTTCCCCGTGCGGACGTAGTAGCCAGACTACTTCCCAACACCTGCCAGGGAATCAGCATAGATGTCTTGGTTTTGCCGCTGCTGGGAGAGCGCCTTCAAGAATGCTTCCCTGAGACGCCTAAGCAGCGATGGCCTGTCCTTCACTTACAGGATCCGTCCCACTTCTTTCTCCCCCTCCTCGGAGACTGGCTCGGCGGCATCACGCAGGACATGAGGGAATCGGTCAGGTGTGCTATCAGGCGCCCCGGGCTGCGCGCGTTGCTCGTCTCCAGGTCGCTCTGATGAGTCCCAAACGCTCTGATTTTCGAAAATTGCGAAAAGTTTATCCTTTAAAAACTATATTTTGAAAATAGCCTTACAAAACTACATCTTGATTTTTGCTTTAAACAAGGTCTTTTCTAAAATATCAGGTACTGTATTTTTTTTTAAATGCGAGTCAATTTGTTGAAATATGTGCCTAAAAATTATGAATAATGACTTATTTTTGAACATGATTCCCATAATTGTACTCATTTTTCAGAAGGCTCATAGAATATCCTTGGTGGGCCTTTTAATCTAGTCTTCGAAGCTCTTTTTAAGGAGAAAGAATGATATTTGTGGCACTCCCAATTTTTCCTACAATGATCAAAATTTGATCCAATATCTATTCATTTACTTTTATTTTTTACGGCTAATATTAATAAAATGTTTACTTCTCTGAAATGGGAGCACATATAAAACTTCAAAATGGCCGTCATTAAATCCTTATCGTTCACCTATGACAAGTATTGTCCAAAGTAAACTCCATACTATCCAAAAGCCCCAAGCACTATCTAAAAAGTTTTTCTAATTTTAGTATCTCTCATTGTGTATTTCCAAAATATATTTGTTTTCATTTTGAGAGCTTCCCTAGTAAAACGAGTATACGTGGTAAAGGGCACGTGATCGTTTGCTGCCGTGGGGGCGAGCGCTGTCACATGACCTCTATGCAGCGATTGGCTTATCGAGCGCGTTTCACACTCGCGCTTTGCAGTTGGAGCTCTTCAATTTTCGGCTCGCTGGCCGGATGAACGAACGTAATGTGGCTTTGGGGCTATGAAGCCGCAGTCACTGCAGGCGCCCATTGCCCTGCCGCTAACCGCGTATTTGTCTAAAAGGGTCTCCGAACTGTCACTTTACGCTGACAGATCGCTGACCACTTGAATTAATGATTAGAAATTCACGTTCATTTTAGGATCAAATAGGTTGTACAGGCGGTGGTGAGGTTTTTTATTAAAGTCGTTTCTACTCCATGTTATATGAAATTGGATCTGAAGATAATTCAATAGTCTTACAAGTTACACTTTCCGTTATTTTTAAAAGTAAATTAATTATTTTACATACTATAATGTATACTGTAACTTAACATGCTCTCTGACTCCTGTTTTATCTACTATCGAAGCCGAACATAAGGAAATAAACAATAAATTTTATTGAAGTAAAAGGGGAGGAGAAAACCCTTCTTAATGATGCATAAAAATGTAATTTGTATAATTTCCTTCAATATTATTACACGTTTATTAACACATATAGATAAAAACGCTAAATACTAATAATAAAAAATATAATAAAATTAACTGAGATGATGCCGATCAGATGGCCGAGATCGCTAAAGCAGTAGTGCCGGAGTGGTTTCGGACCAGAAGATCGCGGGTTCGAGTCCCGCCTCGGGCATGGATGTATTTGTGTATGTCTGTATGTGTTGTCCTTTCACCCCCATTATCATCGTATCATCATTTCATCTTCCATACCCCCAGGGATAACAACCGTGGGGGATAAAAATCGGATCCAGCTAAAATGCTGGTCCCCCAAAAAAGTTGTTGCAAGCACCTGCCACCGCGATAATAAATAAAAACTGAGCCACGGTAAATGCAGGATGCTTGCTTGCGTGGTCCTAGTCGGCCGATTAACGAAAAAAAAAAAGATAAATCAAACTTATATTTCTTTTCCGAAATAATGAATAATCCCGCATCAATAAATTATATTTAACGTGCTAATCAATAATAAAACCTCCCTGCATCATTAGCCTTTTCCATTCGTCAGTAGTTAACCCAAGAAACCTTTTGACAGTTGTCTTGTACTACTTATAAATCACACATTTGTAAAATATAAAGCACACCCTTCATTCGACATAAACCCTACTCTAGTATTATGTTACATGAAAGCTGACATTAGAGTCTTTATCATAGCATACGGCCATTGTGCACTAACCTCTGAAAGCGTTCATGGTACCATTCAAATGTTTCCAGAGAATAAATAATCATACAGGACAATGTAATTATGTACCTTACCTTCTCCGATTAATCAAGCATGCGTCCGATCCATCCGTCCATTAATTCGCTAATATCACAATTACATCCTCTCCAATCATGATACAACTTCCCTCAATATAATTTACAGCAAATATACTTGTTACGTCCCTACTAAGGCTTTCCATGGGACACGTGTTTGCATTAGTTTCGCCTCAGCTTTTCCATATTATATTTCAATGTGACTCTTGATATAATTCAGTTCGTCGTTACCACTGACATTGCACCCCTTGCTCTAACGAGCATTCTTTGTCCTTTACCACACTACCGGCAACACACCTCTTTCTCCTCTCGCAGCACGATTCGTTAGTGTCTCGCAAACGCCTTTCAAGACCGATTCGCGCGTTAACTGGCCGCGTTGGTGATCGCCGATTTCCCGACATTTTTCATTATTTCAGTTAATTAAGAAAGAGACCATTAGGTTTCAATATGTACTTTTTCGAATTATACAAAGACACATCTTCCCAAGACCAATTAATGGCACCTCTTTATCCACAAAATGACCCGTAGTGTGAACTCCCCATTCATATTTTGTATGAATCTTTAGCTTGATATATTGCCAACAGAATGTGGTAAAAATACGACATTAATTATGATGACGAATAAGTTTACGGAAGAGGAATGCGAACATTTACGCTGCTCCAGAAAGTGTCAGTCAGATCTTTTTAGTATAGGCAATGAAGAAGAAGCCTCCTTACCAACTGCGATGACTTAGCACAATAGCTGTAGCTACTGTAACGATTTGGCCGTTTGATCCTAGAGTTCGGACTGTGGCGGTTTTTCAACACAAGCTCGTTATCAAGGTCGAATTTTGCCGCTGTCTGGAGAGGAGCATTTTAGCTACTTGCTGCTCCTCTCACCGGTAGTTTTCCGGGTCTTTTATCAATTCCAGGAGAACGCCGTCAAGGTACTTTAACAAACTGACCACGAGCCTCGCTCTATCTATCCTTCCTCATCATTCACCCCTCTTCTCCCCTTACACAATAACACTAGCATGTAAAACATTATTATACCTTCCAGAGACGTAGCTTAGAGCTTGTCCAGCTGAGGCGGTGCTCCTCTGGCGAAGACACCTAGAGGCACAAAACTCACAGGCTGACATGTAGGTCGCATGTCGAATTTCGAGTTCCAGCGCAGAAGGAACACCGCCAGCTTTCTGGATTTAACAGGTGCAAAATGTATGACTAACGACCATAGCAGTGGTCGCGCCTGTTAAAACAAAAATAGTCAATCAAAATTAATGATCTCCTATAAGGGAGTTCTGACGAGACTTCTATTGCAATGTGAATGGCATTAAGTTCTTATTTGTCCCTCTCAGTCTGAAATCGTGCTTGTATATCGGAATCGAGTGTGCGTTTGTTATACAGACGTGGCAGTAAAAGACACATGTTTTTGACCCAACCTTAGACAGAGTACCGCTCTCTTAGACCTATAGTTCAATGTCGAAAACTTCTTTTTTTCCATCGCATTGCATTGAAACGTTTTTAACCAATTCAAACTGAGGAACATATGTTAATTAAATATCCCAATGAGAACAGGGGAAAAGTTGTTCTCGGGCTACACAAAGACATTCGTCAGTAGACGTTACATGGACTTTATTGCAAATTATTATTTCCTCAATAGTGTTGCGTTTTGCCTCAAAACAAAATTTTTATTCATGCATATTTCTGAGTCTTTGAAAGAAACAGGTTCCCCTGTTATTTCTCCAGTTTCCACATTTCTTTTTTCAATGAAAGCTGTATTACAAAACTGTTTGAACGTATTTAATCTCATACCAAAAGAGACTTCAAAGAGAGATTTTATTTTTTTTAAAAAATTGTTAATTTTGGTAATGTCAGAATTTCTCAACGGACCCTCGTACGTGTAATATTTTGTAGTATTTTATCTGATATTCTGATTCGAATTAATAAGCTAATATATCAACCGTGTTTATTCTCTTTCAGAAAAAATCCTTCCTCATTTGTTAAAATAATTTGTGTGGATATTGCGTATTACAACGTATCACAAGTGCTGAGACCAATGTAGCGTAATTTAGCCCTCATAATACCAATCCAAGTCCTCTCCCCCTACCTCAACAACTCTATCTTGTTCATCGAAATACAGCTCTCGCAACGGCAGGACCCATCCTTCCATCTCGTGCTCACCCTCCCTTCTGTTTTTACCTTTTCACCCTCCTCCTCTTTAATCTATCCCCCACCTCTTCCCCCCGAACCTTCCCAGCTCCACATTTCCCCCCTCTCAGTTTCCTCTTCATCTCCGATTCACTTCCCCGCCACATCACCTGCTCGGAGTCAGGTGATAGCTCAGTTCACTCGGCTGTGATAGATGACCGTTTACAATGTGGCATCTGCAAATTCGTTGACTGGAAAGTTCGAGTCCCTGGCGGTTTTACCCTAGCTAAAGCCTCGGATAACTAAAGCATCGGTGGAAATAAACCAATCTAGTGGAGAATTCTATTTCTCGGGATTACAGATTTTCCATTTTTTATCAAAACCAAGCGAAAGCTGAACGAGTAACGGAGATCTTTCCTTCCTCAACCATGTTCCCTCCTTTTCCCTTACACACTCACACATATTTCATACGCCACACTTCCACACATGTCCAATCTGTAGCTCTGGCGTGTGTCGGTTGGGGGGGAGTCACCCGCTAGAGAGATTCCTGAAGTGGGAAAACCAGCAAGCCGACTTTTGGATCGCCTCCGGATCTCACGGTTACCCGGGGAGGAGCGCAGGAGATCCGGACTATGCAACATGCTATACACTTACGGGATTAATCACCTAAGTAGCTTCGGAATAAATACTCATTCTCTCACCATGTGCCTGCTGTGGCATTCCAATGCCTCACCATTTTCTTCAGTTCCTAAACCCTCTCCTCACATCTAGTTCTCCGCGGTGTTGCCCGTTCCCCATTTGCCTCATTCCTTCCCCCCGGATGCCCTCGCAACTTCTTCCAATTGCCTCTCTCCTCCGCGCAATCCGTGCCACTGAATGAGCCACCCCTCCCCTCCCCCCAGACCTACCCGCCCCGTCAATATATATCTCCCTTACCCACCCACATCCCTACCACTAAGGACGCTAATAAACGCGAATCGGCAGTAGGATTCAATTTCGCTTAAGCCGCCACAGCCGCTCGCGTCCCCAACGCCAGCGAAGAAATTGCTTCGGGTGGAAATTAACGCAGCGTGTACTATTATATTCTGCAAACATCCATGCATACTGTGCGCTGTGTTGCCTCCCCATGTTGCCAGTGAAAGATTTGTTTGTTTCATTCGTACATGTGGGATGTTATGCGATGGAATTGATTGTATATTTTGAAGTTTCTGTCCTGATTTCCTCCAATATGTTTTTCATTCTTCAATTTGAGGCAAATTCGACCCGTCGTCATGCCATACTCTAAAATGAATAACATTTATTCAATACATATTGAGTAGAGAAAACACACATTCTTAGAAGAGAAGAATTATTAATTTGAAACGTTGAAAACGTCAGGTAATTCAACACTTCATTACAATGTAATATCCGCTCAACTAAACATGATTAAGTAAATTTTATGTTAAATCGGGTGTATTGAAAAGTACTTCTTACTACAGAAGTTACTTTTGATATGAAACAAAAAGCATAATTTGAATTGATACAAACTATTTTTTAAATAAAAATTGATAGTCAGATATATAAGAAATTTTCCTAATAATTTAAATTCCTGTCATAGTTTTTTCAAACTCAATTTAAGAGAAACAACATAAATTTATTGATGCAGAGTTTCTACAGATTATTATGTCGCACTGCTGTGGTTTCTCTAAGGTACGTATATGCAATTCGTATTTACCAATAACCCCAATTGTCAATGTATAGACGCCTCGATCGCCAATTAGAACGTCTGCCAGCGGCCTACAGTCAATGTAAACTTTTCTTAACATCCTCTTAACTTGTGGCTTTCCCAGACCACATGATTTTCCAGAGCGACGCAAGCGATAACTGAGGTCCTTCTCTTTAACAAAAGACCCGTTAATGCATGGGGCACTCGAAGAGATTTTAAGACTTCTTACATAGGGTCTAAATCCAAAGCCATACGTGTGCGGGCAGTGCGCGATGATCTAATGTCCCACTGGCGGGCTCACTGGCGGGCCGAGAGCAGGACGAGTAATAGTCACCAGAAGGGCGGTAGAATTTGCAGAATTTGCTCGTGGATTTTGAAAATAGCTTAAAATTCTTTCAATAAATAAAAAATATTTTTCATTAAAATTACCTACCACTTTATGAATATAAAACTTTATACCATATATCAAAACCCGATATTTTTTCATGAGAAAATATAAAGGAAACAGCGGTTCGCTAAATAAAACTATACGGAATTTAGAGTTTTCCCAAAATAGAGGAGTAAGTCGGAGTGCTCTTGTCATTTTCAGATGAGGGCGCAAAGCTCGTCAGAAGAGACTTTGCCTTTCCATTGGCATCGTGATTATGAAAACACAAAACTTCTCTTGTTCTATAGCTGAGATATTGTACGATAGTTGCATGAAAGTTTCCCCATTCGATCATGCTATACGGAAAATAATTATCCGAAATCAATACAACGATTAAAGTTTAAAAGTCTCTTTTCCGAGATGTTTACTGAAGGTTATGGATGATAGTAATTATATTATTTTCTGAAACAAATAACTACGAGCATTTACTACTATATTAGTGACTTTTTCTCACCTGGGTGTTTACTAACTTTAAAACAGTACTTTTTCGTTTTCCCAAATTTATCAAAATTGGTTCCAAACGTACGTAATATACACTAAATTTGTGATGACATCGTAGCAAAGCGAATTTTATTATCAGCCCCTATTATATTACTTAGTGTTCAAATCAAATATGTATAATTCGTTGGGGTTTCATGTTTCACACTGTCATTTATCGACAACAAACATTTCAAATACAATACAAATAGCAATATTACTTGAACTGTACGACCGTCATGATCTCGCCGATTGCTCTGTCAGTTTACGCCGTTAAGGTTGTATTTGCACATTCTAATTGGTGGTCCTCACTCCTAGAATGATTCTCATCCCCACCCTTCATAAATTTTCTCATTTGTACCCGATTTGCTCGCGCGCGGCTTTTGAGGTCATAGAAAGTTAAAAATGCTGTTCATGCCTGCCCTAAAAGGTAAGTTGCTCAAAAATGTAGGTGAATAATGGCAGCTACTCACAGTGATTGATGAAGCTATACTTTGCGTTCATCATTTAAATAGTTTGTAGTTAAAAGTTCATGATTAGTTAAGATATTGGTTTAGCTGTATCAAATGTCGATCCTTTTACCTCATAAAACATCTAAAATTTTGAATTATGACTACCACATTATTCCTGACACATGCCCAGTTATCATTCAATAAACCACAATAATATATGATAATATCTTGACGAACTTAACTAAAAATTTTACAAAGAGTTGGGAATTAGATTAAATCGTATGGAGAACATATAGCTCATTTTCAATATTTTGTATTAAAATAAAGTACCTTGTAAGCACTTCTGTCTTTTGCTAGCGATGAAATAAAAGAAAGTTCCCTCTATTAAAATATAAGATATGGGCTAATTTCCATTAACATATTAGTTTTAAAACAGAAAAAAATGAAGGATTTAATCAGGCACGTCTCTCAATGTATCTTAACCAGGTAAACTGTCAGGTAAGCATCATAATCTCTGTGTCAGGGTAGCAGATGTATGAAATGTGATATACCTCTATGAAGAAAACTGGACAAAGGTACCTCGTTTTGTTATTGCAACCTGTTCTAAAAAATAGTTTTTCACATATCATGTTCAATTTTTTAAGCGAGCGGTTTTGCGTCATTCTTGCATAAAATAATGGCAATTTATAATTTTTTATACTTCTAATTTATGACATACAATTATTTGAAGAAAAAGAATGATTTTCGCGCAAGTTTTTCTTGAAGTAAAGGGAATTAAATTTTTTGTTTTAAAATAGGCTCCAAGTTTTCTTTCAAAAAGCATACGGCACTTAAAAAAATTTGTATGTTATACTTTTTGTTTAGCTCTCTAATTTTTCAAAAATTACAAAAGTTAGAAATATGCACCAAATATGTGCTGCTGTAGCACTCAAGTTCTATTCTGATACTAGGTGACCACAGAATTGTGCAATTGAGAAAAAATGCCTTTTAGATAACTTGTTATGATTTGCTTTTGAGTATTTTCTTCTGTTTTTGGAACTCATTACATTAGTAACCTCTGTAAATCATATAACAAATTTTAATTTGCTCAAATTCCCATACCAGAAAGAAATCATTAACATCTCTTTCAAGTATCCGAAAGCATCACTGCTATTACACAATATCTATTTCTCATCACCTGATCAAATTGATGTAGAACAAACTCGCCGAACCGAAAAGTTCTGTTAAGCTTTGCGCAGAACTAGAATTTTAATATAATAGCCTCTGGTTCAACTTACTATCCACTTAATCAATGCATGCCACCGATATCCTGGTCAGTTTAAAAGCTAAACAGTTCATCGAACAAATGTATCAATATTCCTTGGCGGAATCAAATTCAGACCATTTCCCAGCCCTCATTACATTCAATAAAAATCCTCCCCCTTCAAATGACTCAGAAACTCCCAAAAACTATTAATTGGCAAATCTTCAATTCACTCACATATATTCCCATTTCACCACTCCCGTTTTGCACGAACAGCGCTGATATAGAGGAACCAATCGATAAATTCTATTAAATAGCAAATACTACCACGAACAATACAACTATTTACAATATAGTATACCGTAAAAATCTCAAACACAAAAATAGTAATATTCCGCAAAATATTCTACCTAATTCAATAAAAAAGAATCGCCAGAAAGCTCTGGCAAGAATATAGATTTCATCATCTCAAGAAAACCTTGAATTACATAACAACAAAATTCATTTTGCTCTCGAACGGTATAGATTCCAAAGTTTTCAATATTTACTTTCTAGTATCTACTTTGTTAAAAGAGAAAGCATTGTAATTGTGCGCCGCAAAACGAACTTTCGACAGAAAAATTCTTATTATCGGACCCTGGTAAAGAAAAACTCTCGGGTCATGTCATCAAGTGGTGATCATCGGTTAGCTTACTTGTAACAGCTGTAAACTTAGTTTGCTCAGTGCATCAACCTCATTGCAGTGCTTCTGACCAGGGAGTCCTAGGGTTCGAGTCCCGACGGTGGCAAGCTTTTCGATTAAATAGCTAAGTTGAATTCACCTGCTGTTTGGATGAGAATTCTAGCGACCAGCTGCACTTATCCGTAGTTTGCAATGGTTTCTCCGATCAACATCTGGTAAATTCGGAAGCAGTACCTAACAAATGGGTCACCGTCCGCGCGCGATCTTTGCTTGCGCTTCCTTGTCCATTTTCATCCCTTATCTACACTATCCCCTTACACACAATAACACGTACATGTACAACACTACCACACAATTCCGGAGACCAGTCGGGAGCTTAGAACTTCCTCGGCTGGGGTAGTGGCCTGGGGCGCTTCTGGTGGGAGATACCTGGTCGGGGAAAACTTCACAAGCCGACATGTAGGTCTGGGCCAGATATCATCATCCAGCTGGGTAAAATCACCGCGACCCGCTACATAAAATCCTACACTACACCTACGGGACTAATTACCATAACAGTTGGGATGCTCGAAAACCACACAATCACGACAGCTGACAGCATCAACATTTGTACATTCACAAATGGTCTATGGCAAAGTTTGTAATGTTTCATGTAGCTTACATCTTACCTTATATGGCATACTCCTATTTTTATTGATGCAATTAATTTCAGCATTAGCACTGATTGCACCCTCTTAAGCCACACAATATTGTTTCATTGGCAACAATTTTAATATTTACATATGTCTGCATTCCATTATAGTTTCGCAATGCCTCGTACATTTAATTAATTTACAGTCGCACTAGACATTTTTAATTAAATTCTGTTGCTAAATTGTACTTAACGAGAATATTAACAAACAAAGTGACATATTAAATAATTCAAGTTATTTGTCACCAAAGAATTACGAAAATATGCAGCCTAAGAAATGTGTTTCGAATCAAAAATAAGCTCAGATTCTCTGCAAATATTTATATTTCATTCCTGTTTATTTTTATTTGAAAAGCAAAATTATTCATTCGGTCAACAGAATACCCACGCAGAAAACGATTGTAAAAATAAAGAAGTATTCCCACGCAACATATAGATTTTTTTCTGTGTTCTCCATCTCCAAAATGGAATATCTGTCTTCAATAATGATTTTTTCCTTGAAAGCAGATCTTGCCAAAGGCGTTGCGTCTTTTTCCAGTAATGAGCTATTGGGAGCTCCAGCGAGAGCGGGTGGGGGGGGGGGGATCATGCGGTCGCACGGGAGGGAGCGATTGAGCGAGAGGCAGCCCTGCGACTGCTCCCGCTCCGCTCGCCCCGAGCACTCGACGATCGTTGTGTGAGTCCTCCACGCCCCTGCAGTTGCGTTGACAGAACACCCGCAAACATCGACAGTAGTAGCCACAAAGATTCCCTAGAGGGCAAACGCTGGGCATTTGCCTGCGCAGCTGTCATGGAAATGTGCGGGGAGCAGTGAAACCTAACTACACATTACTTAGTTCTCTGTGAATAATAAATAAAGCGAGAGTTCATTTTCGAGTGTTTTGAGTCCTTGATCTAAAGTTTGGTTTGTCACAGAAATCTTGTGTACAAACTTCCATATCCACCAAAGAATTCTGCCGCTAGAAATAAAATGTATAGATATAAGAATTAACTATTAATTTTTTTTTACAAAATTAATGTTTAATATTGGTTTCAATGGTTTGTAACGCACCTTAGATCAAAGAGTAAGTGTAGCTCTCACATTCAAATTTCGATGGCAATTACCCGACGTTTCACTATTCTGTGATTGTTTGTAGCTTTTATTTGAAGCACTGTCAATGAAAGGAACACGATTGTATGGCTGAAGGACACACTCAGAGCGACATAAAGCGTCATGTGTCACAATGCGAAAGAAGTGAGCTGTGCGCTCATCCACGACTTACGGCGTATTTGTGCTATAAAATTCCCTAGCGAAATTATTTATGAAACAATATCTCTAGCATTATGCCGTCACACATTGGAATTTGGATTTGAACAGAATGCAGAGAGATTTTGAAAAGAATGACCCTACGCCTACGGACATGGCAATCAACGTTGCACTACGCACACAGTTAATGGGTTAAAATAACTAATTTATGAGAATTTATTTATTTACCCATTAATAGTTAACAGAACAAATTTTCCTAATGCATAATTAAAAGTTGCATAATTACTCCCTCAAATTTATAAATATCTAATTAACATTATTTTTTTATACATTTTCATTTATTTGAATTCATGAATTTTGAAAAGTTTAGAAAAAAAAATATGATATATTTTCAACATTGTTTATGAAATACATTTTTTGTTGATGAGAACTAACATCCCACGAAAATTCTCACTAATATATTTGTATCCTATTATATGTAATCCACTTAATCGAATTTTAAATCCTTGCGTTCTCAACATTACACAGTGAAATCATGAAATGTAACATTGCACGCATAAAAGCACTGTCCTTCCATATTTATTAATCTCACTTTTATTTATGCAACGCGCACCAACACGCTGAGGCATGTTGTAACCCAGAATTAGATAATAAATGACAAATGCTAGAACTGTGCATGTTGCTTAAGAAAAATTTCGGCAGAAAATCACAAAGAATATTCAACAACAGTGCAACTCAAGCAATCGAACATTCTAAAGCGAGGGATCAGTACATCAAGAGTAGAAGGAACGAAATAGTTGAACAGAAAGGATATCTCCTCTGTTCTGTTTTCTAGGCTCCCAGCAGCGAAGAACCCAGTGAACGCGAGAAGGGCCAAGTCCCGACGAAAGTGTATCATCGGTTGACGCAGCGGCAGCGGAGATTGTGGAAGCAATAGGCGTAGGCGCCGGCTACTTCATTAGTCCTCTCGGCGGCCGCAACCGAGGGCTAATCCGCCACACATCCATTTTGATGGGGCGTCTGTGGCCTTTCGGACGCCACTTCCAACCCCGACCCCACCGCTCGCGCCGCCATCGCCAGTGCCACCGCCGGGCGGCGGGCAGTGGCGAGGGGTGGCAGGTGTGAGGCTGCAGGAGGGGTCTGTGGGTGGCGGAAGACGAGCGAGAGACGAGCGAGAGACGGGCGGGAGACGGGCGAGAGACGGGCAGGAGACGGGCGGGAGACGGGCGGAGACGGGTGGGAGACGGGCGGGAGACAGGCGGGAGACGGGCGGGAGGCGGGCGGGAGGCGGGCGGGAGACGGGCGGGAGGGAGGCGGGCGGGAGACGGGCGAGAGACGGGCGAGAGACGGGCGAGAGTCGGGCAGGAGACGGGCGAGTGAGGAGCGAGAGGAGGCCGAAAGGGAGGTGAATGGCAGGGAGTGGTTGGGCCAGGGATGGGGGCAGAGAGGTTGGCGGATTGTGGGTGAGGCTCGGTGGGAAGAGCTCCGATGTCTGAGCGGAGCGAGAGTGGAGCGGGCCGAGAGCATTGTGGAAGGAGAAGCGTGGGCGTAGAAGTCGTGAGGGGCAATGGTCGTGACGTCGGTTGCTCGGCGTTCTCTGGGGACAGCGTTAACCGTCGTCGGGTTGTTCGCATTTACGTTGATGGGTTTGCAAAGTTCGCGAAACTACAAGGATCCGAAATGCTTTTCTAGAACGCGCGAACTTGTTGGGGGAAAATAAATGACGGGTATACAGAAAATAAACGGAGCGTCGGGAAAACTTATCATTTCTTTTAAAAAAAAATAAAAATTGAATAATTTTCTGCAATTGTCCATTTCTGAAACTTTAAGGTCAAGTTGAAAGCTCAATACATGTATTACAATAGTTATCAATTATAAATTGTAATTGTAAATATACAACACACATCGATATGGAAAGAAGTAGCATATTGATACGAACTTCCTTTTGTTTGAAGAGCTGTCAGCAGCTTGTCAAAACTACTCTACACTCTGTACATGCATAATGTTCTCCATGAATTCTAACAGCAAGGAAGAATGTCAATGACAAATAGATGATATTGTTTTTAATTGCATTGCATTTTCGGTAACAGACTTTCGGATGTTCTCAATCGAATCAAATCTTAAATCAACGTGACAAATCGGGTGAATATGGTGGGGGGTGAACCGTTGAGATTCTCGTTTCAGCGAGGAAGAGATAATCTCAATTTATTGCGTAAGAATGATCTGAAGCGTTGTCATGTAAAAAAACACGAGAGGTCAAATAGTTTTGAAACAGTCTTTCTGTCACTACCTTTTTGTGTAGAATGCTTTTCGGCGTGGCTGTTTGAAATGTTTCCTACCACGGAGTTCAGCAGTAGTTCGTTCGATAGGCTTAATAAAAGGCTGCAAAAATAAATCTAGGTAATACGCCAAAGAAATATGGGAGTTGGATTAGATTTTTGTGAAATCATAGAATCAAAACACCGAAAATATAATACTGCTTGAAAATGAATTTCTCCCATGTGAATGTATCAGACAAAATAATAAAATTAAAGAAAATTCTTTAAAGAAATCAAAAAGAGGATCTTGTATAAAGAAACGCACGTTACGCTCCCGCAGACAAAATCGTTAAGCATAATTCGTAAACATGCATCCTAGGTTCTTAACACCCAACCTTTCCTAAGAACATCGAACATTTGAAGAAAGAGAATTCGAAGACAAAGAGAAAGAGAAGGAAAATAAGAAAAGAGAGAGGAAAAGAAGAGGAAGCGAAAAGAAGAGAATGATAATTGTGTGGCAGAAAGTTTTCCCAAGAAAGAGTAAATTACGTCGCCTTGAGAAACTACATTTCACTAGTTTTTAGTGGTTTTATATACACCGAATTTGAGATTCACGAATATTAACCCCACTTAAATAAAGAAATTTGTTTCAACCAGCCAATGAAACTCTTCACTTCATATTTAGTACATACATTATCAACAACTATAATTTCCCTTATGTAATCGGAAGTGCTGCTCTACTTTAAACATTAACACACTCTTCAATTTAACAATTATTACATTCATATTTCATTACAATTTCATCCATATCTTCCAAAATATCAGTCCGCAATAAACCATCATCTTCATGCCTGCCCTCTTTTAAGATAATTACTTCTGAAACATTTTCGGAGTAACTTTGACGGACTGCCTTTCAAATGTCATGTACCTGTAAATAGTGTACACAAGTACAATATAATGTCTAGTTTATAAAAGGACATACTGATTCGTTACTAGTTGAAACTGAAACGAATTATAGAAATGTACTCAGAATATAATTGGCATTGAATGTGTGAAGTCAGACGTGTTTAGTTTCACCAATGATAAACACAAAAAGCTAAAAGAAGCATATCAAATGCTGATTTCGAATGTCGAAAAAGTAGCTTCTTAACGTATTTGTATCAGATTACTCTCTAACTTATCATGGACTTCACAAATTGACATGAATAACAACCACAAGACATGACTGACATTACCTAAAAGTTTAAGTGTTGAAAGGATCGCCATGCCAAAAGTACAACAATTCCTCTACATCTTATCTCCACCCTATATTTGTTCTATTGCTTTAAAATACCAATTGGTGACTTTTGTTGCCAACGACATTAAGGATGTAAATCATAAAAGATCAGTAAATGAAAAATCTGGCAGGAGTATTATTATTTTTCAAGGTGACAACTTTGCATTCATTGACAATATCGTTCCTCGTACGTGGCCAAGCACAATACGCAACCTCAGTGATATTCAATTAATAAGAGTTACACATCTCCTTTAAACATGCAATGAAACGTTTGCAAGCTGTCCAAAAATAAAATTAACAAAACTTAAAAGGTGTGTAGAATGGTCGAAGATTATAGCTTTTTGTTCAAGCCAGGAACATGAAATCTCTTTCAGCGCGTTGAACGTGTACCTGCCGAACACCATTGCACAATAAATTACCTGTATTTATTGTTATCATCGGCCAATTCTATGTGCATAATGTTTATTTCCTACCACTTTCCCGTTAACAAAAAGTAACCTCCTTCTATCCCTTCACTCCTATAAGTTTTTGTCATTTATTCTGAGATATCTTGCAGAGATGTCTTTAACAATTCCTGACTTATTCCCATTTTCAGTCACTTCGCAGTAACTGAGACCGTTGGTTCCTCGGCGCTATCCGCTAAACACAGTTTCACACATATTATCGTGATCTTCATTGGCCTTTTCAAATTGAAACATTGGATCTGCAGTTGTTTTGCCCGTCTGTCCGTCCGCCTGATCAGAAGATATCGATCTATCACGTGACACCACGCAGCCGGTGAGTTGGCGTTCCCTCTGATCAATCACCCACGTTGCCGAAGCCTGCATAAAAAGACGCCTGCGACTCTGTAGTCTCTAATGATGCACATTCCGCCGCTGCTCAACGATGCCGTCAGATCCCCACGCCACGCCACGCCACGCCACGCCACGCCACGCCACGCCACGGCAACTCGCCACGGTCCACGCTGCCTCGGACGTGTGAGAAACGATAAATGTGTCTAGTCTAAGTACTGTCTCTGCATTGAGCCTATCTCTCCTGAAATAATTATAAACGTTGTCATTGCCAACAATAGTATTTACTATAAGAGCAGCTTTCGATGGCTTAGCCATCATCAGTTGTCTGCTGAATGGAAGCCACAAAAACGACTAACGACTAAACGGCTAAACGACTGAACGACTAAACGACTTCGTAGTCGTTTTTGTGGCTTCCATTCAGCAGACAACTGATGATGATAGCTAAGCCATCGAAAGCTGCTCTTATAGTAAATACTATTGTTGGCAATGACAACGTTTATAATTATTTCATGAAAAATGCCAACGATTACGCACCACATCACCTATCTCTCTTGACCCGAGTTGGTGTAAAGTTTCTCTCTCCCTAACAACTCAAGACAAATGCATCCACAGAGAAAAGTGAAAGAAGAAGAGTTGTGAGATGCAGTCCCTCAGCATCACGGGCAAATATTTTGCTGAAGAAACGCCTCTCTTCTTGACTGTGTTGCCTCAACTAAACTACTAAAGCGTTCTCTCGACTTTTGCCAAAGACTTTGGTGTGCCTTATTACTTTCTCAATGCATTGCTATTGTATAAGTTTTATATTCAGCTTACTACGAAATGTTTTAGCAAACAAGTCTATGTTGTTCAGGTAAATGTTCGCTGTTAAATTTATTGTTTGTTGTGTCAATAAAAATATTCGCACTCCAGTGGAAAAATCTTTTGGTAATTTCTACAAACTTTCGAGATTATTGTGTCTCTTATTATATCATGATCTGATTAATATTGTTTATTCATACGAGTTAATGAAATGTCAAATAAATCACACAGTTAAAGCATCCAAATCGCTGGTATTGTAAATAATAACGACTTGATCAATATTTAAAAAAATACAGTTGTGTAAATTTTGATAAAACGAAAGGAATACTTCAAAATGGCGCGTGTGTGTTATATTATTTAGTCCATGTAGCACTACTGTCCGTTTAAAAAATGTGAAAGTCGAATTTGGTGGCGTTTTTCAGAAAACGGTGTTTTGAGCGATTCTTCAAATGCAGAATTTCTTCGTCATTTTTACAGAAAATGTTTGGGTTTCAAGCGACTTCATAATCATGCCATGAAGTACATATACTCCTAAATGAAATAACCTATTCATTTAGCTAATACACATAGGATTAACGACCTGAGAAAATCTTTAAAAAGTTTCTTTTTTGTGCAATTTTTTAAGAAGCAAAAGAACTCAGGAATATGGCGATTATGTCATATTTACAGTGCATTTATCACTATCCACATCAACAGTAAAATTTGGAGCCGTTTCTGAGAAATTCTTGTTATTGTTATACGAGTATGCTCAATGTTATTATTTTTCATCTAAACATGTGGAGAAAGTGTTATTGGAATTAGTGTGAAATATGTAAATTCTGAGCATCTCCATTTACGCTAGCCAGAAAAAGATCATTGAGTTAAATAAATGTCCGTGCAGTGCTAGTATTTTTTTACGTGAAACAACACTACACACATAATGAATAGAATTAGCAAATGTATTTCCTCCAGTAAACTTGTTTACTGGGGGCACAAAATCAAGCTTTAAATAGCATATATTTGGTAGATACAGACTGTTTTGCTAAAAATGTTAGCGGTAACTTTTTAAATTAAGGTTTCATCAAACAAAGCAGAAGCTTCCTTGTCACTGCACTCATTCAATCTGGTGGCGATTTGCATTTCGTAATTCACTTTAAAAGTGAATGTACAGAGTTTGGGAAATAACTTTTCGGGATATATTGTCAATTGACCCACATCTCGAGGCATTGGATTAGTGTTGTGTTGGTTCTTACGGTTCTTACCGTTCTTATAAATTTAATTTTGTTTTAGTTTGGCTTAGTTTGACTTCGTTTGGGAAATGTTTCAAGAGATTGTTGAGCTATTAGTAGGATACAAATTGCTATTAGAATATAACTATTTAACGTTGCCCCGCTATACCGCCAGCACATTTGTGTGAATTAACAAAGCAGTTTTCGTATTGTTTTGATAAGTAAATGCACACAGTATTGAGAAGCTAATACGCAGCAATACCGTAAACAATCGAAGACTCTGAAGAAAATGTTACTAAATGAAGAAAATAGATGAAGATTCTGAACATTTTGGTAAGAATGGAGAGTACTTACATATATGAAAACATAAATACTCGTATATGATCGATATTTCTCACAGAAATAGAGTATAAAATAAAATATGTAAAATACAACATAATATACTTAAGTTAATATGAACCCTCTTTTTTGAAACCACATTGCACATAGGATTAGAAAAACAATAAAGAAATCTGTTTTTTCAGATAAAGACAACTCTTTTTGAATCATATGAGGTGTATCAAGCTGATGTCAATCATGTCATAAGCGGTCAAGCAGATGATTTCAATACGAATTTTCTCTCTCCCTCTCCCCCTCCCCCTCCCCGTCCCCCTCCCTGCGTCCTGCCCCATCCTGCGTCCGCCGGGACTCGAACCTAGGACCTCCAGTTCAGAGGGACTGTAGTGTCATCATTTGATGCTCTGAGTCTCGCCCGGTCGGCTGGCCGTCTAGAAATTTCCCGTGTACCTCAATGCAAAGTGTCTTCCCCACCCCAAAATCTGCGATACGTACATTTTACCATATCCCTTCACTGCGATCCTTGGTCGCCGTCGTCATCAAGCTGTGTATTTCTCGAAACTCTTCTAACATCGCGTATTTAAAGGCACAATCACTTCTATGCCATCACTCCGAGATTCAGAAAATTTTTATGAAACATAAATTATACATTCTTCTCAGTAGTGAAAAACGGCTCAAATTGCTTGAATTCTGAAACTGTCAGCGTCTGTCGTTTCTGATGGAATATCGGCCCCTTGGAATTTTATACATAATAACTGTCATTCAACGGCAATGTAGCAGCATTTACGCAGTTTGTTAATGAACTTGTAATAGAATATACTTCAAAAGATCGTCAAGCATGGGTACGTCCGGCAGTTCTTATAACGTATAAAGATTTTCTAAATACAAGAAACAATAGTGACTGAGAAACGTATAAAAAAATTAGAATTAGTGGCACCCAAATATTAAGCAATGCCAAGATTAAATACTATTACTCTATTTTGAAAAATAACTGTGATTAAAAAATTACTCTGGAAAAAATTGTGCAGTATGGGTAGCAGATATATTCGAAATCCAAAAGAAATAAATTTGTGACTTGATTATCTGAGTCATACTTTTGTTATTCTTGCGCAGCCAGGCAATCCATCTCTATAATCTCAAAGTTTATCCACTATACGAATCATTAAGATTGATATCAAAGACCTTTAACTTTCCCATATAATGCGTGTATACGGAGTAATATACACAGTATAGGGAAAGTTATTTAATGCTACGAAAATAAGTTTCAAGATTTCAACGGAAATAAACGTTTTGGGATCTCCTAATACCGAAAAAGTGTTTTATCGCACATCTGTCCGTCCGTCTCTCCGTCCGTCCGTCCGTCTCTCCGTCCGTCCGTCCGTCTTTCCGTCCGTCCGTCCGTCTCTCCGTCCGTCCGTCCGTCCGTCCGTCTCTCCGCCCGTCCGCCTGTCCGTCCGGCCGTCTGTCTGTCTGTCCGTCTGTCCGCCCGTCCGCCCGTCCATCTGTCCGTCCGTTCGTCTGTCCGTCCGTCCGCCTCACCATCCGTCCGCCTGACCGTCCGTCCATATGCAGGGTCGTCCGTCTGTCCGTTCGACCGCCTATGCGTCTGTCCGTCAGTGAACACCACTAGCGCCTAAACCATACGTACTTCTTCCGAAATTGATATTCTTCGGTTGATCTGGCTCAATTCGAGGAGCTGCGATTTTGAAAAACTTTCTTCAAAATGTAGGGGTTCTTAACACAAAACATTTTTAAAAAATTCTCAAAAACGGCTCCAAACTTTTACTTTAAATTTCTTGTAAGAATAGAGTACAATACACTTATAAATGTGGCATAGGTCCCATTTTCACGGTTAACTCTTAAGTTTTAAAAGTATGAAATTTTGAATTTTTTCGGCGTCTTCCTTCAACTACAGAATTGAAGATAAAGATTTTTCCTTCATGTAAAATTTTTTCTCCATAGTGAGTTTTTCTTCAATAAGGTCATGTACTTTTCTCTTAAACTTTTAGTAGTTTTCATGCAATATGTGCAGTTTAAAAAAATACCAACATTATTTGCTCAAAAATGGCTCCAATTTTTTCCTTTAATCTTCTGGTAGGGATAGTACTAAATGTACTCTATGAGATGACATACACATCAGTTTGCTCTTTTCTTTTTTTAAAAATTACCAAAATTTGATTTTTTTTGACTTGTCACTCAAGTCGATAATATTTATATTAGCGGCGATGTTATATTTATGAGTACATGTTCTTTAAATAATATCACATAAAGTTTCTCAAAACCTCAATCATTTTCTCTAAAAACTAGCTCAAAATTTCACATTTTCAGAAACGCTCAGACGCCATTTTCTCAAAACCAGCTCCCAATTTTGTCTTCAAACTTTTCAAACGAATAGTTCCAATTTCACACTTAATTATATGACGTCAAGTTCATTTTGGTGTATTTTTATTGTTTTTTTAAAAAGTACACAAATGTAATTTTTTTAAGATTTCTCACGCCATTAATATGTAAATTTCCTGCAATTTGTAAACTCTATTATCTTTGTGAGTTAAAGTGCCTGAAATAAGTTGAAATGCAGTTTTCGAATACTCAAACATTTTCTGTGAAAATGAGCTTAAATTTACAGTAGCGCTTAAACGGAATTTTCTTAAAATGTTTCAAAGAAAATTGATATTTATGACGCAGTTCTACAATAAATAAAAAAATAATATTTTGAATCTACTATTAGAAAACCAAAAAATTAAGAAAAATTCAACAAAGATGTACTTTGGGAAGGGGTAGAGTGCAGTTGGCAAGAGTATGTGGCAAGTGCGAATAGCTAGCCGAGAGAGAGGAAATAGAAAACTAATATTCTGTGCATTTCTGTAGCACCACTAGCTCTACTTCACGTCACCCACAGATCATAATGAATTAACTTTGATTCTAAAATCAAACACATTCGGCTTCGACAGAATCAATGTTTAGTTGAAACTTGGTGCTGAAGTAGCAGTCCCAACAATAAATAATGAATATAATTAATTTTTCGCTAATGACGGACGAATTTCCTTCGGCCTGGAAGACAGCACTTGTTCTTCGTCTCTCTAAAGGCACCAATCCAATAACGCCTGTTGATTACCGTTCCATCAGTATGTTGCCAACAATATCGAAAGTCCTTGAAAAACACCAGGATCGCCAGAAAAAGATCGAACATCTTGAAAATTTCAGTAGGAATGAATTTATTTTTAATTTTGTAAATATACAAAGATGGATAACCTAAAACATACAATACGAGTACAACCTGTATACATTTCAATACAAGTAGTTTACAATAGGCTATATACTATCTACATTCCTCTATCTTTCTAGCATACTGATCCATTTACCCAGATTATTGCTTCCTCAAAAAAACGACATTTCTCATATATATGTTTACAGTCTTCCTCTTCCATCTCACAGATACCACATTTTTTCTTCCCTATTTTGCCAATATCTACGCGCTCTAGTTTCATTGCAAAGCTATATCTTGCTATTCTTCGTCTGTCACTTTCGTTTCAATGCCCTTTTCAATAATTTGGAATATCATTCAACTCAATGTTAGACTGTTGGTTATGAGTTTCTTATCTTTTCGTAATCTTCATGCATCAACTGATATTTATCCCTTTGAATAAATTCTTTATTTAAGTCAATCCCTTCCTCTCTTAACGCTATCATCGCCTCTAACGAACAAACTTCATTATTCCAAAATATATCTCTTTCATATTCATATTTCTCTGAATCTGAGTTCTTATATATTTCCCACCAAACTTACTTAAAAACTCATTTCCCTCCCTTTTTTAATCCCTTCCTCAAACTTACATGTTATTTTGCCCAACTTTATTTTCATTTTTTGCCTCTTTGTCACCCATCTTACCATGTAACCGGGTGTGCCATTCCTAGGATCCATCATAAAAATCTTTCATGTGTTGCTTCCAGTTTCCTCATTTCCTTGTATCCACAAATGGAAATGTAACGTTTCGATCTCCATTCGGCGACTCTGCAGAACGTCTGAAGAAGTCTGAAGAACGTTTAAGATAATGGCTCAGGTCTCATATTCGTTAAAAACACTGATTTTTCGAAATTTGCAAAAGTTCAAATTTTTTCCGCATCTTCGCACAACTAAGATTGTAAACATTTTTTTCTTAATGACAGATTTTCATCAGAAACAGATCTAAAAATAATGTTATGTTAAATTTTTCAAAAATATGAGTATTTTGTGCGAAATTTTCTGTCAAAACTAGGCAATTTTTATTTTCTTTAAACAATTTTTTTTAACTGCACAATATTTTTGAATAAATTTAAACCTCAGATAGCTTGAAAGATGCTTAAGAAGTTGGTGCAAGACTTGTTAAAATTCATGATTTTGAGAAAATTAAAAATTTTGGCATCTTCCTACAACTACAATTGTGATGATACCATTTTTTTCTTAATGAAATGTGTTTATCAAAATCAGATCTTCAAATAAGGTTATGTTGAATTCTTTGAAAATTTGAGTATTTTTTGTGTAATTTAGCAATAAACATAATCGTCCGCGCCGAATTTACTGCGCTTTGTGAACTTAATTCCAAGCAGTTGGATGCTTCGTAAGTTAGAATTTGTATATGATTTCATATTTCTTTGTTCGTTAAGCCAAAGAATATTGCTGCAAATAAATAAATAAATAAATAAATAAATAAATAAATAAATAAATAAATAAATAAATAAATAAATAAATAAATAAATAAATAAATAAATAAATAAATAAATAAATAAATAAATAAATAAATAAATAAATAAATAAATAAATAAATAAATAAATAAATAAATAAATAAATAAATAAATAAATAAATAAATAAATAAATAAATAAATAATACGACCACTCGCGTTGAACTCGCCATGCAGCTGCGAGTCTCCTTATATCAACATCAACATCAACATTTAAAGGCATCAACATTTAGAGGGAGAGAGAGCTGTAGAAAGTTTCCAGTGTGGAATATTCGAGAATCTTACCATGATTGGCTAGAAGGTCTTAAAACGCAATAGATTTCGAAAAATCCCAAAACAAAATTTCCAGAGCGGGGAAAATAAGGGATCTCAGAAGCTTGGAGGGAAGAGAGGTCGAGAAAAACGACACTTGATCTGGGGCCTCCATCTAGGTCAGGCCGCTGTAGGTTGAGTCGCTGGACGCATTCATGCATCCGAAAATATAGTTTTGTTGCATTTGATCTGTGGCCGCACGTCATGCCACATCGTTCTCTAGATGATTTCGCTGGATGCTAGGCGCATCCGAGCGAATTTGTTCTTAGACTTAAAATCGGGTCGCCATGCGCACAAGTCGCGTCCGAGCATGCGCATATTTTAATTTTGATTGACAGGTCTATCAACAAAACTCAAAGATTAATACATCCCAAGCCGTTTAAGACAAACTCCCGTCAAAATAACATGCAAAATAATTCTTTGATCCCGGTGAATAAGCTGATAAATCATGAATGCTTAAACTTTACGGGAGAGCCAAGAAACAACTCAGCTGATGCTGTTAATCACGGATTAATGATTTCAAACTACACACAAACCTACACACAAGTAGTTTAGTTTGAATTTCACCTTCGTTTAAATATCATTAATCCATGATTACTTTAGTTGAAATATGATTTTTGCTCTCCTGTAAAGTTTATTCGTCGTAAAGTCATTCGTGACTTACACTATATGAACAAAAGTATCCTGGCACGTGTCTCAAAATGACTTGTCAGTTCGTGGCCCCCTCCATCTGGAATTCAATTGGGTGGTAGCCCACCCTTAGCAATGATGTCAGCTTCCACGCTTGCAGGAATACTTTCAATCAGGTGCTGGGAGATTTCTAGGGAAATGGCGGCCAATTCTTCACGGAGTGCTGCATTGAGGAGATGTAACGATGTTGGTCGGTGTGGCCTGGAACGAAGTCGGCGCTCCATAACATCCCACAGGTGTTCGATAGGATTCAAGAGAGGACTCCGTGCATGCCAGTCCATTACAGGGATGTTTATTGTTGTGTAACCACTCCGTCACAGGCCATGCAGTATGAATATGTGTTCGATCCTGTTAAAAGATGCAATCGCCATCCCCGAATTGCTCTTCAACAATGGGAAGCAAGAAAGTGTTCAAAACCTCAACATAGGTCTGTGCCGTGATAGTGTCATACAAAACAGCAAGGGGAGAAAGCCCCTTCCAGGAAAAACATGACCACACCATAAACCATTTTCGACGTGTCCGAATTCTTTTGATCACATAGTATGTGTATGTCTGACATCGATTCTATGTATGTTGACGAGCAGAATCCGAATGTACAGACATAATTATACCATCACATTCCAGTTTTTGGCGATTTAAAAGCAATTGGAAGGTGGTGGCGCAATTCTAGCTTCAGATTCGGATTCAGCACGCCAACATACATATAGAAACATGTGTCAAGTCTTTGAGTCTGACAAACCTTTTATTGTATGTCTGTGTCATTAATGAGGATACCCAATGTAAGTTATATGGTCACTTCTGATCGGTGAACCTGAGAATTTTGATCACATGAAGGCATTCTAGGCAATACACATTTCATGAGAGAAAGGTATTTATAACGTACATCAAACAAGATGAGTTATGATTATGGACACGCATTTGGTACCAAAGTAATTACATTTCAGCTTTTTGTGATTTCATTTTAATTTTATTGCAATATCAGGAACCTGAATGTAGGGAAAAGTGTTTCCCAAACGTTGTTGTGATTTACATTGATTTGAAAATGGCTTTTGAGTATTTTTAAAATGATTTGTTACTTTGTTTAATTGACGTTTTATTAAAAAAATTAACTTTAGAGAGATTTTACCAATACTATTAGAGCTGTGAACTTATTAATGCTTGACTGTCAATAACTTAAATGAATTATAAACAAATAATTATAATTTTCTAGAATTCAGCAACAAAAACGCCTTCTTTATTTGCAACGCAACTCAACTGAGGAAAGTGCTCACATTTGAATATACATAGGAAAATGATGTTCTCAATTTTTTCTGAACATCTTTCTTCCGAATTTTCTCTGCAAATCAAACAACTTTCTCCATTACGACAAAATCATCTTAGAAGACAATTCACCTCAAGGGGAACAGCGAAGTCAAAAACACTGTCTTCAACAGACGAACCTTCTTCACATGTCTCCGATAAATGTCTTTCTGTTTCTTCGAGCTTACTTTTCTGGGTGCTCTTCAGGGCCCTTTAAATACTCTCGCCTTCCAAACTTGCCTTTCAGGAGACAGTTGAAATTCGATATTGCTTCCTTGGCGACGCTCGCAAACTTCATCCAGGATCATCTTTCACCGAGAGAGACAGCTTTTGAACCGGCTTATGAAGTTTCAAAAAAGTGAATTCAAATTCCTTGCTCAACGGATTCGAACTTCTGTGGTATTAATTAAATGTGGTAGTGACAAAAATTTGTTTTCAGAACGAAACATTAGGTAATTTATTCCCAAATTCGTTTATGTATCGAAGCCATGAAGTGCTACTTTTCCGGGCGAGGTGATTTTGCAAACGAGGCGGAGCAAGGCGGGGCAAAGGTTAATATTGCATAATGCTACCAATAGCTTCATGATGGATGAGTGAGATCACAAATTAGAAACAGTGAGTAGGAAACTGCTAGTGACAAAAGTTTTATTTTGTTCATTCTTTATTTCAGAATTAATAATTAGCACACCACAATATTTTTACCGTACACTTTTTTGTGTATATACATTAGTTTCGTATAAAACTAGACAAAATAAGATAGTATATTCTAAATGTAGTATGACTCATACCCCAGTCTTTATTGCAGTATGTTAAACCAGTAATATTCTGATTCGTTGCTTTCTTCAGGAGTGAACATGTTCAATTCATACGACAATGTAACATCTACGTTCAATGACGGTCTAAAATCTGTTGTATTTTTCCTTATCATGGAAAAAACATGTTCTTCGTCAGCATTCGAAAGTGGAACTATCAAAACCAATTTTGCAGAAGGTTCGTCCTCCTTTTCATTTCTGAAGACGACAGATAATTCACATGCTTTATTACGACCCGACATAGCTCGAAGCCAATCCCGTACCGTTTCCTGAAAACCCGTGGGAGACCCCCGCCATTTGTGATTAATTTTCGCAATATTTCATGCGGTCCTTTACTTATCATTTGACCTCAATATTCAAAGCACTTTATTCAGCAACTGCAAAGCTTAATAAAAAGGAGTTAAAATGAAGTTAATTTCGAAATTAATCCTTGATGTCCTTAATGTTCAGTGATATTACAGATCGAGTACATGTGAGCGGGAGATCGACAGCCAAAGCGTGGCAGATCTGATATTATTCCGAGCTTCCTTTTCAGCCGAAGTACAAACAGTATTTTTTGCATTCATCTCTCACTTTATTTTATTAACCTTTCGAATGTCCTACATAATGAAGTAACCCTCATCATCAGAGCAAATGCCATTAGAAAAAACACAAACTGAAACAAACGAAAGGAGTGAAGTTCCCTACATATACAATGGAGACGAAGGCCAGTAGTTTGTTTCAGTTACCAGCGTCTCACATACTTGGTTTAGTATTTGTAAATTGTGTTGGTATTACACACTTGTTTATACTTCCTAGGCTGAGAAATCTCTCGACCTAAGTTGTAAAATATTGGAGCTTTTCATACTACAAACTTACACTGATATCCATCTTCAGAAGGGAGTGTACAAAACAAATGTTTTCGAGCAACTGAAGCTCTCATTTCCATCCACGTGGGTACCCACTTCCAAAACTGAAAGCTCGACAACTCACTAATACGGGGGTTCTCTACAAAGATAAATCCTGGAATGTACATTCAACAAGGCACCAAAGAAAGCTGGTTTGCATAAACGCATGTTATGCGATTATGCGCAAACCCACAAAGCCTTGCACTTGAGTCGTGTAGTGTAGCGTAAATACGGCGAGGGGCGGGGCGCCACTGTCGACGGCGTGGTCGCCTTGTGATCCGTCTTCATCGCGGACAGATATCAGCCAGACGACGTCCTAATTAAAGAGAGTGCGCTGTCCCCTTCATACGCCTGGTCTCCTGCCCTCTGCTTCGTACTTCGTGAGTAACGAAGGTTTCATTGTCGCTGACTCCAGCGCATCATAGTCGGTAGTATAGAATTAGAATAGATTACTTGTCTTATGTACGTTGACAAAGTATTCAGAATACTATATTATGAATGCTATAGGCGATTCCAATGTAGTATTTTATTTTCAACAAATAGCAGAGTATGGCGAATGTTTTCAGGTAGATTGATTGTATACAGTTGATAAATGCCGGACTGGAAGTTGATAGGGAGGAAGAAGTTATACTAGAATAGTATTAATGAAAAGTACTAGACAATTTGGAGAAAGTGAGAAATCTGTCATTGCTATTCTAACGTATCACAAAGTACCGAAATTGCAAGAGAACCTTCAATTTACTATAAACTGCACCAACCATATCTTCAACTTCCCCGGTGATTCCAGCCAGAGGGCCTGTGACAGTTTTACTGAAGTTACAATTTGCTCTACTCTCATTGGGGAACGAATATTGGACCTTTCCTGAGGAGGGCGAGAATGCTATGATTACGTAAGCTTCCACGGTCGGCGTTTGTATCTTATGGGCTATCCGGGATGCGGCCTCGCCAGCCATGTTACAGCAGAACGCTCTGAAGAAAGGCTACAGCATGTTGGCAGAAACGTTAGTCATCGAGACCGAGGCGCGGCGAATTCCGGATAGCCCAGAAGATACACTATCTATGAGATTTCCGCGGAATAAAAGTTGATGGTTGTTAACAAACAGTCAATTACAAAACAAAGCCTCCTACAGAAGGAACATGTTCTGTATGAGATGAAAAGCTACAAAGAGTCACAAGCTTCTCTCATTACCATTTCTGGGAAGCCATTTGATCCTATTTGTCAGCATGTAGCACATTTGAGAGCTTGTAATGTTAATTATGCCACAGATGTGTCACATAGCTGAATATGATAAGAAGGTTTAAGTGACTCGTTTTCAAAAAACAACTACTTGTATGTTTGGAAAAAAACGACCTTCACAAATGAAATTATTTCAATTTTTTTAATGTAATTAAAATGTTGATAAATTGTATGTAATGAAATTAGATATCTTTAAGATCAGTAGATTTATGCTTCTTTGCTTTGAGCGTATATTATTGATGAAACACTACCAGAATCAAGTAAAAATCGTCTGTAAACACCCATTAGTTTACCCATCTTCTCTTTTTACTTCTGTTTTGTCACATATACATCTCAGCAACAAGGAATCCTTTTAGTCAAATTGTTTGCTTTTACTTGCCAGCAAACATTGCACCTGCCATTAATTGAGTGTCCTCATTTTTTTCGCTATCAGATAAAATTGAGACATATTCTCCCTCTCCCCTCTCTCCTCCCTCTCTCCCTCCCTGTCCCTCCCTCTCCCTCTCCCCCTCCCCTCCCTCTCCCTCCCTCTCCCTCCCTCTCCCTCCCTCTCCCTCCCTCTCCCTCCCTCTCCCTCCCTCTCCCTCCCTCTCCCTCCCTCTTCCTCCCTCTTCCTCCTTCTCCCTCTCCCTCCCTCTGTCTCCCTCTCGCCTCTCTCTCTATTTATGAATACTATTTCAACTTAAACCTACAAAAAATAAAATCAAAAATAAATTTCCAGAACAGATACATAATTTCACAATATGATTTTTATTTTGTCTGTGTTTTAATTCCTTCTCTTAATTACAACATTGGAAAAGTTAAGAAGGCTTAAAAACCTAAACAATTTTATTTTCATCCCTTATATATTTCTCTTCTTTCCTTTCACTTGTTATCCTTTTTTATATATATTTTTTCTACATCTTATCACCTGCCCTTCACACTTCAATCTCTGTCGCCGTCTATGCTATTTTCTTTGTTTTTAACTCATTTTCCCCTCCTTGCTAATTAATTATATCCTGATTTTTACTTTCCCGAATACGTACTTATATACGGAGAAATATATGTTGTATAGGGTAAGTTATGTAATGCTGCGGGAAATCGATTTCGATATTTCAACGGAAACACACATTTTGGGGTCCTCTTACGCCGCAAAAGTGGTTCTTTTCAAAAACGTCCGACTATCCGTCTGTGAACACTAAGCGCCTAAACCATGAGTAAGATTTTTTCCAAATTGAAGAAACCACTGCCCATCGGGCTCGAAGCTTTCAGATTTGCAAAAACATTCGTTAAAATTTGGGGGTACTTAACATGAAGCCCTCCGAAAATTTTCAACATTTTCTCAAAATCTGCTCAAATTTCTTGTAAGAATAAAGTAACGTACACTTATAAAAGTGGCATATGTTCGATAATCATAATCATAGTTAACTCTGAATTTTCGAAAATTCGAAAGTATGGATTTTTACTACAACTACAAAATTAAAAATAGAGATTTTTCCTAGAAATGAAATGTTTTTATAATTAGTTCTTTTATTAAGGTCATGTACACTTTCATGAAAATTTTAGTAGTTTTCACGCAATATTGCGTGCAATGTTTGCAATTTAAAAACATTACACAAACAAGATTTTCTCAATAAGGGTTCCAAATTTTTTCTTTGAACTTTTGGTATGGCTAAATTCACTCCATAAGAGGACATAAACGTCATATTGCTCTATTATTGCTTTTTTTTCTTCAAAAATTACAAAAATGTAATTTTTTGACTTGTTGCTCACGTCGTTAATATTTACATTAGTGACAATTTCTTTAAATTAATTTATTTATGAGTACATGTGCTCTGAATAATGTTAGATAAAGTTTCCCTAAAACACAACAGTTTTCCGTGAAAATGAGCTCAAAATACTGCATTTTCAGAAACGTTTGCTACCCGCACACCACGACTTGCTTGCGAGATGAAACAACTGATAGTGGGTTGGTTATTTACTACAGATAAATGTTCGTATCAACCAGCAAATATGTGACGTATTCTCGATAACGCAAACGTTAACCTCTCAGACAAAATAACGTTAGCTGCACTTGACATTTCGCCGGTATTGCGGTCAATCTCAACAGGTATAATCACGCAAAGAGGCTGGGGAGATAAGGAGGGAAAAGCAGACTATACAAATGCAGCTGAAGTGGCTGGGAAGAATAGCCAGCAGTGTCGTCCAAAATTACAATTAATTGCAAAATTGACAATGCGAAATAACTGTGTTTAAATACGAGATAAGTTTAATTTCATTTAAATCACAGGAATATAATATTTCAAAACATATGCATCAAAATGGATGATTGCTTCTTATTTTGATAATTGCTATCTTGAATGCGTGAAAACGGTCTTTGATTGCATTACGGAAACACCTTAAAAGCATGAGAAGCATTATTAATCGTCTAAACATTCCAATATTTATTACATATATATATATATATATATATATATATATATATTATACATTATTTTCATTCGCGACCTTAATTAATGTTTTTAATATCCGTGCGTGTAATAAGTACATATTTATGTGACTCCAGTCAAGCATGTTGCTGAAGGAATGGTGTAGCGACAGAGCCAACGCAGTCTGCCTATCTTTATGATTATTATACAATATTTTTAATTAGATATGCCAAACATAGGACGATAAAGTGTGATTTTTTCAGAAACATTTTAATATAACAATAAAATGTAAAAGTTGTAGTTATATACCCAATGAAACCCACTTACGTTAATCAGAATGATTGAAGATTGAAAATACTAATAATCACTCTCATTCTACTAACATATTCCGGAAAGTCTCTGTGTCTGCAGAGAAAATACGTGCCTGAGTAACGAGTCTCATTGCGAAGGCGGATCAAAACTCGCTATTCAGGAATTTCTAAATTTGCCCTTTCATATTGGCTTATAATTTCTCAAAACACATTCTCTCTTCAATGCAATTAGTTCCAAACGTGAATTAATTCGCGTATTTGAGCTAAATTTAAAAATTGAACTAGAAAAACGTATCGCGACGCTCATCGCGGGACGTTCCTGCTCATCGTGACTCCTTTCTGGCTCCCCATATTGCAATAATACTCTTCATCTGACAACCTACTCTACGTCGGTTAGGCGTAGCTCAATGTCTAATTCGTCTCTCTTTAATAACTTGTATGCACCTTGTTTTTTGTCTCACCTATCATGCCTTCCCATTCGCTACTGCCCATCGTTCTTTTTGTGCATGGTTTAGATTTCAAAACAAATTTAAATAATATTTCTATACTAAATTAAACCTATTCATCTCAATTGATCTTCAGGTCATATTTCATTATTAGGAAGTTATTATATCCTTAACACTAGTTGTGTTGATAAATAAGAACAGCATGTTCACTGATCTGTTTATTATGAAGTGACACAAAAAGTGTTTTAAGATGTATGCTATTTATAGAAATATTAGAAACCATGAATGGATAAATGCATTTGTTTTATTCAATGTCAATATGCACTGTATTTAGTGTGAAAAAGCAAATATGAAATATTTTAAGGAGCTTTTTCGTTCGCGAATTAAGTTGATTCATCTCCTTTGATAAGAGACGTGCCTACCTCCATTCATTCAGTCAAATGAATGGCCACCATTACGGACTCCAGCACTTGAATTGCTACCTCCATCCTTACGCTAAGGCCAACTCATTTCCACTATCAAACCCATCTCCCAGGTTACCACTCTAGACAACAGTAGGTCGAAGCGACAGTCCAGTGGGATGCAACTTTCAGATGATAACTATTAAAATAACTGTTCTCTTTATATTTTTACACTCAAGTTTCTTTATGTCTTGATTCTTCCTTCTATATTCTCTTTGCTTTCTTATAATTTTAAAACGTATGTATTACGTTTCCTCCGTCTGCTATAGTACACGTGCCGTGTCATTTCAATTTTAAATAAGAAATTTAAATAATTGAATTTTATAAATATCCACGCGAGTGAACCGAAATAGGTAATCGAAAAATAAACAGAATTAATAGAAAGGACCTGAAGATTAATTGAAAACAAATCGTCTCCTATATTATTTCAGTAGTATACAAACCTTTTGCTACTCTCACGCGCAACCGATCTTTATAAATGATGTTTGTAAAGAAAGAGAATTTCATGAAGACGTGACGAATTACACTTTGATTTGAGGAATATGACTGATTTGTTTAAAAAACGCATCCAAATATTCATGTCAAATGCAACCCGCAGCACTCAGTTATATCGTTAAATAACTCTTAAACAAAGCATTCTAGGGCATTAAAAATACAAATTTTGAGGCGAAAGACTCAGAGAAACGTTTTCAGATTGTTATCTATAGGATGAGATATTCTTGGACATTTTATGAAATTTTTATTGGTTCGGTACTTATCGATAATATCAATGCCACCTACATCACAACCCTTCGTGATGGTGGCAATCTTTGTGACGTCACGCTTAGAAGGCTTATATTCCTCTATCTTATATTATTTACACTTTCTGTATACACCGTGGTTTCTCCAGATTGACGAAGTTTATTTGCAGAATTATGCATTCACGAATCGCTCTCGCAGCAAAAACTACAAGTACTATTAATAGTTGCTTAATTCCGACAAAGATTGTTTGTAATGAGTGTAGTAAAAACATTCATTTAACTTTTTGCGGAGGTCTACAAGTGCTGTGTACTGTGACCGTCCCGTCGTGCCGCTATATGCATTAGGTTAATTTCCTAACATCTATTGCTAACTACTATATTTACTCCTATCAAACATCTATATTTACCTGAAATCCACACTCTGCTTAACAAATTTTGCAATAATATTTTCGACACTAGCGACGTTGTCACTGCAAAATTTATGTTGGGTCGTGGGACTGAAGTTCTCTCTTATACCTCCCAAATATGTACCAGTAAGATAATATTTTCGCTCTACTATTAGGAAAATGAAAAATTAGAAAATCAAAAAATGTACTTTGGGCGACGATACATGGCAGCTGGCAAGAGTATGTGGCAAGTCGAGACCAAAGGATATAGAAAACTTATTCGGGAAAGTCTGTGCCATTCTCTCGCACCACTAGTTTTTAGTTCAATTTTAAACTTCAAATACGCGAATTAGCTGACCGTTCTGAGGTCACAAAATGTATTACGGGTCGTGGGACTGAAGTTTCGTCTTGTACATACAAGATGGGCGAAAATAATATTCGCATTATCTTATTGGTAATGGAAGGGAAATTAACTTTCTTAATCTACGAATCAAAAAACACTTAGACATTATTGAAATATGTATTCAGTACCGTGCTCAGTTGTACTATTTTTTATTCGGCAATGACAAAATATATACACTGCTCTCATTCATACCGTGCACTTGTAATTTTGATGGCCATATACATTATTTCAAGCTTTACTAAAATTACATTCATTACTTGACCTTCTTATAAATATATTCCATACGCGCGGGTATAGTCTGCAAAATGTTCACTTCCCTGAACGTGATAGTGTTGCCGTCGGCTCGCGAATCCGTGCCACCCACCATTTCACCAGAAAGTTCCAACAGCTGGGCTGACCATCCCATATTTCCACACATCCTATTAAATGCCGTATTTCTGTCTCCCAATATACCTTCTCTCTGATAACAGTTCACTCTCCCAAAACACAATAACTTTCCGGCACATGCTAGCATATGTTGTCGGTTCGGAATCTATCGCCCATCGGTGTCCTTTTTAGCTATTCCAGTCTTTCGATTGTTTGAACAATAAAAAAACGCTCGCTTTCCTCTGTCCTCTGGCACCGAGATCTTTTTGGAACATTTTATATTTTCGTTATCTCTATTCTGATTTGGAACTTGTAAGAGGTTCTGAAAATGTTGCCTCTTAATTTGCTGCATTCCCCAAAGTTCATTGCCCTCTGATTCACCTGATTTTCCGAAATTCCAACTTATTTCGAAAGCTACTTACATCAATTGCCTATGATCAATTGTCTTTCGGTGTATCTTTAAGTTTTTTTTCTAAAGATTTGTATCCCCTTTTCGAAATGCTTCTTGATGATTCTCGAATTTTTTTATTTTCCTAACACTTGTTTTCTATTTCGAAAGTTCCCCTGTTATTTAACGACAATATAAAATTTAGTTCCGCGTTCACGTGGTCACTTGTTTCTTCTTCTGCCGACTCGTTTACTAAACAATTATTTTCCAAAATAATAACATTTATTTTTGGCAGTTTCTTGAACTGGAGTCCTGCATACGGTTACAGTACCCAATTGTGGAGGAATGTGGGTGTACAGTGAAGAATGAAGACGTGTCTGTCATGTTTGGTTTGTATTTTACTAATACATTTTTGATTACATTTCTATTAACAATTTAATACCTTCAATATTAAATACAGTTAATATTACAAGCATTGACATTTTTAACAATACACGAAATAAAATAAAATATATATATATATATATATAGTAAAATATATATAATATAATATATAATAAAATAAAATATATATAATATAGTAATATATATATATATATATTACATAATATGTAACACAATTTCTGTGTTACAAAATTATATATATTTGTATAACACGTAGAAATTCAATAACTTTGTGAAACTGTGGAGTAGAATTTAATGTAGAATGGATATCTATATCAAATTTGAAGTTTTTCCTGATATCTTTCGTTAAAAGACATTCAACAAATAAATTGGATGTAGACAATTTCACCACAATGTGGACAGGGATCTAGATTTTTCATTTTAAATAAGTAATTGTCTGAAATTGAAATGGCCAATCGGGAGTCTTGATAAAATTACTTGTTTTCTTGTCAACTTGGAGAAGAGAAGTGGGGAATCCAGAATTAAATTTCTAACTTGAAGTAATTTTGAATTTTTGTTTTCCATTTCAAATCCCATAGTCTAAATGTTGATAATAGAAGTGTTCAGTCACCTAACTTTCTCGAGAGTAAAAAAACTGTTTAAATATTTTTGTGACTATCACGATAAACAAAAAGCTAACTGTCAAAGAATATTTAATAATTGCTTAAAATATTTTCAAGGAAATATTGTGAATTGTTCCAAGAAATCTCTCGATAATACTGAATGCATCTTTATTGAAATTTTTTTCAACATCAATTGGTTTTTTTACATTTTGGATATTGTATTAGTACATTGGAAGTTACCTTTATTCATTTTTAAACAAATAAATACGTTTTGTTAACACCTCTAGCTCTTAAAATGGAAGGATAGGGAAGAGTGTGGGGTTTAACATGTGAGAGTTCTCGCACGGATACGTGGAGGTAGTAGAGGAAAACTTGTGCTTTTGCACAACACAAACAACAAACTTTTTAAGTCACGCGACAACTGCCATCAATCACAATCCAGACGCACGATTTAAATGTTGGCGGTATCGGGAAGTCTGTACATCAATGCCCAGCTATAAACTCATATTGTAAATAATCCCCCTTTCGTTATTAAACTTAAGGTGTCGGTTCGCTAAGATATTCAATACGTAAAAATCGTTTGAGCAGAATTCCCATGTAGCAAAGTTGAAGTATAAGCTCACTGAATTGTTTCTATTGTAATAAATGACATTTATTACTCAAAGGTGAAAATATTAGTTTTACTATTTTTTGGCTCAGAAGTGCTTTTCTTGAGGTAAGTAAGAACGCAGAAAATAATCCAATCCTTTTTAGTATCAAATACGGTAATTTTTCAATTTGCGCACGCCTGCAAGCTGGCGCCCTGCCCCTTCAAAACACTCTCTGCAATACATAACAAACCCAGGAAAGTTAAACAATATTGCAAAGAGTAGGGTTCTAATTATCCGATCCTGTATTTTTGCATGGAAAACTTTACTTGGCTTCCTCAAGAGTAAAAATCAAGTTGTAATATGTTTGTGACTATCACGGAAAGCGAAAAGCTAACTGTAAAGAAAGATTGAATAATTACTTTAAATGTTGTTTTTAACGAAGTGTAAATTGTTCAATGAGCATATCTATATAATACTGAATAATCCTTTTTTTGAAAATTTGTTTCCATCATCAATTACATTGTTTTTATTTTTGTTTGATATTCTGTAAGTACAAACATTTATATATTTATTTCAACAAATAAACACGTTTAATTAACGACTTTCCTTCTTAATGGAAAGGATAGCGAAATGGATAGTGAAAGGGTGGGAATTAACATGCGAGAGTTCTCGCACGCGTACGCTAGTATATATTTAATTTAGTATAGAAACATTGATTATCTGAGTTTTTAACTGTAAACCATGCAAGAAGAAGGATGGGCAGTAGCGAATGGGGAGATATGATAGATGAGACAAATGAACAAGGTGCGTACAGGTTATTTAAGACAGACCAATTAGAGATTGAGCTGCGCCGAAATGACGTACAGTAGGCTGTCAGATCAATAGCACTATTGCAATAGGGGGAGGCCGAAAGTATTCGAGATGAGCAGGGTCGCGTTGGATGAGCTTCGCAATATATTTTTACTTTCCCGTATACGTACGTATATACGGAGTAATAAACATAGTGTAGGGAAAGTTATGTAATGCTGGGGAAAGTCGATTTCGAGGATTCAACGAAAATACACGTTTTGGGGTCCCCTGATACCGAAATAGTATTTGACAAAATGTCCGTCCGTCAGGTGTCTGTGCCTGCTAGCGCCTAAACCATGCATAGGATTCTTTCCAGATTGAAGAAACCCCTGACCATCTGGCTCGAATCAAAACTTTGAGATTCTGAAAAACATTCTTCAAAATTTGGAGGTACATTACATGAATCCTTCCGGATATTTTCAAAATTTTCTCAAAAACGGCTCCAAAATTTCCTTTAAATTTCTTGTAAGAATAGAGCAACATACACTTATAAACGTGGCATAGGTCCGATTTTCAGGGTTAACACTGAATTTTCGAAAATTTCAAAAGCATGCATTTTTTCGGATTCACTCTACAACTACAAAACTGAAGATAGAGCTTTTTCCTTCAAGTAAAATTTGTTCCCCATAATAAGTTCTTTTATTAACACCGTGTACATTTTTTTGAAAATTTTAGTAGTTTTGGCGCAATATTGCATGTAATATTTGCAATTTTAAAAATTACAAAAATAAAATTTTCTCAAGAAAGGCTCCAATTTTTTCTTTAAACTTTTGGTAGGGATATTCCTAAATCTACTGTATAGGATGAATAAACGCCAAATTGCTCTAGTTTTTTTTTTAAATTACAAAAATGTATTTTTTTTACTTGTCTCTCAAGTCGTTAATATTTATACTAGCTGAAATTTGTTCACATTATTGTATTGATGAGTACATGTGCTGTAAATAATGTCATATATAGATTCTCTTTAACATGCTAGATTTTTTTCAGAAACGCTCAAACACCATTTTTTCAAAAACGCCTCCAAAAATTTTCTTCAAACATTTCGAACGGATAGTGGTAATTGCGCTCTTCAATATGACATAAAATTAATTTCGCTGTTTTTTTTTTGTTTTTACAAAGGTTACACAAATGTAACTTTTTTGGAAGGTCTTTCACGCCATTGATAAGTACATTTTCAGCAATTTCTAAACACTATTGTATTTGTGCGTTAAAGTTATTAAAATGACTTCAAATGAAGTTTTTCGAGGACTCAAAAATATTTTGTAAAAAAAAGGTTCAAAGTACAGTATAGTTACAGTAGCGCTTAAACGCCACTTTTTTTAAACTGCTCCAATTTTTACAATTTATTGCCATTTAAATTCAATTGCCATTTATGAGGAGGTTTTACTGTTTTTAATAATCTTAAGATAGTCATTTCGCTCTAGTATAAGGAAAATCAAAAATTAAGAAAATGTCAAAAAAATGTACTTTGTGTGGCGATAGATGGCAGCTGGCAAGTATACGTGGTAAGTCGAGACCAAAGGATTTTGAAAACTATTTCGAGAAAGTATGTGCCTTTCTGTAGCACCATTAGTTTTTAGTTCAAATTTAAACTTCAAATACGCGAATTAGCTGGCAGTTCTGAGGTCATTGTATTGAAAAGAGAATGGATTTTGAGAAATTATAAGTCAATATGAAAGTGCAAATTCAGAAATTCCTAAATAGCGAGTTTTGATCCGCCTTCTCAATGAAAGACGCGTTACTCAGGCACGTATTTTCCCTGCAGACACAGGGACTTTACGGAATGTGTTAGTAGGAGACTTAATTTTAGTATTTTCAATCTTCAAACCCCACATTTCGACACCCCACAATCTTCAACTCTTCAGCCTTTTTGCCTGTTAGAACTGACAGCAGTTTTGCCTGTTAGAACTGACAGCAGTTTTGCCTGTTTGCTTCGTATTTTACTTAAGGGAAAGAGTTGGCCACAATGTTTTAGGTATTCTCCAGGAATTAAGGATTACATTGTACAGTCCAAATGATTGGCGTTTATTTGAAGGCTGTTTTAAGTGTATCCGGAAATGTGTTCAACTACATAATTACATCGTCCACGCATCTGTCCCAGTTGGCCATTCTGTGTATTTACGAGAGGAGCATAATGACATTAGAACTGTAATTGAACTACTGAAATACCACCATCACAACAGAACAATTTGTGTAGACCTCAAAATGGTGTGTTTGCTTCTAGGTCAAAGCGAGGTTTTACAAAATATACGTGTTCTGTGCATATGGGACAGCCTAGCTCGCGATGAGCACTGGAACCAGTAAGAGTAGCTCATACGTGAGACTCAGAGTAGGTACGCCAAATATTGCCAGGGATCCAATTGTCAGTCGACAATTGGATCAATCTGTGTTCGCTCCACATAAATATTTGATTAAACAATACGTTAAATCATTAAACACAGATGGTGAATGCGTTCAGCAACTAGGAAGTGACTGCATAGAAATCATTTGTGGCAGTTTTAGATCACATTCTAGAAAATAAAAAGGCTGCTGCCGTGGCCGAACAGGCTCCCTTAAAGTTGTCGCCGGTCGACGGTACCGATACGGCTCAAGAGAGTGCGCTGCCCGACAGCGCGGCAGTACCGTCACGCCCGAGCAGACAGCGGCGCGCGAGAGCCCACCCTTATCAGCGGGCTGGCCAGCGATCCTTCGCCGCGAGCGAGCTATAAAAAGAGCCGCTCGGGCGGCGAGAGGCAGTTGGAAGCGAGCGTCTGCAAGTGATTAGAGAGTGACATTGTGAATAGTTGATACGTCGAAGTGCTTACGAAATCTGGACTGCCCCTACGGATATTTGGTGATTTAGCGACGTATTTGGACTCTCTCCTGGAATTCTGTTAGAACTTGGCTATTGTAAATTGACTTGCTCTTTTGGACTGTGGAATAAAACACGTAGTGAGAAACCGTGTTTATCTTTGTTGTTTTCTGGTCATAACAACTTGGCGACGAGGAAAACTAGAATGGAAGCCGGCAGCCCGTTAGTGCAAATGCTAACACTACTGCAGCAGCAGATGCAGCTGCAACAGGAGGCGTTCGCGCAGCAGCTACGGCAGCAAGCTGAGGCGCAGCGGCAGCAAGCAGAGGCGCAGGCGCAGCAGCTGGCGATTCTGTTGGAAGCTATCAACAGACGTCCCCCGCCCCAATTTCACTGCTTCCAGCCCGACTCGGAGGAGTGGTCAGAGTACCTAGAGAGTTTTGAACAACACTTATTATGTCACCAGGTAGGTGACGCAAAAACAAAAAAAGCGTTCTTTCTAAGTTGTGTTGGGAACAAAGTGACGAGTTTGTTGGGAAAACTACTCCCAGAAAGAGACTCAACTGATTGGAGTTGGGAAGAAATTAAAAGCAAATTAGACACTTATTTTAACAAAACGCCGCATGTACTGGCAGCCCGGTATAAATTTTTCCAGTGCCGGAAAAGCGAAGGTCAGTCGCACTGCGAGTGGATCACGGAATTAGCTGGCTTGGCGCGGCAGTGTCATTTCAAATGCCCGCCATCAGAAGGAGAGACATCATACGCTGAAACACTCATCAGAGATATGGTGGTCTTGCACACGCCGGAGGACAAAATTCGGTTTTTAGCTTTGCAAAACGGAGATCCGTCATTGGAGGAAATTAAAACCCTGTGCAAGACTTACGAGACCACGCGTGAGACAGCCCGCCAAATCACGGCCGGATCATGCGTGTGTAGCGTTACCGATAACAATTCAGTGAAAGGCAGCAGCTCTGACAGTATTAACAGTTTAAGTAGTAGTGTCAGTACGAGAACGGCGCGAGAGAAAAGAAGTGAAGCGAGGAAAGGTAGACAAAATAATCAGATAGGGGCAAAGTCGGCAAAGTGGGGCGACTCAAGGAAAACGAGAAGTACGAACATTTTCAGGGCAAAGAAATCTTGTAAAGGTTGCGGGAAATATCACAGGAGAGCCGAGTGCAGGTTCAGGGAAGCGCAATGCTTTTACTGCAAGAGAATGGGCCACATCCAAGAAGTCTGTGAACAAAAACGACATGCGGCACGAAGCGCAAGACACGAAGAAGACATGGAGGTAGCCATGGTTAGTGAGGTCATTAGTGGAGAGGGGCAGAAAAAATTAACGGTGCGAATTAAGTTAGGCAGTCAACCAGTAGATTTCCTGTTAGATACGGGAGCACCGGTTACGCTGATCAATCTAAACACGTACCGCCTTTTAGGGTCTCCCGGTTACGCTAAAGTACAAAAAAGATTGACCAGTTTCGGGAAGACGCCTATTAAAGTGTTAGGGAGTGTGCGCGTGCAAGCTTCATACAAGAGCAAGCAGGCAGTCATAGAATTATTAGTGGTCGACCGGTATGACGTAACGAACATCCTGGGGTTAGACTCCTTTGATAAACTGGGATTTGGAGTCGTAGACGAGGTGAATCAGATATCAGACCAGGATGAGGTGCACGTCATCAAAGATTTAGTTTCAGAATTCGCGGAGGTGTTCTCGCCCGGGTTGGGAGAATGCAAGGGATGCTTACCTACAAATACCGTTGGATCCCGCGGCCAAGGAAGTACTGGTAATCAACACTCCGCTCGGTCTATTTAGCTATAACAGATTACCTTTTGGAGTAAACTCAGCGGCAGCAATCTTCCAGCGCTGTCTAGAGCAAATTACCTCGGGCCTGGATGGTTGCTGCAATTATCTAGATGATATCATCGTCACAGGACGCAGCCTAGAAGACCATACACAAAACTTGAGAAAATTGTTTACAGTGTTGCGAGACAGGGGTTTTAAGGTAAATCAGGAGAAATGCGAATTTTTCAAAGAGAAAGTAGTTTTTCTGGGGCACGTGTTGGACAGCACGGGGATAGCCCCTACCCAGCAGCATGTACAAGCCATTATTCAGATGCCTCCGCCAACGGATCTAAAACAGCTGCAAGCTTTTTTGGGCAAAGTTAACTACTACAATAAGTTTATTAGAAACTTTTCGGCAATAGCAGCTCCTTTAAACCACCTGAGAAAGAAAGGGGTCAAATTTGTATGGTCGGAAGATTGCAACAAAGCTTGGAACAGTTTAAAGCAAGAGTTACTACGCACGGTAAGACTTAATCATTTTGTCCCGGGAAGGATCACAACTGTGGCGGCAGATGCCTCAGACTACGGTCTGGGAGCGGTGTTATCACAAAAAGATGGAAAAGGGATCGAGAGGCCAATCGCTTTTATGTCGAAAACTTTAAACAAACATCAGAGAAATTACTCCCAGGTAGAGAAGGAAGCGTTGGCAATCATTTTTGCGGTGAAAAAATTCAACGAGTTCCTTTACGGGACCAAATTTCACATCATTACGGACCATAAACCTCTGGTGCAACTTTTTCACCCAGGGAAGAAGATCCCAGAATCCACAGCCAAGAAGTTGCAGAGGTGGGCGTTGTTTCTTGCAGATTACGATTATCAGATCCACTATAGAAGCACGTCGCAACACGCGAACGCGGACACGTTATCTAGATTACCCGCCGGCCCAGACCCAGTTTTCGACGCGTCTGAAGAGGAGTGCCTCCAGCTAGACCTGGAGGATCTAGGAAACCTAGCAGATTTCCCATTAGAGGCTAGGACTATAGCAAGAGAGACGGACAAGGACCCAGAGTTGAACCAGGTTCGGCGCTTCATCAGAGAAGGGTGGCCAACGCGAAAATTAAGAAGCAACGCCAGATGGTATAGCAAACAAGACAGATTGTCATGCAAAGCTGGAGTTCTATTGTTGGAGGGCGAAGAGTTCACAAAAGTGATTATACCCAAGAGCCTCAGACAGACAGTGCTTAAATTGTTACACCAGGGACATTGGGGGATAGTTCGTACGAAGCAGCTGGCGAGGCGGCACTGTATGTGGCCGGGTATGAATAACGACATTGTACAAATGCTAAAGAGATGTGAGGCTTGCCAGCTCAACCAAAGTGCCCCCCCCCCCAAAGACCTGACACCTTGGCCAGAGCCGACAGAACCATGGGAAAGGGTCCACGTGGATTTCGCCGGCCCCTTTTGGGGGTCTATGTGGTTGGTAGTAGTGGACGCGAAATCAAACTACCCGTATGTAGTTGAAATGGGGAGCACCACATCTACGCAGACCGTAGAGATGCTGGAGAGGATTTTTGTGACAGAGGGTCTACCTGTGGTATTGATTTCAGACAATGGTCCGCAGTTTTCGTCCCAGGAATTCGCAAAATTCTGTGCGAGCAACGGCATACATCACATCTGTGCACCGCCTTTCCACCCACAGTCTAATGGAGAGGCGGAGAGGTTCGTACGAACCTTCAAAACGGCCATGGGGAAAGCGCGGGCAGCGGGGACGCCAAAGTCCCGAGCTCTATTAAGGGTCCTGGCAACATACCGGGTCCTGCCAGGCTCAACAGGCAAGAGCCCGGCTGAAGTGCTCCACGGCAGGCAGCCCCGGACCTTGCTGTCACTGCTCAGCCCTAGCGACCCGCATACAGCTGGAGGTATTAGACCAAAATACAAGGTAGGTGACAAGGTATATATTCAGTCACTTAAGAAAGAACCAGCATGGGTGCCCGGAATAATACAAGAAATTCGAGGCAGCAGAGTTTATGCGGTACGGACCTTAGAAAGGCTGGTCACACGCCACCAGGGGCAGATCAGACCTCGTACTAACGGAAGTCAAGTAGACAACAGGCCTTGGATATCACCCGAGGAATTCCGCAGAAAAGTGATGAAGGAATTAATTTATGTCCCACAGGAGCGCACGGCCGTTGGGACACCAACTGTTGCAGCTGACACACGGGAGGAAGCAGCCACCAGCAGCAGCAGAGAACCCGCCTGTTCGACCAGGACGGAACTCCGGCCCAGGAGGGTTACTCGTTCAGTGCGTTTTGCGCCATACGCAACGCATTTTGGCGCGGAGGGTGCCGTGGCCGAACAGGCTCCCTTAAAGTTGCCGCCGGTCGACGGTACCGATACGGCTCAAGAGAGTGCGCTGCCCGACAGCGCGGCAGTACCGTCACGCCCGAGCAGAGAGCGGCGCGCGAGAGCCCACCCTTATCAGCGGGCTGGCCAGCGATCCTTCGCCGCGAGCGAGCTATAAAAAGAGCCGCTCGGGCGGCGAGAGGCAGTTGGAAGCGAGCGTCTGCAAGTGATTAGAGAGTGACATTGTGAATAGTTGATACGTCGAAGTGCTTACGAACTCTGGACTGCCCCTACGGATATTTGGTGATTTAGCGACGTATTTGGACTCTCTCCTGGAATTCTGTTAGAACTTGGCTATTGTAAATTGACTTGCTCTTTTGGACTGTGGAATAAAACACGTAGTGAGAAACCGTGTTTATCTTTGTTGTTTTCTGGTCATAACAGCTGCTAACTATGAGAGTCTCATATCTAATATATTGTCAGCATTCTATGTGTACTCTTTTTATAAACTTTGACAGTTTTATATATCACAATACGTATTTCCACTATTAACATATAAATTTAGACTGTGTGGCAAATTAATTTTAAATATGCATTTAATCATATAAAGTTTAATCGTAAGTCTTCCTCCACATACTATGTCACCAAAGAAAAGAAAATATAATATTGAAATGTTTGCATAGGTCAATTCCGGAAAACCTAGGCCTTAAAAAAATCAGACCTGAAATCCGGTCACTCAGGTTAATTAATAAAATGGGTTGATTTTGTAATTTGTGAAATTGTAATAACTGTGGTCATGTGCATATCTTGTACAATCACATTCGTTAACAAGACGTTTAATTGTAACAACTTGAACATGGAAGACCACATCTTTTAAACATAGTTTTATAAATTCGCGTCGTGATCTCATATCGTTGGGAATCAAAAAGGCAAAGGATTAAAAGGCAAATAACATTAATCTTGAAAGGACATTCTCAATGTTAACGACAGTTTCCTAAAAAGTGTACCTCTATCATTGCAATCGTACCCTGAAATGCTCTTTGCTACTTCGAGCTAAAAATTTGAACTCGATGAAGCTTCTATTTTTTAATGCTATATGTGTATGTCTATGTAACATCGGAAGAGTGATATGATCTCAGAATTTGTAATGTAATTGTCTCTTCTAAAGATTACCCTAACTCACTCAACCTCTTTAAAGTTCAGTTTACTGAATATTCCTACATCCTTTTTCATGTCTAAAAGAGCTAGGCGATAACAACTAGGTCGTTTCCTCGACTAGAGTTTGACATCGTCAATGCCAAAACTAACAAGACGTACTATACGGAATGTTAATATCATTATTAAAGATGCTCACAGTTACTTAAAATTATTTTCACAATTACTCTTCCGGAAACATTAAATAAACAAATGTACCTCTTAAACCTCCTACATTTCTAAAACTATTTCGATTGCATTAAATTGATGATACTATTTTTATTTATAGAAGTTCCAATTTCAAATATAAATAGTGGCTTCATATACAGCAAAAGAATTATCTGAGACAGGTTCCCTACATTTTGCAGCGTTCATGTGTTCTCCTGTGTTTGTTTATATCAATACATATGTGAATTGAATTTATTGATTAGTTTCCACCATGTATATCTACTTAAGAACGAATGATCAGTCCCAAAACATGTGTATGGCTGTTTAGTCTTTATATTAAATAGTAATAAACTGTATTATACTTTGTGGTTGATACCTCGTCGATCCTTAATTAATAATAATTATACAGTACCAAAATATATTTGCTGCCACCGCGGAATTAAATATCAATTCATAAGCGAATACAGGACTATCGAAATATCTTTAAATAAACAAATAAAATATCTTAAATTATTATCTATAAATAAATAGATAAAATGAAATTACACAACACGCCTCGCTCAACTGTACTCATGTTTACCTCCCAAGAAAACCAAAACTTGAGGAAATATGACTGATTTTGCAACAGAAAAATGGAAACAGGTTCAAAATGTCTTGTATATACATTACCTGCAAGCAATATCTACAAATTCCATTGATCTGTTTTCTCAGTCTCTCGCTTTCTTTGTCAATGTGTTCCTTCGTAAACCCTCATTCTCCTCTAATAACATCTAATAACAACAAGAACCTCTCGGTTTAATTTGTTGTATCATTTGCCCCTCCTTTCTGCATTTTTGAACTCCAAGATCTCTTGTGACTTTGGTTGATTGATTGAGGTTTCGAAGCACATCAATTCCTATGGTCATTAGTCCCGTTATTGTAGTGAATGTTCGAGAGAAGGCGGTGCTCCTTCCCCAATGGATGGTGAGATCCCGTGCCGAGCTACATGATGGTTTGAGGGGGATTTTGCCTTCCAGGTATCTCCCACTAGCGGGGCACCGCCCCAGCCGACGCAAACTCTAAGACCCGACTGGTTTCCCGGTATGATTGGTAGTGTAGTGCATGTATATGTAAGAGTGTCGGTGAAAGGGAATAGAATGAGGCAAGGAAAAGGAAGAAAAGCGAGCTGTCTTTGGTCCGTTTGTTAGGGTACTGCTCGCCTGTTACTAATCAGAGAATCCACGGAAATTTACCGATGAGAACGTCCTCTAGAATTCTCCTCTGGACAGCGAGTGGATGCGACCTTGCTATATCTATCTAGCGTCGGAAATCCGCCACTGTGGGTCGAATCCTAGAACTTCCCGGTCAGAGTCCCTGCAGGGACAATGCTAGCTCTGAGTTATGTTCAGCCGGTCCTTGCTTCTTAGAGCATACCCGGATTGCAGTCATTCTTGTCCAGAAGTTATTTTAGCCAATCAACCAACACATCGTTCTAAACGTAGCCCTATAGCAAGGCTCCCAACTCATCTTCACTGCATGTGTCCTCGACAATCAACATTGTACATACAACCATTTTCCTCTCTCCTCTGCGCATAATTGGCTTTCTTTGCATTGGTCGTCAGGACTACTAGGACTCATTCTTGAAAACTATCGCCTGCATAGCGTTCAATAGTTTCACAGCATTTATCATCGACTCCCTGTGATCCTTGGTCTTTGCAGACGTCAACGAGTAATTGCCGAGTAATGATAGTCATTGCAGCTAACACTTGGTAATCTCCAGAGCCAAAGCTCTCCACTCCCATAGCTTTCACAGTCGTCGCAATAAGCAGTAATATGAGCATCGGTCTCACCTCTTCAAGATTGCCTACTCCGTTACAGCCAAAGCAATCCTCCCCATTATCATCTCCAACACAACTCTTGCCATCCTCACCATCGGTACTGCTGGTCTCAACGCTATCGTCACTGCCATCGTCGCTAACACCTCTGAATCTGCCATCTCCGCCGCCTCACAGAGCGATAAGGCTACCGTCGTTCATTATCATCATCATCGTCAGAATAATAATACTAATAATAATAATAATAATAATAATAATAATAATAATAATAATAATAATCCCGTGCGGAGTTTCTAGTCTCCCGTCGGGCGCCTCCCCAGGTGGCGGATAGGGGAATGCTCACCAGATATGGCGGGTACTGAGGAAATAAAATACTCAGGGCGGACCAAAACTAAGCGAAGAAAATCCAAGAGGCGTCTGTAGTGGAAACCACCGGCAACTTGGTCAGCGTCTGTTCATCCAGAGGATGCGGCTGCAACTACTGCTCCAGGAACTAACAATCCTTGGTTCTACCCAACCAGCATCAGCTGGATATCAATTACAAGCAACAATGATTCGTACAAGCAAAAACAAAAGTACCCCAGGTGGACGATCCACCCGTCAACAGACGGCAACCAAGCATTCGGATTCTGGGGAGCTTGGACCTGTACGAGAGAGCGAGTCGGAGTGCTCTGGTAAACTTCCACGAAAGAGCCACACATACATTGGCACATTCAACATTCGAACGCTGATTCAAACCGGTAAACTACACAATCTCACAACAGAACTTACCAAACAGAAAATCCAAATTCTCGCCCTACAAGAAACACGCTTCACTGACTCAGAAACAATCGACTACAACAACTACAGGATCTTCAAAAGTAGAACTAAGAAAAAGGTTTGCAAAGGAACACCTCTATTCGGCATGGCCTTTGTTGTAGATAAAAAGGTCCTAGATTCAGTAAAAGACGTAAAACCCATCAATAACCGACTCATGACCATGAGGATCAAACATACGAATAAGAATTACACTTTCATCAATGTTCACGCGCCCACAAATGCAGACAACAAAAAAGAACCCGAAAAGACTGACAAATTCTGGGAAGAACTCGGAAATGAAATGTCCAAAATTCCACAAGACGACGTTAAAATTCTCCTCGGAGATTTTAATGCACAAATTGGCAGAGAATACAGATACAAAAAAACAGTAGGCAATTACCCTGCACACAAATTCACTAACAAAAATGGCACCCGGCTCATCGAGTTATGCCAACAGAACAACCTGAAAATTATGTCAACCTCACTACGAAAATCCCCCAAGAAACAGAAAACATGGCGCTCCCCCATCCAACAATTAGGAGAATTCCAAATCGACCATGTTGCAATCTCTTACTTCTACCAGAAAGAAATTCACGATGTACAAGTCCGCAAAGGAGCAAACATAGATTCCGACCATTACCTTTCCCGAATCAAGATCAAATTTACCCCCAAGAGAAAATTCAACAAGAAACCCCCAACGATTCCAAAATTCGACATACACAAAATCCAAGACTCCAAAATTGCTGAAAAATGGGAAGAACAACCAGCAAAAAACTGGGTAAATTTCAAGGACAAAATCATAGAGACTGCCAAATCCTTGATTCCCCTCACCAAAAGACCGAAACATCCCTGGTGGAATAAAGAATGCGAAGTTGCCCTCAATAACAGAAAAAACGCTTTCCAAAATTACAACAGTAACAAATCTGAAAAAACCCACAAGATCTTCCTCGAAGTACGAAAAGAGACATCCAAAACTTTAAGACAAATCAAACGGATATACATTAATGACCAACTGACGTCGATCGAAGATAACTTTCGAAACAATAACACGCACGACTTCTACAAGGTATTCGCCAACCAAATGAAGGGATACACACCACACAACTTATGTTTCAGAAAGCAAGATGGAAAATTGGCATTAACGAACAAGGAAAATTGCCAAGAGTTGGCTAAATACTTCTCACAACTTTTGAATTGTCCGGAACCTACAAGGAGATTCCCAAAGAAACAACCTGACCACACAAATGAAGACTCGTCACCACCAAGTCAAGACGAAATCCACTCCCACATCAAAAAACTCAAAAACAACAAGGCATCAGGTGAAGATGGAATTACCGCAGAATTGCTCAAAAACCTTGGACCCAACTCACTCAAAGAAATCACACAGATCGTCCAAGAAATCTGGCAAACAGAACAAATCCCTGACGATTGGAAAACCGCACTCATTCACCCACTACATAAAAAGGGAGAAAAGTCAGATGTAAACAATTACAGAGGGATTTCCCTCCTTCCAGTTATTTACAAAATTCTCTCGGCCTGTCTTCTGAAACGAACACAAGAACAACTCGAACCAAAATTATCAGATTTTCAAGCAGGATTCAGACCAAACCGATCCTGTCCCGAACAAATATTCAACCTAAAAACATTAATCAAAATGCGAGCCATTCGAAACAAACCAGTAACATGTACATTTGTCGACTTCAAAAAGGCCTACGACTCTATCGATCGACCATCACTATTCCAGATCCTAGAAGAAAGAGGACTAGACCACAAAACACGGAAACTTATCGAGCAAACACTTACAAAAACAAATTCTAAAGTGAAATTCATGGGAGAAATCTCAGAACCTTTCGAAATTCGGACAGGCGTGAGACAAGGAGATGGCCTCTCTCCTCTCCTGTTCAACCTAGTCTTGGACAAAGTAATGGAAGAATGGGAAAAAGAACTTCAAAGACAAGATGCTTGGAAACCTATCACTCTCGGCATACCCAAAAATAACCTCTGCATACCATACCTTGCCTTTGCCGACGATATAGCGATACTGTCTGAAAACCAAGAGACCGCTATCAAACAATTAGAAACACTCAAAGAATGTGCAGAAAGGGTAGGATTACAGATCTCTTTCGAGAAAACTCAAGTCCTATCCCACAAAGGTGACAACATGCACACAAGGTATGGAACGGTCAAAAGGGTACCACATTTCAAATACCTGGGTGAGTTCATCGAACCAACCGGATCCGAAAGAATTTCACAACAAACCCGCCTCCAGAAAATCAAAAAAGCATTCGGACTAATCCAAAACCTGTACAACAAAAAATGCATGTCTAAGAAAACCAAAATTCGACATTATAATACTGTCATCAAACCGGCAGCTCTTTACGCTAGCGAAACACTCACTCTCAGCAAGAAATATGAACTGGAAGAAATCAAAAAAGAAGAAAGAAAAATCATTAGAAAAATACTCGGTGCGAGACTCACTCCCGATGGATACAGATTACAATCTATTAAGACAACTGAAAAGTACTCGAACATAGAAGTCGACATCAGGAAAAGACGACTGAAATTCTTCGGACACATAGACAGGCTACCAAATACTCGACTAACTAAAAGAATACTAAACTATATATCCTCACTTATAAGTACAACACCATGGATGAAAGAAACAAAAAAAGACATGCGACACGCCGACATAACTGACACCTCAGACAAAAACACCTTCCGCAACAAAGTGAACAAATGGGAAGTCAAACCAGAACAACCTAAATCAAAACCCTACAGACCGAAATGGTCTGAAGAAAGAAAACTGGCATTCTCCAACAGAATGAAAGAATATTGGAAAATTAAGAAGAACTCCACAAAAACTAATTAGAACACAAAAACGAGTCAATCTTTGCTTAACGTTTTCCATTATTGGGAAAATACGCTAATAATAATAATAATAATAATAATAATAATAATAATAATAATAATAATAATGAAGCAATAATGACTTTATTAGTTTTTTATCGTGAGCCATAGACCCTACTCTCCCGTATAACCATTTTGATTGATGTTTCCAGGAACGTCAACTGCTATGGTCGATAGACCCGTTACTGACATAAATATTTTATCGCGAGTGATGGCGATTCCTCCACTGGATGGTGCTTGACGTCGGCTTACGGGGTTTCCCCATCCAGGTATCTCCCACCAGCAGGGTACCGCGCAAGCCGGGTGGACTCTCTATATGAGTGGTAGTGTAGTGCCAGTAATTGTGAGTGTATGTTTGAGTTTGTGTGAGCAGAAAGAAAGGGACCAGGATGTCTTAGGGAAAGATCGCGCGCGGTTCGTTGCACGTTTGTTTAAATTCACTTCGGCATTCGCTTGGTAGTGATGGGACAAACCTCGGAGAACGACCGACCAGAACAACCGACCGCTATTCCAGGCAGCGCGCTCTCTGTAATTGCAGCCTGTTGCTTTGGTCTCTGGAGCAGCTGAATTTGCCCTAGCTCTCTAGCTAATGCCGAAGTTCCGCCACCATCGGAATTTGAACCGCAGGACCTCCCGGTGAAAGACCCTGCAGAAATAATTGAAGTACTGGCTCTGAGCTAACTCAGTCGATGTAGCCACTTGTATGAATATACATGTATACAAAGTTGAAACATTTAAATAGGAGAAGGCTGGCGTATCTGCTAACACCACACCTTCCTGAAACTGCGTTCCCAACGCTCTCGTCGCCACCGCCGCCGCCTCCGCCTTCTCCTCCTCCTCCTCGGCTGGCATTCACGACGCGCAGGCGCATGTGGGAGAGGTTGCGCGCGCGCGGTCCAGCGGCGGGGGCGGGGGCGGGGTCGGCGGCGGCGGCGGCAGCTCAGCCGCGCTCCCGACAGTGCGCTCCCGACGCGCCGACCGCCCAGCTCCTCTGCGCCGCGCGGCTCCAGCAGCGTGACGTCACCGCCTCAGCCGCCGGCCTGCAACCGCCCCACAAGGCACGGGGCGCGCCGAACGGAGCCGCCTCTTAGGGTCGACGAGTCGCCAGGCGGGGACGGCGAGCGGCGGAAGGCCGAAGGCGGCGAAGGAGCGACAGCGCACGCCACACGCGGGGAGCGAGAGGGCGACCTGAGGCCGCACCGCGCGCAGCCGATCCGAGGCAGCGGGTAAGTTTGATCATTACGCGTCGCAAGCGCTGGCCTGAAAGAAAACCCGCTGGCGGCGGCGGCGGCGGCGGCGGCGGCGGCGGCGGCGGCGGCGGCGGCGGCGGTAGCGATACGCTCAGGTGACGTGAAGAACGAAAACCAGCGACCTACGCGAAGATTCTTCCTGGTTATCATAGCTTTTATTGATTTTTCATTACTTAATACTGAAATTTTTTTATTATCTGTAAAATTGAACTACTTCTATATGAATTGTCGTGAGTGATCTTAGGTAGTAGAGAAGTTAATAATATAAGTATTAATTAGGTACTTGAAATGGAGAAATAAATAGGTTGCAGTCGAATGATTGTCAATACTGGTGATTTAGACGCTTCAATAGCTTGTTACGATATACGATACGAGTATAATTCGTCAACGACAGAGATTCTTATTCTCCTGCCCTAGCGTTGCCTTAAGAATTATTTTTGAAGAAATGCAGTTTGTACCTTCTAAACTAATTTTATTGACGAATTCAAATTCATTAATCAATAACCTTGCGGTGGAAAAATGTTGGTAACTTATCATTATAGAAAATAGAGGCCAAGTTGCTTCGAAACGTTTCGAGAAAAAATTACCATAAAAAGTAGATTTTTCCTCTGTTGTAAGTGATTTTATATCAATAATTCAGTGTTCTAAAAATGAATACAGTTTGTCAATAAATGAATGATTGCCGTCTACATTCACGAAAACTATATTTTATTAAAAGAGAAAATCCACTATGGAGATAGGAAAAAAGTTTCTCGTAGAAGAAAGAAACATCGCACAGGATATTTGAAGAACTGCGTGGAGACCAATAGTCGTATAAGAGTTGAAGACGGGTAAAGAGGAAAAGTGCTGTTATCCTACTTGGCTGGTAGTCTTTCCAATTAGTCTTTCCAATTAGTGTCGTGAACTTTGATGAAATGGACCCCCTTGTTATTGGCAATAAAAGATGTGAAGGGAAGTGAGATAATGCAATAAAAATTGTTATTTTCTTTCACCTTGTCTCTTTGCTTGGTGAATTTCTAAAAAAACATTTTTCATTTTCATTTTTACGTTAATTTTGAAAAATAATTTGGAGTTTGGGTTCTAAATTTCAAATATTTCGTTCCCCAATTTATATAGAGATTAAAATCAACTAATGTAGAAGAAATTGATTTTTCCACCTTCAAGAAAAAGTCCGAAAAGTCACATATTTTTAATAGAGCAAAATGTTAATAAAAATATATAATATGCATAATAAGAATAGAAAATGTCACCGCCAATATTTCTTTAGTTATACAATATTTTATAATTTTTATTTTATAATTTAAATTCTGGTTTTCTAGTGTAAAACAATATTCCTTTATATATGTGGACGTAAATGAATTGAAAATCTATGATTTTTATAGCATTCCACTTTACATTTAATATTGTCGAATCAATTGCCAGAATCTCTGTTTTCTGCACGCCCTCACGTTCTGAGTCGATAATTGTATATGATTTTGCGAATTTAACTGTTCTAGACTGAAACAACGTCATAAATTGGATTATTTGATTAGCCCACGAGTGTTCCCACGAGTGTTCATATGTTGAACGCATCGAAATATGGTAGATTTATATTAATTGTTTTATAGAACTTCATCCAGCTTTCCGGAAGCATTGCCGTTCAGAAAATTTATTTTACTTCTTTTTTACATTGTAACTTCCTTGTGAGTATTTGTCGCCTGTAAAGTATTTTACATTAACCCCGAAAGTATAGCACATGCAACATCTCCGGATGTGGCCGTGTTACTCCCTCTTCGAAACGAGAGGTCCAATATACACGTCTGCTTCCCGGCTTTTCCTGGTCCAGGTGTCTCCCCAGGACGGAATCGCCCCAATCGGGTCAATTTATGCGCTCCCGACTGGTGCGGTGAGGTATATGATAATGTAGTACACGTAAGTGAGGGAGGGGAGAGAGGAGGCTACAATGATGCGGAAGAAAATGTTACGCGCGGTCCATAGCTTGGTATTTCGCCATCCATCGCTTGTCCATCGCTTGGTCCATTTTCTGGGTAATATTCGCCTGGTATTGACCGGAGAAACCACGGAAAACTACCGATCAGAGCGGCCGGCTGGTAGAATGTTCTCCACATAGTGACAACTCAGCAATGATGAAAAACTGCAACGTCGGGACATCAGCCCCCGAACAATGCCCCAGAGGCAGCGATAAATGTCGGTCTCCCTAGTCTTCATTCCCTCGTCCATCGCGCCAGCGGCGTTCGTTGGGGAAAAGCAGCGAGAGCGCGTGTGCCTGCAGAAAAAACGTATGCGAAATACCTGCCAGCACGCCATCTGCCCGAAAATTGAGATATAAGGAATTTAGAGATATGAATAAATATAAGTGTAAAAGATGATCCTTAAAACCAGCTTTCGAGTTTTAAGCGCAACTCATCCGATTCTGTATCAAAAAACAAAAATTGTCTGTAACTGATAACAATTTGTTGAAAAAATTACTAATTAAAACTCATCATTTTGTCTGCAAATTTGTTAGCTATATGCCATCAAAATGAAATTTTGAGTTGAGACTTTCTGTCCGCGTCCCAAATGATAAGTACAGCTGAACACGTTTTTTTTTTTGTTTTTTTTTGTTTTTTTTTTGTTTTTTTTTTTTGTCGCGAAAACGCCGACCTGGACCGCGCATGCATGCTCCCTGCATTTCACTGGGGCTCAGTTAATTTATGTCGGTGGCAAGTGCATGTAATTTTATCAAGGGATCAGCATTTAGCTGGATCCAATTTTTATCCCCCCGGGTAGTTACGAAATGATGATATTGAGGGGTGAAAGAACAACACACACATATAGACATTCACAAATTTCTCTCATGGCCGAGGCGGGACTTGAATTCGTGATCCTTTTGTCAGAGATCGCCACGGAACCACTCGTTTAGCGATCTCGGCTATCCTGTTGACTCCAACACGGTTTAATATTAATATTTTGATGAAATCTGATATTTTAATTGTAATGAAAGTAGTTGACTGGACTTCACAATATATACGAGTATATTATTGATTTAAGGGAGGATACCGCACGAAATTATTGTATTATTTTGTAAATTAGGTATTCACAAAATGTAATTTATATGTTCTATTATATATAATGTATATATTGAAAGTGATTTACTATCATATTTTTTAGAGTGCATGAAGATGTCTCTCTACATGTACACTTGGGGTCTTAATAATTTCTAGTGATTTATGTGGTTAATATATCCCAGACATACTCATATTTCAGATAATTTATTGTGAAATTAGCAACACTTGTATCGCGAAGAAATCCTCAAGCTGACATTCAAACTAACGTTTGGTCTTTATTATTTGCGGCGGAAAAACTAACGTTTGGTCGTTCGATCGTTATTGTTTGTTAGTCACCGGTTCCCTATTAGAAGAAACGAGAAATAGGTTCCTCTCTCCGAAAACGGGAAAATTTCACGGACTATTAGTTATTTCTTAAGATTTTACTTTTTATATATCATTGTATAGTAAGACAATACTTTTCCAGCTCGTGTATGCCGCATGAATTTAATGTGTAGTTTAGTTTTAAATATCAGATTCGCAAAACATTAGGGTAAATGTCTTCCAAAATACGACATTTATCTTGTTAGTTCCAACGAGCCTTGGTCTTCCCAACGAAAACGAAATAAACTTCTCCATTTAATCGCGCCATGCGTGCTGTTTCATGGGCCGTATTTTGCTCTTGACATAAACGAAACTAGACGGCTCCTGTTCGCATGCCAGTGAGTGAATAGAGAGGATAAAGTTTGACTCAGATGAATCCGCCGTAACTCCTGCACATGACTCCTCTACCGACTACCCCCGCTCTTTCGTCCCCATGACCCACTCTTTCGTCCATTGTTTCTTCCCAACCACCTTCTTGCTCTCTCACTCAGCATGCTTGCCGCCGTCGCTGCCCTCGCCATCCCTCACAGACTTAGTCGTCAGCTCTCGCTGCTATTTTGCCGTCTCGTTTATTCCCTCGTCCCTATCCTCGTACCTTCATCGCCATTCTCGTTATCATATCACCCATCCCATACCCTTTACCCCTTCTTCCATTTCTAAATGTTTGCTTGTTCCGTATCCTTTGGTAACCGGCGTGCAGAACATCGATGCGGGTGAAAAACGAGTTTTTTCTCTCTAGTTGACTCTTATCTGTCATTGCGTCTGTGACAGAGCATTTAATTACGTATCCGCGGTTCGCCATGAAACGGAAGGCTGCAGACAAATTACACGTACCTGTTTGTTTAATGAAAATGTGTTTTAGCAATCACAACATAGCTTCTCTCCCTACGGCCCATTTTATTCCTCGACGGTTTTCGAAAAGTCATCGTAAAAGCTACTAATTTCGAAAGCCAATCTTCTGAAATGGATTGGATACAAAGTCAGTTCTCTTTGCAACCAGTCAGTGGGGAAACAATTCAAAACATGGTGATTTATGCGTTTCGTTTGCTGGCACGTAAACTGTCATGTACTAAATACTCGAATTCTGCTTCAATTAACTTGAATATCAAAGGCATATTATTGTATGTCTCCAAAATGCGTATTTTAGGCAGAATATATATTTTCTCTCTACTGACATATTATCCGCATAGTACTGGATCGCAGCTTAGCTGACACATAATTTTGCGTTTTGTGTATCATCAATAGACCAGAAAAGCGAAAGTGATGTTATATTAAAATGATAAATGAACAATAATCATCAAACATTTATTATATTTCCTTCAACTGAACACTTAAGAAATATTACTCGCGTGTTCCACCTTTCTATGCCCTGTACATCAATTCCCTGTAATTTCCAATCAGAAGAATATAAAACTCTAATTGATTAAAAACCGATTTGATTCCACCAATCACACTCAGATGAATGCAGTAAACCTGCTTTCAAATAAATATCTATACAACACCCTGCGCGAACGTTTCGTAACAAGCGATTTCTGTTTCGCGACCTTAGCGGGCCGGTGCGGGGCGGGGATGGCGGGGCGGGCGGGACGGGGCGGAAGGGACAGCGTTGCGGGAGGGTGGTGAGGGGGGCGGGGAAGGGGAAGGGCACACGGGGGTGTGGCAGTCGAGGAGGAGGTATGGAAAGTAAATGATACCACTTTTATTTTACAAGGTAGGTAGAAATCATTCCTATTTTCTTTCTAACAAATAATTGCGATAAATAAGAAGTCGAATAATTCCGGAATAAATTCTCTAGTTCTAAATACCACAACACTATTTATATTATATTGTTATTATGTTTTCTATAGTCAATTCTATTCATTCTAGAAGGCACAGCACTTACGAATGGACTTATTTGAATTCATTTCATGAATGAGAGAGGTGTTATTAAAAAAGTCAACATTCCATGAAAAGTAGGCATTAAGTAGGTTGTTGAAACAATATAAAGTTTATGTAAAGTCTGAGTTGGTCTATGTAAAGGCACATGTAAAGAAGAGTCAGACGTGTATGGTGAAACCTAGTGCCAAATTGATGGCCTATCAACCTTTATCCAGCAAGTGAAATGTTTCGCTTGTAATATTTGAAATATTACGACCCTTGTTTCTACACAAATAGAAATATTTTAGGATAGAGACAGGTATGCCTTCTAATAAAAGCTTTTCATCTAAATATATGACAATAAATTCCTTGGAAACGTAGAGAGGTTAAAGTGTATTTTTGTTGTATTGTTGAATATCTAGTATACTACTGTAGTATCTCAACTTGAATCACTCAACTATTTTCGTATTTCATTTCAGAATATCAGTGCCTCTTTCAGTCTACGGTATTCGAATTACTTTTGGAACGGGCTTTATGTAACTTATTTCGTTATTTTAATATTCTTCGTGAGTGAACGCCCTTATTTCAATGTAATATGAGGATTCAAATATTCAACTCAATTAGTAGAAAATGTTAAAAAACCTAACGCACGAATGACGTAAGAAAAAGTCAATTAAATTTATCTGAGAAACAAACAAAAGAAAGGTATTTCAGAAATTAATGATAAAAACAGTTAATAAATTCACGCAACACTTTATTATGTAGTAGGCATATTTTCCAGTTTTCAAAAATGATCACAAAAATTGCAATAAACAAATAACTTATATTTTACGTGTGTTTTGCTCCCTCATACGGAGCATACAACATATAGTGCAGAGATTGAAATTTTGATCAAAATGACTTGTGTGCCTTGCTGTAACGTAATGAAAAGGTGGGTTCTTGAAGAACGGCTGCCCGAAGCATCAGATCGAATAATGTTTCTTTACTTTTCAAATTGAATTCATCTTTTATTATACTTTTCTTTACAACATTTTCTATTATACATGGTTTGTCTGTTTTTGAAAGTGTAGAATTGCTTTCTGTATATTTGCGATTTCAGATAATCTAATCTTGATTTCCAAAAAATTATTTAGTATTCCCTTGGTCCAATATTCTGTCATACAATTTTGTCAAGAATGCATAACGTATAGTATTATTTACTCTTTGTAATACATTTTTGCGCATAATGTTCGTGGTCCCATATTATGAGAGAGCGTCTAGACCGTTCTTTGATTATACTAGGAAACAAAAAAGTTGCTTTTTTATACCTCCAGGATGAAAGTCGGTGATTTCAAAGGAAACGATCACTCTGATTTCGAAAAAAGGTTCTGTCATGGGCAGGGTTCAAAGATATGAACATATTTAGTATTTGGAAAAAACAAAATCCTTTACTAATTTCCACAAAATTTTATAAGCATGCTTCATATGAAGTAAGAACAAGTTGAAAATAGAATATGCGAATTCGGGCAATAATATTGAAACATGTTGAAAGGAGAAATTCCTATTGCATCGCTTAAAAATGCTTTGCACCTTGTCACTTACTCTTGTATTCCTGTTTACTCTCTATTAGACGACACAAGCAGGATCCTCACGCCATTGGCATCTCTTTTCATTTGTAGCAATGTCTGTTCCCCACATCCATCACTAATATCATTCAAATTTTGTGGGAAAAATGAATAAGGGACTGAATAAAATGAACTTATTTGACGATTTGCATTTTATTGAACCGATTCAATTCAATAGATCATGTGACGAATTTCACTTTATAAAACCCACAGAAGTGTAATGCATTAATGTTTTTGAGGCCCATGCAAACCAGAGCTTCAGGCGCGCTGCGGGACAGTTCCACATTACCCTTACAGATTCAGAATCTTCCACCCCAAAAGTTGGATTTTTGTGTACTTGCGATAGGGTAACTGGCTAAAATATTTCCTTTTTCACTGATGAACAATAGGAAATATGAGGGTACACGCGTCTTGTTTTTAAAACATTCAGTAAGACCAGTACTTACTAAGACCAGTAAGACCTACTCGTAATTGAGCGCTTCTACGAGACATGAGAATAAAGATGGCAATATTTGAATACACAAGGTAAAAAACCCACGAAAAGACTAATTTTGTTGACTTTTTATGAAAAGGGCATGGATGAACTGAACAAATATTTTATAAGTAAACATATTTAATGCGTATTCATTCTACATATCTCACAGGTGCAATTTAAATGGATTTATATTACTAGCAAAATACGGTATGATACAATATATTTAAAAACTGTAATGTGATATGACTTTATTGTGATATTCGCAATTTACATATAAAATTGTGTACTTTGCGCCGTCTACCTTCCTAGAGGTAAAAACCTTGTTCCCTAGTGTTATTTCGTTTCCGGGAGCGTCAAATGCTACTTCATTATTCCCATAAGATAAGTGCAAGTTATTACCCAGGATGTAGCGGCGTTCCTTCCCGCTAGAGCACCAGGTACGACACCGACCTATAATTCAGTTCGTGAAAGGTTCCCACACCAGGTATCTCCGCCAGCAGGGCACTGCCCCCCCCCAGGGGCAAGATCTAAGCTAGGGGTGTCCAACTTGCAAGGCCTCGAGGGCCACATGTCAAATCTTTATTATGGTTGCGGACCATATTTTCTTTACTCGGGAGATCCACGCCTGACTTTTTCGAATTGTTGATCTCGGCACTTTGCCTGGCAGCTCTAAAACAGGGATGTCGGCAGTGGAACCATGCTTAATATCAGGCCATGCCACGCATAACGCAATGAAACACATTGGGATGATTTTGAATTTATGAATTTACTAAAAAAAATCCTTAAATCTAAACTTTAGCTATTTTTACATTAAAGGAGGTGTTGGCCCCGACAGAGAAACGACCCTGACAATGTTATCGCCCGACATAGAAACAAAAGACTTTCACTTTTGACTAATACTCTTTCATGGGCCACAATAAATTGCACCGCGGCCCACCAGTGGGACAGCCCTGCTATAAGCTACTTACACCAAACACGTGTGGTAGTGCAGAGCATGTACGTGTAAATTGTGACTGTAAGAGGAGATGAGGGGGTAAGGATGATAAACGAAAGATAGCGCACGCTTCGTAGGCCGTTTGCTAGGATAGTACCCCGTCATTCATCTGGTATTGTTGGAAGAAACAATGGAAAGTCAGTGATCAGAGCCGCCGGTCGCCACAATTCGTCTCAAAACAGCGGCTCAATTCCAAGCCTGAATCGAAAATGTCTATCATTGGGAATTAAAAAAGTATTTAAATATTATGTATTATAACATATTAAAAAATTAAAAGCTGAGACTGGTATTATTATTTTAAATTAGCATTATTTAATTTAAAGTAATTAATACGTATGGTTAACATTTTTCCCTACTGTATTTGTTTGATTTCTTGTCAGCATATTTCTTGTCAGCAACTGAGAAAACTATAAGTTATTGTATAAAATAAATACTTAAGAACACGCTCGTAGGAGTAACACTAACGCAGCAACATCTCCCTCTCCCCCTCTTAGCTTTGAGTGCTCAGAAAATCCACCAATGACCGGCATTTCGCAATTACTCATCTGGCATTGGCAGATTGCTGATTAAGCGTCGGTTGCTCGATGAACAGATGTATGTGTAGGACAAGTGGATGAACTAACTTGAAATGTGTGTCACAATGGAATTAGAACTAACATATGCTGTAAACGTAGACGAGGGTTTGTGTTGAACTATTTTCTAAACTTCGAACTGGAACATTTCGATAATAAATAAATAATGCAAGTTATTTAATCAGTGGAATATATCACCACAATCATTACTTTTTTAATACATCTGAAGAAGGAAATGACTATTAGAGTCAAACATGTCTCTAGTAGCTCAGACACAAAATTTCAAGGATATTTGAAATGCTATGCATTTAATTCATTATTAAGCTAAAGTAAACAAAGAATAAAATATTTAAGATATTCATACTCCAAACTTGAATTCTAAAGTATTAAAGTGCACGCTGCATAGACCGTTTCAATTTGCCGAAGTGTCTATTCAATATTTAAGATGACCAGACTTCAAAGTTACGCAGATGATAAGGTCTTAGTCTTCATGAGAAAACACCGCACTACAATAAGCAGAAGTTCTCAGTTTTATTTAAAATGTCAAGAAGTTCAACGACGAAAGATATTCGCTCTCTGAGGTAAAAACTGCTCAGTTTTCGAATGAGTCTGGAAATATTTGTGGAAACCGTCAAACATCGATACCTTTAAACGAGTGAGTGAGTATTTATTGGGTCCGGGCGTGACGGCTACTCATGCCATTAGCCCAAAAGTTCAGTGTTTACTCTAGCGCGGGAGGTGATAATGTAACTATCCCGCTGGCAAAGTGAGATCCGGAGCTGACATATACATAGGCTTGTGGAGTCATCCACTTCCAAGTATCATCCCTTGCGGAGCACTAGCCCAGCTGGGACAAGTTCTAACTGGATAGTCGAGATAAGCTCCAGTTGAGACAGGTTCCCTGTTGATCTCACAATATATGTGGAAATATAGTGCAAGGGTGTGTGTGCGCGCGCGTTGTGTGTACGTGTGTAAGGGGGAAGAGAAGGATGATATTCGCGTGTGGTCAGTGACGCGTATGATTGAATACTGCTCTGGTATTCGCCTGGTATTGATTAGAGACACCACGGGAAACTTCCAATCAGAACAATGGGTCTATAGAATTCCCCCCAGCCACCAGCTGCATTCAAATTAGCTATGCAGAAACTACCGCTTCGTGAGACTACAAAGACATCGGTAATCCTTCTGAGCTAAAGTTTCGATCATGATTGAAGAGAGAAACTGTAGAATTCAAAATGTTAAATGAAAAAAGGATTTGAATTTTCAAAACATTATGCCTAAGCGATCACAATAAAAAGACTAACAGGCTATTGAGAGATTAAATAGTCGACGAGACACAGATATCCCGATTCCTATGACAAAAAGAAAAATAGGAGGGAAAACAATATTCTTATCGTACAACGGCCGAGTTGCGTCGTGTTCACTGTGATTTGTTTGCAGAATCGCAATTGCGTTTCTTTTTGTCTGCACTGCGTAGGAATCGGGTGTGCGGTTGAGAGCTTCGCAGCATCCAGACTCGCGCTGCTCACGTGCCATTCACGCGCCTCCGCACGAGGGTTCTCCCTTACTTGCCTTCGCATGCCCTATTTCTAATCCTCGCCTCTGTTCCTTCTGTCCCCGCATGCGCTCGCCGATGTACACGCCAGCAGAGGGTCAGAGAGGTTAGAGCTTGGCTGCCGACCTTGGCGGCCGCGTTTGAAATTGCAAACTATCCATTACGGACCTGCAGAGTACAGTAAGTACGTGCAAAATGGTGCAGATTCTTCTTCGTTTATTAAGTATTTACGATTTCACATTTCATTACTCCTTCATTCATTGTTTTTCGTTTCAAATTAAATAATGAAAAGGATTAATCATTTTGAAGGAATGTAAGAATACAATTGTTAGTTTTGGGATTGAATTTCGTGTTCCCTTTTCTCTCTGCCTCTCCCTCCCTCTCTGCCTCTCCCTCCCTCTCTGCCTCTCCCTCCCTCTCTGCCTCTCCCTCCCCCTCTGCCTCTCCCTCCCTCTCTGCCTCTCCCTCCCTCTCTGCCTCTCCCTCTCTCTGCGCCTCTTTCTAGGAGACGGCGAGAGAGATAGAGAGAGAGAGACGGCGAGAGAGAGAGACGGCGAGAGAGAGAGACAGCGAGAGAGAGAGACGGCGAGAGAGAGAGAGACGGCGAGAGAGAGAGAGACGGCGAGAGAGAGAGAGACGGCGAGAGAGAGAGGCGGCGAGAGAGAGACGGATAGAGAGAGAGAGACGGATAGAGAGAGAGAGACGGATAGAGAGAGAGACGGATAGAGAGAGAGACGGATAGAGAGAGAGACGGATGGAGAGAGAGACGGATAGAGAGAGAGACGGATAGAGAGAGAGACGGATAGAGAGGGAGACGGATAGAGAGAGAGACGGATAGAGAGAGAGACGGATGGAGAGAGAGACGGATAGAGAGAGAGACGGATAGAGAGAGAGACGGATAGAGAGGGAGACGGATAGAGAGGGAGACGGATAGAGAGAGAGACGGATAGAGAGAGAGACGGATAGAGAGAGAGACGGATAGAGAGAGAGAGACGGATAGAGAGAGAGAGACGGATAGAGAGAGAGAGACGGATAGAGAGAGAGAGACGGATAGAGAGAGAGAGACGGATAGAGAGAGAGAGACGGATAGAGAGAGAGAGACGGATAGAGAGAGAGACGGATAGAGAGAGAGAGACGGATAGAGAGAGAGAGACGGATAGAGAGAGAAACGGATAGAGAGAGAGACGGATAGAGAGAGAGACGGATAGAGAGAGAGACGGATAGAGAGAGAGAGACGGATAGAGAGAGAGAGACGGATAGAGAGAGAGAGACGGATAGAGAGAGAGAGACGGATAGAGAGAGAGAAACGGATAGAGAGAGAGAGACGGATAGAGAGAGAGACGGATAGAGAGAGAGAGAGACGGATAGAGAGAGAGAGACGGATAGAGAGAGAGACGGATAGAGAGAGAGACGGATAGAGAGAGAGACGGATAGAGAGAGAGACGGATAGAGAGAGACGGATAGAGAGAGAGACGGATAGAGAGAGAGACGGATAGAGAGAGAGACGGATAGAGAGAGAGACGGATAGAGAGAGAGACGGATAGAGAGAGAGACGGATAGAGAGAGACGGATAGAGAGAGAGACGGATAGAGAGAGAGACGGATAGAGAGAGAGACGGATAGAGAGAGAGACGGATAGAGAGAGAGACGGATAGAGAGAGAGACGGATAGAGAGAGAGACGGATAGAGAGAGAGACGGATAGAGAGAGAGACGGATAGAGAGAGAGACGGATAGAGAGAGAGACGGATAGAGAGAGAGACGGATAGAGAGAGAGACGGATAGAGAGAGAGACGGATAGAGAGAGAGACGGATAGAGAGAGAGACGGATAGAGAGAGTGACGGATAGAGAGAGAGACGGATAGAGAGAGACGGATAGAGAGAGAGACGGATAGAGAGAGACGGATAGAGAGAGAGACGGATACAGAGAGAGACGGGTAGAGAGAGAGACGGGTAGAGAGAGAGACGGGTAGAGAGAGAGACGGGTAGAGAGAGAGACGGGTAGAGAGAGACGGATAGAGAGAGAGACGGATAGAGAGAGAGACGGATAGAGAGAGACGGATAGAGAGAGAGACGGATAGAGAGAGAGAGACGGCGAGAGAGAGAGACGGCGAGAGAGAGAGACGGCGAGAGAGAGAGACGGCGAGAGAGAGAGACGGCGAGAGAGAGAGACGGCGAGAGAGAGAGAGAGACGGCGAGAGAGAGAGAGACGGCGAGAGAGAGAGAGACGGCGAGAGAGAGAGACGGCGAGAGAGAGACGGCGAGAGAGAGAGACGGCGAGAGAGAGAGACGGCGAGAGAGAGAGGCGAGAGAGAGAGAGAGACGGCGAGAGAGAGAGACGGCGAGAGAGAGAGAGAGACGGCGAGAGAGAGAGAGACGGCGAGAGAGAGAGAGACGGCGAGAGAGAGAGAGACGGCGAGAGAGAGAGACGGCGAGAGAGAGAGAGACGGCGAGAGAGAGAGAGACGGCGAGAGAGAGAGACGGCGAGAGAGAGAGAGACGGCGAGAGAGAGAGAGAGACGGCGAGAGAGAGAGAGACGGCGAGAGAGAGAGAGAGACGGCGAGAGAGAGAGAGAGAGACGGCGAGAGAGAGAGAGAGACGGCGAGAGAGAGAGAGAGACGGCGAGAGAGAGAGAGAGACGGCGAGAGAGAGAGAGACGGCGAGAGAGAGAGAGACGGCGAGAGAGAGAGAGACGGCGAGAGAGAGAGAGACGGCGAGAGAGAGAGAGACGGCGAGAGAGAGAGAGACGGCGAGAGAGAGAGAGACGGCGAGAGAGAGAGAGACGGCGAGAGAGAGAGAGACGGCGAGAGAGAGAGAGACGGCGAGAGAGAGAGAGAGACGGCGAGAGAGAGAGAGACGGCGAGAGAGAGAGAGACGGCGAGAGAGAGAGAGACGGCGAGAGAGAGAGAGACGCGAGAGAGAGAGAGACGGCGAGAGAGAGAGAGACGGCGAGAGAGAGAGACGGCGAGAGAGAGAGACGGCGAGAGAGAGAGACGGCGAGAGAGAGAGACGGCGAGAGAGAGAGAGACGGCGAGAGAGAGAGACGGCGAGAGAGAGAGACGGCGAGAGAGAGAGACGGCGAGAGAGAGAGACGGCGAGAGAGAGAGACGGCGAGAGAGAGAGACGGCGAGAGAGAGAGAGACGGCGAGAGAGAGAGAGACGGCGAGAGAGAGAGAGACGGCGAGAGAGAGAGAGACGGCGAGAGAGAGAGACGGCGAGAGAGAGAGAGACGGCGAGAGAGAGAGAGACGGCGAGAGAGAGAGACGGCGAGAGAGAGAGACGGCGAGAGAGAGAGACGGCGAGAGAGAGAGACGGCGAGAGAGAGAGACGGCGAGAGAGAGAGACGGCGAGAGAGAGAGACGGCGAGAGAGAGAGACGGCGAGAGAGAGAGACGGCGAGAGAGAGAGAGACGGCGAGAGAGAGAGAGACGGCGAGAGAGAGAGAGACGGCGAGAGAGAGAGAGACGGCGAGAGAGAGAGACGGCGAGAGAGAGAGAGACGGCGAGAGAGAGAGAGACGGCGAGAGAGAGAGAGACGGCGAGAGAGAGAGACGGCGAGAGAGAGAGACGGCGAGAGAGAGAGACGGCGAGAGAGAGAGAGACGGCGAGAGAGAGAGAGACGGCGAGAGAGAGAGACGGCGAGAGAGAGAGAGACGGCGAGAGAGAGAGAGACGGCGATAGAGAGAGAGACGGCGAGAAAGAGAGAGAGACGGCGAGAGAGAGAGAGAGACGGCGAGAGAGAGAGAGACGGCGAGAGAGAGAGACGGCGAGAGAGAGAGAGACGGCGAGAGAGAGAGAGACGGCGAGAGAGAGAGAGACGGCGAGAGAGAGAGAGACGGCGAGAGAGAGAGAGACGGCGAGAGAGAGAGAGACGGCGAGAGAGAGACGGCGAGAGAGAGAGACGGCGAGAGAGAGAGAGACGGCGAGAGAGAGAGAGACGGCGAGAGAGAGAGAGACGGCGAGAGAGAGAGAGACGGCGAGAGAGAGAGACGGCGAGAGAGAGAGACGGCGAGAGAGAGAGACGGCGAGAGAGAGAGACGGCGAGAGAGAGAGACGGCGAGAGAGAGAGACGGCGAGAGAGAGAGACGGCGAGAGAGAGAGAGACGGCGAGAGAGAGAGACGGCGAGAGAGAGAGACGGCGAGAGAGAGAGAGACGGCGAGAGAGAGAGACGGCGAGAGAGAGACGGCGAGAGAGAGAGACGGCGAGAGAGAGAGACGGCGAGAGAGAGACGGCGAGAGAGAGAGACGGCGAGAGAGAGAGACGGCGAGAGAGAGAGACGGCGAGAGAGAGAGACGGCGAGAGAGAGAGACGGCGAGAGAGAGAGACGGCGAGAGAGAGAGACGGCGAGAGAGAGAGACGGCGAGAGAGAGAGACGGCGAGAGAGAGAGACGGCGAGAGAGAGAGACGGCGAGAGAGAGAGAGACGGCGAGAAAGAGAGAGACGGCGAGAAAGAGAGAGAAGGACGGCGGGTGGGAGACAGAGAGACGGAGAAAGTGAGAGAGTGAGACGGAAGGAGAGAGGCGGAGGGAGAGACAGAGAAAGACGGAGGCAAGGATTGAATATGAAAAATCGGGCAACACTTGGTATTTTGCTAGTGGTTTTGTATAAGTTCAATGCATTTTTTAATGTAGGTTTGCTTTTGTTATTGACTTAAGGGCTTTAGTTGTATTAACATTATTTTAGTGAGTTTTAGCTTTTCGGTTATACGTGTTTTGTAATTAAACTGGTGTCGAAATTCAGTCCAAGATATTTGGGTTTTTTTTGTGAGATCCATGAAATTGTGTCATTGTTTATATGAAGTGGTGCGGGATTGAACATGGCCTGATTGAGTAGATTTTTTAATATTGTGTTGCTTATTTTATTGTGTCGTGGGACTTTTCTTAACGGGACTTTCTTAATAATATTTTCATCTTTGCTGGGGGAGATGAATTTAATTTTTTGTGGAACATTTTAGTTAGGGGATATTGCTAGGTGTATAATATTATCATGATCTCGGCGTGTTGGGATATTGTTAGGAATGGATGTTTTCTCAAAATGATTGGCCAGTGCTTCTGCTTTGTCAATGGGTGCAAAGTTTTTCCTTGATTAAGTGGTCAAGGGTGGGATAATTTAACTGTGTTTTTCAAGTAATAGTTGAAATGTTAGGAAGTAGGATAGTAAGTAGGTAAGTTCCATGAAAAAATATGTGATGTTGCAGCACCACTAGCTATCTTGTAACTCAATAAGAGTATTTCATATTTCGTTTATGAAAAGATCTACATTCTAGAGTTATGTAGTGTGTAATACTCTGATTTTGAAGATCGTAAAGTTAATTTCAATCTGGGCAACTCATATAAGCTTTCCATCGTGTTTCATTAATCATCCACAAACAAAACGAACAGAAGTTTACATTTATTTTTCTTGTCAATATACGGTGCTGCGCAAAAACTTAAGTGGGCTTCCTGTTAAGTAAGTTAAGTCCCCTGAAACGTGTATTACTATTTTGTGCTGTGGAACGTGTACATCACTTTATCACATTCCATATAAAACTTCCCTTTGCTCAATTAAACTTTTAAAGCAAAACGAGTAAACTTGGTAGTAAATTAAATTACAGAAAATTAAATGTCCTAGGTAACGGTCTATGTTGGAAATTAGAGAGATTACAGAAAATGGAATAAGAGCTATGACTCTTTTATTTTTGAGGTAAAACGTTAAATATCAGCATGCCATTCCATACAGTAATAACTCTGGTGTTCATACTATTACTGGAGTGTAACCATTCAGAGAAACAACTCACTTTTCACATTTTGTATTGTCTTTGGGGTCATACTTATATATTCGCGTGCATTGTATCAACTCTATTTTAAGATTATTTAAATTCCGTGGTGGTAGCAGATATCTTGTGGTAATCCATAAAATGGTAAAGGAAATAATCGTCCACAAAAGGTTTCATAATTTTTATTAATTATTACTCAGATTATTACCCATTTTCCTATCCTCAGTGGGTCTCTAGCAAGGAGGAGAAAATTGAAACATTAACACAAGTTGAACAAAAGAAATACAGTGAATTTAGTGGAAAAGAAACAAACAAATAATATCAAATAAATAAAATTGAAAATACTTACTGCCCAAGAAAATGTGTATCACTCATTTACATATTATTATCTCGCCATTCAGAGGAAAAAGATCACAGCCACCTCCCGAGGAGGAAAAAACATCCACTTACGGGAATAATGACCTTAACAGTTGTTTGGTTTCTGTTCCATAAAGCAACACGTGAGTTGCAAATCTTTATTGACGGGTGACTTCTTCCTTGTAATCTTGCTACCGCGTGATGTCAGCTGTATCGTAAGTAGTGACACACTATGTATGAGACTTCACTCGGTACGCGCAGAGTGGGATTCTAGGCGGGATTACACAACCTAAAATTTGTATTTTTCAATTAAAATCGAAACTATTTCATTGTTTTTACATTTCTACGAATTCCTGAGTATCTAACAAAACCCTATTGCCTGAAGTTGAATATTTTTCTTTTAGTATTGGCGCGCCTTGGTAATACAAATATTTTCGTTATAAGTAGCATTACTTGCCTTTGTACCAAATTACTCCTACTATGAATTTATTCCAAAAACGACATTTTTCGTCAAAAAAGGTATAAAATGGTTTCCTAGTTAGATGGACAAATCCTGGTACCAATGTTCTGCTACTTCTCTAGATGGGATCTAGTAAAGTCACTATATCGAAATTATTTGCACCCTATTGGCACTATTTTCACTGTTTTCAGTCTATTGAAACTATTATCGCTCGATCTCCGAAAGATCTTCTGTAACAGAGTATTGGGTAATTTGTAACCCACCTGTTTGAAGAATCCCCCAAAGCTCTCTCACAAGATCACGACCACCTCTCCGTCTCCGCCACCTCTACTTGCACTAGGGAGTCCTTACGTGCAAACGCTCTCGATCGCGTGACTGGCCTTTCCTACCAAAATGCACTCTGCTAAGTGAAGTAATGAAATGATTTTTATGTTCGGTAATTTTATCTCTTTAATTGAAAGAACTGCTAGGAATTAAGCAGTGTCTAGTTACATTTAATTACTGGCTTCAATTTCTTCATATAATCAGGTTGAATTCTTAATGTTTATATGACACAGAAGGCGGGGATCCAGTATTATTAAAAGTAACTTTTCGGAAAACGATGCTTGTTTCACATTATGTATGGTGTATAACGTACACCTGCAATACGAAGTAAAATGAAGATGGATCTTAAAAATCTTGGGTTAGACATCCGTGGCAAAAACACTGTTAATAAGAAATTAGACAAACTATCTAAATATAATAGTCTAGTCAAGCTTGTATACAAAGTAAATTGAGCATAAAATTTGAAATCGATTAGTAAGATATTTCAAAATTGCTAATATAATTTTGAACGCTGTGTTACGTTAGGAAATTAAAAAGTTTTTCCTTTTTCTTGAAACTTCGAAATCCAAAAGAGAAACAATATTGTACCAACAACATAAACAAATGTTTAATGGAATATTTAGGTTTGAAATATTAGTTATTATACCACAAACATTGATTAAATGTTCATCATCGCCAGAACGTGTAGCAACTGAAGATAAAATTATGAGGCCAAGGTCTAGTACTCCACGTTAGAAAGCATGGATAAGATTACTAACTTTGTAACTGGAACATAACTTTTGTATTCAAACATTCTTAATCTATTAATCCTTAAGTACATTATTATCAACTAACATATGGATTCATAAGTGTTTCTTGTAACTATATTTTTTTATTTGTGAAATGTTTTATTTTTATTAAACACATGGAGTATGAACAATAATGAAATGCTCTCAATGCAATCAAATCAATTTACGTGAGCGCTTATATTTGTGGTACTACTTTGTACGTAAGTTGTTGCTAATATTCACATATCATGCTATGTAATTAGTTCATACATGTGGACGTATACATTTTGAAGAACTATTATATGTTGCTAATAATATAAGGTAATCATGTAAATAATTCTTATTTTCAGAATAAAACATTGAAGGATGAATATAACAAAAAGTTACCAATAATTTTGTCAGTTTGACTTTTACCTACTCTGCACAATAAATGAAAAGCCTCTATCTTTAGCCGGCAAGCCTTTAATTTGGAATAGCCTTAAATTGGGGCAAGAGCCTTAAATTAGAATAAATGAAGTTCATCGGATCATACCACCATCATGATTAATCTGAATCACAATAATTTTTAATTCATAACATTACACATCTGATTACACATAACATTACACAAATGAAATAATAACTCATCTTACTTTGATAACGGAGTTTTAATTTCTCCCATTTCTCTCTGCAATGTGAGGTATATTAAACGAGATCGGGGTCATGCCATCACAAGTGGTCTAGAGCTTCTCGCGCGAGATTTTGATGAAATTTTCCATACCGTGACCCACAAAGAAACTATTGTGAAGTTGTACCTTGATATGTGAAATAAGCTTTGAGATAAAGTTATTTCATTGACTCCATATAGCGGCTTGGTAGAGTAAAGCCATAAGATTTTCGCAACTTTGAGAAACTATATTTCCCTCTTTTTATATATGTATATATATATATATATATATATATATATATATATATATATATATAGTAACAACTACTCCGCGTGGTTAGATTGGCGGGCGCACGTCACGCGGTTTCTTCCACCCTATCGCGGCGTCGATGGCGGACACCTGCGCTTTGCGAAATTCTGCGAAACCCGAACATCATCCTAGTTCTGAGAAAAAGGGCACGGCGGCAGTGCGTCGCTCGGAAGGGGCGGCGTCCTCATTTTCCCCTGAGTCACAGGATGTAACCTGGCGTGGGTTGCACCGAAACAAAAGGGCTACATTCCACAGCGTCCCAGGCGTCGCAAAAGTGCACTCAGGTAGAGGAAAACAGCTCGTTTCCTGGCATCTTTCTCAGCGGCGTTATGATCAATGTAAATTTACAAAATACGCGTCACCACCTGACGCCTACGACCGTACCATTACAATATATATATTGTGGCATACCTGGGAAGCGGTACTTTTCACGATTATGAATTGTAAAGGGGACAGGTGTTTTCTCGTGAATGGGCCTCTAGGGTTTTGGCATAACATGGGAAGAGAAATTTTGTTATAGATTCTTTTACACAACTAAACGTTTTATTGATCATATAGTATACCTGAGAAACAATATTTACAGTCCGTTCAATCTTTGTTTTGATACCAAACATGCGGATTAGCTCAAACCTCGGCCTTTAAACATCATCTGTCCCTCCTGACGTTTCCTCGGGCGGTCGTGGAACTGGCGGCAGCAACGGCGGCGGCGGAGTCGGCGGGCTTCGGCTCACCTCGGAGCCTGACGGAGATGCGCCCTCCCTCGGCGACCGGTCCCTCCAGCCCCACGCGACGGTTGATGACTCCGCCTGGACGCCGTCCCAGCCGTTATGAGGATGACACACAGATATGGGACCGAATGGCGCCAGGTCGATGTCCGACGGGCTTTCCTGCTCCTTTCAGTATCCTCCTCAGCTTCGCAATGAATCTGTTCGGCACTGTTCCCTACTGTGTTTATTTAAGTATGGTATCACTGTACTAACCAAAACCGGCCACGCGGCTCACGATTTTCAATGATCTTTCTCAGTTTCAACCGTCAATCTTAATTCCACCAATTGTGCAACAGCTGACAAGTCCTAAGTACACTTGATTCTACCCTCAAACTTCATTTACTCTATACACACGTAGGCTTCCGCGGCTCGAGTCCATTACTTCTAGGCTGTCCGGTTGACGCCGCGACGACATGACAGGCGAAACGTCGGCCTATCTGCCAACGACGCGGCGTCACCCGGACAGCCTAGAAGTAATTCATTTACTCTAAACTGCACTGAAAAAGTGGCTGATTAATCATCGGGCGCGTCACAGCCCCATCCGTACCCCGTCAATCGCCTCCTCGCACTGCCGACCGTTGCTCGCCTCCCCGGTTCCCTCGATTTTTCCGTTGGTGGCGGCGGCGGTGGCGTTACTGCGCTGATCAAAATGTGTTTTATTCTAATTTAGAATGTCCGACTATTAATATTTCTTCATACAGAAACGTTCTTCGTTTATATATATATATATATATATATATATATATATATATATATATATATCTTTCCGCCTTATAACGTTTTTTGCTCTATTAAACGGAGCTAATGTTAAGTTGTTCTTTATTAATATCAAGTATATGAATTGGTAAAAAGTCTCTCGGTTTAGGCATTGAACAGTTTCCACAATTTGTAAGTCACAAAAATAAAATTTAGTACACAATATGTAAATATAACAAAGTTTGTTAATGCAAAATTTCAACATTCTATCTCTAACAATTACGTAACAAATTATGTTTATCATCATAATCAGTAACATCTAAGGGGGACTTCATTCCCCTTGGAGCTTCAACCCCCGCACGGGGTTCCTCATACACCAATAAGACATCTTCAAAAATATAGAATTACTAATTCTCTATGCTAAGGACTAATTCAATACACTAATTGTTAACGTTATAAATGTTAATATTAAGACCACAAACAGAAATAAAAATTTATATTCAGTATAAATAAAAAATTCTTTATATGAGAACGTCAAGTCTGCGGACAGTATATCTGTTCCCCCAGAGATAAATCCTGGATGCGCCTCGGATCATCATTTACCAATCATTGCATTTCTCTAGCCTCTATTATTTTATCATCGCCATGTTCGCTTCCCCATCGTTCATACGACTCTAGTTGTACACGTGCTCCCACAACCCATCTATGGTCTGGCGCAATTCCACACAGATTCCGGAAGAGTCTATAACATTATATCAAACACGTTTTATCAACATCTTGCATGTTGCAGCATAAAGCATTACACGAGTTAAACGTGATATTATATCCCTGAATTGAGCCACTATCGACATATTGATCATTTCGGAAAATACAAAAATTAATTTAGTTTTGAGATATAATTATATAAATAAATTGCTTGATTAGTGGTATAGGAAATGCAGTCCTCCAATTTATTAATATTTCGGTAGCCTTTCGGGGACATTGATCTCAGAATGTTTCTCGACATAAGCATCTCAACATATGTCTTTGAATGTCCATTAATATTTTTGAACGTCTGGTTAATAAAGCAATTTTATAATAATATTAGAAATTTGTGACAACGATACAGCGACTATATTATTGTTATTATTATTACTATTATTATAAGGTGGTGATGGAGTGTGAAAGGATTATTATAGGATGATGGTAAGATGTGTTAGGTGGGGTAGTGAGGGGGGGGTCCCAGCTTTCTCCTTGTCACCGAGGGAAATCACGAATACCCCAGTCAGGATGGCCGGCGCGGGGATCGAAACCGGACCTCCCGATTGCGAATACAGCGCGCTACTCACTGAGACACTTGCTTGGTGTATATATATATATATATATATATATATATATATATATATATATATATATATATATATTGTAACACCTCCACTCATCTCCCGGCGACTGGGATCGTCGGAAAATGCGCGGTTAGTGGCCTGGTTATAGCTCAGTCGGTCCTATTCCCTTTACTCGTTTAAAAAACTAGCCAATTGTAACAATTTCCTTTGCTCATTTAAAATTAGGTGATGGAAGGAATTGTTAACGAAATTAATGGATATTCAAAATAAACAATTTGATCACTGGTGAAAAGACAAAGTTTATTCCTGGATAAACTGTACCAGGGATGTTACATTAATAAAATAAAAGAAAGAAAAGATTGAATAAAAAGAAAAAATAAAGATTAAAATTAAAAGGAAAGCTTACAACTAGAGAAGAGTACAAAATTATTTTATAGTTAGATTTACAGAGTTGTCCCTGAGGACCTTTCTTGTGCCTTGGCGCGGCACCGCTTTGACAATACTTCAAAAGGTTTATTGCCCCCAGTTACATTGCCTGAGAGCCTTCCGTGGCAGGTTCGCTCAATAGACCCGGGCGGGCACGGCGGAGCTTGTAGGCGACCTTCGCTGGAATGCGTTCGGTCGCGCCCCCTCAACAGCTGGGCGGCTGGCAGCGGCTCGCGGCGTCTGCGGCAGTCCGTGACGTCAGCAGAGGGGTCGTCTGGAGGCTGCTTCGGCGGAGCTTGTAGATAACCGGGGTATATCGCCCCCGATCGCAGGTGCGGAGCACACAACAATGTCTCCCTCTGAACTATGCGAATCCTCTCAAATACAAATTCAGAAGTTGAGAAATCCTGTAGCGAATACGCAATTACAAAGGATTCGCCAATTTACTTTTGAAGTGCTTTTGCACTTCCTTTAACATTCTCACTGAGAATTCCAGTCTATCACCCCAGTGATTTCAACTAAGTGCTTTCAGAGGCGCACTCGCCTCTCCCCGCGAATGGCTCCCACCTCAGAGAAGTCTCTCAACCAACTAAAATTTTGTTTCTCATAAATGCACGAAGTTAACTTTTATCCCCACCCTTTCTCCTCATATGGTCTTGCTCCCTACAACGATCGCGTCGCTGTTGGCTAAAGGTGATGGCGTTGTACACTAAATTTGGCCAATAAGCTCCGGCGGAGTATAGGAATTTTCCACTCTCTGTTTCTGTCGGAACATGGGTGTCCTTCTCTACCGTCTCGAAAGTAGGCCACGTCTGTGAAGGGGCTTCCGGCTACTTAATTATTGCTTTGGGTTTCCCCGATCACGATGACAGGCGTTTCGAAAGTATTCCAGATGGGGCTGCAGCTGGGCGCCTTACAATTTACCCTTTCTTCCGCCGTTGGGTGGGGTGTCATAAACATCCGAAATGGGTCAGGGGATCGTGGCTGTTGCAAGAAGGGGGCTGAGCGCTTGACGCCGTATGTTTTTCTTCAGTAAAAAATTTCTTAGGTCTACTTTACTCAATTTAATTTATCTTAATAATTCTGTACCGCTACAATATATAATATATATATATATATATATATATATATATATATATATTATATATAGGTAAGAAGCACAAGTCTTTCATGAGGCAAAGAAAGAAATAACACTTATTAAAAAGTCACAACTTGAAAACATATTCAAATAAAAATGAATTGAAAGGAATCGATAAACATTGACATACGTTTTACAATAAAAACAAAGAGTTGTAAACTTTTTTAAAATTTTAAAATACGAAAATGATATATCCATATATCCAGTTTATTTAGAATTTTAATAAATTGTATCTGAAAGTAGAATTGCTTCAAATAATTTTAAGAAAGTTTCTGAAATTCTCAATAGTTTTCTGTAGCAACAGTGAGTTTTGAAAAATACTTTGAAACTACCCCCGAGCCAGTGGTTCTTCCCTCTGAAATTAGTCCGAAACCGACATTTAATCACTTCGGCCAACCGGGTTATACCGAGAATGGGCACTTTTATAATAGTCATAAGCGTTTAAAGACAATAATTGATTTTATTGTTCACACGCTTTACAAATCCAACAAGAGATCTGAAAAATTATTTAAAAGTGTTTTTCGGAGGCGAGCGAATGCCGGGGAATCACTTGGGTGGCGGCGCGCGGAGCTGCGCAAGGCGAATTAGCACCCTTCGCTTTGTTAAAGCACCTTTCGCTTGGAATTATTTTAAAAGGGCGTGTCTTGGTTCGTGAATGGGCCTCTGAAGGTTTGACGGAAACATTGGAAAATCATCATTTTTTTAAACAAACAAACACTTTATTACCAAAACGTCGATCGGCGCCATCGGCGCGACTCGGTGACCTTCGGATGGTCGATCTTCACTGGGAAACCAGGGACCCCTGCCTTCCACAACGTTCACACACCTCAGTTTCGACCCCGACCGTCGTGAACGTATTTCGGGTCGGGCATGTACTAACACCGATATTACTGTCCATCTATCCTTCGTTGGTAATATCAGTTCTCCCTTGCCGCACAGCCTACCAGGTGTTGCGAAGGTTCTACTTCGTGTACCTTCTCACATTCACATATACACGTGGCAACTTTTCACTGTCGTTACCGGCAATGCAGTCTATAGTCTTTTCACCTTGTTACAAAATCTCTCGAAACCTATTCCCCCTCTTCAAGCTTTCACTACTTTTTAATTGCCACAATCACACTTAATCCACTCCCTAATAGCTTCTCTTCTGTTATTAAACTTAACTTCTTTTATTTTGCTCGCCGCGCGCATCATTACCGGCTCCGCTCTCCTTCGTGTCCTGTTACTCCCTTCTGCCGCCGTTGTGTATGTATGTATGTGTGTATATATATATATATATATATATATATATATATATATATATAGTTTGGTTTTTCAATTTTGAAAAATTGAAATTTTATTTTGATACATGAATTAAATTTATTTTGACTTCATAGATATTGTCTAACACTTGCTTCCCATGTTATCGTAATATCGCAACGAAAATGTTCGTTTCACTCTGGTTTCATGAGTACTCGCAATAGTTATTGGACAAAAAATAACACCCATGCTTTAATTGTGCATGATCTCTTACCTTGACTAAACCCGCTTCCTTTTTCCGTTCCTCGTTTTCTAAGTCAGGAGCATCCCTGAGGACCGAAAAGCAGTAGTCAGCGAGGATATTCCCATTTAACCTTCCTACATAATTGTTTTCAAGAATCAGCATTTTTTGTTTATGAAAACGTTAACCAGGTTCACTGTTTACAGCTCGACAATTTTTTGGAGAAATATTACGATGCGAAATTAAAAAGAGAATTTCATGACACATATTGCATCCCATTTTATAGCAAGATGACAATAGAGATATTATACGATCCTGTCTGCCTTTTGTGTTTCCCCAAAACGCTTACTCATTCTTGGAAAGCTTACCACGTCTCCTTTTCAATATCATTTAATACGTCAACAGAGGCTACATCTCGAAATATTTTGCGAATCTGTTGTCCCACAAAAACGCATTGCAGCATTCATTCTGGGAAGGTTCATAAACAGATATTTAAATGCTTTTTCTTTTTGATCCAACATTTTGACGTAGTTTTTAATGCGACCAATTTTTTTATGTAAAGGAGGAAGTAAGAGTTTCTCCGAATCGTCCGAAGGCCGGTACTGAATATTCAATTTTCCATGTTTTATTTGCCTTCTTCATACGCACTTTTTCCTTGTTTTCGCTTAATAATTAGAGCCCAGAAGTCTGGCAAAATGCCTGTTTGTTATCGTTAGTATTTTATGGCTTTCATAAACAGGAATTACTTAATTTCACTTGTAGAGTTGCTTTAGTACATTTCTATGTTGCCTTTTTTACCTATTTTAACTTCTGATGCCTATTTTAGCCATTTTCCCTTTTTCCTCGTGTTTTTTTTTTTTTTTTTTTTTGCCTCCTAGCACCGAATGCGATCAAGCCAGATATATACCTGCAAGCCTGAACAACACGAAGAAACGATAGTGTTTTGTCTTTCTGTGAAAGCAGAGGCTGTATTAAAAATCTAAATTAAAAATTACAATTACAATATACCAGTCAGATGTTTTTCATTGATGCCGAAGGCTTTGTTCGCTCACGAGCAGTTCCATTCTACGTTTGAGTATAACCTCCGATCCCTTTTGAGAACTGCTCTCTGTATATGATATACTATTCTCAGATCTGGCGAGTACACAAATGCAAAGAACGAAAAATATAATTCCGTTTTCAGAATTGCCATTTTAATATTGCCAAGAAAGAGAGAGTGTCTCGGGTAAAACAAATTAGTATCCAACATACAGGATGGTCATGTGGGTTAAAATTACAAAAAAGTGTAATCTCACATGTTAAGTGCCTATTTTATAGTTAGAATAAAAATGTGAATCATTTTAATTATTAATTCTTTACACAAATACCTTTTAAATGTGATTTTTCAGTATTACATGCGTTTTCGCCCCCCTATTTTATCTTGAATAAATGTATTTTGCCTGTCTATTTCAGTAAAAATAAATGCCTTGTCTGCCTATTTTAGGAAAATAAATGTCTAAACTTCCGGGCTCTAATAATAATGTCGGTACGCGCATTATGAGAATGGACCAACATCTTCAAATATTTGCATTTTTTAGTCAAAATCGAAAATGATTCATTGCTTATGAATTTTTCCCAAATTTCTCCGTACCTGTACACACCTCTCACTTTGCTGAAAGCTGCAGAGTTTTCTTTCAATGTTTGCGGGCAGTAGAGATGGTTTTGCATTTTCTCGCGTTCCTGGGTATCAAACAAAATCATAGACACATCTCACATTGCTGCAGGCTGAATAGTTTTTTTCGATTTCCGTGTGCACTGGAATAATTGTATTTTTATATCTGATTTTTGTATATGCCCCACGTAACCACAGGAATGAATTACCAACAGGAAGATTAATGATTGCAGTTGTGGTGTGAAACAGCTTTGAGATTTAGTTTAGAAACGTCAATGAAAAGTCGCCAATCTTCAGATACGTGTATTAAATTTATCGCTAGGAAAAAACAGACACTGCGTTGCAAAACACGAAACTTTTTAGTTATAGTTCTGATTTTGAAGCCTAGAGGTTAGCAACTCTGCCATAAGTTGCTCTGAGAAACTCTCGGAAGAACTCTCATTCGATCATTTGATTAATTCTTGCTGATCGTTCAGATTTAACGTTTGGATCCGTACTTGTAGATCATTGAAAATCATAAGCTTCGTCTTTGAAGCGTAAGGGATATGATTCAGGAGTATAAACCGGAAACTAATTACTGTGAGCCACTGAGGATGAAGATGTTAAGTCATGCAAAAGTATCGATTTATCTTAATGATTTTTCTCTCGCGCCATATCATAGTAAAGGTAAATGACATCGAATATCTCTAATTAAATCAATTAAGGAGGTCACTATATCAACTTTTTTTGCAGATGTATGTTTCCCAATTCTTCCCTTTATCTTCTAGTGTACATTTTTTTTTTAAATAGAGAATATACGCTTTATTATCATTGGGCCAATATTTCTTCGTCGTTGGACTGTTAATACATTTACGCTGCATTCTTAACTACTGTCAAACAGATTCCATGGATTCATAGAAATCACCGATTTACAGGGGTTAATTCGTACAGGAACGCACAGAACGGCAACCACTCCAATTCACTCTCGGAATGAAACTGTATTATGAATGAAGTATTGTTTGTATTGCACGCTTGAACTATATTCTGAAGTGTAAACTTATTTATTCGTTACTCATGGACTGTCTTGTTTGAGAATGTGACGTAACATAAATATTTTGAGATATTTATGATACGACCATTGTGGGACGTTTTATTCCGCAAGATACCCTGGGAAATAAATTGTTTGTCCTTTGAAAGTAAGGACCAACTGTCAACGTATTGTCTTCGTGTTCAGAAGGCCAAGTTTAACTGAAAAACTTACAAAAGTTTCATGTCGCAAATTTCCTGTTAATCAGTGCTACGTAATATTGCAATACTACCTTAAAAACGCAGCATTTCTTGGACATTTATAATATATATTAATAGCTGATAATAAATAGATATATTAAATAGCTGAATTATATTGCGTTTTCGGTGAAGATGCTTCCAACTAACACCAATAACTGCACATTCAGTGCGTGTTTAAGGGAAAATTCAATATATTCACCAAATTGTAATGAAAATATATTTTAATCTATTAATATAAACCTGGAGACACCCGCTTTGCTCAATTCATTTTTCACTCTATTAGACAGAAATACTATTTACCCCTGTTCATCCATTACGAACTATTCTAGCGCATCCCTGCCGCACTCCGTCTTGTCCTACTTCCACTTCCAAATTTTCATCTACTTCACTTTCGTTCTAACTAAAGTAATGAAGAAATCTATAGTAAAAGAAAAATATTTTTACTCACGTTTATGCTGTTTGTCGTGTTTTGTAGAGTGCATGTTTTTGGTGGAGTGGGCACTTCTCTTCAAATTTCATCCAATTTGTCATATTTTAGCATCAATTATGTGTATGCATATTATTGATTCATAATTTGTTTTATGGCTCTTATTCACTTAACACATTCACATCTAGATGCAATTAAGATCAATTTCCAACTTAACCTTTATAACTATAGTATATCTAAGGAAAATTAGCAAACTGTCATTCTAAATAGAAACAGTTCACATTATGCAATTGAATATAAAATTAACAACCACTCACTAGGGGCAATGTAGTACATTTTCAACAGTTATTTTTATATAATTGTAGTAATACTCGTATTCTTCTTTAATTCATTGTTCTATTACACATACTTCTACACGTACACACTACCCATACAACACCTACTCTAACGACAGTATAGCACAATGTGCTACAAACTACAATGCAGATAGTTACAGATATCTGGTCTCGGTTCACTTTCTTGATATTTTGATTTCAACAATGGGTACCATAACCATAGTTAGGTTGCGTATACCCCAAAGCATTTTTTTAAAAAAAAGAGTACATTTTGGGGTACCAATTTTAATCCCAACAACGTTATTTTTGATTCTGGATCGCTCAAAAGTATTCGTGTCAGATTTGGAAGCAATCACTCCAGTGGTACTAACTTATGCCCGACACATATGGTTGTAAACAACTTAACTTTTTTACAATAATACCACATTCTTAACACTATTCGTTAAGCATGTAATTAACCGTTTCTAAAATTTACATTGCATGAGCAATACTCCCATTAATAAATTTTACATCCAATTACATTGACCCTTCTCGCTGTATACTGATTAACAACATAATTTGCGTCATTACAATTTTGTAGTTATTGTAACTCATTGGTGTAAGAAAAGTTAAATAAAGCAAACTACTATCATCCATTGAGGTTTCAGAGGCGTAGTTGTCTCCGACGAATCCCAAGGCCTTGCCATCTGCGCGGAGGTTCGTTAAGAGGTCAGGAAAAGGGCCCTCCCTGGCCGGAGGCTGTGTCATTAGCGCCAGCCGCCGGTCGTTATTTTCTCGCTGACCTCTGAAGACGACAGTGGACGCTCGCCACTGGACCAGCATTTACGCTATCAGCCTGACTGACGACACTCACTACCCGTCTTATATTTCTCTCTTTTCTGTCTCTTCTACCTTGCCTCTTTCTCATATGTCTCTCTCTCTCTCTCTCTCTCTCTCTCTCTCTCTCTCTCTCTCTCTCTCTCTCTCTCTCTCTCATATATATATATATATATTATGTTTGTTTTCCCCTTTTTATAGAGTTTCAGGACAAAAGACTGATTCTTAGCCAGAGAAAACACATTTGTGAATCTCTTGTAACAAGTTAAGTAGTGCTGAGGAACATCAATGTTGAAATTTTAACATACAAATTACGTTTTGGGATCTCCTGATATTGTAAAAGGTTGTTCTTTTCTTTTAAAAACGCGTGTCCATCTGTCTTCCATTCGTGAACAACACTAGTGCCTAATCCATTTATACGATTTTTCTCAAATGAAAAACTGCAATGGATCTAATTCAGTTGAAACCCGGAGGATTTGAAACGAATCCTTTAGTATTTGAGGGTACTTCACATGAAACTTCGCCCGTTGGAAGTTTTCACAAGTTTCTCAAATAATGACTCCAGATTTCACATTTACACGAACTATAGATAAAGTATTGAAATACTGCAATATGCATATTGCAATAAAATATTGTAAAATGCTAGTTTTCGACAGAAATAATCATACTTGATGATAACCGCACCACCAAAAGAATTTTAAATATTAATTTAAATTTAATTTTTTTTTAAATTTAATTTTAATTATTACTTTTCTATTTTTTGGAGTGAATGAATTGTAGTTCTGGCCTCAAACATAGACTTCTAAAGCAAATTCAATTCAATATTTCCTTAAGAGAGCCCAGAAGGAATAACTGAAAAATAAAAAAACTGTTTTAAATGATCTGAAAACAGAATACCCTACGAAATTATGACACCCCTTCTCGTTTCCCCGTCACCCGTCGCTTCAGAAGCAGACCAGTTCCGATTCCTGTGAACTTTGCTTGACATGCATTCCACAATACCTCTATACATACTCGATACATGGTAAATAATATACACACGAAATATATCGTGTATCGTGTTGATAAATCTAATACTTGAATGTGTTGCATTCATTGTACTTACTCGCATACAGCTTACGCATTATAGAGAAAGTATTTTAATACAACCGAAGAAAACGGCAATTTTTGACAGTAAAATCTCTTATTTTTGGGCTCTGCTAACGAAAAAGTAATGTTGTTTCTAAAGTTAAACTTGTTCCTACATGTAAACATTTAACACGTTGTGTATTCAGAATAGTCATCTCTAGTGTGTCCTTAATAGCGAAAAATTGATTGAAGGTAAAACGTCCGTTCGTCTGTGGCCAACGCTAGAGCCTAAACCAGGGCTTGACAACTCAATGCTCTGTGGCGTCACAAAAATCTGCTCTCCTGCTCGAAACCGAGCAGCGGAGCAAAGCCAGTGCCGGACGCGGCGCCGGGCGGGTAGTGTTCCAATGATGGTACTGAAGTGGGGGAAAATGTACGCTTGATAATTGAAAATGTACGCTTTTTGAATGTTAATTAATATTTTAATTTTTATGAATCAATAAAAATATGAAAAATTTAAAACAATGGACGTGAATTATTTCATACACAGAGCAATGTCTGACTCCATTTATCGTAACCAATACTTATAATTTCACTTCCATTCTTCTACGCATAATATTTTTGGAGAAACCAATTTTAACATTGTAATACAACATTTTATATAACATAACAATTTTGATTCGTCCCGAACCAATACCACATGCAAACGAAATAAAAAAGTTGTAGATAAGTATAGTAAAAAAACCCAAAGCCTTGACACATGTTTCTCTATGTATGTCACCCGCGCTGAATCCGAAGCTGAAGCTACAATTGTCCACCACATTCCTGTTTCTTTATTCGCGAGAAACCGCCGAGACATTTTATTTTTTTCGGGGGTTGTTGTCAGACCCAAGACTTAACACATATTTCTTTATATGTGTCACACCACCTTCCAGTTTGTTTGTTTTTTTAATTGCGAAAATGCAATGAATTTCAGGTTTGTTTTTCGTGATTTGAAATAACTGGAGGGTGGTTGCAGAATTTGGCGTCAGAGTCGGATTAAGTACGTCAACATACAGAGAGTGTCATGTGTCCAAGTCTTGGTCTGACAATAACCCCCAAAAAATACAATGTCACGGCCGTTGTGTTTTTTTATTTTTTTTATTTTGTACTTAATAACGGGACTATGGTGTAATTGTAGGCTTCAGATTCGGACTCAGCGCGTTGACCTACATAGAGAAGTATGTATAAAGTCTTCGAGTCTGAAAACTTCTTTTATTTTGTATGTCTGTGTAGTTACTGTTAACAAATAGATACAAATAGATACCCGGGAAGGGGTCCCGCGGGAGAAATTGGACTCCAGGCCCACATAGGGCCTACTACACTCCATGCCTACATAGTTCCGGCACCTGTCGCCCCCCCTTTGCTCACGCTGCTTCTCCGAAAAGGCACTCACGAAGGCCAAAGGAACTCGACGTCATTTCTCATATATATATATATATATATATATATATATATATATATATATATATATATATATATATATATATATATTGAAACGCATAATGTGTTTCCTTACAACTAATTAGAACATTAGCGTAAGTAATCAGTATATATTTTGGACTGCGCGGTACGTACGTCAAGCGCGGCGAACAACGATGGAACTAGCAAACGGTCGCTACCGCCGCCGTTGCCGCCGCCGCGAGGACAGCGTGAGAATGTCGGTTACGAACTGGGCAGCGAACGGCGAAGATTTCAGCCGTTAGGACAGTCGCGGAGAAGTGGCCGGTAGGTACGGACGTGTGGCGAAGAGCTCGCCGTTAGTGCATGGACAAAGGGAACATGCGGTGTATTTTGTAAAGTAGTAGCAACTGTAAAACAATAGATACGTAAAGTAGAGATCGAGAATGTTATTAGGATGAGAGATCAGCGACGAGAGAACAATCGATCGCGCTTGTATTATTTATCGCGGTAAGAATAACACCGGAATTGTGTGGTGCGGAACTGAGGCCAGCACGTGTAGTAGCCGTGGGTTAAGTGATTACATCCAGCGACGGAAGATAATCAGAGTGAGGTGCAACACCGAGGTACCAGGAGCCGAATCAGAAGGATTCACAAGGTCACCAGCCGAGGCGATCGCCACGACCATCAGCCGCCGACGACGCCCAGCTGCTGCGAAGGTCGGCGACCCCTGCCGACACGAGCCGTGCTCCAAGCATCGAAGGTATTGGTCGGGGCCCCGAAGGTATGATAATATGTATTACACCTAATCTTGGTACCAAGGCAGAGTGTATAAATGTTGTTAGATCATGTAATTAACAAATCTGGTTTGTGAATAAATGCTGTTCATGATTGTACTTCATTTATTAATTAACTTTCCTAATGCTATACCAACTTATCGTAGGGACCCATTCACGGAAAAGATACCCTCCTTTAGTAATTTCTTACAGTGAAAATACCCGGCATCACCAGGTACGTCACAATATATATATATATATATATATATATATATATTATATATATATATATATATTATATATATATATATATATAATATATATATATATATATATATATATATATATATATAGTTAATTGACAACAACCAATTGACACAATTCGTCACAAATTGCTTTCTTTTATTTCTGGGTTAATTTTCTTTCTGAACAAATATATTAATTTCTTTTGTAAATAATAAACAATTTACATGTTCTTGGAGTGTTTCTGCAATACAAAGTTTTGCTTAGAAAGCATTTTTTCAAACCAACTTTTGAGTGCTTATTGCGGCTAAACCATTCGGAATATCCCAGTAGTTTATTAGACATAATATAATTGACTTAAGAGCTTATTTACATACATATTCGTACATGTATGTACATGTGTACGTGTATATATATGTATTTATACATATATATGTGTATATATATATATGTATATATATAATGTGTGTGTAAATAATACAGCAGAAACGAGTTGTATTAATTGCATTTGTGTTATACATTAACATTTATTACAATTAACGTGAGAATAACGTGGAGATGCAAACTGCACGTAATAAGTTTGGGAACAACGTTTCAATGAAAGAAGTACATGTAGGCCAGAATATTTCTGACATGTCGTGCACATGTCATCGTGGATGACGCATAGGCCTCGAATCTACTGCGCCAACAAATTGAATTCTAAAATATACTATAGATCAGTTTTGAATAATTTCTTCGTAATCTATAAGATTCAATCAATATATCTTTGATGAAAAATATTTTCATTTATTGTAATAATTTATAGAATATAACTTCTTTAATTGATTGTATTTTCAATTTATTTTGTTAACATGGTAATGTTTTAGTACTAGACTTAATAAAAAGAATTATAACAGCAAAATGTTAAAATATTTTAAAATACATATCAGCGTCACGTAACATCAAATTATTACCCCCTTCTCATATGAAACGCAGCGTAACGCTGACTCAAACCCCCTCCCCCTTCTACAGCGTTACGTAATTTATGGACGTTTATAACCATTCAGACAATTTTCTCCAAAACTGATATTCCCCGATAGATCTAAAAGAACTTCTGAGGTTGAAAAAAGGTATTGAGAGTTTGAAATGGATATTCTGATTTTTAATGGTATTTTACATAAAGCCTCTATTTTTCCCAAATTTTCTCAAAAACGTCACCGTTTTTTTATCAACGTTTCTCTTCGGATAGCGAAAAAAACTTGTTAGAAAATGAGTGGATCTAATTTTCGTTGAAATGTCTGAATTTTCTAAAATTGCAAAAGTTCATATTTTTACCATCTTTCGACAATTGCAATATTGAAAAGTTTTTTCAGTTAAATCTTTTTCTTGAAGACAAACTTTTCTCTTAAACTTTCTTAAAATGAAGTCATTTCTCGAAAATATTAGTATTTTTGCGTAGTTTTGCATAGGGAATGTTCAAACAAATGGCTCCAAATATATATTTTGCGTTACAACGTGCAAGACTCACTTAAACGAAACAAATTTATTACAGCACATGAAAAAGACGTGTCTTTACGTATTTTAATTGATGTTTTTGAGATTCTTTTGTCTATAAATGTATTTCACATGTTACAAGTTACTCAAAAACAGAGTATAAGCATTTCCATGTACATGTCCGCACTTACATTTTTTAAAGTAAGTTTCATAAAACAATTCACGACTACTACTATGCATTTTAATACTATTACGCATTTACTACGCACGTACTACTATTATGCATTTTACAATTCATGTTACTACTATTCACGTTTGCGTTCGTGTGTGTGTGCATCCATGCTCGAGTTAATGTTCATAAATTGACAAAGTGAATACTGAGTGAATATTCTGCCTTGTTTTATTACGGCACGTACTCTCAGGTTCCAACTGTCTGCTCCTCGCACGAATTTTCCCATTTTCAGAACATTACTATTCACGGCGTCACTGCTTGTTCTCGAACCGAGTGACATACAGCTACTATGTTACTTTCAATGAGATATTCAAATATTTGTTTCTCTTTCCTGAAAATATTACTTTACTGGAATAAATTAACAATGTTCTTGTATCGTAAATGCCGAACGAGGTAAAGTGCAAAAAGAGAACAATTTATTCAGCATATCTTTTTCTAAAATACTTGTATCTCATTTTCGTATAATTTGCTATTTTTTGTTGCCAAATAAATAGTAAATAATCCGAAGACTTAATGCCAAAATGTTATTCTAAATGCATTTTCAAATCGTCATGCTCAGAAGTGTTGAAAAGATAGCAGTTCCCTTATGAGTCTAAGAAGGAAAATCAAAAATGCGGATTTCAATAACGCTCGAAACCGCTCTCTCCTGCTGAATCGAATTGGCACTCTGAATATCACTGCGACTACTAATTTTACAGCTACGCATCGTTATTTATTATTCCCATCGCCATCATAGTTCCGCTACTCTTACATCATGACCAAAACTACTACTTCTACTATTTTTAAGATCGTAATCACTGAGATCTACTGTATTTTGCCAACAACCATATTATATCTGCTCAATCATGTTCAAAGGGCCAAAAATAAATTTGGCCTATCGTTTTTATAATTTGACGATGATGTCTCGTGACTTGACTGACGAACGTAAATTACACCATGTAACACAATTTTTGTTTCTGGGTAATCAACATTATTTTCTAACTGTTTCTTTCATAAAAACATGACAAAAAACTTACTTTCCTGAAAAACTTTGCTTTTGTAATCAGGAGAACGAAAAGTTAAAATGTCCGTACTGTCAATAAGGAAACAAACATTTTCGTGTTTATCTTTAATTAAAAAGAAACTAGTGTTGCTACAAAATGGCACACTCTTTCTCGTAGTAAAATTTTCTAATTTCCTTTGTGTGGACTGGCTTTACGGTCTTCCCCCTTCCTCTTGCCAGCTGCTATCTATCACCATTCAAGGTTAATTTTGTTTTTTAAATTATCTCAGTGTTTCGACTTCCTAACTGGAGAACAAAAATATTATTTTAAGAATATTAAAGAAGTGTAAAACATCGTCGTAAATAGCAAATTTTCATTTAAAAATTAGGAGCTGTTTAAAAAATGGCGTTTAAGCGTTATCGTAAATGTGAAATGTGAAACTTTTTCACAGGAATATTTTGAGCTTTAGAAAAACTTCATTTGACATTATTTAAAGTACTTTAACTCGCAAATGTAATAGCACTTACAAATTGCTGGAAATGTGCATATTAAAGGCCCCAAATATATTTAAATAAATTACAATTGTGTATTTTTTGGAAAAACAAAAGCATAGAGCGAAATGAACTTTACGTCTTATTAAAAAAAGCAATTAGAACTATCCGTTCGAAAAATTTGAAGAACAAATTTGGAGCCATTTTTTAATAAATGGCGTTTGAGCGTTTCTGAATATGCTGAATTTTGAGCTCATTTTCATAGAAGACTGTTGAGTTTTCAAGAAAGTTTATGTGTCATTATTTAAAGCACATGTAATCATAAATACAATATAGTGAGCAAATTGACGATAATGTAAATGTTAACGTTAAGTAGTAAAAAAAATTGCAATTTTGTAATTTTTGCAAAAACAAAATAATAGAAATATCGTGTATGTAATCACATAGAGTACATTTCGCACTATCCTTACCAAAATGTAAAGAAAAAATTTGAAGTCTTTTTCGAGATAATCTTATGTTTTAATATTGCACATTTTGCTCGCAATGTTGCGCGAAAACTACTAAAAGTTTCAAAAAATGTAAAAGACCTTAATGAAAGAACTAATTATGGACAACAATTTCCATGTGTAGGAAAAATCTCTATCTTTAATTTTGTAACTGTAGGAAGACGCCGGAAATATTTCAAACTTTTGCAATTTTCGAAAATTCAGAATTAACCGTGCGGTAGTTTTTCTTGCCTTCTCTGATTAATACCAGCCAAATGCCGGAGAAGTGCCATAACAAACGGCTCACGGACTGCGAGCAATCGTTTCTTTCTCTTCCTTGTCTTATCCTCTTCTCTTACTTACACTCTACCTACTTGCACTTACTACTTCACTGCCTACTCACACTTTCAGTACCACACATGCGGGAGCTTGCTTAGAGCTCGTCCCGGCAAGGCGGTGGCCTGCTGCATGTGATACCTGGATGTGGAAACCCCCGCAAGCGAACGTGTAGGCCGGCGCCGGATCTCCTCATTCAGAGGGAAGCGAACACAAAACTAACGGCACTAATGTTCACAGCAGTTGACGAACTCTGAACATCAATCAAACAAACAAGTATTAATTTAAATATAACAGAACGATGGAGTTTACAGAAGAAAAAATCGCGCTCATAATAGAAACAACAGGAACATGTAATGTCCTTTTGCTTCATCTGGCACACTTGTAGTGCTTACAATTAAGAACATGCTTGGATTCCCTCTACATTTGCTCACAATCCCAAAAATCTTGAAAAACGGCGACCTTAGTTAATACAGAATATCATTCCTGTACAAAATAGAAGAGGATGTTTAAAGTTACAAGGCACTCGTCCTCTTTAAACAAAAGACCAAACGCTTTGAAAACTGATCTGATACCTCTCCCAATTATTTCGCTTCTGTCAGCATCTCAATGCTACTATTCAAGAAAAAATATTAAAGAAAATATTTGGATGCTTTTTGCGAATCTTGCTCACATCTCACAAAAAACTACGCAAACACGCACATTTTCGAAAAGGTGTACATGAACTTAGGTATTCAAAGAACTTTCTAACCTTTAACTTAACCGTCGATCCGGATAGCCGAGATCGCTAAGGCAATAGGGTCGTGGCGATCTCCGATTGAAGGATCGCGGGTTCAAATCCCGCTTCGGACAAGGATGTATTTGCGTTCGTCACCTTTCATCAACATCCTATCATTTCATTAAAGAAGAATTAATAATTCCCTGCGCAAGCAGGAGGCCCCTCGGCCATAATGGGATATGCAGTTAGCTAATTTAAAAAAACGTTAACCATACAAGAACGCTCCCCTTTATATTGGGCTCTGCCTTCAGCCAACTAACCCGACCCGTTTCGCCCAGCACGACGCGTTGACTTCATGCCAGAGCCGCTGCCGCTGTCTTTGCGCTCTGACCGAGAGGTATAGGGCTCGGGTCCATAGGAGGCAGGTTTTCGCCTAGGTTCAATTCAGGAGCTGTCTGGCGGACAATTCTGGAGGCCGAATACTCTCATCGATAGTTTTCGAGGAGGACCATGGAGGACCACGCGTCATCTGTGTCTCCTCTCCCTTGTCCTATCCTCTCCTAACTTATTCACTTCCATGCACTGTAGACACGTCTAGGCTTGCTAGGCTATAGGCACATTAAAGCTTGTCCCAGCTGGCGCGGTGCTCCGCTGAATAGAGATACTCGCATTCGCAAGCCGAAGAGGAAGGTCGGCGGCGGAACTCACCATCCAGAGGGGGAATTTCACAGCCACTTTCAGCGATAAAATGTGTACTACGCTTACGGAGCTATAGACCTAAGTAGTTGACGCGCCCGGAAACACGATATAATCAATCAATCCTCTTCTCCATCCTAGTCCATTCTTTTTAAAACTGCACTCGCTTCCACTCCTCCTTCCATTTCTAACACTATTCCCTGAAAAAGCGCTGCAGACCAGAGATACCCAAATTTCGGATGCCGCGAGTTACTTTCTCAACCGACGAACAGAGCTTGGAGCTACTAACAACTTTCTAACGCAGTGTAATAAATTTAAAAGACAAGTTTTCCTTATAGTTATAAAGTCTTCAACTGGATTGTGATTTCTTTGAAATCAGCTTCTTCAAAACCAAAAGCATATGCATGACAGTGAATAATTTGCGATAAAAATTAATTAGGTAAAGAGAATCGTAAATTATTCGCATTTTCGTAGCACCATGAATTAAACAAATTGTCTGGAGAAAACATGTTGCTTTTAACAATTTCATTTACATACAAGAATGTCGACAAATTTATTTACGCACACATTTTATATCTAATGATAGTAATAATAATAATAATAATTATTATTATTATTATTATTATTATTATTATTATTATTATTATTATTATTATTATTATTATTATTATAACTAATATGATTCTCCTGCAAGTCGAACCTTGGTATTTCCTCAATTCTTTTCCCTTCCAGCCATCGCTTCCCTTTCCCCATTCGCCTGCTGCGCTTCCTCGAATTCCCCCTCCTCCTCTAACGCCCGCCTCCCTGTCGCACCTCGTCTACCACCAAATGGCCTTTTCCCCCACCTGAATGAGAGCGCCCCCCTCCACCTGCCCCGCCGGTGTCGGCGCTAAACATAGGGCAATCGCGTCTCCTCAGAGCGGCGCCGGCAATCGCCCGAAGCGGTCGCCGTCGCAAGGGAGTAAATAGATTGGAGATAATGTATCTGCTGTGCTCTTCTGAAATTGCGTTATCTTCCATTTTCCGCCGCCCGCGCTCGTGCAGGAGCAGACTCAAATTGCGTTACAGCCGGTCTCTTCACACGTCTGTTATTGGACCCTATTTAATTGACTTCAGTAGGCAACTACTCTGACGCCTACGCTTCGTGTAATTAAATGTATATTATATCAAAAATATTACTTGATAAAATATACACGTTTTGTACAATCCAATACGATTGCAGTATGGGAAGGACACTTGCGAGTGTTTCCTGGATAGCACATGTACTTGCCGTAAAATAAGCGTCGTCGTGAGTCATGTTACTACGTTTCTTTGCATTATTTGTCGTTTAATAATGCCATATCTCGCTATTTTCAGTTCTTTTAATAATTTTTTCTCAAATCCTTGCCACCGAAGGAAATCCAATCATATTCATTCAAAAGCACCACTGAGTATGAGTTAACAACGATCACAAACATCGAGCTCCTGATGCTCCTGAAAATTCATATTCTTAATGTGCTGCAAAAGACCAAAACGATAAATAAGAATTTTGAGTTACGGTCTTTATTTCAAGATAAATTACAATAATTAACCACAGAACTCATACGAAGTATATTTCTAATGCCCACACCATAACTACTAATTACACAGTCACACAAAAACAAATTTGTGTTCGTTTCTGGGCATCATACACGATGTTTTCTGTAAGTTTTGGGGATAGCTAAATCCGAATCCGGTGTTCATTTTACTCCATCACATCAGTTTTTTAAATATATAAGTATGTATCATTATTGAAAAAAATTAAAAAACATAAAAAATTAAAGATATTTCTAATCTGGCGGTTACATCAAATTACCTATTTTGTACAGTATATTGTATTTACCTAATATGAAGTCCTAATATGAAGTCCATTCAACTTAATCAGATTTTTCACATAACCTCTTCTTTTTAAGCAAACAACCTGTGTCTGCTTGGAGAGAAGGCTAGCAATCTGACACCAACATATATGCAATCTGCCATACAACAACGTACATGTACGACAAAAAGTCGTACAACAACGTGATTAGTGTTGTCCCATCAATGGCCAATGCCACATTCTCTATCGTCTTCTATATTATATAAGTAATATACATACCTTTTGCGGCTCTCGCACGCAACCAATCTTTATGAATGATGTCTTTAAAAGAAGGGAATTTCACCGAGACGTGACGAATTGCACTTTGACATTAAAAAGTTGACGGACTTGTTTAAAAAACGCATCCAAATATTCGTGTCAAATGCAACCCGCAGCACTCAGATACATCGCTAAATACCTTCTAAACGAAGCGTTCTAGGGCCTTGAAAACTAAAATTTTGTGGCTAAGTTTGACATTTAACTTAAGGTGTCGGTTTGCTAAGATATTCAAAACATCGTTTGAGCAACATTTTGCCGCAGGGAAGACTACGCGTACATAATTGTTTCTAATGGTAACAAATGATTTTTATTATTCACAAGTGAAAATATTGGTTCTGAATTGCTTTTGAGGAACGTGAGAATGCAGACAATAACCTAATATTTTTTAGCTTACAAATAATTTCTCAATTTTCACAGCCTAGCAAGCTGGCACTCTGCCCCTCCAAAACCCCCTTTATTCCTCATAACAATTCCAGGAAAGTTAAATAATATTTCAAGGTGGGATCCTGTAGTTTTGCATGGAAAGTTTACTTGGGTTTCTTAAGAGTAAACACTTTTTCTAATATTTTTGTGTCAAAAAAAAGGGAAAGGCTCACTGTCGAGGAACTTCAAATGTTTTTAAGGAAGAATGAATTGTTCGAAGTACATATCTATACAATACTGAATGAACCTCTATTGAAAATTTGTTTTTGATGTCTATAGCATTGCTTTTATTTTGTTTGATATTGTGTAAGTACTATGTTACATTTATACATTTTTTAACAAATAAACATGGTTCATTAATATACTTCCTTTTTAATGGAAAGGATAGGGAAATGGATTTGGAAAGAGTGGAGATTAACGAGCGAGAGTTCTCGCACGGGTACGCTAGTCAATTAAAATTGAACTGAATTAAAAAAATTTATGCGATCCCCACATTTAAATAAGTTACGTTGATCTCGTCCAGTCTGTCAATATGAACACCAAAATCGTTCACAGGATCTTCTTCAAAACGGATAGTCCCGGTCGATTTGTCCAAACTATAAGTCTTGTTAATTTGGAACGTATCTTAGTATACACGATGTTTCTAGGTAATTTTCAAAATTTTCTCAATACTTTTTTGATTGATTGATTGGTGATTCCCGTAAGTGTCGTGCATGTTTCCTTCGAGATGTGGCAGTGAATTTCCCCCGCTGGATGGTGAGATCCGGCGCCGCCTTATCGTCAGTTAGCAGGGTTTCCCCCAACCAGGTATCTCCCACGAGGAGAACAATGCTCCAGGCTCTAAGTTCCCGACCTGTCCCTCGGCATGTGTGGTAGTGTAGTGAACGTTAGTGTCAATTTGTGTAAGAGGTGATGATAGGACAAAGAAGAGGATGGAAAGATCGCACGCAGTCCATTTGTTATAGTATTGCTACGGCATTCGCCTGGTATTGATCGAAGAAATCACGGAAAATTACCAATCAGAACAGCCAGCAGCTAGACTTCTCCACTGAGCGATTGGAATCGACAAATATTTATTTACATGTTTTATAACAATATTGCAAAATATACTGAATTTATGAGTACTAGCGCCATTTCATTAAAAATTTTAGATTTTCAAAAATTACACATTTTAAATTCCTCATGTTAATATTTATATTAGAGGTTATTGAATGCCTTTGCCTTTGCGAACACAAATACATCATATGTCTTATGAAGATTTACGAAATGTCAAAACATTCTCGAGTAGAAATATAATTCTTTGTCTAATTATCAATAGCATTACTTTGTTTTGCAGAAGTCAAGGCAGTGAATAAAGTGTTTGAAAGCAATTATGTATCTCGACAGTTCACGTACCAGGACGAGCAACCTTTTTTTCTTTAAATCTTTTGGGAAGATAAAACAATCCACTGGATTCAATCGTGTAAGTGTAATTACGGTTACGTAATTCGTATTGATTAAAACATATGAACTTTCAAAATTTAAACACGCATTTTCGATTTTTTCGCTTTATGTTAGTTTTTGAGAGTTTCTCAAGAGAATGCTGAAATATTAGTAGGGATCAAATTATAATATTACAATACTAGGACCAATGCTAACTTACTATACGTTGTAAATTTATGGTTAAATTTTAAAATAGCTTCGTAATGTATCCCAACTGCAAACGGCGAGCCCCTGAACTGTAGGATACAGCATTACAGGCCCGCCACTGTGCGTGAGTACATAACATTCCAATATTGCTAAGCGTTGAGATTAATTTGTACAGAATATCAAATAGCCATTTAATTTTATCGCTGAAGATCACGCCTGTCTTTTTTCCTTCATTGTATATACATTTCAAGTTTCTCATTGCTGACCATCCATTCTAAGAAGGGGTATCCAGAAAAGCAGAAACCTTGAGAATGTAACATAACGTTCAAAGTTCACGTACAAATACTGTGAAAATACACAGTGAGAGACATGTACCTACACAAAGAGACAGAAAGAGAGAGAGAGAAAAATGATAAAAACTTAACTCATAACTAATAAAATGCAAGCTTATACACTTAATTTATACAGGTTAAATATGTGAAATGTTTGCAGAAATTCTTGCTAAATATTTGGTTTTGCGTGACCGACAAAAGATTAATGACGCATTATAATTTTGTTTTCCGTCATTTTTATGGTTTTGTTTTCAGTAAATTTTTGTTGAATGAATATTAAATATGTCAATATTCAGAGACCTCTTCACATTTTTCTACCGTTGCATGTCATTGCTATCATTAATTATAAATTACAATTTTAACAAGCGATGTAATATTTTATTGGGACATGGGGCACAGAACAAAAGCAGCGAGTGTGTCTGCTGGAAAGATACATTGCTACAAAATGCAGCTTTTAATTGTTTGTAGTTATCTGCAAAAGGTTGAGTTAATTTAAATATTGATTTATCGATATTCCATATTATTTCCTTTCAATTAACAACGTCCTACCCCGCTTTATGTGTTTTTAGTATTAGAAATCCATTAGATTAATAAACGGTCGCTCCGCTAGTTCCAAACATTGCCTCAAGAGCACAAATCGCATGATTTGGTTCGGTCATTCACCGCTACGGAAATTATGTGGCAGCAGCATGCGAGATTGGTCAGGATATGAATGCCAGGCGCGTCCAATAAAAGTTGATAATGCTTTGTGGGTTTGAATCCCCGCCAACAGTTATCTCAAAGTGATATCGCCAAGCGACGGCAAATACGACAGGCGCGTCGGTTCCATAATTTATGTCCATATAATTTCCAATGTTCTCCTTCTAGTTTTTTGTAAAATATTTTCATACGCATTCTTCAATTTATGTTCATGATTTCATGTCTAATAATGACGATTTTCTTGTATTCAATTCATGTACAGTGAAACCTCTATTAAGCGATCATTGTTGCTACCACTAAGAAGTTGTATTTTCAAGGAGTGTTTGCTTAATTGGGGAAACGTATTACCTTACAAAAATGATATATTAATACAATACATCGAATGTTTAGAAATTGCCTATTTTAGGTCAATGAACATATTTAAAGCTATTAGTATACGAGAAGTTATTATGAAAAATTACTAGATTTTGAGAATTTTATTTTATTATTTCAAGTTTTATTTTGCCTTATTTTTCATTTTCCCAACGGTTGTTTACCGGCAACGAACCTTCATTTTAATTTCTCGCACACTTCATATGTAAGTAGTGTACAGAAATAGGCAATGCTGTATGCTGCAGCAAAAATCGACGATATTTTGACAGCAAAACTCTCAATGCCGGGCCCTGGTAACAAAACATTTAATAAACCTGGTTCTTGTGTTTAGTAAATTACTTCCTCTAACATGTTGTGTGGTTATAATCCACGTTTTGTGGGTTCTTAATACTGAAAAATGGGTTTACTTCTGCCTCTCTGCCTTCCGCCTGACTGCGAACAACGCTAAGCGTGATTTTCACAAGAATTGGTTTTACCCAATCTATTTTCAGGATGGTTACAGCCTCTTGAATTTAAAACCGATTATTTAACTTTAGAGGGTATTTGCATGATGCCTGAAAGACATTTTCAATCTCTTTTCAAAAATGGCTCTAAATTTTTTTAACTTTGTCCTCGGATAGCGTAAAGACGCTTAATGGCCCAGGCCTCAGATTCTTTGAATGATCTTAATTTTCGACAATTGCAAGAGTTAAAATTTTCGGTGACTTTCTATGAGAATTAAAGATATAGAACAATATAATATTTAAGATATATTTCTTCTTAATACAATCTGTTCTTCAAAGTTAAATTTTAAACGAGAACATTTTTTGCAAAATATATTATAATTTTCGAGTAATTTTGCGACAAATAAAGTCAATTTTTTAAAACAGGATTTTCTCATAAACGCTGACTATTGACTGAACTATTGATTTTTCGCCGAGAATGTTATAATCTCCAAATGATATTCCTCCATAACGGAGGAAATTGAGAGTAGTCTCTAACATCAAGATTCAGAAAAAATGAAATTTAGGCCATTCCAAGAAGGGTAACGTTTGGTAGCACGCATTTGAGACCATTTTCCATCATTATGATGCTTAATAAGAGGTATTGAGGAGCAAACATCTTTCACGATTTTTTTTTTTTGGACAATCATGAAATTATTACGAGTCTTGTTAAATAGAAACGCAAATGGCTTAACCTTTTTCATACGATGTCGTAAACGATTATGAATAAATAGTTTTCGTTGATATGAAATTAGAAATATATATGTACACTTATCGTGAATTAGAGAATTACAAAAGAAAGTAAACACAATTTTTTAAGAATAATATTTTTTCGCTTAGATAGAACGTCTTACTGAATAAAACATAGTTAAAGAAAAAATATTACTGTCACCATCAAACAAAAAAGATTCAATATTAAAATTTTGAATTTAGCAGCACGCTAAATTTGCGATTACATCGTAGCAAAACGATTGACATTTTCTGCCCATACACCATAAACAGTGAAATATGGCCTTAGTAACTAGAAATACGGTTGATTGCCCATTTATATAAGTGAACACAGTTTCACAGGATCATTGTATTATACCCCCATGCGATCAATCTACGCGTCGTGTCGGCCTCGCTCCAACTTCTCCCCTCCCAGCAAAGATGACTACTTCCCACTACGTGCACTTTCGCCGCTCTCGCGTGCAGACGGCTGGCTTATAAGTGTAGAATGCCTGCGAGAGCAAGCGTTGTGCAGGTCTGGCCTAAACCGTTCACCCGATTTTCTTCAAAATTGATATTCCCCGATCAAATTGAATGAACTCAGACTTTGGGAGTTTGAAAGGGATGTTTTTTTATTTTGGGGGGTACTTTACATGAAGCGAGTATTTACCTTGGAGATTACGATGGAGATTTTTGTCTTACTTGAAATCTAATTTCAGTAATCATAGCTTCGGTCACGTATATTTTTTGAAAATGTGTTTTTGCAAAATGTGTTCTTGAAGTTAAAGTAATTTATAAAAATTTTTTACTTACAAAAAGCTTCAACTTTTTTCACGGATGGACGTTTAAAAAAAAGCCGACGTTTTTTATTTGCGTTGAACTCTCGTGCGTGTAATTTTCGAAATTTTGAAATTTAGAAATACCTTTTGTATATTTTCAATATATATTTGGGTATGCATACTTTTTCCAGTTTCTTAGGGGCACATCTTTTTTCCTTTCCACCTTTCTTCGTATAATTTAAAATAAAGAATTATTGGGCATTCGGAATTCAGATTCCGAATGCAACCTAAACATTCGCGTGTTAGGGTCTCAGTCGATAACTTTGACTTCCGATATTGATATTCTACTGTACCAGGTGTTCTTTCCGGAAGATAAGTTAAGTTAAGGGAGGCTTTATTGATTCCAGGAATTCAACGTTATGTCACATATACAACATATACTTGTATACATCGTCACACTAGGAGAACTTAAACAAAATGAAATGATCAGCTGTGATATCACATCAATGACCATGGCATATTGTCACGTGACTCCCAGAACTCTCCTTCAACCTCCATTTCCTCAAGGATTAGAACTAAGACACAGGGCATGTCGCGCGAATGCCGCTAATGTGGCTAATTTTCATGTTTATTATTGAAACAAGAATGTATGGTTACATTTACCTCAAAGTTGTCGCAAAAAACTTTTTTTTAAAAACTTGATATTTAGAGGTTGGTCGGTGGCCGGAGAGAGAGGGGGTCTGTCATCATATTGTGATTTACGTTCAATACATGGGTATAAGTGTCTGTTCGAAGAACAATTGGTCTTTGAGAGGGATGGCCTTTCAGAGACGTTTCACTGTGCGCATTTCAATACGTATTACAAATTTCAAAACAAAACATTCTGCACTATTTTTAAAAAAATATTCAAGTTCGGTTAATTCAGTCGTTTCTTAAATATTCCTAAATATTTCCTTACATATGCCTTCGTTTATAAACCAGCGCTTTACTTCAAAACTTACATGTTTACTTTTAGGAATGCTGAAATATGAAAGAGAACCATTTATCTATGCAAGACTGAATCTACTTGTAATTCGTTCTGCATGTAATACACCAAATATTTTTAATTGGACGATGAGTGCGATTTGTTACAAACCGTGTGAAATTTCAAAGTAGGGAAGGGAGCGCATTCAGCGTCCTATGATATTGTGCACTGCAGCATGTGCCTGTGCGCCTTGTTTCGGGGAGAATGACAATCACCGTCTGCGCACGATTCCGCAAAAACAGGGCGCCCAGGGCCGTTTTTAAACGAGCGCTAAACAAGCCGCAGCCCAGACGCTCCCACCACTCGGTTCATAGCGAATAAAAAACATAAATTTTACTTTTATTTTCATAAATTCGTTTCAGTTCACCAAAAATATTTTTTAACCATTAAATCATTTTTAATCATTTGATTTTTATGCGCTTCATAATAATGCAATATTTTTAATGTCATTGATTGTAAATCATTCGCTTATTTATCTTCTATACATTTCAACATACTTGTAGGTTTGAACAATGGCATGGGAATGCGGGTCCCGATTTGCCATTGCCAAGTACCTTTACGACACCATAGCCACTTAGAAGAAGTTATTTTTAGAGTTTGAGAACATTTGTATTATTATTATTATTACTATTACTATTATTATTATTACTATTATTATAAATTCCCGTTCGAGGCAAAAATAGAGTTGAATCTTTCCTTTAAAATCGTCTCATTTTCTGTAGCTGTGTCACGAAGAAAAGCTCAGGCAGGCGGAGTTTGCTACGTGAACGGAATGCGTCATTCGTCTCTTACCCCACACGTGGGAATTAAACTAGGCTCGAGTATCGGGGACAAAGTCAAACAGTTCACCCCAAAATGCCACATGTACATAAGTAAGATTTGGAGTTTAGTTTCTCACTTTCTTTCAAAAGAGGGAAAGTATTGCAACCTTGTCTCAAGATGTCGGCAATTTTTGGACAGAAAACCCTTATTGGCGAATCGCTGGTAGTTCCACCGTTCAGGGGATTTTATCCAAAATTGATATTTCCAATCGTTCCGGAAGAACTGAAGCCCCTTCAAGTTTGAAAAGGATATTTTGAGTTTTGAAGGTTCTTTAAATGAATCCTCAGCGATATTTGCAAACTTTCTCAATAGTAGCTCAATTGTTTTAACAAATCGTGTGCGAAACGCAGTTTTTCGTGCTTGTTTTCCGTGCGCAAAACAGCTATTTTTTCACAGTGTTTGAAACATCACCAAGCGTATGCGAAACATCTCTAACGATTTGCTTTCGTCTTGTCGGCCTCTTTGTTTATTATTTACAAACAATAGTGTTTCACTAAAATCCATGTACTTTTGTACAAGTAAGGTATTTCTAGTTATTTTATATTTCATTTATATTCCCTTACCTGACGCATTGTTTCGCTCACGGTGTATTAAAAAACGCAACACGGGCGCGAGGTGATTCTCCTACTCGTCTCTTTGTCGTCGTCGCTACGCTCGGACGACAAACTCGACTTGTGCGGGAATCACATGTCACAACCATTGTTACGTAAACTACTATTTTAATTTTAACATCAAATACCGTAACCAATTCTTAAAAATTCCGCAGGTCTTATTTTTGTTAAAATTCCTGCTTTTTCAAATATAGCAAAAGTTCAAAATTTTTTCGAGGTGAAACTTTCAATTTTGAAGATAGACTTTTCCTTTATAAAATCTGTTGATCAAAGGCAAATCGTGAAATATGATCATATACAATTTTTCAAAATATAAGTAGTTTTCGCGTACGTTTGCGTACATAGGCAATTTGTAAATACTTTTCCCAAAAATAGCTTCAATTTTTTCTTTCTTCTCGTATGTATTAAAGTACGATAAAAGGTGGTGCTATTCTCACTTTCTCTGAGTGTTTTCCAAAATTGCAAAAAGTTAACTTGCTTAAGTACAATATATAAGATAAAGATTTTTTAAATCAAATTGTTCAAAACAAGCATATCTTTAAATAACTACATCTTTATAGTTTTGAGGAAAATGAATTATTTTCGCATACTTTTGTCTTGATTTTATAAAAAATGGCTAAATGGATTTTATAAAAGAAAACCTTTTGGGGGAAAAGGGCTCAAAATGTTTCATTTAAATTTTATTCCAGTATACGGCAAAGCATGCTTAAGAAAGTGGCACAGATCTTATTTTTTGTTGGACTATCTCAATTTTCAAAATTGCAAAAGATATAAAAAAGCGAAAAATTATGTGCTGTCAGAGCAATACTAGTTTCATTTGAGAATAATAAATTTCTCTTTACTTTCTGTTCCTTCCTTTCCATTTCTCCTCCCGATTTAAAGGTTCAAACGATCGGTAGCCCCAAAACAATCAAATACGCTGAGATGAGAGTGTATGAAGAACTTTCTTACAGTTTATCGTCTTTGGCTTAAAGTCCTTATTAGAGGTCCTGTAGGATTTTAATAACGCCATCCAATGCATTATTAATTTCCTTGATAACTTAAATTTTGAAATTTTTTTTTAATCAATGTCTCCATTTCGTATAGTAATGAAAGTAAAACTTCCCAGTCTGTGTATTTTTTGGATAAAAGTATTGGTTTTCATATTTCCGAATCTTAGCTAACTAGAAATCTTTTACAAAAGATTGTATTAAAATTTTTAAAAATTATTTTAATGTTATAGTTAATAGGAGCGGTTTCTGGGAAAATATTATTTTCATAAATTGCATTAACTTCAAGCCCAAATTACGCAAAAATTACTCGTTTCTTCAAAACAACGGTACTTTTTCAAAGAGCTGATTTTTTTAAACAGACTTTATCAAAAGCAAAAATCTCTATCTTCAATTTCGCAGTTTTGAAATGTGACCTTTTGTAATTTTCAAAAATACAGCGAGTTTGCCGGGTGGGACGATGCGGCGCGTAAATTGAATCCCTCAGTGTCTAATGCAATGATCCATGCTGTGAAATAATTGATCCACTGCTTTAAATTCGTAATGTTCCGTATTTCTAGCTACAAGGGCCATAATTTACTACTTAAGTTCTTCTGTGTAATCTGATGTATCGATATATTTTCCTTTGTTGATTTTTTTATGCTCACTGTGACTCTTAAACAATATTTTAAAGCAGTGGCCTCCTTTAAAAAATATATTATTTAATTTTAACTAACAAAAATTTACAATTTAATAATTAATTTTTCACCAGGAATGTTAGAACCTTAAATTGATAGCAAAACGAAGAAATTATGCGAGAATATCTAACAAAAATGTCCGCTGTACTGGATGTCGTTTAACTCGAATATAATAGATATTTAGATTTAAATTTACGCCAGTGAAGAATTAATATTCTATGACAACATTACCTTAGTTCCTACAGCTCCTAACTGCTCAATCCTATTCTCACTTTCTTCCTCATTCAAATTATCCTGTTCAGGACCTAACATACTTTGTTTATTAACTTTATCTGCCATTTTGTAGTTAATAAAACAGAATTTGTATACACTCACCTGACCCTCCCTGACTTACTAAATTACACAAACACCATAACAATATTTTCTATTCCTCTACTGTAATCGCACACAAGTAATACTCTGTTTGGAAATTTTCGTATTAATTTCCTATTAATTGTTAACAATTTTATGAAAACTTCTCGAATCATATATAAATTCCAGTTGTCGCCAAGATTGGGCGCCAATGAAACCTTTCTAACATTTTACTTTTCTTGTGAAATGTTAGACATTTATAACTGTTGACCTGCTCTTAATCAACAGTCAAAACATAAGAAATTGATATACACAAGATAGTGAATTTCTTTTTGTCTTAGAAAAGGAATTATGTATATCCAGAAAATTTCCAAATAAAATAAATATATTCTTAAACAACAAAACAAAGAAATACCCTTAGTACAATAACAACGTTAATAGAGAAATAATTTGAGCCTTCCATCTAAAAAATTGACAAAAAATAACAAATGCAATTACAATGTCACAGTCTATACAAGCACACACAATTAAACATTTTCACTGTCAAAAGGAATTTTTTCTACAACTTCGTAACTACTATGACCATAACACGATCTCAGTGAAATGTCTCTGTTGATACGATTCACTATCTGTATGAAATGAACTGAATATCGTATTCACTATCTGAATGAAAGAACTCAAAAAAATACAATATTTCACACGTGACAGTTTGAAAGGCTTGACACTTATTACAATACAATTAATTTACCAGCTATACCATTTTACACCATTTTACAATCGTCCCATTCTATGCTGGTTTAACTACCTTGCCTTTACACACAAGAATGTTGTTCTATCTTAACAATGTTTGTGTCCTATACCAAGAGAATTGAGTAACAAAAACTCAAATATCAACACTTTAGGCTACAAACAAGTTACTTTTTCCCTTTCTCTCTACAATTTCACTTAATTCTGCGACCAGCTTATTTTTCTCTAGGCTACCACACATTGCTGTTATGATAGAATAGAGCTCACCCTGCCCTTGACAATATCCCATCCTCGCGGAATTGCTGTCTCGACTGCGCGTTGCGCATGTTATATTTTTAATCTATTTCCCTTTCAGTGGATTGACTCAAAAACAAAACAACTGCAACGATTCAACAGCAAAGTCCCTCACCCGCACGTGGTATATCCATCACACCATTAATTAGTAAATAGCGGATCGCAATTGTCCGGGACCAAGTGCAGACAAAATTTTCTTCATAGGGCGTTATATTACCGCCACAGAATGTTAATTCTTTCTGGGTCTACTCGGATATCGTTGTAGGGATTTTTCACCTTCGGAGTTCCTTACATCGAATCTACTCCACCATGCCTTGTTCTGTACCTGCACCATGGGCTGTCAGTTCTCAGGTGTCGTTTTTCCAATTATTCGTCCTGGGTATGGCGACATGATTTTACCAAAATCCACCAAATACTAAAGATCAGGGTTGTCAGATCCTTCGTACAAACATCCGCCGTTAGATGGATGAAAATCCGCATAATTCCGCCCAATAAGAAAAATTCTACATTCCAAGCGAGGAATTAGAATTTGCATTAAAATAATTGTATTTAAAGGTTTGTTCGAGATTGTGACAACACAAAATGCTTGATTAGTTGTTTTTTTGTGGAAATTGTAATTAATACTTCTATTTATGTAAAAACGTATACCTTTTCTTATATCTTAATATTTAAAAATTAGTTATGACTATTCTTATGACTACAGCAGATTGGAATAATACTTAAAGGGATAAAATAATTTCATCCATTTTTCCTTTTTCACTCTTTAGTTCCTCTTAAATATCCGCGCTTAAAAATATTACCACAGAAATGCTTACATATGCATGCTTATTCCCTATGGCTTAACGGAAAATGCTGACAGTGAAACTGTACTTCCAAAATATGACTAATTTTAAATGTAGTGTTCTACAATGATCCCCAAGTACAGCCAATGTATATATTACATACTCATGTTGTGCACGACAAATGAGAATAACTTTAAAACACGCCCTATACTAGAGGTCTAAAAACTAACATTAACCACTTCTCAAAGTAAATCTGAACGAATTAACAAATGATCAACGAAAAATCATGTATGAAAAAAGATCAAACTCACTGTTAACAATGTTGTGCTTATTTTTTAAAATTTCGTCTTAATCTGAAAACCAGCCCAAAACCGCACCTTTTGATGCATTATCGCCCGTTTGACGATGTTCCGCAAAATCAATTTTTGTCCCGCGAAAGAGGTCCGTTTTCCAGCCTAAAAAGCGGAATTCCGCCCAACTTGGCAACTCTGGTATAGATTGAAGTATTCAATTCCAAAAGTAAAATAATACTACAAAGTATTAAAAGAATGGAAAAAACTGAAACGAAATTGTTTCATTACTTGTGACGTCCATTAACATATTTATTCTTTCCCTTCATATTCTTCTCTACAAATTGACTGTACCTACATACCTCTATTTATGAGCCGTTTCCAATTTTTACTTTAAACTTCCAGGTATAATACAATATTATTCTTCCACTCGATCACGATCCGACTTTGATGGCCGCCTACCTCGCTCTCCTTATCTCCTCGTCTGATGCCCTACCGCGTAGGTTGGCACAGATGCTACATTTCAACTCTCTAAGAGTATTTATATATAAACCGAGGTTCTCAACCTCTAGGGGTGGGTTCTGCCCGCGAGATTTGAATGTAGCGTCAGGCTATCCGTGTCAACCTTTGATAGGTAAAGGTTACAGTAAGTGTGAGAAAGTAAAAGAAACCCCTATTTAAAAGAAACAGAAAGGAGAACGAGAAAGTCTGCGGTATTTTATAGCCTCACCAGTTTCAACTTCACATCACTCAACTCACCCACAAAGGCAAATGTGTTAATGTTGAGGTAAATGTAATAATTACTAGTATTATCCAGATGAATAGAGATCATATTAAATAGCAGTTATTAAAAGAGTACTTTACAAAATAACAGGCTATTTTTAGGCTACGGTTTTATCACCTTCGTTTTTTTTTTTCGGTTTTATCCCCTTCGTTTTAACTTGGATAACAGGCCAAAATAACAAGTATGTCGTTTCCTTAAAGTAAAAGCATTTTTACATAAAAATCATAAGTAATAATTGTTAAGAAATAATTAATTTGTTTAGAAACAATTTTTCATTTTATATACTAGTATAATACAATTTAAAGGCAATTGCATCCATTGTATGCATTGCATTTCGATTATCACATGTAGGTATATGACTGAACAGTAACATACAAATAAAACAAAGCTCTGAAATTGGAAGTAAGTAAGTAGTAGTATAGAAACTATATTAAAATATACACCGAATACTCATTTATCACTGACAGCTCCTTTATCTAATGTATCACTTTTTCCTAAGTCAATTTTACACGGTTATTAGTTTATTTAAAAAATATATATTATAATTGGGAAAAAAATAACCGAAAAGTGAGAGCCAAAACATAAAAATGTCATCGATTTTAACCGGAAAGTTACTCCCAACCCTACGTCTTAAAGAGCAACAGTTGCAAAGGAATTAACATCAGGTGAAATCATTCTTTTCACATTATTTGTAGAAGAAACGTATTAGCAGGGCTTTATTTCTGGTGGAACGCGATGGAACGGCGATCCGGTACATCAGGAATTAAATATATTATAAATACATAACAATTTCTATTAATTAATAAAAGCTTTGGGGCGCGTTCCGGGACATGAAATTCCATAAATCAAGTACTGCAAATTAGAATGTGCTTCTCAAGGGAAATTAGGCCATTTAACTTTCTCTGTGGTTAAGCTGTCGTGTAAGTCCAGAAATGTGCCGAAACCATGTGATTTTGCGAAGCTGGTAATGACATGCACATCATTTCAGTTTGTCGATATACTGTCAGCGAATTCTAAAATCAATTTCCGTAAGCTAAATTATTTCTCTCTCACTTTTCCCAATTTATGAATTCGATATTCCTGCCTCGGTGACGTCAACCTAAGTCAGGGTAGCACGTTCTGTGCACTGGAAGAATCGGATTCTTCCTTAGCCCTAGCCACTCGAAGTCTCAGATACGACGAGTAAGAAATGAAATTGAAACGCTTGGTACAGAAACACTTCATGTCAATCATTTTTACTAATTTTGATATGCTTTGATCATATGATATACAGACGCATCCACAGGTATAAATGTTTATCATGTCCGCTGCGAAATGTGGATATAATATGTAGCTAAAGTTCACGTTTGGTACAAAATCCGGGTATAAGTAATTCGTTTATTTACTTCTCCTGAAAACTCCTGAAGAGCCCGACATGAGGGGTTTCTGTGCCAAGCGATGCAAGTTGAGAACGTAAAAGTCGCTGGCATGTCGAAAATTGAACTAACAGACAAGTATGGTTACATGAGTACTTTTTTTTATTTCAAACTTACGAAATTGACATAGCAAAATGTATCAGTCATCTGTATTTGATACAACAATTCGAGAACTGAGAAAGAGAACATTAGATATTGCGAGGCGAGACCACTTCCGTGATTTAATTTCCTCTCCTCATTGAAGAAAACATTTCGCAAACTCATAAGGACCGAAACATCTATAAAGCATTTAAACATTAAAAGTTTTCTTTTAGAAAGTAATTTGACTTTTCTATTCAACCACACTAGTTGTTTTTTATTTAAATGAAACCTAGTCGAGCCTAAATGTTTTATCACTTGCTGTTTTAATCTGTTTTATAGTCAAAACATTAAATTTTAATATTATCTTAAAGCTAATAGAATGAATGCTTATCTACCGTCATTTGCTTTCATGTAGTTCGATTTCTTGTCGCTTTACTTTGCAAGTTATAATAAATCTATTGAAAGCGGTCAACGTTCCATGGTGATTTTTTTTAGTTTAAAGATTAATGAGCGTTTTAAACGCAAAGATAATTGAGTGTATATAAACACAATGTCCAGCAATCGTCTGACATGTCTCTACAAAAATGTTCAGTGATTATAATTATACTATGTGATGCATTACGATTTTAAGTTTCAGTGAATAGGAGCATTACCTCCTAAAGACCATTACAACATAAATGTACATATTTGGGTACATTTAAACTAATCAATTACATTTTCAGAAAACAAGTTTACGTACCTGTACTGATATGTTCAGAGTGAATAATGATTATAATATATCGGATCGCCATGTCAGAGTCGCTTCAAAGACATCAGCAATACTGGCTCTGCGCTCATATAAGCTAGTACGGTTCTTGATTATCAAATAGGCTTATACAGGATGATTCAGTCCTCGTTGCTAACACGCGAGGACGTTATCCCAAATCTAAGGTACAGACTGAATTGGTCAAAATTAGATACTCTTCGTCCTTTGTTTTGTAAATTTGTAAATAATTAACGTTACATTTTGGACTTCGCGCTTGTGCTCTTGTAACACGGGCTACATCAAGTGAGCGAGAGGCTTCACCTCGCGTCATAGGGCTCGCCACTTCTCTGGAAAACAGTTCCTAATACTATTGACAGACTGAATTGGTCAAAATTAGATACTCTTCGTCCTTTGTTTTGTAAATTTGTAAATAATTAACGTTACATTTTGGACTTCGCGCTTGTGCTCTTGTAACACGGGCTACATCAAGTGAGCGAGAGGCTTCACCTCGCGTCATAGGGCTCGCCACTTCTCTGGAAAACAGTTCCTAATACTATTCCAGAAGCCCCGGAAGCGAGCACAAGTGCGAGCAAATACGCCCGAGGTTAACGCATTACAGTGCCTCGTCTGGCGAACAATTCATGCGGGGAGATTACGACTTTTCCATTTCCAGCGGGTGCATCATTTGCGCAGTACATACTTGTAACGTCGTTTTTAATTCACTAGGCATATCCTGCGCAAATGCAAAGAAAACCTGGAATTTCGTTCTTGGGTTAGGCGAAGCGTGTTTTTCAAGAAGTTACGCGATTACCGAGCGTGTAAGAGGTGTTCAGTATATGAAGCTTATTATTCAGGTGCTTCCAAGGCATTTGGAGCTAGGGGTTAATAAAAGAGCGCGTTCATTCTATCAAAGTCGAGAATCGTGATGTCCTTTTGCAGTGCATTGAAAGCGAGGCGGCTGAAATAAAGGTACAACTCGACAAAGTTGTGCGCGTCACGGAGGCCGTGCGGCACTGATGCCTGCATTGCGTTCACGCAGGAGAAGGCCATTTTGAACACTTGTTGTGCCCCTGTTACACGAGGTGAAAATGAGAAAAGGCTGCATTTTTGGCTGCATTTGTAAATATAAATATGATAAACTATTGTAAATTACACATAAATAATATTTTTCTCTCATTTCACATTCGTTAGATAAGATGGCAATAATAGCAACAGGGAACCATATTTAATGTAATATTTGGGCTATCTTTTTGGCAAAAATGACCAATGATATAAAAACTTGTTTTTCTTTTTGCAAAACTTATCATATGGTTCACTCTATTTCCTTTTGCATTCATGAATAACTCAGTGTACTCTATCATCGGGTTCTGTATGAGCAACAAGAACTGAATCACCTGCATTCTATTTTTTCTGGCACACTAGGTAGAAACGCATAAGCTTTTCATCGCTTGTGTCATTTATCTTTTTTCTCTGCTTTCACATGACTAACGCTTTTTTATACAGGTGTCGCAAAATAAATGTTACAAGCTTCTATAACATGAAGAGAGGTCAAAGGCAATCACTTTATTCCAATGAACACGTGGTGGGAAATTTCATATAACAAAGTTACACACATGACGTTTGCCCGTGATGGGCATCTGTGAATGCACTCGTTCACAAAATCTCTTTGCACCGGCAAAAGTTGCTCAGGACATGAACTGATGTTACTACAGTACCTCTGACCGGAAGGATCTAGGGTTCGAACCCCAATGGCGGACAGATTTTCGACTCTGCTGGAAAGTGAGGTCAAATTCAACCGCTGGAGGAGAATTCTAGCCGCCAGTTACTCTGATCAGTAATTTTCCGTGGTTTCTCCGTTCGTCCGTCTGTGTGTCAGTCCGTCTGTGAACAACGCTAGCGACTGATCGGAGCAACGCTAGCGTTGATCCGATTTTCTCCAAAATTGATATTCCCTAATCGCTCTAGCTAATGTCGCGTCCTCTTGAATTGGAAATCGATATTTTAATTTGGGAGTACTGTATATGAAACTTCTGAAACATTTTCAAAAAATGGCTGATCTTTCTAAAATTTAAATGTCAAAATTTTGTTGACTTCTTCCTTCAACTAAAATATAAACGATAGACATTTTCCCTTAATGAAATATGTATCTTAAAGATAGATTTTGAAATAAGGTCATGTACAGTTTCTCGAAACTTTGAGTACTTTTCGCGTAATTTGCGTGAAAATACAAGCGAGAAAGTACGTGCTGTTTTATCATCACGTTTTTTTAATAGTTTCTCCAGCTACAATTCCAGATTATATTTGATACGCCTTAGTTTCAAATAAAGTCAAGTATTGTCAGATTATTTTCTTTAAATTTTATATTACATAGTTTTTTTCCATCTTATACAGAATTTTGCCAAACATTTTAAATAAACAAAAACTTCACATACAGATGTAAATAACAAATAAAAAATACTGGAAACATTTTGAACATTTTTTGTAATATTACATTTTATCGTTGTAGAGAATTCTATTTATCTGGAATTTTTTGCAACAAGACTGGTATTTGTATAATACAATATATAAAAAAAACCTAATTCTGCGATGAAACATACCACACTCATGATACAATAGTGAATAAAAGCAGGCAACTCGGAAAACGCAGCTCTTTGTGACAATCAAAAGCAAACCGCAGCACATTCATATAGCGTTCACTCAAATTAATTGAAATGAAACGTTTCCTGGTGTCAAAGTGCACGATATTCATTATCTTCGCAGAACGAATGTGCCAAATGTCATTTGTCTCGTTACTGGCGGACGTAGAAGCAGCCCCTCCCTTAAGCTGACATCCGCTGGCACATTTTCTATTGAGGAGAGCGCTGGAAATGACGAGGCCCTAAATAACACGCATCTAAAAACGTGTGGAAGAAACTTTTCATATTTGCAAAAAATATATTCTGCGTTTTCATTTAGTCAATTTGTAAATTTTCCACGTACGTAGAACTCTATGCTGGAAAAACAAAAGTATTATTATTCTCCGTTAAATATAGTCACATTTAGAGGACTGCTTGTTTGATTTTCATCATTTTGCGATGTGTCGTGTCGAATGAATTCCCGGAACCATATAATTTTATTTTCGATGACCATATTAAAGTTGATATGTTAACAATACTTTTAGAAGTTAAATAGAATGCCAAATTTGACAAATGTAAGTGTCATTTTTAATTCATTGAGAAAAATTCAAACTGGTGGCATTCAACAGCACACACACATTCCCGCGATAATTCTAGCTTTTGCTATTTTCGAACATTCAAAGAGTTCAACGAAAATCAGAAGCCAGCGTAAAAACTTTTAGAGGCTCTTATTCTATCACTAGAAATATTTTGAAGACAGCATTGGAACGGTTTTTAAGAAAATGTTGTTCTTTTTGCATTAACTTCAAGCAGAAATTGAGAAAATCTCTTTGTTTTCCCCCTAAATTGTACATGACCTTTATTAAAGATCACGACTTTTGGACGAAACAGCGTTCCTGTACACAATATTATTATTATTATTATTATTATTATTATTATTATTATTATTATTATTATTACTATTATTATTATTATTATTACTATTATTATTATTTTTATTATTATACGAATTTTTTACTCTTAACACTATGTGCAGGAACCTGGCCATTGCTGGTCTAGCCAAGGTCGATCTCGCAGAGACAAAACACGAGAGAATATTGCTCGCTAATCATTTCAGTCAATCGTGTCACTGACACCAATACATTGCAGAAATTCCCTCACTATTCTGCAGTTGCACGGTATTACTGTTTTTTGCATTCGCTCTGCACATGAAAATGGTAATTCCAACACTTGAATTGCATACTCTGCGTGTTTTGGTATTAATCCTGTGATGGACATGATTATCGGTTGTATGCCGATATTCTGAAGTCTCTATTGACGGCGAAGCTCGTGCGTCCCCGATACATATTTCTGAATTTTCAAGATATAGTGTCTAGGTTGTTATCGTTGACGACTGCAAAGTCGATGATCACGGCTGTTTCCTTGAGCTTGTTTAGAACTATTATATCTGGCCTATTGTTCGAAATTGGGGTGACTGTAATAATATTTCTGTCTCAGTATAGCTTCCATTCTTCATTTTCCAGGACTGTAGAAGAATTGTATTTGTAATATGGGATATTACAGAACTTGACATTACAAGACATAATTATTATTTAAAAATAGAAAATATTAAATAATTTAATAGTTGTAATAATAATAATAATAATAGTGATGATAATAATAATAACAAAATTTAAAAATCCCATTAAATAAAACCTTTAACTTTAAGCCCACCTTACACTTTGTTTTAACTCCACAAAATTAATAACACTTTAAAGAATTTTGTTATTTCTATTCTGTTTAATTTTTCATAGTAAATAAGGTAGTTAACTAGCCACTAGTTAACGATCCCAGTGAACGAGAGAGGTAAATTACACGAGTGGTATGTTCAAGAAAACCAGCGACGATAGTAGCGGGTTTTCTTATTTACCACGAGTGCAACTATACCCCTTTATCCACGTGTTACATATAATATTTTTTTCTTTTCCATGTAAGAATAGTTTCAATCTAGAGAAATACAAGCATATCTTTACCATTCGGGGCATTCATTTGATGACGTCATATTCGATCGGAACATGGTGAACGTTCTGGACAAGACACATTTTAATAGGCTTTGCATTGTGCACTTCTGATCCCCACAGTGACTAGAGAATATGAAGTAGTATTAAACTACTAGATCAAATATTAAACGAAGCTGAGAAAACAATGGCAACATTACTTCCTAGCAAACGTGATTATACAAATGAGAGAGGAAATAATATTTATAAATCTTGGAAAATGGGAAAGCGAGTGACAAGTGAAAAGGTGAGGTTTTGCTTGCATTCTTTTCACAAAGAGTAAATACAACTGACGATTATATTTTTCACATTTGTAATACGCTTACATAAAACACATTTTACGTTTATTCATTCCGTTTATTCATGTTAAATATTTAATGATTTACTCAGCTAATGTTAAACTAGCGTCCTTGTGACCACACTGTATTCCACTGCTGAAGAATACTTTCCAAGTAAAAGACAAGACTGATACATATCGTTAAAATTAATCGTTGGACAGCAAAATGTAGGTGGGATAATGTTCTCCAATTTCAGTAATTGTATTTTAAGTATTAATATATCTAAGATGTCGCATTAATTAAACTTTTGTTCATAAATTTTTCAGATTTATATCCTTCGTAATCCGTGATGTGCACTTTTTGTCTGCGTCCATCCTAACTTAATTTTACAGCTTTTACCCTTTTCTTATTGATAGGTGAGGAGTTTTAAAACGGCTTAGATGAATCAATGGGTCCATAGATTTCACTGTTGTGCATCTGATCGGGAGATCCTAGGGTTCCATTCCCGATGGCGGCAGGATTTTCGACACTAGCTTGTTAACTGGGTCGAATTCAGCCGCTGTCTGGACGCTGCGCTGATCGGTAGTGGTCCGGTATTTCTTCGATCAACACCAGGCGGATGCCGGAGAAGAAACCTAATAAACAGGCCATGAACTGCGCGCGATATCTCCTTCTCCTTCCTTGTCCTATCCTCACTCCTTACTTACACTCACACTTGCATGCACTGCACTTATAAATATGCTGGGAGACCAGCTGGTGACTTAGATCTTATGCCGACCGAGGCGGTGTCCCGCTGGTGAGCGTTACCTGGTTGGGAAAACCTCCGCAAATTGACGTGTAGGTCGGTGTCGGATCTCACCATAAATCTTGGGGAGACTACGGCCTTTTACCGAGGAAACCGCATACACTACACTTACGGGACTAATGACTGATAGTTGACGCAATCGGAAACACGAAATAATCAATAAATGGATATTTAAAAACACGCTTGCAATGATATTGAACTATCACGGAATTGAACAGTATGCATCTGGTAATGAATGAAAGATAATTATAATACCCTGCCTATTTTGTAGGAGTTCCGGATGAATCGGTGGAGCGCGCGGGCGCCAGCCCCAGGCCCCTGAAGCGGACGGCGTGTGCGGCTGGCGCGCGGGGAGCTGCAAGAGCCACGATGGCAGAGCTGGAGGCGGGCAACGCCTCTCTCAACATGTCCCTGGAGGAGTACCTGTTCATGATGCGAGGCCCCAAGCACCTGCCGCTGGAGGTGGTGCTACCCATCACCGTGGTGTACGTGCTCATCGCCGTCACGGGCATCGTGGGCAACCTGGCCGTGTGCGCGGTGATAGTGCGTACCGCCGACCTTCACACCGCCACCAACTACTACCTCTTCTCACTGGCCGTCTCCGACCTCCTGCTGCTTATTCTGGGTGAGTTGTGTTGCTTGTTGCAACGCTTAGCGAAATATTGCAAATCCAGTTATGTATTTTAGTTGAGGCGATGATATAAACAGGAGGGGAAAACCTGAATCCAGTTTGCATGAAGTGAGGGTTTGCATCCGTGTAAAAGGGCAAGAGAAAGTCTTTCCAATGTGGACAGGGAATTCACTGATAATCTATCATCCTGAAATAATGATACTTTATAGAACCTAACTTTGCATTTATCTAAATTGTTTTGGGCTTGTGGTTCATGTACTTTTGACCATACCTGTTTAATTAATTATTCATTGTCGAGTACTTCCCGTTCGTTTGGTAAGTGAAACCTTCCCATTTAGCTCAAATTATAAATTAATTATCACTATTGTACGAGCAGATTGTCAAGCGTTACCAGAACACTTTCTTTCTCGTGTTATTTATAACGGATACGTTATATTAGTCATACGGTATATTATAATACTGTATATCCACTAATTCTTCAGCCACCTCGTGAAACACTCTCCAACAAAGCAAGGGTGAGAGACACAATTATATGAATTTATCATATAATTAATAATATTAAAAGATTTGCAATTTTTGAAGTTCACATATTTAATGTGAATGGGAATAATACCATGTTTTAAGGTTATTCTTTTCATTGAGACTCACTTTTTTCTAACATCTTGGCAATAAATAAATTAATTATGATTTATGAGTGTGCATAATCTTGGACATCTACCAATATCTTTAATTTAATCTGGTCCGTTTTGTATTTTAATACGAGAAATCATGTGAGATATAGCTAGCGAAAGGAGGTTAGCTACTGTTGTAAGTCTAAATATCAGAGAGTTGACATGAAAACGAGTTCACCGCCAATCGTCTGAGATGCACTCCAATGTTTAAAATGTGACACATTCACATTAAGATTTATGATATTTTTTCATACTGTAGGTCAATTTAACATCCATGTACAAACGTATTTAGATCTGGGTAAACATAAGACATTTGAATTACATTTCAGAAACATGTTTAATTGTGTTTACAGAGAATAGTGATTCTATTGTCCCTGATTGTGTAAACCACTCTCACTTCATTAGCCAGAAGACCAAGTACTGAGCGCCATGAAACATTATTTTTTATTTCGATTTTTCATAAGATACTTTCCTACGGCTGTTCCATTTATGCGCTGTACACGCACAGGTTAAGCTAGTGAAATATTTATTCGTATTCCATAGTTTTCCATCTGCCTCTTTTGCATTTGCTGTCACCGTGCGAAAGATCGCCGCGAACACATGGACGCGATCAATGAATGCCGCTTCTGACAAAGTGCCTGCTTGTGATTCCATTGATGTTTAACGGATGCCCCTCGGCGAGTGCTGCAGTCTGACAGGGCATGCTCATCCTCAAAGCGCAAGTCTCCAACGGAAATGAAGAGCCGGGTAGAATGGCAAAGAGCTGCGCAGACCTGCACAATGCGATACTTCATTCGCTTCCGCGTGGCTCTTTAGCATCTACACCTCCGTTTTACTTTGCTTATCCAAATTCCTGCAATACTTTGATTAAATTTTCAAATGTATGTGAATATGTTTTCATCCAAATTAAAATGCGAATTTACCTGTTAATAACGAAATTCTGCTTTTCCATTATCTTTTAAACTTCGCAAATCCATTAAGATGATGTTTTTTACAATCCGGAAAATCTGGAATTCGATTGATATTGATTAAACATGGCTTCCTATCTAATTTAATGATCACAATATAAACTAGTGGTGCTATAGAATGGCAAAGACTTTCTCGTATTATACTGTTTTCTAGTCTCTTTTGTCTATGCTAGCTTTTCCGTAATGCTCCACCTTCTTCCCAGCTGCTATCTATAGGCGCCAAAATGACAATATTTTCACATTTTCTCAGTTTTCCGATCACCTAATAGTAGAATTGAAATATACCTTTATAATATTACAGAAAAGTAAAATAGTACTATATGAAATTTTGCTTTGAAAGATTTGGAGACGTTCTTCGAAAAATGTTGTATGATCATTTCAGAAAATGCGCAAATTTCAAGTCATTTTAACAAAAAAAGATTTCAGTTTTCAAGAAACTCCATAAAGAATAATTGTATGTTATTTTATTAACAATTTCAATAATGCATGTAAAATACTCGTAATATAAATATTAACAAAGCGAGAGATATTTCAAAAAAATCAAATCTGTAGCTTTTGAAAAATCAATAGAGGACATCAAAGTAATGTATACCCTGAGGTGACAATAGTCATACGATAGCAATATACAAATAAACATGGCAGTATTATCGCGTACAAAAGGACAGTGCATTGGCTGAGCTTTCATTTGTACTCAAGTGATTCGTGTGAAAACGTTTCTGACGCGAAAATGGCCGCACGACGAGAATTAACAGACTTTGGTAATTGAAGCTAGGCGTATGGAAATTGTCATGTTCAGCTACTCGGAGACCATTTGCAACCATTCACGGACTTCATGTTCCCAAACAATGATGGGGGTTTTATGGATGACAATGTGCCATGCCATCGGGGCGCAATCCTGCACATGCAACACTTCGCAATCATCTTCAGCATAGAAGCAGCATGGCTCTATATTTTTGCAGGGGACTTCCGGGCCTCAATATTTCTGCATGGCACTTGTTGAGTCCATGCTGCGTCAAATTACTGCACTTCGCCGGGCAAATGAAAGTCCAACATGCTATTAGGAGGTATCCCATGACATTTGCCACCTCAGAGTATATGTAAATCAGAGCACTTATCACTATCCGCACAAGGAGTTTTTTTAGTTAGAGGCGTTTTTGAGAAAATGTAGTTTAAGTGTTTCTGAAAACGCGGAATTTTAAGCTACATTTTAACGGAAAAGCATTGAGTTATCGAGAAACCTTATAAGACATCATTTGAAGCCTTGTGCTCACCAAATAATGTTTACAAATTCCTTGTAATGTAAATGTTCACGGCGTTAGAGATATTTTGAAAATGTATGTGTATTTTTAAGCAAACGAATATGGCAAAATGACGTTTCTTTCAACTTGTTTAATGCATGTATCACTACTGTTTGCTCCAGTCAGTCCACTTTCTCACCAGCCATCTTACGTTTCGCCTGTCAGCACGTGGCCCAACATCCATCACTCTTAACCAAATGGCCGCATCCATCTCGCTCCCAAAATGCCCCTCGGCACTTGCATTCGACTTCCACAATCGCGTCCTGGGAACTACCGCGCCATCTATTCCTTCGTTGGATCAACCAGACAACGGGGGGCCGACACAGAGTTTTCAGCGTTACACACAATGGCGCAAGCATGTGCGGTGCGCCATAAGACGTAGGATCTTCATTTAATAAGAGTGAAAGTGAATGCATGAAGAGAAACAATGATTTTGATAAGTGTTTCCGAATATTTTATTTCTAAAATATGTACCCTACTGTTGTGTCATCGATAAACTGAAAGAAAGAAATCTCCAAACTTTAAATATCTCATAAAAAGAAAATATAATTAAAGAAGATAGTCCCAATCATACAATGAGTATTACCAACAACTTTAAGAAATTCTTAATACATTTTAATGAAAAAAATTATGAATACTAATTGCGGTTATATGGATGTCAAACTTTCAAGAAGATATTTTGTGGTTCTTTTCTTTTGTCATCAAACAAAAAGTCGATATGGGATTTTAGTGGTTACGAATATTTGAATAATATTTACAAGACCATTAAGAAACATAACTATTCTTATAATCACATACCATGTAGCAAACAATTAAAATTGTTTTGGACAAACTCGGACGATAGAATTTGTGTTACATAGCCAATACAGACTTTCATTTGAACTACATAATAATTAGGTTAGAAAAATCAGTGCAATATTGTGACATTTTGTAAGAGCTGGATGTTTTCTGAGAAGACAAGGAGTTGCATTCCGCGGCCATTGCGAGAATTAGGGCTCATCAAACAGGAAAAATGGTATTCAATATATTAGTGAAGTAATAAGATATGTTTCAATTCTTAAATAATATATAGAAAAGTCTACGACATGTCGTGCAACATCGCCAGAAATTCAGAATGATTTAATTTCATGCGTTAGTACCGTAACATTACGCGAAATTAGGAAGTCTCTTTCGTTTCTCTTAGAAGAAATTAGGAAGTCTTTCTTGAAGACTCTTTTGTTTTGAATAGTTGCGTCGAATAGATTGCCTATTCGGCACAATTCTCATCTGGGATGCGTGAGCGCTACACGGCTGGAGTGGGACATCCCTTGCGCGCTACCCTGATGACGCCCCGTCTCGCTGCTACCCACAGAGCAGCTCCGGCGGCTGATGCATCTCCACTGCTTGTCCTCAAGCCGACGACGAACTGGAACTTGGGCTGCTCTCATTTTGTGTCGGGACTAACGACCATAGCGGTTGACGCACCCGGAAACTCTAAATAATCAACTACGTCTGTTCAATCAAAGAATCAATCTCGTTTGCTCTCGCACCCCGCCCCCTCAGCGTTATAATTGCCCGCAGACCTAATACCATGTTTTAAGGTTACTCTTTTCATTGAGACTCACTTTTTTCTAACATCTTGGCAATAAATAAACTAATTAAGATTTATGAGTGTGCATAATCTTGGACATCAACCGAAGTCTTTAATTTAATCTGGCCCGTTTCGTATTTTAACGCGAGGAATCGTGTGAGATATAGCTAGCGAAAGATTAGCTACTGTTGTAAGTCTAAATATCAGAGAGTTGATATGTAAACGAGATGACCACCAATCGTCTGAGATGCACTCCAATGTTTAAAATGTGACACATTCACATTAAGATTTATGATAGTTTTTCATACTGTATGTCAATTTAACATCCGTGTACATATGTATTTAGATCTGGGTAAATATAAGACATTTGAAGTACATTTCAGAAACATGTTTAACTGTGTTTACAGAGAATAGTGATTCTATTGAAGGCGAGGCGGGGTGCTCTGGTCGAAAAACCAAATTTCGTGGACGCCGAGATACTTCTTGGTGCGGCGGGCGCAGCCACCGCGCGACTACGACGCACACTTTCCGCCGTGTTCTCGCGGTCTAACTTCTCGCCAGCCTCCGCCGCAACTTGCCACTTCTGTTTTTGTGCTCATCGCTGGGGTTTCGTTTTGCACGTTCGCTTTTCGCGTGAGTGAATGTCCACCTGAAGAGTAAGTCGAGTGGGAGGGTTACATTTCGTCATGTAGAAATGATATTTTCAACAGGATATAATGAAGTTTGAGAACGTGCGAGAAATTTGGGTAAGTTAACGTAAGCATCTATCAAAATTGTATTCATTCAAAAAAGTGCCTACAACCTTTTGACTTGCGAATTTTCTTCTCTTAAAAATAAGTCAAATTTTACACAAATATTCCAAAATGTATTTCTCCTGTTAAATCATTTCATAAAATCCACTCCTACTAATGAATATCTTACTGATGAAGAGTTGCAAAAGGTTTAATGTTGCCGAAATTCGATGTTGTCCAAAGTAGCCTTTTTACGGTTTAAATTGGCTACCATTCATCTGTTTGGAAATGTCTAATACCCGTAACATGTGTGTCATTTAGTTACATTTCTGCTGAATATTTGCGGTACAGGTCCCATTTTCGCCGATTTATAGTTTAATGATTCCGGGCGCGTCAACTGTTGCCATTAGTCCCGTAAGTGTAGCGAACGTTTTATCGCGGGCGGTGGATGAGATCTTCACCCACTGGATGTTGAGGTGCGGTGTCGGCTTGCGGGGTTTTCCTCAAACCACTGTCTCCCACCAGCGGGGCACCGCCCCAGCCGGGACAAGCTCTAAGCTCCCAACAGGTTTCCCGGAATGTGTGGGAGTTTATTTAATGTAAGTGTGTGTGTGTCAGTAAGGGGTGAGAATAGGATAAGGAAGAAGTAAAGATTGCGCGCGGACCATGGCCGCTTTGTTAGGATTAAATATTTAATTATTAAATATATTATTAGCTTTATTAAATATATAATTATATTTAAAGTAGTAGTTGAATTGGAGCGTCGTGGAATAGAGAAGTAGAACAAGAAGTGAAGTGCAGTGTATTTAAAGTGTATTTATTAGTTAAAATATCTGTGCAAGACGGTCATAAAGTTTAGAAGTAATAATGTTATTGTTATTATTGTATTTATTGTTATCATATTATTATTATTATTATTATTATTATTATTATTATTATTACTATTATTGTCTTAAAATGATTTCAAATTACATTGTATAAATATTCCTAACTGTAATATGTAATTGCAGTGTTCTTCCCCCAGGTTGTATAAAGATACCTGTAGAAATAATAAATCAATATATTCTGCTCTGGCATACACTTGATAAACTGATCACAGAAAACAAGGAAATCTATCGATCAAAGGAGCGTCCGCTAGAACTCTCCCCCACACAGCGGCTGTACTCCACCTAGATATGTTGACAGTGTTGAAAATTTCCACCGTCGCGACTCGAACCTTAGGACCTTTGGATGATATCGTGGAGTTCGAGGACAGACGAGCGGGATACTGCGAGAGTACGTCACACGCTATATGCCAGTTTCTTCCCCAGCTTAATATCAAGAAAGGTAGATGCTGTTTAGAACTACATGTCTCCAGAAAGTTGGAGTAGAACGAACTATTAAACAGAAGTCTTAGTTCCAAATGAAATGCAGTTATGACAGTGCGTTGAATGTAGTAAATTGAACCAAATATCCTTCTTTAAGAAACTTATTAGCTGATGATCTTTGTGAATAGTAAATTATTGAGCAAAATTATGATTATATTTGATGAGAAAATAGGTGAGGATATGTGGACTGAATATTGTTCAAGAGAATTCAACACATGTAAAATTAGATTCTATAATTACTCGCTTCTGTTCATGAAAAGAAATGTATGTAATATTTGTAGTGTCAATTTACAGTGTAATTATTTTAAGAAACTGTTTCAATGATTATCTGGGAAACTGCTTATGCTCACTAACAGAAATAAGAACTAAAATAGTTGTGAATTTCTAATTTAGTAAGAACAGTTAAGAAACAAGACTGTATTTCTGTTGGCTGTGTGTTTTACCAAGTCACAAAAGTTTCAGGTAACTTGAAGTTTCAAGTGTATTTTGTGTATGATCAATTTTTGAATTTTGTGTGACAGTGGGGTTATTTTGTGTATGCAATTTTGTACATTTTATTTTAATATTGAGATTATAGACCATTTTACCAAGGTATTCCTGTGATTGCTATTTATTGTAATGCCAGAGTGATAAGAGAGCCCACATCTCTGATTATAAATGTGATTGTAATCTTTACCCTTGTATTTATCTTAAATTGAAGGGAGGTCATAGTATTAGCTAAATTAAACAATAATGCCCTCCTTGGAGGTCAACTGTCTCTCGTGAAGTACATCTCAATTTTATTTATAATTTTCAAGAATATTCTTATCGTTATTTTCAGTTATGCAACCGGCAACAGTCAGTTGTCATGAGGATGTCACCTGCACCTCATGGGTAGAGACTATACACTTTTCGACCATCCTTCCCAAGCCCCAGAGATGAGAGATCAAACACGATGGGATGACATCCTTTCCAGGAAACATTTATCAATTGTGTATTTCTAGGAAAGTATTCGTTTTATAAAACGTCCAATGTTATATTTCGGATGAGCATTTATCCTACGCTTGACGGATGAGCATTCAACCAACGCTCCGCCTTTACGAATCTTGGAATTAATGAATTTGTCTCAGAATATTTTTCTTTGATTTCCAAGATTTTTCTGTTTCTTCACATCTATCTAGAATTATTTACACCCCCTTTCGTTAATTTATTGTTTCCTATTAACAATTACATGAATACGTTATATATTTGTCTAGTATACTATATAGTACAAACATTACAAGGTGTACATCAGAAATAAGTTATTTACGTGAACTTCGTAGACAACAGATTATCTTCCACACTTCACTTTAATAAAGATTCCAGCACGCCAAGTTTTATTTTGCATGGCTGACAAATCAGGGCTCACCTTCACAATACAACTCCCTAGGATCAGTTCCGCATAAACGCTTCTCCCTTCGTCGCGATAGGAGAAACGTAGCAGGGAGAGGCCATTTCGTGACTGGGTATTTTCATTTCAAACGTTCATTTCAAGCGCTTTGGCTTCACCTTTCTCGCTTTATGTTCTTATTAAATTAGTTTTGTCTCAATACTAACACAGAATTTGTATTGAACCTCTAATGAAAAGAATGAATTAAAATGAAAACTTGAAAGATACTCCAAAAATGTGTTTAATTACTTCCATTTCTCTCTTTGTGGGTCATACTTCACAAAGAAATTCGATCACAAGAAGTATACACTTGGAAACAAAAATCGAATGATGACACAGTCGTGAGAGCAATGTTGGAAGAGACGCTTAAACGTTTTTAAAGCAAAACTTTCAAAAGCGTGGAAGGGCAAATCACCTGAATCAGACGGAAGGTGAAACGCATAGTTCTCGCTGTGACCGCATTCGGTAATAGCTGCGCTGTTGCGCGGACCACAATACAGAAAGAACTTTTGGGAAAACTTCTGGCAGAAAATTCAAGGAAACATTTGGGTAACTCACCGGGCTTACCGTGGAAAGGAATTTGTGCCAACTGGAAAATGGGCAAATGATCTACACTTCAATCAAAACAAAAGTTAATGATATATTTTAATTCATCCATGAAGACTTGTTGCCATACACAATTGAAAATGCAACATTATCGAAAAATAATTGGACAAAACGACAAACAATATGTCTGGCAATTTCAGTGTCAACTCAATCCTTAATCAAATTTTTAGACAAAAAATAATTTAAAATGGTGCACGGGAAGTGGTCTAGCCACAAGGGACGGAACTACACACATACGCACACCTGCACACTCCAGAGTTTTACTGAATTACTGTATAGGTATTCCTCCGTATATACATACGTATACGGAAAAGTAAACTGGCGATGCTACAGAATGGCACAGACTATTTTTCTATTTCCTTTGGACTCAGCTGGCTGTATGGACTTGCCACATATTCTTGCTAGATGCCATCTATTGCCGCCCAAAGTACATTTTTTTCATTTTATTAATTTTTCGGTTTCCTAATAGTAGAACGGAAATATTATTTTAAGAATATTAAAGAACAGTAAACTCTCGCCCTAAATGGCAATTTTCTTTGAAAAATGTGAACCCGTTTTACGAAAATGGCGCGTAAGCGCTATTGTAAGTGTTTTCAAATTTCTGGAAATGTGCATATTAATAGCGTGTGAAATCTTTCAAAAGATTACATTTGCATAATTTTTTAAACAAAAATATACCGCAAAATGTACTTAACAGTGTGTACAAACTTAATTGCAATTAACATTATCCGTTCCAAAAGTTCGAAGAAAAAATTAGGAGCCATTTATGAGAAAATGGCGTTTCAGTGTTTTTGAAAATGCGAAATTTTGAGCTAGATTTCATAGAAAACTGTTGAGTTTTCGAGAAACTTAATCTGACACTATTTCAAGCACATGTATGCATAAATATAATAATGTGATAAAATCGCCACTAGTGTATCTTTGACGTGAGAGACAAATCAAAAAAATTGCATTTCTGTAATTTTTGAAAAAACCAAAGAATAGAGGAATAAGGCGTTTATGCCATCCTTAAGCTTTTAGTAATATCGCTACCAAAGGTTTAAAGAAAAAATTTGGAGCCGTTTTCGATAAAACTTGTTTTTGTTATTTTTTTAATTGTACAGAATTTTGAGCTAGTTTTCGAGACACTTTATGACATTATTTAAATCACATATACTCATAAATAAAATAATTTTACAAATTGCTGCTGACACAAATATTAATGAAGTGAGAGACAAGTCAAACAAGTTACTTTTTTGTCATTTTTTAAAAACAAAAATATTGAGCAAATTTGTGTTTATGTCATCTCATAGAATGCTCTACTTAAGCATTTTGAATAGATTTTATGTTTGTTTTCCTCCAATTTAATATGTGCAATTTCAATTCCATTTTTGTTAAGGATTTGACTCAAAACAAATCTCTTCTAAACTTGCGACATCGATTTTTTCTTTTCCGTCTCTTAAATTGGATAGACTCTTTTCAGTGCTAGCTGCAAAAGCTGCATTTTGTACGCATAATATTTGAGTAGAGAAAGTATTTTTTCTTTATTAACAATGGACAAATCCGTAGTATTTTCATTAGGATTTCGTATGGCTGTTACTGTTCTACAACAGGGAATTATTGTCAGTGACGTTGCCATGAAGAGACAGAGTCAAGAATCTTTTCTTGCATCGATTACCATTATTATTCAAACGATTATGATTAGTATTTACTTGGATTACTTGATTTGAAATACTGGCAAATACGTATGAATACGTTTAGGAGCATTATATATAGAAATGTGAATAGAGTTATAATTCAATGTAAATAACGGTTGCAAAATCCATACGGTTTATAATTAGACACAACGTTATATAATTGGTCATAATTTAGTTTCTGACCTGTGTCCGACATTAACTTACACGCACAATGTCCGCATTTAGAGATGGTTATATCCGCCTGAGATGACTATTGCCGAATAACTAACAATCCACTAGAAGTAATGCCAGTAAGGACAGTCAACGCCAACTCACCAAACAGTTCTTAGTGAGAGAAAATTGCCTTGGGGCAAGTGAGCTCAGTTCGCCCTTTTTGCGATACGTGATTTCTACGCTAGAAGCGTTATTTCAATCTTTAATCTCGTTACTCGAAAAACAATCATCTGATACACAACCCACGAGCACCAGTGGCATGCGCCTAGTCTCATTGCTGTGCAACCGGGCCCCTCTACCAGCAAACAGACTGTTAACAAAGTGGGATGAGCAAACTGTTAACTGCGTGTTCCATCACTGCGAAAATTGGATTCTACTTAAGTTACCTCATCTGTATCTTGCTTCGTAATTAGAGTCCGCCGCCGCTAAATGACAAATCACAACGCAGCGATGCAATTAATTTAAGTTTCCTAGTGATGTCTCTCAGATTGCACAGGCGATACACTTCTACAAGAACATAATTTAATTTTACACGACTGAGGTAACCAAACAATGTGTTTGATTCGACTTTAGCAGTACAGTGTTTGAACAAGTCGAAAAATAACCAATTTAGTCTATCTAATAAAAATAATAATTATCTAATAAAAATTTTCTAATCTAATAAAAATTTTACTTGCACTTTTATGAACTATTATTCAAACAATAATCACGTAATGTGTTTTCGTGGCCAAAATTCTTGAAGGAATCCGACCAGTCGCATTTTGATTCCCCAAAACCGAGTAACCAACGAAGAATCGGCGGAAGGGTAAGCTCTTTCACCCGCGACCTTCAAAAGCAGGAGTTGCTTCGACGAGTGTCGGGCAGCGAGGCCGTCCATTGCGCGGCCCGAGAATCGATGCAGCGCCGCCGCGGCGGCATCGCCGACGCAACAATCGCTGCGTGGGCGGTGGCGGAAGCAGCGGGAAAGAGGGGCGATCCGAGAAACGAAAGGGGCGGAGGGGCGGGGGTGAATAGCACAGACGATGGCGCGCTGCCAGATAGTGGGCTAGGCGCCTCTCCGATGCGCCAACCCTCACCCTGACCCCTCACCGCCCCGCCTCATTGCTGCTCGCCCCGGCTCGTCCCTATTCATTCCGGCGTGGCCGTTCCCTCCCGCCCCCCCGCCCCACACCACAGCCCTCCTGCGCCACTATATTCCGCCTGTCACAACCGATCCATCCCATTGCGACCCGCACGGCTTCATTCTGCTCCGACTTCCTCACCTCGCTTCACCCTTCTCCGCCGAGCCTCGCCCCGTCCTTCCCCGCTTCGCCGTTTCGCCTCAGCATTCCTCTTCCCTCCCTGCCCATCCCCCTCTACCCTCCTCGCCACCCATTTTCCTCGCTTCTCCCCTCGCCCCTCTCTCCTTCCCGTTCCCTCAGTCTCGGCTCACCCCACCTCGCCCCCTCCCCCTCACCAACCTCTCCCCACCCCGCCTCGCCCAGCTTCGGTCTGTCCCCATTCCGCTTGTTCAGCCCCAGAAGCCGTCGGCCAAGAGATGTCGCAGAAGAGCAACGAAGAAATGAAACGGCTGTGCAAGAGGTTGCTTAAGCCCTGGAAACAACGAGACCACTGGGGGAAAAGTCCTAGCAGCTTTGCGGGCCTTGAGAAAATCTTTCTCGTCACCTCACAGAAGATACACATTTACATTAAATCTCCTCCAAGGCGTTGTGTGACATTTCTTTCTAGTTATTAGTACAGAATTCGTTTTCACCTCATTGTTTCAGCATATGTTTTAGGGACGTTATCCTTAATTGTAGTCGAATGAACAAAACGAAAAATTGGTTATTCTTCGACCTTGTTCAGACACTGTACTACTAAAGTCGAATCAAACACAATGTTTGATTACCTCAATCGTGTAAAAATAAACTGGTTTATTCTAACCAACTGAGAAGAAGATTCGAATACCCAGTGATATATGAGGCTTTCAGATGACAATCTTGACTAACTACATTTTTTTAATTGTAAATAATAACATGGTTGGGTTCCACAAGTAACTATTTGTCAGTAGCCAACACGACGAAATCCACATCTAAATTGTTTGCCGGTAGAATGACCTAACTGCTCTGGAAAATGAACATTTTATCAGTTGTTTCGGTGTGATTAACTCCGTAGCTCCACGACAGTCGATGTTTAACCGAACTGGTTTGAACTGAACCGAACTGTTCCTTGTTTTCAACTTTACAGTGCTTGTGTATGTGGTATTTCTTATTTTTACTATCTTATTTCAATCAAGAAATAGCAATAATGCCAAACATAAATTCATGCACTCTGACTCATGACCTCCTTTTCATCGCCATTATTATAAAAACGTAAAGACTGCAAGAGGTATCCTTCAAGAAGAACCTCCCAGTGATGATGACTGCATCACTTATGCAGAATAGAGGCAATGAACACTTTTTATATGGCAATTTTTATTTTAAGTGTTGTTTAATTACTTACACAATACTGGTACCCTTTTCTCGTAGAAATTTTTATTCTTATCGTATTTGTTTAAGAAAATAACTTGTTTAGAAAACATTCAGAATATTATGTTAATACTATACATAATGAATGAGTTTATTTGAATAACGTTGAAAAAAATTATAGGCTCATTTATAGATAAAAAACTTTAACTGTTCGTACCGGAACATTTCGTTTGAGTTAGTCGTCATAGCTTTGGAACGCCTCATATTTCTCTCACAATTTTGTCAATTTTCTTTAAAGCTGAGACGTATTCAAATTTGAAATAAGTCAGCGATTTCAATGACTTATCTCTCTCTACATCTTAATTGCTCACGTTTCAACTCAAACAAACACACACACACACACACATATATATATATATATATATATATATATATATATATATATATATATAGTAATGGGACGGTCGCACATCGCGGATGACGACACGAGCCATATATTTATTTTATTTAATTAAGAACCGCGCCGCCGTTAGGAGCAGCCGGAAATGCCGTTGCCGCTGTACCTGTGAGAGCCGATTAGCGCGCCGGGAGAGGCGGAAAAGGCGCCTCTTTTGTTCCGCACAGACCCGAGTCGGGCGCACTCCTTATGACGTGTGGGGAAATACTCCTCCCACAACCCCTTCGCCGAGCAACGGAATTACCCGCGCCTATTTCCGGGAATTTCTGTGACGTAGACAATGCGGGGGAGGTTGCTGGGGGCGACTTTGCCGCTGGCGCCGTGATAGGTGGAAAGATTACAGGTGGCGCGACCTCCAATAGAAATAGACAATGCGGGGGAGGAACCACGTGGTACGCGAGCCTTCCTGTGGGACCGCCGCGGTCCAGAGCCATCACTTGTATCGGAGGTCGCGAGGAGGAGACTTGTATCGGAGGTAGCGAGGAGGAGAGATCACTTGCATCGGAGGTAGCTAGGAGGAGACTTGTTTCTGAGGCAGTAGCGAGGCCACTTAATTGGTGCCTGACCGCTCGAATGCCACGCCGCCTCGCCACATCGCAGCCCGACTCGTGAGACGACAGCCGGTCGATGGGACAGGACACTACTACTGAGTGCCTGACCGCGAGTGCCATGTGAGTGCGAACCGGGGACGTGACAAACTATATCGCGAAGCGACCCGCCATCGCCCGGACGCGTTCCCGCTGCCGCCGCACCAAGCGCCGCCCGCACCAAGCCGCCGGCCGCCGCCCGCCGCTGGCCTAATCCGGAGCAACGCCGTGACTGCCAAGGGGCCGCCACAAAGGGACCTGGGGCAAGCTGACCGTCGACGCCCGCCGCCAGACCTGCTGAGCGTTGGAACGCCCGAGCGCTACACCTGTGAGCTGGATCACGACCGCCCGGGAGGGCAAAGACACCGGAGCTGAAATGAACTCTGGCCATACTGGCCGTTAATAAGTTAAGATTAGATTTAAGTTAGTTATAAGTTTATTCATGTAATTGGGCTTCACCCACACACCATACTAAGTGATTAAAGTAGTTTATGAAAATGTTGGAGTTTTTTTCTTAAGTAGTTAGGCAAGCATGCATGCCTCCCTCTAGGGAGTCTGCCGACGAAGCAGCCGGGCAAAGCTGAATCGCCGAAGGAAGCAGGTAATCGGGGAGGCGGTGGTTACTATATATATATATATATATATATATATATATATATATATATATATATATATATATATATATACCGATCAGATGGCCGAGATCGCTAAGGCAGTAGTGCCGGAGTAGTCTCGGACCAGAAGATCGCGGGTTTGAGTCCCGCCTCGGGCATGGGTGTATTTGTGTGTGTTTGTATGAGTGTGTCGTCCTTTCACCCCTCATTATCATCATCATTTCATCTTTCATACCCCCAGGACTAACAACCCTGGGGGATAAAAATCGGATCCAGCTTAAATGCTGGTCCCCCAAAAGAAGTGTTCGCAAGCACCTGCCACCGTGATATTAAATGAAAAACTGAGCCACGGTAAATGCAGGATGCTTGCCCTGCGTGGTCCTAGTCGGCCGAAACGAAAATAATATATATATATATATATATATATATATATATATATATATATATATATATATATATATATATATATATTACTTAAACTAACGCTTAGCAGCAGCATTGCGCAGAGAGACGAAACAGAATCGCCGAATGTGCTGCGCGGGACAGTGTTATAATTCAGTGTTCCCAGTTGAGTGCACGTGCTGTTAGTCATTGTATGTGTTTATTTGACTGCTGATTGCTGAGGCTTATGTCTTGTAAGAAAGGAATATTAGGTTTAGAAGGGACGTAGATAAAACATATGCCAGTAATACTTTTTGTAATGATTGTAGGTAGATTAATGTTACAGAACAACAAGATGCAGTACCAGTTGATATGATGAAGAAAAAGAAAAAAACAAATTGATACATTTTCATTTAAACAAAAAAATCCCTAGAAAATCTGAATACACATTCACATGTATTTTGACTATGACAGATGTCGGTGTTTCACATAAAAATGTAATTTAGCACTCTTTCAATGAAAAAGTCACATGTCTAGATAGGGTAAATGACTTATCCTACTCTACCTATGAGCAGCTGATGAATCGTCCCTTTTTTCGGCAACTTTGTGTGTATCGGTGAACAACCATCAACAATTTCAGTTGCAGTGAGAAAGGACACTCCTTACCACAGCTGTCTTTCCTGTGTGCAGCCCATACGGACTCTATCACCTTCGATTCGTTCCGACAAGTCAGTACCTGGAATGACCTTCTCGATTCGATATCTCTTGCTGGACACGACGTAAAGACATTTCGCTCTGTCCTACGTCACCCTCTTCTAATCCGGTTCGTGTCACTTCATACTTTCCCGTCTTCCTCGAAAACTCCACTTCTACTTTGCCCTCGTCTCTCTTCACTCTTGCTATTTTTTCTCTTATTCACGCCGTTTATCTCTAATCCTTATTTTTTCTACTTGTTCTCTGTCCTGTTAGTGTGTTTTTTTATTACATGTTGCTACTCGCTACTCAGTGACTGTTGCAGAGCAAATCTCGCAAAATTAGCAGAGAAGATACGACACAGAGATGGCAATAGAGAATAAAATTAATCAAAATTATTTTGCTTAAAAAGTCAGAAATGAATCCCATTAACGAACATAATTTAGGGAATCATGGGAAAATGAAAACGTCAATTTTGCAAACAGTATCAACATCGATTATTTTGCCGTACTTTACAAAAGTCGTAGAAAAATAAAAGTAGAAAAGGAAGTCAGCTGCGATTTAACTTGTTGAAGAAAGGCAGCATTTTAAAAAGTATAAAAGGAATGAAGCCCGGTAGTGATTTTATTTTAATGACGCGGCGTAAATTTACAACAATTTGTACAGGTTTCTGTTTCCAAGTAGCTAATGTAGAGTGATGATAACTAACATCCTAGTATAGAAAACAGTTTTTTAACTTTTTTCGAAATTAATCGTTATTAATGCAATTCTTGAAGTGAACCTAATTTTTTCTTGATAGATGAAACCGTCAAAGTGAGTCATAGGAGCGTACTGAAAATGCAACATTTATTTTCTGGCTAAACTACGCGTCGAAGACAATAAATGTTGAAGACCTTTTGTATTTATCTTCGTGAGGCATTTACAATGGTGAAACCCGATACTCGATAGTCTCATTAGGGAGAATAAGTTAATTTTCGATTAAATCGTCACATGATTGTTACGACATTGGCAAGCGCAACGGTCGTGGATTTTCTTTCTTGTAATTTCTGCGTCAGATTATTGATGAAGCCGAGAACACTAACTTAATTTTATTATCACAACACATTTTTCATAGAGGAGCGGATCAGTGCTTTACACCAATTCTACAATATATTCGCAACCTAGTTAAACTTACAGGGGCATTACTCAGAGTTAGATAATTTCTGGAGTTCTCGTTATAAACTATAGTATGTAGTGAGTAGAGTGCACGAGAAAACTGTTTCAGATAGAAAGTACTAGAGAGTTTTAATTTATCGTTGGCCATTTGTGACCATTTGGCTTAGTGTGGTAGGTAGAATTCAATATGCGATTGATTATTAGAAACGAACTAACGAGCTAGACCTGCAGTACGGAGAATTTTACTCTGGCAAACCTGAAGGAGTTTTATTAGAATAAGGTCAGCATCTTCCCGTATGGAGCATGGGTAAGTTAGAAGTGAGAAAAGTCTTATAAAAGAAGCGTATAATCATATTTAAGAGTGGAGTTTCTGTTATTCGTGGATAAAATTTGAAAAGCGTGTCTTGCGATTTGTTGGCTTTATTTAGAATATTTGGCTTCCATGACTGCCAGAATCAAAGACTCCGTTATTTCGTAGGTTTATATGATGGGGATCAGGAGATAATATAATTGTAATTCAAATGCAAGAGGTTATTAAATTTTCGCAGCGTAAAATGTTTTAAACGAAATTTAAATTTTATTAAATTTTAAACGATTATGGATTAATCTCATAGGGGATGTCAGAGGGAAATATATTAAAGGAGAAAGAAGAGTGGGCATTCCGAGACGCCAGCGTGATTGAGGTGATTTATTTTCATGGTAAACGTATGATCGGATATGTGGCTATTGCTGCTTGCCGAATGATGTTTACGTCCTCTGGGTGGCCTGAGTTACGAATTTGCACATTCAGCCCCGAGCCACGCATAGACGAATGCTCGAGCGAAGCCCAAGAAGGAGGCCGTAAAACTTTTCTGAACGCTGGAAACCGAAGACTGTATCATCCGCACTCCTCAGTTATTGAAGGGGAGTGAAGTGGTTTGGTCTAAATACAAATTGACAAGGAGAATCATATTGTTTTTAAAGAGAATTGCGTTAGGTATAACATAGTAAAGTTTCGCCAATATTTTGCAGATAGTAGGAAGAAGCTTTTCAGTATGTAACTTATGATGGTATTTGGGTATTTATTGGGTTTCAGTATTGGGATGATCAATGCTTGCTTCCAATTATTTGGATAGTATCTTACAGATGGTAGCTGTGGAAAGTCTTTCACAGCTATTACTCATTAAACTAAACTGCGATTTGCCAGCTGTTTGAGTACTGTAATAGGAATGATATCAATTCCTCTCGACATCTTATTTTTTACATTATGATTAATTTGATTACTTTGAAAGATGAGAGAAAGTTACTAGGTAAATGCAAAATGTTAGGGGAAAGTACACTACTTCCGCGTATCTTTTCAAACGATTTTAAAACATCTGGGTAATTATTATCACAATTTGCTCCACGATAGGATTGTCAATCTGAAACGAATTAAAAATCTCACGTATTTATTAACACAATGAGCCCGAATTTGTGCAAACGAATATGGAATGTGGTAGCAATTTTGAACTTTTAACTGCTTCAAAATATTTATTTTATTAATGCCTTATTTCCACGTCTATTTATAAATAAATATAACTTACGTAGGCCGATGACCCATCCAGAAGACTAAGTAAATGCTGAAAATGTATTGTGTTAGAAAGAACACTTGGTTGATCTGTGGAGTCTATCTATTAATAAAAATCAGCCTTCTGGTTTCGATAACACAATTACATGAATTACTGCTGTCGTTTTCATGTCTTTACAACATTTTCTTCATAAATTATTGGGAATGCCACTAAATTGAATATAGATTTAATTAAAGACTTGATGATTAGGCTGTTTTCCGAGATGTTTTTAGTGTCGCTTACAGTTAGTGAAATCGATGTCCTCCTGGTAGCCCGCGCTGCCGAAGTGAAGAAACTTACCCTAAGAATCCCGTCGACTACCAGTATTCTTCTGGTTTTCGTTCTTGGCATGTTCAAGTTAATGTCCTAAATCTAATATTAAACCATTTGCACTATTCACATAAAATAGTTACTGGCAAATACCTCCGGTGGGCATCCCTACTCGACTACTTCTTCCGTTTACGACAACTAAACGTTCTAGACGTTGAACTATTAGTATGACCATCTAGTGCTCACAACAACGACTAAATATCTTCTGCCAAAATTATAGCTTAGGTGCAACAAGTCACCTACGTTTCCGTGTATTCGAATTTTTTTTAAGTAATTTTTCTATTTCCTGTAAATAGATTCGCGATATTTACTTATCTTAACTCAACGTCTACGCCTTCGCAAAAAGTCTGTCACCATTAGCTGTCCATCTTTCTTGTATATTGTTAGGTGACGCTTCCAAAATAAAAATGTATCTTCTATAAATGTCCACACCCCAAATGTTTATTTTATTCTGGGAATCTCCAATGCCCCATATTTATTGTTTATTTCGGGTCGAACATTTTTAATTCCTAATATTTGGGTGATAAGAATACAAATGTAAGACCCTTTTCACGAACTCGATCACTGATATCAATGTGGTTGTCTGAGTAGTGCCCTTCAAAAACTAACAGCACTGGTTGTGGTTGCTTCCAAGCAGTAACTAAATATTCAGACCACTTGTTAAAAAGATACGGCAATGCCCCGGCAGATGAATTATATTTAATAACAGATCCTGGTGAACTTCCTTTCCCAGGATTTCATCCCTACTTTTCCAAGTAAAGGTTATGAACGGAGGTATGAAATGACCACTCGACTTGTAACAATTCTCTTGAGAGATCCCCGTTCTGCAGAAAATATTTTCAACATACACTTCTTTCAACTTATACTTATGGACTTTGCTACTTCTGCCCATTGCAAGAGGAGTGCAAGAGAAGTGCCAGACACGGCACAATTAAATTCACTGGGAAGAGAAATGTTCATACTTTGAGTTGTATTATTACTGGAGAACTGCAGTAGGAAAAATAATACAGTAGGGGTAAGACACACTTAGAAGAGTGTGGTGGGATAGGAGAGATGTTTAGAAATAAATCCTTATGCAACCCGTAATGCGCATACCGCGTGTAATGTGCACGGAGCTGCCACAGTGACCATGATTCTGTTTAATTGCTAATTCTGATAAATAAATAATCCAATTTTAAAGGGAATATTAATATTTTTATCAATGTGTACATTTGCGAAGCAATGTTTTCCCAGACAGTGAGATAAATCATGATATTATATGTAATTATAATTATATTTATTATAGACTGATTAACATATCACAAACGTGTACTTTCTCACATATTTTGAAGAAATGAAAAAATCCATCTTTTGAAAAGCTGTAGCATGCTTGGTAATTGATTTCGAAAGAAATGTTTAATGTAAAAGTTATAGAAAATTTTATCCTCTTTAAAACTGAACTGAGTCAGTTTTGTACAGGACTTAAGGTTACAGACTTATAGAGAAAACCCCCAAAAATAAGAAAAATACCGGTTTATAGGGCTTCCCGATGTTAGCGCAGGGTCTACGAAAAGGAAAACTAGTGCCTGGGTACATACAACATATTCAAAGAAAAAGTTTTTATGACCTTTTTGCAGATAAAAGGTACCTACCGATTCGGCAAGAAACAAAGTAGCCGACGTACTAAATTCCATGGCACGACGCAGCTTCCCCAGAACAACATACTCTCGACCCGGCACTATCCGTTGTCAGCAAATGCGTGCTCTTCGCTCGAGCACTCGCCTCTGTCACCTCAGCTCAGCCCGCATTATTCCTATACGAGCCGAAAGTTCCTGATTTCTCTCTCTCTCTCTCTCTCTCTCTCTCTCTCTCTCTCTCTCTCTCTCTCTCTCTCTTTCTTTCTCTCTCTCTTTCTCTCTCTCTTTCTCTCTCTTTCTTTCTTTCTTTCTCTTTTTCTCTCTCTATCTCTCTCTGTAACTGGACCAGAAGAGTACGGTACTAGTGCGACAGCTCTCAACCCTACTGCATCTGGTTCACTGTTGTTCTGCCGTAGAACAGTGAATTAGAAAGCATTAAACTTATCTCTCAAAAGAGTGTCTTAAAAGAAGATGTTCAAACATTTTCCCTGCAAAAATATTCTTAGTTTACGCACCCACCTTTTTTGGTAGCTTGTTAAATTTGCTACAAATTGTGAGGTAATCAAAAATTGAATGTTTCTCAGATATATTCGTATGCTTTTGCTTTGTCGTAGCATTAATTATAAATTCGCACTGTATATTGATGTGGTCACATTCTGATACTCGCACTTTTTGTACAAAAGAAATTTCTTTCAGTAGGGGAAATCTTTTACATTTCTGAAAGTAAATACCTTGTCCAAATTATGAGAAACGTGAAAGAGAATAGAGTGCCCTGTCGAACCCATGATGTATTGAAACATCCGAGTGCAGACTCTGATCATGTCAGCGCAATATGTTTAGAAATGCACTTTGCCTCACCTTAACACACCATCAATCTCCTCACTTTTACATTATATATAGCCACGATAATACTGGTGGACTTCCCATGAGACTAATATTGGACACGTCATTATTAAGTCATGCCGCATTGAGGCTCCAGCATTTCCGTTCGCCATTCTTTCTCAAACAGCAAATCCTGATCACTGAGTTTGAAATATTTACTAAAGGCAACGCGAGCTAAGCAGCTTTTCACGAACTGCTTCGTTTCTCGTGGTTAATTTACGTATTCCCCCAAATCGAACGGTGTGCTATTGTGCTTCTTTTTTCAAAACAGCTCTTTTCAAAACCATAATCGAATCGGAAACAACTCATTAATAAAGATAAGGGTTTTCGTATTTAAATATTTTAATTAAACAGAGATATAGACAGTGACTTAACAACCTGATTTATAAAGTGAGATACAATATTTTATTTTCACTTTTTGTTCAATAATATTATATTATAAAAAGAAGATTATAAAAGAATTTTGCAATCAAAAATTAAAACACAACTTTCATTAAACTGAAATTTAGTGCTCGAATATTTTGTTCTGGCGCTAAAAACCTATACTGTTTGGTATTTACATTCTGAGAACAAATGACTAATTAATAGTTAATTATCTACTTTATTAATTAATAATGAATTTAAAATACCTAGCATATCTTTTAAAATCTAAAAATAGGCAAGTAAATGACAATGAATTAAACGTAATGAGGTAGAATGTGACTAGTAAGGAACATATGGGTGTAAGGTGTAAGATTTTGAGGGAAATACGTTTATACGAGGTATATATTAATGCGTAACAACATGAACGCATATAATTATTCGATAAATTCTGCGATTTTCAATTTATTGATTTTATTTCTTGTCTTAAAATGTAAACATTTTAATAACATTGCTATCCACTGTAAAGAGGACTAGTGGTCAATATCATTATTCTCTTAAATTGGTGTACATTTTTATGTCCTCTAGGCGTCTCATATCTCAAGGCCATCCTTGAAGTGAATTTCTATAGTAATTTATTCTGTTTTCCTGGGGGCGAGGGTGGGAGTGAAGGGGCGTGATCAAGAGCCTCCAGGCAGCATGTGGCGCCCTTCTCGTCCACCTGACGGTTTGCGCGTCGTCACTGTCGTCCCACACAAAGGGCACACCCTGCGCCACGCCGTGTCGTGCCCTGCTCCCTACACGTGCACTGAGTAGCAGCTTTGTGCACACGGTCGCCATTCGGACTCCCCACGGCCTCAGCTGCGCCCACGCACGAGAACACGATCCTCCCTTCTGATCCGCAGCCCCAGCTGTTGTTTCTGGCCCGCACCTCCCCACCCCCCAGCACTCCTCCGCCTTTATCACGCTCCATTTAGCACTCATCAAAAAATATGTCACGAGCGATTGAGAAAGTTTGTTTGAAATTTTTGAACACACACGTCGTTGATTGATTTTTTCGCATTTCCAGGTCCACTAACTGCTATAATCATTAGTTCAGAAAGTGTAGTGCATTTTGTAACACTGGAAGGGGAGGTGATTCAACTTTGGATAGTAAGATCCAGCGCCGACCTACACATTATCACAGGGAATTCTTATTTAATCCGTTAAGATCGAAAACAATAAATAATTCATAAATATTACTAAAATCAATGTGTATTTAATTTAATATCAACATTACATATATATGCAAACTTTGATGCAATGGCCATGAGTTGCAAATGGTTTTCAGATTGTGAAATTTTCAGATTTTAGCCTGCGGTGATGTTGCAATAAACGCAACAATAATTAAATCAATGTGAAACTAAATTGTAATTATGTTACATAATTAAATGTTAAACCTTGATCTTAACTATTCCAAACAATTTTACTTATTCGTGTTCTTCTGGAAAATGCATTTATAATAACTTGACATCATAAGAGCGTGAAATATCTGAATTGACTTCTTGTTATTGATATTGTTATGTTTTTCACTGAAAGTCGAATTTTAAAGAGGATCAATTTGCATTGCAGGTTATTTGAATAGAATCAGTTATATTATCTGTTTCCATTCACGTTTTCTTATTTCCTGAACTTTTCTAGTGATTATGATTGCATGCACTGTAATTTCACTATCAGGTCTTGAGATTTCACCAAATTGTCTGTTGACCATCATGGTTTATTTACTTTGTTTTCAGTTATTATGAGAAACTTGGCAACATGATAAAAGTAAGTCGCTAAATCCTAAGAGGACCACGTGGTAATTTCATTCCTAATTGTTTGGGATTAGAAAACGTGTTGAAATTGACCTTTTCATATTTCACGAGTGGAATTGTCCAAATTAAATAATATCCCTATGTTGTATATTATGTTTAAATAAACTATGAATAATTTTACCTTTTGCTTCCATTGCACTGAGATAACAATTAAATTTTGCGACTATTCATAGAAACTACATATTTTGTAGTAGTACGTGTAAAAAATTACATTGTTAAATACTTGCTATTGTCGAAAGAGCTTGAAGCGAGCTTTAGAGAGAGGTCTGTGATTTCAGAGCCGGGTTGCTGAAGGAGAGAATTACATGCGCTCCGGTATTCTGTGGCATTGCGCCTCTCTCGCCCACTCCCTGAGCGTGGACCCGTCCCGCGCCATCGCCCCGTGTGCCGTGTCCCTGGCGGCCGCAGTGGTAATTAATGAGAGCAACTGCCCGAAAGTGGCGGCCCCTTGGCGCTTGCGGCCACTCGGCGACGCGTGTCGCAGCCCCGCTGCATAAAGCCCCTCGACGGTCGTGTGCGCGGTGGCACTTGCCGCTCAGGTGGAAGGCCATTGCCTCTCAGCAACGCCACTGCCTCAGTACATCCCTTCTTCATCTCCTTCTCCCCCTTCTTCTTCATCTTCTTCCCTTCTTCTCCTTTCTAGTCTTTCTTCTTTATGGTCCACACCCCCACCCTATATGATTTTATTTCTTTCCTTTTCTCTCATCCTTTCTCTCTCCCTCTCTTTCTCTTTCTTTCTCTCTCTCTTTTCCTCTTCCTCTCTCTTCCTCTTCCTTTTTCTCTCTTCCTTTCTTTCTCCTTTCTTTCTCTCTCTCTTTGTCCCCCTTTCCCTCTCTTTCTCTGACTTCTCTCTTTCCCTCTCTTCCTCTCTCTTTTTATCTCTTCCTTTCTTTCTCTTTTCTTTCTCTCTCTTTCTCTCTCCCTTTTCCCCCCTTTCCCTCTCTTTATCTCTATCTTTCTTCCTCTCTCTCTCTCTTTCTTCGCTTTCTCTCTCTTCCTCTATCTTTCTCTCTTCCTCTCTCTTTCGCTTTCTCTTTCTCTCTCCTTGCCTCTCGCTCTTTCTCTCTCTCTCACTGTCTCTTTCCCTCTCCCTCTTTCTCTTCCTTTCTTCCTCTTTTTCTCTCTGTTTATTTCTCACTTTTTTGTTTTCGTCATCTTTCCCTCTCATTGACCCTCCCTCTCTTCTCCGCATCTTCAAACCATTTCACCTTCAACAAATTTTATCTCTCTACACTCTCTTTTCAGTTATGCACACTTGAGTTGTTCTTGATTTTCTCTCTCCATCACTCACCATCTCCCTTTCCCTTCTATTCTCTTCCTTTCCCTTCTCTCTCTCCCACCCTCCAATTTTACATCTTTTCCGCTCCTTCATTGTTTCCCTCTTTACGAGAAGCCCACAACTCGATCTCTCCATGCCATCTCTCCAATATTTTCTCCCCGTCATTTTATATAATAGCCTCTCTTTCCATTTCCATTTTCTCTCATCTGCCAACTCTCTAATATACTGCCATTCATCATCCGCCTTTGTCTGTTACAATCCACCAAGGGCCAATTCGTCCATTTTTCACGAAGGTGATATTTCTGGAATGTTTCTCCTGAGGAACGAGAGACACTTTCTTGGTTCTTACTCTCATCCTCTGGAAAGATGCGAACTGTTGCGAGTTCGAACTAGAAAGTTTGGATGAGTTATGACCGCTCATGTAATTTAAAAGTTGTGCTGTTTTTTGTTGTTGTTGTGTTAGTTGTTTCATCTATTAACTATTAATCAACCTCCTAAATTATGAGTTCCTATTTCTTTCCTCCCGTCCCAATTATGTTGTGTAATATATGATAATATATGAAACTTAGTGGAGCTGCCAAAGCACTTACTTTCTCGCATTGCTTCTAAATGCTCCGCAACATTTTACTACTACATAAACTAGCAAAAGTTTAAGCAGCAAATTATTTTTCTGCCCCGAGACTCAAATGCAGATTAACGGAGTTAACGTGTCGGCACATACCATTATATCACAGAAGCGCCGAATGGTTTGAATTCGGCCAATGGCATAAAAAGGTAAATGCCCGATTCATGTAAAAAAACTTTAACACTAAAAATATCCGTTTAAAACTTCCAAAGCCTCCTGTCTGTTCCGATCAATCAGGGAATATCAATTTTGAAGAAAATCAACTGAACGGTTTTCGCGTTGACGACAGTCAGACAAATGGACAGATGGACGTTTTGCCGTCAATCGATGTTTCGGTATCAAGAAGGAACAAAACATGCATTCTGGCTACACCACGAGTTAGAGGATTTTTTTTAATTTACCGACTTTTTCGTTACCACAGCCCGGCAATGAGAGTTTTTCTGGGCAAAATCCGCTGTTTTCTGGCGCACGAATACAAGAAAAAATCACTAACTCCAATTTTGGGGATCCGAAATGTTCACTTTCTTTTGGCATTTTCTAAAATATGGAGCTATAGCCAAAAATGAGAGTAGCACCCAATTTTCTCGTCCCTTATTACATATGTGGAGAAAATTTAAATAAAAAATTTGGAGCGGTTTTTGAGAAAAAAATTGCAACAATTTCAAGCGCAAATTTCGGAAACACTACTCATTTTCAAAAACTCGTAAACTTCAAGATTTCTTTAAAAGAGCTAATTTTGTACAACATACTTTGTTTGAAGCGAAAATTTCTGTCTTTTATTGTCTATTTTTAAATAATATTTTGCAACTTTGGAGTTAGTGATTTTTGCTTGTAATCGTGCGCCAGAAAACAGCGGATTATATATATATATATATATATATATATATATATATATATATATATATATATATGAGTGTGTGTGTGTGGCGTAATATACGAAATATAGGAACGTTATGTAATGCTGCGGGAAATGGATTTCGATATTTCAAGATAAATACACTTTTGGGTTCCCCAGATACCAAAAAAGTGTGTTTTTTCAAAACAACTCTCTGTCCGTCCTTTTGTCTGTCCGTCCGTAAGTCCGTCTGTCAGTCTGTCCGCCTGTGAACACCATTCGAGGCTAATTTTCTCAAAAACGGTTCCAATTTTTTTCTTTAAATTTCTTGTAAAAATAAAGTAAATATTCTTATAAAGGTGGCATAGATTTTACAGATTTTTCAGATTTAACTCTGAATTTTCGAAAAATTTTAAATTTTTAAATTTTTCGGGCGTCTTTCTGCAACTACAAAATTGAAGACAGTTATTTTTCCTTTAAATGAAATTTGTTCTCCATAGTTAACCCTTTCATTAAGGTCTTGCACATTTTTTTGAACATCTTAGTAGTTTTCGCACAATATTGCGAGCAGTATGTGCAATTTTTAAAAAAATGCAAAAACAAGATTTTCTCAAGAAGGCTCCAATTTTTTTCTTTAAACTTTCGCTTGGGATATTACTAAATGCACGCTATAAGATGGCATAAACGCCATATTGCTCTATTCTTTTGTTTTTAAAAAAATTACAGATGTAATTTTTTGACTTGTCTCTCACGTCGAAGACGCGAGACACTAGCGGCGATTTTTCACATTGTTATATTTATGAGTACATGTGCTTGAAATAGTGTTAGCTTTTTTGAATACTCGACAGTTTTCTGTGAAAACTAGTTTAAAATTTCGCATTTTCAGAAATGCTCAAACGCCATATTCTCATAAATGGCTCCATATTTTTTCTTCAGACTTTTCAAACGGACTGTGCTAACTGCACACTTTAATAAGATGTTAAGTTCATTTCATGGTATTTTTTTGTTTTTTACAAAACTTCCTCTTAACATTTTTAAATATCTCTCACGCCGTTAATATGCACGTTTGCAGCCATTTGTAAACACGATTGTATTTGTGAGTTAAAGTGCTTCAAATGACTTCAAATGAAGTTTTTCGAAAACTCAAAAATTTTCTGTGAATAAGAGCATAAAAATTCGAATCTACAGTAGCGCTTAAGCGCTATTTTCTTAAAAACGGCTCCAAATTTTCAAAAAAAATTGCCATTTAGAACGAGATGTTAATGATCTATAATATTCTTAAAATAATATTTCCGTTCTAGTATTAGGAAATCGAAAAATTAAGAAAATGTCAAAAACAATGTTATTTGGGCGGCGATAGATGGCAACTAACAAGAATATGTTACAAGTCCGTTTAGCTAGCCGAGACCAAAGGATATAGAAAACTAATACGGGAAAGTCTGTGATATTCTTTAGCACCACAAGTCTTTTTTGTGGTTTTGTCTCGCTACACCTAAAGACTTTTTTCCATTCCTTTTTCTCAGTTCAATGCGTCTTCATTCATCTTTACAGTTCTTTACAGCGACTTTTTGGCGTCACAAAGGATCCAATTGCACGCAGATAATTTATTTTCGTTGGTTTGTTGTATTTCGTTGTAGATAAATAAATTTAGATACACTATATATTTTCCAAATCATATTAGAATCTCGCACAGATGAAAAAAATTGGCGAAACGAATTGCATAAGAAATGTTCATATAATAGTCACTAATTTTATGTTTTTCGTCTATCACAATTGAAGTTTCATTCAGCTGCCGCGAATATATACATACGTTTAATAATTCGTATTGATATTGTATACATTTTCCACCTCATTTTATAAACACTCGTGGTAGATTCGAATAGGAATTGGAATCTATTGATGAACTGGATATTATCGCCCACGCCAACAGCTCGCTGAAAAGCTTCAACAGCTGAAAGAGCATACGTACAAGTAAATAATGTGTATGACAAGCATTGTTCTCTATGAAAATAAAAGTTATTTTGAGTAAAAAATTGTTTTGTATTTAAAACGAAGACGAACTATTGCCTATTTCTCTTCTTTTTAGTTTATCTATCTGTTCACGCTTTGAAAAAGTGGCACACATACCGCCATATAACCATAATTATCCAAATTGAATATTAAACCAGAACACTGAACTAGCGCGATAATACCCATCACCCCCACGCGCGCGTGTTCTAACAAAATTACTGAAACTGTCGAGATTGAATGACCTTCTTTTCCCGACAGACCTCGTGTCATTCTCTTCGCCATCGCGTGGGCAATCCCTAGAGCAGGTGCTGAGCTGCAGAGTTCCCCGGCGATATGCAGGTCGCGTTCCAGACGTCCCCGGTTGCCCGCAAACGCGATTGCTCTGATTGTCCCATTATTGTGACGGCCTCTGCGCTGATTGGCGGCCATCGGAGGCGCGGGCGCAGGCGGGGGCGGGGCGCGCGGAAGCGGCTGGTGTCCGCGAGGTCGCGCTGCACTCGCGTGCCACCGGCAGGTTGGCGCGCTCCACTCGAAAGGGGCGACAGAATTACGAGTGACAATTAGCGCACGTTGGATTGCACGGAATTATCGACGTTAACAGCAACAATTTGGGAAGTGAAGCTATTGGAAATGAAGGACGTAAAAAGGTTTGTTTTTGCGGTACACCTCTCTAATTAAGAGGACAGGCGTTGTTCAAAAAAATAATACCCATTTAGTCTAATGGTTAAGTTACGTTTGGTTAAAAAGCACTATTTTCATATTAATTTTGTTTGTATCTGGAGTGATGTATTTTAATTAATACGTTGATGTTATTAAAGAACTATTGTTGTCAATAGAAAATTATTTTCTTCTTTTTCTGATGATTCTAATGATGAAAACATATTTTCATTTTTTTATTTATCTTGGTCTCGACTTTGCCTCAAATTTGCGTCCTCAAGGTATTGCTTCAGTATTTCTAGTTCGGAGAAATCTGCCAAATGGAGCTTGGCCCTCAACCCCTAACCCAGAGGAACAGAATGGGGAAGAAAGTATCACTCGCCCGGACCATTTTAAGGTGATGCTCGTGCATCCTCATAGAATTTTTCGGAGGACTGATTCGCGTAACCTGTCTCTACTTATACAGATCGGCGTTTGTTCCGACCCAGTTACTGGTTTAAAAACTTGCCACAGTTAAAAATCCAATGGGACGATTGCAAAATGAAGTAAATAGCCCTCCACATCTACAAAGCTTCACTTGCGGATACGAATAGATTAACACACGACAATGACGACTTTGGTTGAGTACTCATTACTGTCCTGTATGGATCCTTACATAATATTCGAGTAACTGACTCTGAAAGAATTTACTATTCTTGACAACTTGCGGTCGGGCGTTCGAATTAGGTTCGCCAACACTATTCTGGGGTGGGTAGTAATAACCAAAAAAAGAAGTCCGACAAGAAGAGTTGCATCCACACATTTTTTGTATTTTTATTATGTAATTTTAATTATTAATATATTATTTGTATGTAGTACGCTCGAGGATTAAAAAACAGACAACTGCATTTTTAAAGTTTCTTTTATTTAGAATTTACGTAGTAGAAATGTTTAACATATGAAAACTTTTAGAACAGTTTAAAGCGTCGACAAACAAATTCAGCTGGTCTTCAATAATGCAGTTGTATGAGTGAGTTCCAAAAACTTTAAAATTATGCAATTACCGAAAAAACGGAGATTGTAGCAAAAAAAATCCTGCTATTTTTATAAGCACGTTTTGCTCCATTCGAGCATAATTTTTAAAGAATAGACGTTCAAACAAACGGACGGGCAGGCGGACAGGCGAACGCTTTGAAAAAAAAATACTTTCAATATCAAAGACTTAAAACTTATTTTTCCGTCGAAACGTCGACTCAATTTTTCGTAGGATTACGTAGAACTTTCTCTACATTACGGGTTCGCGAAAGTAAAATTAATGCGAATTTCAAATATAATTACTGTAAATTAATTTTAAAAATAAATCCCATACGCATTCCTTGACAAAACTATTGTAATTTCACAACCACATTGCGCATTTCTCACAATTAATAAAGTTTCATCTATTTCGCATTGCTTTGCGAATTCCGATTACGGAGCATAAAGTATGAAAACGCGTTACATAGTCTGTCGGTCGCAAAACGATATCAGCATACCACACGGCTTGTGTTTGTTTCCGTGCTTCTTCGTGCTTGCGGATTCCGATTTCCCGCTGCGCAGCTAGGGGTCGATTGCGTGAGTGGGCGGCGGCGGCGGCGGCGGCTTCGGAGCAGGGCCCTCTGGCCACCTATACTGCAAAGTCTTTGCTGGCCACCGTCGCCTGGGCCGTTGCCTCCGCCGCAACCGCCCTCCGGCCGAAGGGCTTGGCCTGCGCTCTCGGGTCGCGCCGCGCCGCGCCGCGCGCCCCGGGGCTAACTTTCGCTGGGCTGTGGGGTAATTGGGATCGGAAGAGCACACAGGCGCGCGACCCGGCGCGTCGAGGCGGCGCCGGCGGCGGCGGTTGTTCCCGTGCACTCGAGGCGATCCGCCGCGAAAAAAGCAACGCGAACTTGAGAGGGGATACAGATGGCATCGCTTTTCTCACGCGACGGGATCAAATACCTCGGAGCGATGATTTACAATGGGATATAAATATAACCTAACGTGCTGCTAAAATTAAAATTTAATTGCGAGTAGGAAGATAAATGGAAGTTCAATGGCAGTTCCTATGTGCCCGCCTGTTTCTAAGCCATAAGTGCTAATCAGCAGACATTTTTCGCATGTTAGATAAGGATAATACCTGAGAGTATTGTAACTGCCTAATACAACATTGAAACTTATTTCCTATACACCAAACATCACTTGAAAACAAAGAGCGAGAGGTTAAAAAAAATTTACATTTTTTTTTTTACTTTCTTGCCTAGAACGTACTTGCTCAGTGAAGATAAAGTATTGAAATGCGCCGGCGGAAAGTGGCAATTTTTTCGCAAGAAAAAACGTATTGTGCGGCCCTGTAATCGAAAAGGAATAAATATTGTTCCCAAATGTAACAAATTACTTCCTCTAACACCTTTTGTGGTCTGAATCAACGTTTTGTGGGTCTTTGTTACTGAAAAATTGGTTTAGTGTCTATCCGTCAGTCGATTTGTGGTCAGCGCTAGCGTCTTAACGGCACACACGATTTGCTCCAAAATTGAGAATCTACGATCAATCTAGACAAACTCGAGGCCCTCCGAATTTTAAATGGATATTTGGATTATGGGTGGTACTTTGTAAGAAGCCTCAATATTTTTAAACGTTTCTCAAATTGGCTCCAAATTTGTGGCTTAAATTATTTCCTCAGATATAGCTTAACGGATAGATCTTATGCTCGGAGTCTTAAAAATGACGCAGGTCTCTTTTCATTCTCTTAAACATCCTTCGCACTAAGTCAACAAAATTTAGAACCACTTTGTGAAAATTTTGAAGACGTCCGAGAGACTTCATGTAAAGAACCCTTCAAAATTAAAATAACGGTTTTAAATCCCAGGGACCGCGACATCAGCCAGAACGATTGGAGAATATAAATTGTGGAGAAAATTGCCTGAACTGTTTATGCGCTTACGTTGTGCATAGCATAGATGGACAGACAGGCAGACATGTTTTGCCCTCAATCGATTTTTCGGTATGAAGAAGATATATATATATATATATATATATATATATATATATATATATATATATATATGTGCGTGTGTGTGTGTGTGTGTGTGTGTGTAAACTGGATTTATGCACGAAAATTCGCGTTTTTCCAGCGCACGATTACAATGCTTTCTCTTCTTTCGTTAGTAAGTGTGAGTAAATAAAAATAATGTGCGCATCGCGTACAAAAGTACCTTTGGGGTACTCATTTCAAAATGCCGCACTCTTCTCCTATAGTCGTTAATCAACATTTCATTCGAACGCCAAAGACTCCCCTTTGTTTTAGGTACGTAATTAACTATTTATTCAAAATCAATGTAAATGACAAATGTTTGTTCTAGGTCTCCCAAATGATCTGAGCGTGTACTGGCAACAGTACCCGTGGGCTCTCGGAGAAACTGTTTGCAAAATGCGTGCAGTTGTTTCAGAAATGTAAGTATAACATTATTCAATGAATATCAACTACATGTTTTAGAAAAATTTACTTCATTTTTATATTAAACTAGTGATGTTACAATAGCACATACATTCTCGCTTTATTTTTAAGTACTACGTGCGTAATAATTTACTACTATTGCTACTTGAACCTGGAAAAGTGTTTCCAAGCAATTTTTTCCACGTTGGGATTTCAACTTAGTTTCCTAGGTTTAGCACGCCATTCACGTTACCTCTACGCCTCACACAACCTTCCCAACGCTTTAAAATGGAAGTGAAACATTTGCATTTGCAATTTTCAAAACTTGTTATATTTTCATTCAGTTTATTTCAAGGTCTAGTTTTAAAAACAGATTTCATTAGAAAAAACTATATCCTCAACATAGTAGTTGTAGGAAAACACAAGAAAAACTGAACTTTTGCAATTATCGAAAATTTGGGGAGATCACAAAAATGTTATCTCCATTTTTGAGCGTCCTTCATTTAATCCGAAAAACGTGAATCCAAAAATTTGGAATTAATGTTAAGAAAATGTTGAGTTTTCATGTAAAATATCCCCCAAAATATCCATTTCAACCTCGCAAGGCCTTGCGTTCGTTTAAATTGTTCGGGGGAATATCAATTTTGAAGAAAATCGTCTGAACGTAAAAGTGCTAGTTTTTATCAACAGATATTTCCTCAACTTTTTTTTTCGGAATCTAGGACCTATAAAACATGAATTCTTACCACCCATCGTTTTAGAGAACGTACTAATATGTACTTTTCTACATATATGAACTAGATTTATCCACTTTTTCGATATCTGGGATCCACATTACGAGTTTTTCTGTCAAAAAATTGTTACACTCTGCTGCAGCATTACAAAACTTCTTTTTTAAAAGAAATTAAGCTTCCTTCGCGCACTGAAAGTTACTAAAAAAGTAAATAATTTGGTCAGCAATGGCCCCGTTGTTTTCGTTAAAGCCAAGGGCAGCCCTTGCTGTAGCAGCAGCAGCGAGCAGTGTGGCCCAACGACTCACTTAGAGTCGTCATTGATCTCTAGGATCTCTACTTGTATCCAGGTATACTAAATCTGTGGATATATTTTGTTTAATCGTCAGTTGGTTACTACGAATTAATCGCAAGTATGACAATAAATTATTTTATACTATTAATCGTCACAATAGAATCAGTTGTATGTAGGCTTCGAACATCCATCAATTAAAATTTAGTTTATCCGGTTCGATTATTTCAATAAAATTTTATTTTTTTAATTTCTAATATTACATTTAGATTTAATTTTAAAAAATTCGCCAAATCGGCTCAAATCGAGCCTCATCATAAGCTTTCACTGACAATGTATAATATATGGCGTATGTGGCAAGGTGGCTTTGAGCGGCCCCTTTGAGAGGCGTTTAGATCATTGATTATAATCAATCAATCATTGGCTTCCGAGACGCTCCGTCTTGTCGAACGAAACAATGATATTCACGGGGCGGACTAATTCACCAGATGACACCAGTTTGCATTATGATCTAGAATCGGTATGGCTGTTTAAAGAAACGCATAACAAACGCATTCACCTTAACCATCATACTAGTACATTGATTTCTGTGTGAAAAATAATAGAAGGTTGGCAAACAATGTTAAAATGCACTTTCATGCACGAAGAAATAATTAATGTCAATCTAAAGGGAAAACATGAGGCCAGACTTCGACCTACACCTATTGGAAGGTCCCTTGTCAGATTTACATCGGAGTTCCAGACTATGAATTTCCAAGGGTTAATATCTTCTCGCTAGCGGTGGAGGAAATTGGACGACTTAAAATTCAACGTTGAATTAAAACCGTTTCAAAACGTCGATATCAAGCAATATCCTTATACTCTTAATTATTCATTACTGTTGCAATAATTCTAAAAGAATATCATAAAACTCTTAATAGCCTACTTTTGTGTGCAATATTAAATTTTCCAAACGTATGCTACCATTTGCAGTAATATTCGAAAAAAAACGTTTCCGTAGTACTCTATGATTTTCTTTGATTTATTAGTGACTCAGCAGGACGCGTCAACTGCTGTCATTAGTCCCGTAAGTGTAATGTATGTTTTCGTCGTGGGAGGTGGTGGTGATGGCGAGATCCGACGCCGACCTACTAATTGGCTTGCGGGCGTTTTCCCTAAACAGTTATCTTCCAAAAGCGGAGCTTTTGTGTCATTGACTATTTATATCGAAACCACAAGCAACGAAGTGCTAGTTTCACTGAATTGCACAAAAAATTGAACTTTAATAAATAGGTCGAAGATCACTGGGCTTCTTAACGGCCGCTGGCTGTTAAGAAATTAACGGCCGGCGGCCATTAAGATTACCCTTTCATTCCTCTAAGGGGTTGCGTTTTGCAGATATATTAACAGACAGTAATACGGAAAAATATTACCACAGTCCGTAGGTTGTGAGAGGGTGTTAAAATTAACCATCAATTTACTATTTATTAGAGAGATTGTACGACTAGTAATTAGAAATTTCAACATTATATTGATATTGCACACCCGTATTCACTTTGAAGAAGTGATGCCTCCATTATATCACGTATTTTTGTTAACTTACACCTAGTACCCACTGGCCCCGTGACTGAAGTTGCTAAGGCGGGAGTGTAGTCGAGAGCTCGTTTCTGCGGGCAACGGGTTCGATACCTGCGCAGGCATTGTCCCTGCTTCAGAGCTTTCTCCCCGCTGTTGTCTCGTTGTACAGCACACATTGCGTGCGCAGGATGTCGTACACGTCGGTGCTGACCATCGTGGCGTTCTCCCTGGAGCGCTACCTGGCCATCTGCCACCCGCTGTACTCGTACAGCATGAAGGGGTTGCGTCGCGCCCTGCGGATCATCGCGGCCGTATGGGTGGTGGCGCTGGTCAGCGCCGCGCCCTTCGCCGCCTACACCACTGTCCACTACGTCGACTACCCGCCAGGTGACGTCAAGTGCCCACGCCTCCGCACTCCCTACCCTTGGAATGAAGAAAAAAACATTTATTCACATGGAGAATAATCTATAACACAAGGAAATAAAATGGAGTATTACGATCGAAACGATTAGCGACTGAGGCGAAGTGGGAGACGCGAACCCTACCTATAATTAACTATATAATTATTAATTCCTTTTTGCGTTTATTCACAATACATAATTTGCAACCGCGAAAAGCAATTTCTAAAACATTGAATTCCAAGAACTTTACAAATGTCTTCGTAACTACCGACAATGGATAGAAGTAACTGTGTTTGTAATGCCGTTGAGTCATTCCATGTCAATTTGCATGACACAAATTGTCCAACATTTCATACATTTTATTTATTTATTATTTTGTCTATTCATTAAATGAGCCAAATAACATGGTATGGTTATTTTTACATCTACCTTTATTACTGTTAGAAATATTGAAATTCATTAAAAGTGACCTACATCACATACTTTAAAATGTTATTATCGAATATTACATATGATTAAAATTATAATAATAATAATAATAATAATAATAATAATAATAATAAGTAAGAATAATAATAGTTGTAGTAGTAGTAATAATAAAAATTATATGTACTTATAATTCTAATTTTGTCAAAATTACATCTGAAAGTTTAAGACACTGTTTTTTAAAGTTTTATTAATTACTATTTTTGGCACAATTTTTTTTATTTTATAATTTTTTATAATTAAATATTTCTGTTAACTCGATATAAAGAAACAATTTTTGTAAATGTGTCAGATGTGTTTGACAACTCCACAAAGCTAGTGATGCAACAACAGCATGTACTTTTTTGCATTATTTTTAATGGTACAAGTAAATTGGTGTGATCCTTGATTGATGTGACTGGTTTGTTCTGCTGTGACCCTTTTGGTTCTTTATCGAGCACTTGTTAGACCAAGTTTTGAATATGCATCGCCTGTTTAGAACCCATATACAAAATCGTGTATATCAGCCATTGAAAGTTCAACATAATTTCCAATGGGCTTACGTTACTTTTTTGTATAAAAGCATTAATTATCATGTAAGCATATAAGCGTAATTAACTGTCAAAATCTATTGTTTATTCTGAGAAATTAAATGGATAATTTATTCCTTACCACCAGCTCCTTCTCCTACTCCCACACCTCTCCTGCTCACTCCACATCCTTCACCTGCCCCCAATGCTCTTTTACCTACACCAGTCCTTCTCTTACTTCTACACCTCTCCTGCCCAATCCACTTCTTCCAACCACCTCCAACCACCACCACCACCTCCTCCGCCACGCCGCCGCCTCCTCCACAATATCTTCCATAACACAAAGCATCTGATTACGTTCACAGCTGTTCTGCATCTACGCAAGATGATATTCTAGATGCTGTTTCCAGATTAAATGTATATAAAAAATCAAACAATGGAAGTTTGTTGTTTCATTGTATGTCAGTTGAACACCATTAACGCCAGATCTGGATCTCTGTAGCTTTTTCGTTTCCTAAGAAGTGAACGCATTTGGTTTTGGCTGCTGTAAATGAGAAACCAATGTTTTTTGCATTCTGTACTAATTTATTGAGGGCATTTTGTATTTGATCATTGCCGGTGATTTGGCTGAGTAAAATATAGCAATGTCATCTACATACATGCATTTTCCAATTGGCGCTTCTATTCCGTCAAACATCTCGTTGATCGCTATGATAGAGAGCGTACCACTCAATGGAGAGCCTGGCGGTACACCATTCTCTAGTACGTAGCTTTCTGGGATGGAGAGCCAAAAAGCGACCTTGGAAAGATCTGGTACTAAGGAAGCTGGATATGAATTTTGGTAGATTTCCTCTTATTTGCCAGTTATATAGCTATCTCAGAATATTATATCGCCAGGTCCTATCAAAAGCTTTTTCCAAGTCAAAGAATACGGCAACCATATGTTTTCTTTTGATGAAGGTATTCTGAATTTCGTTTTCCAGATATTAGCTGGTCGATTGTAGAGTGATGTCTGTATCCGCACTGATGTATGTTCAGAAGGTTGTTTCTTTCGAGACACCATGTTAGCCGAGTGTTGACCATTTTTTCCAAGATTTTTTCTAGACAACATGTCAGCGATACCGGGCGATAATTTTCAGGTTTCAATGGTTCCTTGCCTGCCTTTAAAAGTGGAATTATTATCGCTTCTTTCCAGACTTTGGGGGAATTACTTTGTGTCCAAATGTTATTGTATATGTTTAGCAAGGTGGACAGTAGTTCCTTCGATACCGACGTAGTATGCTGTAAGGGATACTGTATGATCCTGCTGTGGTGTCTCCAGCTGCATTTATGGCGTTTTGCAATTCTCTCCATGTGAAAAGAATGTTATATTGCTTATCTGTATCGGTTGTAAAGTCTAGTACTTGTTCTTCTTTTACTCGAGAAAGTATTTAGGATAGCTATTACCGGCTCTGGATTATTATTATAATTATTATTACTATCTTACATTATTCACAGTATCTGCTGGTCGGTATGTCAACCACACACAGGAATGATGACCAGGTATGTGGTTGCTTTACTGAAGGTTAAGATGGCTTCTGACAATTCGGCATGTATTCAAAATTACAGACTTTTGCATATTATATACATTCCTGGCATCCAAGTGAAGACACTCCAGTGCCCGAAGTGACATTTTCGGGATCACTCCTGTAGCTGATATTATTATAGGCACAGTTGTCACTTTACTGAAGTTCCACTGAGTTGCGACTTCATGGGCGAGATCGGTATACTTCTGGATCTTCTCTTGATATTTTCCCGATATGTTGTGGGTATTGGGTATTGATATATCGATAAGGAAAACCTGCTGATGGTTTCTATCAATGTACGTTATATCGGGTCTATTGCCGCCGACATGTCTGTCAGTGATAATGGAGCGATCCCAGTAGAGTGTGTGCTCACTACTTTCAAGCACATTCTGAGACACATATTTATAATACGGCACGGAAGTGGCGAGTAAGCCTGCTCTCAATGCCAATAATTGGTGGACCTGCTTCGCCACTTCATCATGCCTCTTTTTGTATTCCAACTGTGCGTGGCTGCTGCATCCACTTGTCACGTGTTGGATAGTTTCGCTTGCAGCCTCACATCTTCTACACGAGTCGAAATGAATGGTAGAATCTCTCAGAATGTGTTTTCTGTAGTTCAATGTTGGTACCACTTGGTCCTGGATAGCTATCATGAAGGCTTCTGTCTCCGGAAAGAGATCCCCGTGCTGGAACCATGCGTGCGACGCAGAGATGTCGACTTCTGGTTTACTCAGCTCGTGAGGGTACCTTCCATGCAGTGCCTTCGCTTTCCATAAGGTTATGTTCTCTTCCGTTTCAATGATTGGTTGAACAGGCGGATCAAGCTTTTTCAAGTTCAGAGGACTATAGTTATTATCAACTGCTCTCACTGCTTGCTGAACTCTCCTACAATGCTCCAAGAAGTATCACTTGAGTGAAGCAATTTGAGAGCTGTGTAGATTTATTAGATCTACAATACCTCGTCCTCCTTGCGACCTTGGAAGGGTAAAACACTCAGTACTTGAATGGGAATGATGTTTTCGGTGTTGAGTCATAGCGGTTCGGATTGTCCTCTGGAGGTTGTCGAGGTCGGTATTGCTCCATTTATTAACGCCAAAGGAGTATGTCAGCACTGGAATAACAAATGAATTGATGGCCTGCACAAGGTTTCTAGCAGAGAGTTGATTTTTTAAGAGTACATGCATTCGTTTACACACTTCAGTTGTTAGTATGTTCTTAGTAACAGTGTGTTTGATTCGGAGTGACTGTTGGAAACCCAAGTATTTGTAATTTTCATAGGGTTCCATGAAGGTAATCTTTGGTTCATTATCAGTTTATTTATTTATAACTTGCATATGACCCCGAATGGCATTCACTCTCCTGCACTTATTCAAACCGAATTTCATCTTGATGTCGTCAGTGAACTTCTCCGTCACGTTTATTAGTTGCCGCATATGACTCTCAGTGTCTGCATAGAGCTTCAGGTAATCCATGTAAAGAAGATGTGAGACCCGGAGAAGAGTTGAGTTCCCTTTTTTAAGAGCGATGCCATAATTAGATGAATTAAGTAGAGTAGACAGGGGATTCAAGGCTAAGCAGAACAATAAAGGGCTTAAAGAGTCACCCTGGAAAATCCCTCGGCGGATGTGTATAGTATCTGTGTGGACGGATTGTTTTCCATTAGAGAGATACAGTTTTGTATTCCATCTACTCATCGCAATTTTCAGCAAGTTTTGGATAAACGGGTGGACCTTGTACACATCCAAACATTGAAGGAGCCAAGAATGGGGCACGGTGTCGAATGCTTTAGCGTAATCTATGTAGCATGCGTACAAGGTTCTTTGTTTTTCAAGCACTTGCCCCATAATTACAGAGTCTATAATGAGTTGCTCCTTGCATCCCTGAAATCCAGGTCTACATCCTTTCTGTTCATTTGCTAAGATGTTCTGTTCCTCAATGTGTGTCATCATTTGTGAAACACAAGATGTTATGAGTTTGTAGAAAGTTTGAAGGCAGGTTATAGGCCTGTACTTCGAGGGGTCTTTAGTGTCACCCTCCTTTGGTAACAAGAATGTTCTACTTTCAGTGAGGAAGTAAGGTAGATTTTGTGGATTGTGAAGAAAATATTTAATTATATTAGCTGTATGATGGTGAGTGCTGGTAAATTTTTTGAGCCAAAAATTGTGCAGGCCATCACTGCCTGGTGCCTTCCAGTTATGTGCTTTGTTCAAAGCTGCTTGGGCAATTTCCACGGTGATGATTGGTTCACCCATTAGAGGGATATCTCGGTGTCTGTCATATTCCATTTCAATCCACGTCATATCTGGATTGTGGGACACAGCAGATGACCAGATAGGCTTCCAAACGTCCTCTACTTGTGCCTTTGAGGGAAGCTTTGACTCTTTCATATCATTTACAAGCCCTTTGCCCTTTGACATATTCCTGTAGAATGCTTTCTGGTTTCTGTTAAAAAGAGAATTCTGTTGCTTCCTCGTAGTGCAATTCCTGTAGCGTCGAAGGCGTTTTGTTAACGCCAAAAGCTTTTGTCGTAGGGTGTCATGATGTTCTGTTATTGTTGAATTATTATTTCTTTTATTTTCTCATTTCATTGGTACATTTAAATGGATTATTGTACAGATTTACAAAATCAAAGCACAATACATCTATTTTTAAAAGAATTCATAGTACATCATTTCCCATGAATTTCCGGACTATCCTTGTTGTTGAGATAATTACTGCTTTCTGCATAAGTTTGTACATGTCTTCATTCAAACCTAGCTGCTTGAGATTCCGCATCAGACACTTAGGGATGACTCCGGTGCTTGAAACAATTATCGGGACGATGTTGACTCTTTCCATATACCACTGTATCTTAACGGGTTCAACAAGATATGCATATTTACTCATTTTCTCGGTGTATTTACTTTCAATATTACCTGTATTTGGGATAGAAACATCAACAAGCATGACATATCTCTCACACTTGTTACACACCACCAAATCTGGTCTGTTGTGAATCATTGTCTGGTCCGTTAAGATAGTTCTATCCCAATACAAGAGCCACTCTTCGTTCGCCAGAACACTCACAGGTTGGTACTTAAAGTACGGTACCTTTTCTTCAGTCAGAAGACAACATTTCTGAGCCATGTAAAATTTGTAAAAAGCATGTAAAATTTTGGCCACTGTATCATGTCGTTGTTTATATTCAGTGCCTACCAGATGTGTACACCCTGAGGTAACATGTTGAATTGATTCAACAGTTGGACAACCATAACGACATGAATCGTTCTGCACATTTCCATCTTTAACAATACACTTCAGATAGTTACGTGTTGGGATAACTTGATCCTGAATAGCGAACATAAACCCTTCAGTTTCTGGAAAGATTTGTCCTGATATAAGCCAGTAGTTCGACGCTTTCATATCGACATGCGCTTGGCTCATCTCGTTCTATGAAGAGCTTTCGCCATCCATAAATCTCGCTTTTGGTCGTCATTGCATGAGAAGTCCGCAACCTCCTGTCGCGACAACTCTAACGGAGAATAGGCGTCAGCTTCACAAATTGCCTTAAACAATGTTGATACATTCTCATACTCTTCACTTGCCGGTAAAGTTGGCCACTTTACCAATATCGACGAGTCCTCTTCCACCCATATCTTTCGGAAGAGTAACACATTCGACTACAGATTTCGGATGGTGTACACGTGCTTTTGTCATTTAGACTCTCATTTTTCGTTGAAAGGTATCAATGTCAGTTTCACTCCACTTGATAATGCCAAATGAGTAGTGACGAACTGGGTCAGCATAGGTGTTAATAGCTTTTATGATATTTTTTCCATTCAACTTTGTTTTCAAGAGTTTTCGCGTCCATCGTATGAATTCCTCCGTAAGCTCGACTTTCATTTTGTTTTGGTTAATGCGCCTTGCCTGTCTCATTCCCAAGTACTTGTACGTTTCTTCGGCAGACATCGTTTGTATCAACTGCCTATTTTCAAGTTCATAGGCCCCCTCCTGGAACTTTCCTCTTACAATATTCAATATTCGACATTTTTCCAGGCCAAACTCCATCTTTATACTTTTTGAAAAGGATTCCACAATACTCAGTAGTTGGTCAAGTTGAGATTTGGTCGAAGAATATATCTTCAAATCATCTATATACAAAAGGTGATTTATGTGATACATTATTCTTGTGTCCGAATTAATAGCAAATCCACATTTAGTGGAATTCAAGAGATTAGATAGTGGATTCATACAGAGGACAAACCACAGAGGTCTTAGCGAGTCTCCCTGAAAGATACCTCTTCGCACATTGATAGTATCAGTTAGGATGTTGTCAACAGGATTACTCAAGATACTTTTTGTTCGCCAGTTCAATATCACATGTTCCAAGAAAGAAACAACTTTTGTATCAACCTCATAGATCTTAAGTATTTCTATCAGCCAAGTATGTGGTACAGAATCGAACGCTTTTTTATAGTCAATATACGCCATGTGCAAGTTGCGATGTTTTGCATATGGTTGACCGCACACTATTGAATCTATGATTAATTGTTCTTTGCAACCCAAGGAGCCTTGGCTACAGCCTTTCTGTTCAACTGCAATAATATCGTTGTCTCTACAGTAGGCATATATTCGTTGTGAAAAACACGATGTAATGATTTTATACATCGTGGGCAAGCAAGAAATAGGGCGGTATTTTGTTGGATCTTCTTGTTTTTGTGGGTCTTTGAATATCAAATATGTAACCCCCTGGGTAATAAATTCTGGCATCTTATCTGGTTGTTGTATGACCCCATTGATCAATTCAGCCAGTCTTTGGTAAATACACCATAATCTTTTATACAAAAAATTTTGGATTAAAAAGACTCTAGACTGTGTATCCACAACCACATCCAGTTCTAACTCACGCCTGACTTGCATTTGTATAGCCTGGAGCCGTGTCTCAGGGATCAGTTTGTTACGTAGAATCACTGTATACTGATCAGACGCTCTTTGTTCAGTCACGGAATATTCAGGAAAACTTTGTTGAAATTCACTATATAATTTTTGCCTGTATTCGGTCACATCTGTGTCAATTTGTGTGATCCGTTAGTAGATCCGCTTTGTTTGTTCATTAACAGCCGTTGGCCATTTCCTGCGTTGTGTTGGCCGCCTTGCTTTGGTGGGCACTGGTTGTAGCACCTGCGCAACACCTTCAGCCGGGGAGACATTCGATGTTAGTTCGCTCCTTTCAGGCTGTCGCATTTCGGGTATCCCGACCAGAGCCCGCCTGCACAACTCCTGGTCACCATCGGCTCGCCTACTGTCACCCCCAGCGATGGCTCCAAAGGTGCCCCGACGCTCTTCGGGGAGGCTTTCTTTCTAGTACGTGTCTCCATATTAAATTAAATGGGTGCATTTTATTCCTACTGCCAGGTTGGTCCTCATCTTCTGGCGTACTTCTTCGTCTGTCCCCTCACCATCGACTTGTCCGGCAAGGGAGGTCCTACCAGTAGCTAAGCTACCACCGGCATAGCTCTCAAGGTCATTAGGGTACTCAAGCTCCACCACCAACGTCAAGGTCATGTACTCCCTAGGTGGAGTAGTTGTTGTTATTATTATTATTGTTATTAATAATAATAATAATAATAATAATAATAATAATAATAATAATAATAATAATAATAATAATAATTTATAAGAGAATCTTTTTTTGGGGGAAATAACTTTATTGTGTCTGCACGGGTATTTGTTATCTGTGCAAAAAAAGGTGGTCGGCTCTTTGCTTAACCACTACTCCCTCCCCCACAATTCTCTGACTGTGATTGGCTGAATATGTGATAACACAATTATTCATACCATAAACACCAAATGCGCTACAATCTGGACCATAAGGTACCATTTTATAACCAAGTTCTTGACGGAAAAGTTCATTTATAATGCTGGAATACAAAAAGTATTTTATTTGTAATAGTAATAAGAAAAATTTATTGAAAGAAATATCTATTAATTTATTAAACCATAAAAGGTTTTCTTTATGTACTTTTCTCTGTTAATAGGTTCTGGAAAAATAATTGAGGAATCTGGCTTTTGTGCAATGCTCACGGAAAACATCCCAGCAATTTATCCAGTGTATGAGCTAAGTAGCATAGTATTTTTCTTCCTGCCAATGGTAATAATGATTTTTTTGTATGTACGAATGGCTCTTACCATATGGAGACCTCACAGTGTTGGTAAAAGAGTAGAGGGCTCCATCCATCGCAAAATAAAGCAGAGCCAAAACCGTAAAAGTATTATTAGAATGTTAGGTAAGACATTATATTAACATTATCATAGATAATACAAGTGCATTAGAAATTTCTGTTCCACAAATGGTATTTAATAAGAGAGACTGTTCCATGAATGAAACTACCTGCAAAAACATTTCAGAATATGGCCAATATTATACTTATTTGCGCTCCCAGTGCTCCTGAGAGCACTTCCTATGATTGACATATTGTACCATAAGGCCAGCAGGGAGGAGGCAGTAATAAAAAGCTATAAGTTTAGGAGGATATACTGGTTTATTGGTGCATACCGGATGTACAGCTCAATGCCTTTGGTGTTAATTTCACAAGTGGAAGAGTCAATTAAATATTAATTAATTAGTCAATTAAATAGAATTTAATATAATAATTAAATTATAGTGGGCAAATTGGCAAATTTTTCAAACTATATTTTGGCTTAATCAAATAAATATCAAGGTATTGAAGTTGATTATACCAATTACACCTTCCTTTAAGATTAGAACTTCATTCCTGTGCTACAGTACCCATTCTTTCTTGTATAAATTGTGAAAGTTACAAATTATTATGATATTGCAACTTCTGTCTTACTAACACTTCACCCTTCTCTTGAAAACTCCAGACAAAATGATGCCAAGGGATTCAAAAGCAATTCACTTCTTATATTTTTTTTAATTCAAATATTTTAATGGAAATGGCACTTTTACAATTGAATTCAGTGATCATGGTTTATACTGTTCAAGAAAGAAAGATAAATTTTACTTGGGGTAGGATTCAAACCTGAGACTTTCAATTTATCATGCCAGCAAGCAACCACTGAGCTCACTACCACCACAACCAGACAGCATTTTGAATGTTTCTTCAATGTTCTAACACTGTTGGTTTGATCACTTTAGAAAATTCTTAAAAAGAATCATGTATCTTCTTCATATTTTGAAAAAATTGTACATCAACTAATTTAAAGATTTAATATCGAGGAACAGAATTCATTAAGAAAGAAATTTGTAGCTTCACTATTAACAGCGTAGGACTGGTTTGACAAACAATTAAATCAAAATTGTGCAAAAACAACTAATATTTTGAAAAAGTTAACATGGAATTATTTAATGACCTCATATGGAGGAACAAATTCCATTAATCATATTCCATCTTTATAATAATGTAGTTGTAGGAGGGTGTGGAAAATATTTTGAACTTCACAATTTTCAAAATTCTACAGGTTTTAATGAAAATCATATCTGTGCCATATTGTTCATAAAATGTGTTCTATCAAGCAAAAGTTTTATGAAAAAATTTGAATTCATTTTTGTTAAAATTTTGAAAATGTCCTAGGTTTTTCAAGTAAAGTACCACAAAAATATAAAAATTCCTTTAAAATTCAAAGGCCAATCAAAGAACATGTTCATTCAGGTTTAGGTTCATTCAGAACATTCAGGCAGACAGACATTTTGAAAAAATTATCTTTTTTCTTATTAAAGAATCCCAAAATCTTGACATTGATTTTTTGTAGCATTGCAAAACTTTATATGTACCTATAATCAAGAAAGTAAAATTTGTTCAACAGAAATTTCCAAACACTGTAAACACACATCCACCTCTTAGAATGAAACTCATTTTTGAAAACAAAACAATTTATTTACCTACAAAATATTGGTATTTATTAAATATTTGGATAGAGACTGAGAATGATTATTGGCAGCAAATGGCAAACTGCATATTATACATGAATGATGTGACTTTACCTGAAATAATTTTAATTCATTACAAGCATTCAACTTTTGAATATTTTTTCATTGAAGCCCTTAATGAAGTTTATTGTTTTTATGGTTATTTTGTGAACTAATGAATAAAGTAGTATTTTTTTTTAAATTCTGTGTGTTCATTTGATACAATAATAATCGCACTATTTAAGGCATTTGCTATCAAAAGCAGCTCATTCCATTTGCAGCAATTTTACAAGAGGCAAAACTTAATGTCCCCATGAAGTTTGATACAAATTGATTTGGTCACATTTTAGATGGGAATAGACTGGAGTTTATCTATACCCTTTTGCCTCTATTGTTTGCTTAAATACCATACAGAACACCTAAAATTCAGTGTCTTGAATTAAAGTTCATGCCATTTTCAAATGTTCTAATATATTTATCATTTTGCATTCCAGCTGCAGTGGTACTTGCATTCTTCTTGTGCTGGGCTCCTTTCCATCTACAACGGCTTTTATATATTTATGGAAAAGACTCCCCCAATTACTTGAAAATAAATGAATGGATGTACTACATAACAGGATGTTTTTATTATTTCTCATCAACAGTGAATCCCATTTTATATAATGTAATGTCAGCAAGATACAGGGATGCATTTTTCAAGACATTATGTTGTATGAATGTGCAACGTTCAAGTTCTCGTGATAACTCAAGTTTTCAAGAAACCACAATCTGCTACACAAGTTCCACTTATGGTCACAATCGCAGCTTATCAAGATACAATCGTTATTCTACCTATCATGATAATGAAATTGCAGTAAAAGACAATGATCATATTGAAAATTTTTGTGCATTATACCACAACAATCTCTCAGATAATTCACCACCAGATGTAGTAGTAATATCATCAAATGGAAAAACAGAATCCCTTTTAAATCACAAAAACAGAAATTGCAGAAACTGGAATAGAGGCACAGTGTATGAATCCAGGACAAGTAATGAAAAGCACGGACAAACAAGTGTCGCAAATATGTGTAAACCATGGAAAGCACACATGCAGCAACAAGAAACTTGTATTTAAAGAAAAATAATATTTTGTTGTTTTATTTATTACAAACCACCTCTGTGAATTACTGTTTTGTGGGCTGTGTCATTTGTTATATGTTCTCTTCATTCCCATATTTTTGAATAAAAAATATCCATGTTTGTAAAAAATACTCAATAAAAGTTTCATTTCATTTCATCAAATCACTTACAGAAAATGACTCAACAAAATATGGCACAAAGAACCCTTACTTGTGTAATTAAGTAAGGTAAATCCGGATGAACTCTCAACTATCAATGTCAAGAATGTTAAATGAAGAGACACAGCATCATCATCATCGTCATTAGTAAAGTTTAAGCCCAAAGTCCTGTTCCTTGTTTCCAGTATTCCCTTACACTAGTTAAAGTGTTCCTGGTCCTCCCACCGTTTCCTTGAACTGCTAGGTTCTCTATTTCCTCTTGGTCTGCAGATCATTACCATTTTTGTAAGTCTACTTATTTGCCTTCTTTTTATATGGTCTTGCCATTTTGTCTGAAATTTCTCTATTGCAGGGACCAAATTCTTGGTTTTTAGTGCATTACTTTGTTTCTCATTTTCTCCTTGTCCTGTTTTGCTGCCTTATTGTAAGGTTGCCATTCTGTAGTGGATTCTTATTTTAGTTTTTATTCATGTTTTAGAAGTGTCTGTTTATTCCACCCCTGAACTTGTTAAATTTTGCCAGTTTTGTCTCAAAATATTCCTTCTTTAGCAATATTTTGTTGCTTAGATAAGTAACATAGTAAAAGTTGCTACTTGTTCAATTATCTGCTTTTCTATTACAATTTTTTTTCTGCGGTAATATTTTCCTGCTGTTGCTATTGCCTTTGTTTTTTCTACCTTCTTGTATTATTTTGCTATTCCATTTAGTCTGTGTGCTGCTTTTTGAAGTTGATCTTCAGATGTAGCTAGTACCACCTGGTCATTGGCATATAATATTGTTATTTTCTTGTTGGGTCTCATCATTATTTCTCCTTATGTTTGTTTCTCCCATTCTTTAATTGTTTGAATAATAAGGGTGGAGTGTGCATCCTTGTTGTAGTCCTACTCTTGTGGTTATTGCTTTGGAGATGCTTCCATCCATGTTTTGAATTTTGATTTTTGCTTCTTGCTATAGGCTTTCTATTATTTATACTACAAGGTGACTCCACTCCTTTTACAATAGTCCACTCAAAAGTTTCCTCTTGTCTACTACCTTGACGTATGCTTTTTCATAATCTACAAATAATAGAATGTTAGTAGATTTAGTGCATCAGTTGTACTTCTTCCTCTCCTAAAACTATGTTGTCCTTCATCATTTGTTTTTCATGTATTCTGTTAGTTTGTTGTCAGTATATTTTGCCACCTGTGGTTTGCATGGTATTAAGACAAAAATTATTCCTCTATGATTTTTGCATTCCCATTTTTTGGCCCCTTCTTATGAAATTCTTCACCAATCGAGGTAGCCACTCTTGGGATTTTTAGTTCTGCCCATATTTCATTTACAGCTTCTAATAATTCGAAAGCGGGCGTTCTTTTCTTGCATATTCCTCTAATTCTATGTTTACATTGTTTGGTCCTGGGCTTTTCTGATTCTTTGTGTTCTTTATCACCTAGTTCTTCTATTTCTGTGTCTGGTGTGATATTTCTTGTTTCTTTTTCCATATCACTTATCCACTCACTCCACATTATATAAACATAAAATATAGAACTTATTCATTTCAATTACCAGTATATCAAATTTAGCGAAGTATGAACTTTCATCTAAGTTAAAATCATAAAATTACATCAACATAAACAGCCATCAAAATTGATTAATTACATTTAAAATCATTTAACATTTTTTTTACTTGTCATAGTTTAAAATCTTCAATAATTCAGATATCGGGAGGATTAATCACCAGATCTACTGTCTTAATGATGAATTGCTTAATGATAGTTTTTATATCTTGAACTAATTTTCCTCTCACAAGAATGATTAAAAATAAACGGACAAAATTTGCATTTCACTGTGAATTGCATCGTTTCAAAATTGAAACTAAACTCACTCCACAGGTAAGTTTTCCTTACTATGCCTGTCTCCATTGAGAGGTTCTTTATTCATTTCCTAAATTCTGGCTTTGAGTTGTGATGTTTCCTTCCCCCTTAAAGGGGCAGAATTGGCAACGGGGTGGTTGGCGTGGCAGAGTATTTTGTTGAGGGTGCCTGAGACATGGTAGGAGGCAGGAATAGGAATGGGATAAGGGTTGGAATTTCATAGGAAAATTTTTTAAGGTGGAGAGGTATGGTTTAGTGACTGCAGTTGATTTGTAGGGGTCATAGGAAATTAAGGGGCTTTGTTTTGTCATATTGTTAGTCAGACCTCTGTGTTAGGTATTACGAGGAAGTTGTATAATAGTGATAGGGGAGTTTTTTAATGGAATATCTGGGATGTTTCTTAGGATGTGTTAGTTGGGAGGTAGGACGTGTGAAGTTTCTGAAGACCAGGTTATTGATTTTTGGATTTGTGCAATTGCCAAGTTGTTGATATAAATGATGTGACAGACATTATGAAGGGTCCTTATTGCGAAGTCATTATATTAAGTGCAAGGTGGTGGATGGAATACTACATGGATAATACTATTTTCTGCACCTGCTATTGTGGTTGAGTTTTATTTGACACTGAGGACCAGTCAGGATTGGTAGGATCTAGATGTTATAGCTTAAGTTTCTTTTTGGATGGCCAACTTACTAACTTCCATAATCATATAAATCAGAAATATTTAAAAACATAACAGGGATTGCAAATAAGTGTGTATTCGTAATGCATTCAATTACACACTATTAAATTACAAGTATTATCCTTAAGTCTAAGAGAAGGCACAAGGAAGCAACCCTATTAATTCTACATTCCTTCCATAATTGGTATTGAAATCACAACAAAATTTAAAACATTGGGCACAATATTACACATTTTATTGAAAACTTTTCAACATACTTTTCGTGAGTACATATCAAACATTATGACATAATATATTTGTACAGAGATACAATATCAAACTATACTTTGATTTATTCATAGAGTCTGTTGATGTTTGATCAGCTGTTACAGTGTCATCCAATTAGGAGCTCAAACATCACTACTGAAGGTATCATCCAAGCTCCCAATTGATGATACTGTAACAGCTGATCAAATATCTACAATCTACAATCAAAGTATAAAATTGCATGTTTAGAGCACAACACAAGCACAACATATTGCCAAAATTTTTTTTAGAAAATGGTCATAACATTCTGTTGTTGTTGTTTTTTGTTTTGTTTTTAGACTAATGGATAGATAATTTTAGGCTTTATATTTGATATTTATGTCACCATCCAAATCTATTAATGTATACCTCTGTATGTATGGTAAAGAGAAACAAAAACAAGGAGAAACAATCAAAAAATTAATTATATTTGCAAAAAACCATTACTATAAACTACAACAAATCAATAAAAACTATATCAGATGTGAATTACAATTTAATGTTCCTTGTCACAAAGCATTCTTGCAATAAGCTCCTAACATGGAAATCAAACTTTATAATCTCAATCTGCTTTGAAGTTTAACGTTTGCTTTGTATCATTTGTATCCTTGTATCAAATATTACAAATCAAAAATTTAAACAATACACCAATAATAACAAAATCACAAATTGAATATGTTTAATACACATTTTACATTACACAATTTGTTTCAATCTTATACACAACAGATACAGAAATCATATTTGGTATGACAAAAAATATTACACTTATAAAAGTTAAATCATTATTTAAATAAAAGATTTATCCAGTTACATTTTTCAGTCTTCTTGAAATGACAAAAATGTTTAGGAAGACCACCAATGACTTTCCAACCTCAAAAATTACACACCTCCATTCCTGTAGAAGTTAGGAAGAAAGATCACATCACCCGTTTTCACACTGATCACATGAGATATCAAGGAGAGTGAATTCTGAAACAAAATAGTATTAACAAAAAATGTTCACACAAGCCTACAATCCAAGTTCTGTCCGTTCCGCCACATGATACAGTCCAAGCAAAGCTTCTTGCAATGCTCTCAAGCAGGCTATATTTGCCTGATATCCTCCAGCTCTTTCTTGGTCAGTTTCAGACCGCACATTTTTCACATAACCTGTTTTCTCTATATCATGCCAGTGTGGAGGTTCAGGACCATCTGTTTCTATTTCCATTGCGCTATAAATGAATGGCACACCTTCATCCACTTTAGGAAGAGGTAAAAATCCAGACTGTTGCTGCATTCCAAATCCAATGCCAGTGGAAAATTGTGTAGCTTTTGGAACTGGAGCCTGGGCTTTCACTTCCTCCTTTGCATTTTGAGCAAACGTTTCTAAAATGTTTCTAGCATCAGCACTAGAAAACATTAACTCATCAATCAGAGCTTCTTTGGCTCGTATTTTCTTTTTCTTTTCTTCTTCCTCAAGTTTCAAACATTCTTTCCTCCGTATTTCTTCATGAGCTTTTTCCATTTCAATAAGTCTTTCTATTTCAAGCTCATCCCGACTCACCTTGCTTTTATTTCTCATAATAGTATCCCTATTATCTTTTTTATATTGCTCAATTTTTTTATTTGTGGCTATAATGTCAATATTATTTGTTAAATTATACACTATAGACTCTACTTCTTCGAGGTAATCATTATATTCACGGAGTGTATTGAAATCTTCTTCTCTTTTATTGAAATCTCTGAGAACACGTCGTCTTATATCCACTTCCTTTTCAACCATAGGATCTTCAAAGAGCTGAACCCGAAAATTACATCTTCGAAGTGGCACATTGCATTCAAGACATGAACCAGCTCCTTTTAAAAAAAGTAAATCTACACACGCCTCACAAAGAGCATGTCCACAAACATTTACCATCAATTTCATTGATGGCTTCCTGTATTTTGAGGTCTTGCACCTTGGGCAGATTTGATCATCCATTGTATTAAACGGTTTGCCTGCAAGATTAATGGAAGTAAATGTATTTCAATTTAATAATAACACAAATAACAAAAATTTTATGAAAATAACTTACAAGTTCACGATACAAATTCAAGATTGGAAGAATGCAGAAACCTTTTCACAGAATGCTAAAACATTTAAAGCTTCTGCACATTAACAATATTCCTTATAATTACCAAACATAGAGCATCGCTAAAAAGTTTCATGTTAAACAGCACAAATAAAATGCATTCATTTCATAAATTCCCTTTTATGAACGTAACAACTCGATAACTAACACATCTTAACACAGTAGTTATTTTGCCATTCTTATATTGGCTACGTTCGCAATGCAGTTCATGCCACAACGACGTACCAACTGCAATTTTGACAGTGCATTTGATTGATCCAAGGAGAATATCTTCCAACCATAGTTCATCTATGTTCTAACCTCCTTGGTTGAGTCCAGTTGCCTGTCGATTCCATCTCCGTCAAGGTGGTTTTATATATTTTATAACCTCCTTGATATCAGACCGAGGTTATAGACCTATTTAAATATGATGGTTCTGCAAGGTCACAAGAAGGGAAGAGAGGGAGACATTATCACCCAATTGTAGCTTCAATATTAAAACGTTAAATTGTAAAATACTTTTCGATTGGATGACATCGTCTCCGTCCAGCCTGTGATCTTAAAGTGCCTTTATACTTTTAAATAGAACTATACAATCGTTTCTTCTAAGCTCCTTGCCTCAGACTCCTGAAATTTGTAGTCGGTTTGTATCATTAGGTTATATACTCTCTGGTTTGTAGTGGAGTTACTGTACAATAACTTCCTGTTCCGTTTTTGGAGCGTCCTGTTGTACTTGTGTTATTGCTATTCTTGCCTGTAAGGACTTAAATTTATATATTTAGACGATAATTTGAATGATGGTTATGCATTTTTTAATACCTTTTTTAATGTGGTGATCCCATACATTTTTTATTGTTTATTATTTCCACTTTTTTTTTATTGTGTCAATGTCAAGTGTCGTGTATTAACAAAATACTAGATTTTGGGAGGAGTGTTTTTAAATTTATTTCTCTTCTACTTATGAAGGAAAAAGTATTTTCATACCAAATAAAACAGTATAAAATGTTCATATTTGCAGATTGCACAGAATATAAGTCGTTCATTAAAGAATCTCTGAAATAGGAAACTAGTGACGCAGCGATGGCTCTCCCGGTGAATTATAAACAGATTGCTGTGTCGTCTCCGACACCAATGACCAGCAACCGTGAGTACTCATGCGAGATAAACCAACCATCCATTGTTCCTAAAACAATCCCATATTTGGTAGTTTAGTATTATCAATACAAGAATTGTTTTAACTGGAATTAATATGTATGCGTGTGTCAGTACCCTGAAGTTCAAAACAAGTTGGAAAGTGTTAATGTATTTTAACATGTGTTCATTGCACTTTTGAAATTATAATTATGTTAATATTTTGATTCTCATTACCTGTTAATGGAATTGAAAGAAGAATCTTGCCTTGGAAAGAACCTTGCTGAGAAATGTGAAATAATTTTAAGTTAATAAGCTGTTACTAGTTTTAAGGTCCTTAGATATTGTCAAGCTAAGTATGTTATTCACCCTGGCAAACCATCAGTAGTGGTGTTAAAGCTGTAATATTGATGATGTCCTAATTGTGAAATGATTTCAGTGTTTGGTGATTTCTACCAAAATATCAGCATCTCACAAGTGTTACTATCCTACTTTTTTCCATTGGGGGACATAAAGGATCGATATGGGTTAATTTTATTTATATTTGTATGTGAATGAATATGAATTCTACCTGTTAGCCTTTTGTCCCTTTCAAGAATTCATTAAGAAAAGTGGAATATGAATAAAAAAACCCTTTGTGGGATCTTGTAGTGTTTGTGAAAAGTATTTTAAGAACAAAATACATTGTTTTGAAGATTTTGATCTTGCTTCTTAACATGTTAACATTTGAATTTCATTTCCAATGAATCAATCCTTTCATTCACTTCTGCCAAATGTGACAGAATTACCAGAACATGTTTAGAAAATTATCACTTAATGGACAAGGAAAATCAAAAATTAAGCATAATATCTTATCTTAAATGTCAAGCCAGAATGGAATCATTTGGAAAACATTTTCATTTCTCTTGAATTTGTGATAATTTCATGTAAAACATAACTCTGTCTCAGCTGAATAAAATTGACAGCACTCTATTTTCATTTAAACACAAGAGTCCTTTGGTGTAAATCAGCTGTAACAGTGTCATCTAATCAGGAGCTTGAACGTCAGCTTAGTGACATTGAAGCTCCCGATTGGATGACGCCGTAACAGCTGATGACCTGTCAAAGGTCACTATGATTAAATCAAAGTACAAAAGATTGACAGGAAAATATGCTTTTATCTTTAATAAAATATTGATCATTCATTACAAATTTTACTATAGAATTCCAAATATATTGTTTTGAAGAGTGTGATGAGCAACTTTCGTATCTAAACCTACTTCAGTAGAAAAAATGTGTTGCAATTGTATCAGAAGTCTCATCATCCTTAAGAAATAAAATTAATTACCACTTCAAAGTATACTTAATTAATTATTGTATTTCTGGGTTTTAGAAAATTATTCTCTAATTGTAGTGTATATTTCTCTTGATATTTGTAAATTTGCATGAGTTTCTGTGAAGTAGTTAAATAAAAGGCACAGCATATCTGTTAGAATGTGAAAATTAAATTGGAGGTTCAAATAGAGGCTCTATATGAGTGCAATTTATTTGTATTTACAGCTGTAGCCAGTTTCGTAGTTCATAATGGGATTCTTTATACTCATGTTATTTAGGACACTAGAGGTCTAAAGAAGGGAGGAATAACTAAAATAATTTTGGAAATAAACCCATGCATATTGATAAAAATAAACAAAAAAGTCAGCAACTTTTATTTGATTTGATCCAGAATTTCATTTAAATCTACTTAATCTTTGTAGTGACCAATTCCTTCTAATTGAGGCATATCTAGTAAAGTGCCAGGTATTGAATTTACATCCCAATCTTAATTATGTTATTTCTTGGTTTAATGTGCATGCACTCTATTCTATGAAAACAATTACCACAAAGAGAAAATGAACAAAGAAATAAAATTTTCCTCATTTGATATCCACTTCACACTATAGCAATAGTGAGGCCCTTTTAGTCCATTTTATTATAAAACTGAATTGTACTGGGAGAAAATGAATTCATGCCCCCTAATCAGTAGCACCCATGGCCTCATCTTAAACATGTTACTGCCTTCTGCCCCATATTTCAGTATACACTTTCAATTCATCTAGTCAAGCTTGTAGATGGCCTTTATATGACCAACTGAGAGGAGATTCTGGTTCACATATGAATATTGTTTGCCTTTTATTATATTTAGTTTTGTGCTTGATGTCTTTAAATTTGTAGATTAAGTATTAATTTGTTGTTTTAAGAATTTAATTAAACAATTTTTAGTGTAATGACAGGTTCTCCACCTCACTTCTATAATTGCTGGCTGACCACTTACTCTCACAGTTTACACAGGAATGTAGGGCAAAAATAAGTAATTTTTGCTTTTGACATAATTCTAATTGTTTTAGACATCATCCAAAATGGTTTGAAAATTATTATAAGTATCATCTATTCACATATACGAAATTTTGTGAGTAATGAGAACTAGATGCTTATTATATTTTGTAACAGCATTTTAGTTCTGGTATGCAAGAATTTTGGTTTTGAATCATTTATTGGCATTCATTGCAGCTTTCTGCATGAAGCTAAGGTTAATTTGGAGCCTTCCATTAACAGCTTAGAGCTTTTGTAGTTTTGATAAATAGCATGTGTATGAAGTCCCTATCCACCAGTGGAATGTGATTCCAAGAAGTATTCACATCATTTCAATTTTACAGAGAAAAGAAACAAAGGATATGACAAAAAGATGGTCTTCTGATGTACTTCTCTTACTTGCTTCCAAATTTTCATTTTGTTTTCATCTACTCTTGAATTGGTTATATATTTTTTTCTTAGCACTATCTGTTGGTGCAACAAACGAATTCAAATTTTTTACTGTGTGTAAAACCATACAAAAATCTTTTAAATTACCTTTTCAATTTTTGTTGTTTTCTGTGCTTTTGTAATTATTACTTTCTCATTTTGTTCCGTTTTTATTTAAACTTTCACTTGAAGAGTTAGTTGTTGTTGGTTGTTTTTTTCCTTATGAACTAATGATGTGAACACTTGCAATCCTGAGTTTCCAAAATATAATGGTAATTGAGGGAAATGCTACCAAGAGCATTTAGAATTGCCATATTATATTGATGCGGTATGGTTTGAATACCGAATGTTGGTATTATTTCCTTCTGTTACCATTTTAATTTGAATTTATCCCTTGTTTTCCTGGTTGAATGTATATCCCCATAACTACCAATTATAATTTAGATAACAATTTCCTACCCTGTAGAACAGTTTTGTCATGAAATGCTTTTTTGTATTCCTTAGATTTGCTGTCAGCTGGTGCTCCTATGACATTCAACATTTTGAAAGGTGAGCATCTGTATTGTGTAAGTGCTAAGGATCCAAGCGGCAGCACAGCACATTTGTAGCATGATAATCATGACGAAAAGAGTTAATTTTTTGTAAACAGATTATCAGATCGTGAAATTCAATGCATACAGATCTACTTTCAATATGAAATTTCCTAAGCAACTAAATAGCCTTAAAATTTTAATCCTTAATAAGTCGTAATTGTCAGTGTTGATTATAGAAATTTCAATTACAAGTAATGGTTAAAAGAATATTATGTCTCTTCTGCTTTTCCCAGTTTCATGTTCAGGTTTGTAAGACCACAGTTATTTCTGCAATGTTCATACGTATATAGTTGGCTGTGAACTATTGAATGTATGGCACCAGTTGTACATTCTTCTCTTCTGTGCCTTTCGCATTAAGATATTTATTTTACCCTTTCCTTCATAGGTAGGTTGCCTTTGCCTATTTGTTTGCTTGTCTGCTTGCATGAGCTTGATGTCTGCTATTACAAGAATATTTTTGTTTATATTTTAATGCAAAGAATTTGCCCAACAAAAACACAACACTCAACATCATATAATGTAAAGTGTTATAATTTTCCAGATTTTCGAGTAAATGTAAAACAGTATTTTATGATATTAGTTGTAACTGGATAATCATGTTTATGTACATTTTATTTTTACAGAACGACTTAGAGCATCAAGTGCTTCTAGTTCTTCATCTGGATCAGCGGTAAGATGTACATTTGAAATTTAGAAATGAAATATTAGTCTTCGTGGCATATGGTTTTCATGTATTTTTCCCTTGGAAATATTTCAGAAGGATACAACTGCCAACCAGAATCCATTTATTACTACTTCCCATGGGCATCCTGGTTTCACTCCACAGAAAGTTGGGAAAGGGACTGGTGTAAGTCGTATAGTATTGGTAGCTGTTGAAACTTAAAATGTAGATCATATGTTAAAAGCATTTGCATTTCAGGGTGACACAAGAGTTCCAAAACCACCTAAACCACCTGAAAAACCCCTTATGCCTTACATGAGATATAGTAGGAAAGTCTGGGATCAAGTGAAAGCTCAAAACCCAGAATTGAAATTATGGGAAATTGGAAAAATTATTGGTCAAATGTGGCGAGATCTTCCTGAAGAAGATAAGACAGAGTATGTTGAAGAATATGAAGCTGAGAAGGTAATTAAATGCAGTGCCTCATTCAAATAAAAAAATTAGAATTTTAAATATGCATGTACCAGGTATTGTAGTGGAGTACTATATTCAGGTGATAGAATGAGAAATGTCTTGTATAATCTTCTTTTCTTTGCAGCAATAGAATCTAATTGGCTTTCCAGTACTTAAAATTACTGTTGCTGATAAAGGTTTCTCCCTCCATTGAGTTAAGGAGATACAATATGAAAAAAAAAGTGTATTGTTTTCACAGTTTTATGACATTTCAGGTGTTATACAATGAAGCTCTGAAAACCTATCATTGCTCTCCGGCCTATGTGGCCTGGATGGCGGCCAAATCAAAAGGTAGGCAGGCGGTAACACAGTGGATGACACTGTCTAGTTCCAGCCTGTCTTTCATTGGAGGTGTCAGTTAGAAGCCTTGCCTTCATCATGTACCTTTGTCTCTCTTCTGCCTTTTTCCAGCTTTTTTGTGTGAAACTGATTTGGCATCCCAGAAGATGAACTCTTGTGCATTTGTACTAGAATTACATGAAGAGTAAGAAATAGGCATACACACATGGCATTGTTTTTGTTTACTTAAATGTTCTTATGTGTTTTTTAATACTTTTTTTTTTTTTTTTTTTTTATTAACTTTTAATTACAAAGTAGAAGTGTGTGCCTCTTTCATACTATCTGATTATGCTTCAAATTTTGTGCTGTGCTTATGTTTGGTTCATGGAACCATTGATATTAATTCAGTAGCTTATGTAATGTTGATTAGCCCTGTTAAGTTAGTGTTACCTTTCTAGAAATGTCCTGTCCTGACTGTTAATTTTACTTTCATACATCCTTAGCTTTGTTTGAAATAATTCAATCCAATGCTTTTAATTGCTTAATTTGGAAGGGAAAAAGCAAAGTTGTATGCTTGACTGCTGTATATTAAAATGAATGTATGAAATGTATGTAAAAATATATTGCATTGATATCAAAAATAACTAAAGGATAAATTAGTACATTCATTTTTGTCACAAAAATTCAATTGACTTCTGGGAGAATAATGTAATAATGTTAAGGGGGCATGAAATAATATTTGAAAACTTATATTAGAATGTAAAACAGATGCTGAAGCATTTTAACGGGCCGTTTATATATTTTGTAACGCTAAGGAGGGGGAAGGAGGTTTGAAGCAGTGTTATGCTGCTGCATTACACAGGGTAAGGGGGTTTGTGGTTTGATGTGACATAATACTGAAATTTATTTTTTTAAATGTTTCATCATTTGGTGAAATAATTCCTTTTATTCCATCTTACACTATAACAATATGAACAAATTTAATTACAAAATGTCAATAAATTAAAAAGTTATGACGTAAAAATTGTTACAATAAATGGAAATGTTTCTTCAATAATTAAATATTTTCATCAGTGGTTTATTGATTAAATCTGTTTTGTTATGAAGAAAACATTGAAAAATTAATAATAATATTAATATTATATTCTTACTATTATTATTATTATTATGATCTATGTTCATTCAAGAATCCCATTAAATTGGCACTTTAGTCTGACCAATGCGTTGTCCACGACAGCGTGTGTGTGGTTTGTAGTCTGAAATTTTCTCACTTAAGTGACCTTTCAAAAATTTTTCCCAATCATATTGTTAGGTGCAGTCCGCATTGCCAACTGATGCTGACTTTAATTATCATAAATTTTAATACAACAAAAATAAAATTAATACAACTTGTTACTGCTTTATGATTTATTTTTACTTTTGTAAATGGAGGGTCTTATTGCAAGCATTACAAAACTATTAAGAAGGTTCAAGCATGCATTAGAAGTGCATTACAGGGCAGGAGTATTCAAAATACTCCAAATTTACGTTACATAATTTATGGACCACCCCTAAGAGCTTTTGAGTTGATAGCTAAAATGTATCCTTAAGCCATTGAGGGTCTCAGTGCATGCATTTTTAGCATGTTGTATGTTTTAATGCTTTGTTTAAAGCAATAGTCTTGAGATGCACTGAAAATTGTTTGCAATTTCGTCCATTTACTTCAGTGTCTTGTAAGCTTGTTTTTTTGACAGGATTTCGTTCCTGAGAGATTCACTGCTTATTTTTCTCTCACTTCTTGCCAAACCATGTAACTTGATTGCTTCTTTTCCCCTCTTTTCTGTCGTGTTTCAGTTAGAGTATGAGAAAAATTTGAAAGTGTATCACAATTCCCCGGCTTATGTGGCATATATTGCAGCCAAGAACCGTGGTAAGTCCGGTAGGTCCACCCCCATATCTCACTCTTGATGGTCGTTCGTCATGTGTGCTTGTTTGTAGTTTGTGTGTTGAAATGCATCCACAAAGCAATTTGTTCCCAAATTGTGCAAGTAAAGTAATATTTGTTTGTTTATTTGCAACATTGTTAGTTTCTTACATGAGATAACAGATTATCCCTTCCCCAATCCCTACTCAATAACTGGAGTAGTAAGAGGGCATTGGAGATTAGCAAGCTATTCGTATCTTTTATTTCTTAATTGTTATGGTAACATGCAGGCTTGAAATATTATCACAATATTGTAAAGAGATAGGTTAGGTATTGTTACAAATGTTAATCGTAATTTGCAAATCTTAATGTGATATTGTTGTGATATTCAATCCAAATTCGAGAACTTTTAAAGAGTATTTTAACAATCTCAAAATAATTTAGGTTTTCTTTTCTATTTGCTGGATTGCGCAACTGATAGCATGTGGTGTTTGTATACTCGTTTCTTCTTTGCATTTGCAAACATGATTTGGGCTTAATTTTCGTCTGTGATTATGTGGATTGCACCACCTTAAAGTAATGGTTGTTGATGGAAAAATGCCACTATATTTGATCATCTCATTTTCATCATCATCATCATCATCATCATGTTCCTATTAATCTTAAAATTATCTTTAAATTTAATATAATTTGCCTCCAAATTGAAAAGAAAGTGCCTTGCATGACTTGCAATGAATCTCACATTCCTTACAAAGTTATTTTTGTCAGTAATAAATGTTTATTTTAATTCAATGTTGAGAATCATATTGGTGTTTATTAATTAATTTGATGGTTGTAGTTAAAAGGATCTGAATTCACATATGCCCTTATTCTTTTGTGAATTCAGAAAAATTGTGCCGCAAGAAGGATGAATAAAAAATATTATCTTTTCACCATTTTAGTCTTAATAAAATTTATTGATTAGAGACGTTTAATATGTAGTCTGCCTCAAATAGATCAGTAATAATAAAAAATTGCAGAATAAATATTTAATGCAATATTTTATAACGTAATTGTCAATACCTTCTTGTGGCATCTTTTAGATCAAGCTTATTTTATAATTGAATTGGTTTAATAGCTCAACAGGCTGCAGAAGAACGAGAAACTCATGAGCGCTCAAGTGGTGGGACAAAGCCTGCTGACAGGCGAATAGATATTCAACCAGCTGAAGATGAAGAAGGTCAGTTTTTAATGTTTTTTATTTGAACAATATCATTGTTCTATTGGGAAAACCACTCTAGTAAAAAAAAGTCAAACTGTACGTTAGGCACAGAAAAACTCTTTTTGTTATTCTTGTTTCATTTTTCACTTCTAAGAGCACTAAAATGGTAAATTTAAGTGGCGTAAGTAAATTTAAATTAAGTAAGTAAATTTAAGGCACTCTGGAGTGCAAAAAGGCAATTTTCAGCATTAAATATAGGTGACAAAAAGTTTTCCAACCGAAATTGCATATAAATAATCTTTGAATGGTGTTGACATTCATGGTTTTTTCAATTGAGCAATTATTTAGTTTTGAAAGACTCCTTAGATTTTAATAACTGATACTTCTATTATGATTTCGTTTTAGATCAGGATGATGGTTATTCAGTGAAACATGTGGCATACGCTCGCTACCTGCGAAACCATCGCCTTATCAATGAGATATTTTCTGATTCTGTGGTTCCTGATGTGAGATCTGTAGTGACCACTGCTAGAATGCAGGTTCTGAAACGTCAAGTTCAGTCACTTACAATGCATCAGGTATTTGATATTTTGCATGTGTTTGTGTGAATTAATCAGTGACAAAATTATAAAGTTGCCCCGAACTGTCATCTCCAATTTTCTTCTTTGGAAACTTGTTAACTGTGTGGTTAATTAAGATTATTTTTCTGTTATTGTTTCACACATGTAACTTTTATTTAGTGGCAGAATTCAAGTGTTGCATTAAATAATTCTTTATTAATAATGTGTTTTGTAAAATTATTGAAAAATTTAACCAATTATATGTCATTTAGAAAAAGTTGGAAGCTGAACTGCAACAAATTGAGGAAAAATTTGAAGCAAAGAAACGGAAGTTTATTGAAAGTAGTGAAGCATTTCAAGAAGAGCTTAAGAAGGTAACACGTCATTCAATCATTCCTGTTGCTATTTGTGTGACGTGGGAAGAAACAATATTTTCTATTAATATTGCAGCATTGTGTACCGGCAGTGGATGAAGAGACATTTCAAAGAATGGTAGAGAGGCAATATGATGTATTACGAAAAGAATACACCAAAGGAACAGAAGAATCACAAAGTAGTTCTGAATCAGCTGAAGAGACTCAAACTCAGGCAAAGGTATTGTGATTTTTATTTTATTATTGGTCTGTTTTGTTGTGTGTTTTATTAATGTACATACATTTGTTAACATATCTATTTTGAATGCCATTCCGGAATGCGAATCGAAATCCATAACCTCTGTGAACAGGCTATGGAGGTGCAGCCTGCTACTAATGAACCAGAACAGCAGCAGCTGCCGCCTCAACAATCTCCCTCACAGCCACAGCCACAGCCTCAACCTCAGCCTCAGCCTCAGCCATCACCCCAATCTCAAGCTCAGCCACAATCTCAACCTCAGCCTGCAACTCACTTGACAACTCCACAACACTTATCTCCTCAGCATTCAGTACCTCACCCTCCACAGCACATGAGTCCTCAGCATGGGCCAGCCCAGCACCCATCTGTGCCTCATCCCACTCCCCCTCACCCTGCTCCTCAGCACTCCCCCTTGCAGCATCCTACCACTCAACACCCTCCACCCCAGCACATACCTTCCCAGCATGGGCCTCCTCCACATGTGCCCCCACATGGGACTTCTCCCCATCCTCCCCCCCACCATCCATTGCAGCACCCTTCACAACATATGCCACCTCAACACATGCCACCTCAGCACCTTCCTCCACAGCATCCCTTGTCACAACATGCTTCAACTCCTCATGCACCATCACAACATCTTCCACCCCAACATCCATCTCAACATCTAGGAGCACATCCACCACAGCATCCTCCTCATCCACCATCTCCACATGCTTCATCGTCTCACCCTTCTCAGCATCCTCCACCACATTCATCATCTCCCCATCCTTCAACTCAGCATTCACCCCACCCTCCTTCTCAACATGGGCCTCCTCAGATACCTTCTCAACATCCTTCACACAGCAGTATTCAGACTCCATCATCACAACAAACCCCTACACCCCCTACTCTTGCACCTTCTTCCCAGCCTTCATCATCTCCTGCACCTTCACCTGGTTTGTCTCAAACACTTTCCTCACAAGCTCCTTCTCCACATCCTTCCAGTCAACATGCGGCTGGTCAGGCTCCTCCCGGCCAGCATCTTCCTGGTTCTCATTCACCTGGTCATCTTTCCGGGCAACATCCTTCTGGACAGCATTCAGCTGGGCAACATCCCCCTGGTTCACATCCTTCAGCCCAGCATCCAGGTCAGCATCCTTCTGGCCAACATCCTCCAGGCCAACATCCTCCAGGTCATCCTGCTGCGCCGCATCCGTCTGGTCAACATCCTCCTGGGCAACAGCATTCAGGGCAGCAGCATCCATCAGCCCAGCTTCCACCTGCTCAGCAGCATCCTGGACAACACCCTCCAGGATCTCATCCTCCTGGCCAACAACATCCACCAGGTCCTCATTCTGGACCCCATCCTGCTAGTCAGCATCCAAGTGGTCCAGGTCACTCTGCCCCTCAACACCCACCTGGTCATCCCTCCAGTCAACATCCATCTGCTCACCCACCTGGTCAGCATCCTTCTGGTCATCCTCCTGGACACCCAGGACAACACCCTGCAGGGCACCCAGGTCAACATCCTTCAGGACACCCCGCCAGCCAACATCCTCCAAGTCATCCGGGTGGTCAGCACCCATCAGGTCACCCCACTGGTCAACATCCTTCAGGGCACCCAGGTCATTCTCCTGGTCAAATTCCACCTGGGCAACATCATCCAGGGCATCACCCTGGTCAGCATCCCCCTGCACAACATCCATCTTCTCAGCACCCTCCTGGACATCCATCAAGCCAAATGCCTTCAGCTCAACACCACATGGGACAACATCCTCTCCAACATCCATCTCAGCATATGGGACATCCACAGCAAGGTGGCCATATGTCTCATCTGCAGCAAAGCCCACAGCATCCTCCTGTACCTCCACATCACCTGCAGCACCCACTGCCTCACCCACAGCAGCAACAGGCTCAGCCGCAGCCCCCACAGCAAGGGTTGCAGGGCCCCCAGCAGGGCTCTCAGGTGCAGCAGCCCCAGCAGCCCCCACAGGGCCAGCCGCCCCAGCAGCCTCCCCCACCCTCCCAGGCCATGGACACGAGTTCTGCTGGTCCACCTGGACCTCCTGGAAAGGCGAGCGAGCCTCCGTCTCTCCCTAAACCAATGCCGTCATCAGCTTCTCCGGTAGGTCCTCCAGTGACTCCTCCTCAGGGTCCACCACAGCCCCAGATACCAACACACCCTAACCAGCCACCTCCAGGGGGCCTCCCCTCACAGTCCCCTCACCTGCCCCCACAATCACATCCAGGAGGCCCTTTGTCTCAGCAATCCCCAGCTGGCCCTGGCCCTTCACCCTATCAGCAGTACCCAGGGGGTGCAAATCCACCCCCACAGACAGTGCCCCTGCCCCCTAGGCCACCACAGACCCTCAGTATCCATTTCCTCAGCAGCAAGCTTATCACCAACCTTACTCACAATACCCTCCCCATCCACATCCATATTATCAGCCCTATCAGTATCACATGCCACGTCACTATCATCCACAGCAGCATGCAGAAGCCGCCCACCCTGTGAGTATTCACGTTGTGCAGTTGCATGGGGTTAATGGTTGATGTGTTCCCTTGACACTAAAGTTGAAACTTACTAATAACAGAAGTTAAAATTGAGAAAGTATATTTCCTCTTTGATAACCATCTTCAAAATTCTTTTCCACTCTTCTATAAAGTTTCCAGAAAACACTAATATTACTGTTCATGCTTATTTTTTGAAGTCTAATTTTTCAATTAGCATTTGTGTACTCAAGTTTTCTTTTAAAAATTATACTCTATGTACTATAATTTAATTTACATGTGTGTCTCACTTTTCGAGTATCGAGATGCTAGTATTTGCATGTCAAAGTTGGGTTTAAAATATTCATATTATTGCTTCTGAGCTTAATGTGCCTTTTTCATCTAAATCTTGTTCTAATATATCAGTTGACTTGGGCTTTATTAAAATTATTAATAAAAAAATATATTAAAATATTAATTATGACATTGTACAAACAATTAGACTGGAAACTGGACACAATGAAAGTGCCAAACTCACTAGTGCATTCAGCATTCGCCGAAACATACTTCTATATTCAATGGAGCTGTGGAGTCAAACAAGTGGTCCAGCAGTGGTCGCTCGACCATCTCGAAAAAAGAAATCATAGTTTGTGCATAATTTTCCTTATGTTTTGGCTGTTCGAAAATATCTGTAATTTTTTTATTATACATGGTTTACAAATGGCGACCATTTTTGTTTTTCGCCATGCGCCATTTTTCGTGTTCGTAGTGTAAATTACTCAGCTTTGAATTGTTCTAGCATTCTATACTAAAAGGCATTGGATTCAGTATACTCTGGCATACAAATCAAAATATTATTTATTTACCTTCTATGTTTTTATTTCGGAAATGTTTGCAACCAAAACCTACAGAACGCAAATGAATCAAATTCGATTTTCAGAGAGTAATTTTTCAAGAAGAATACAATCACAGCCATAATTTTGTCTGTGCTTTTACACATGACAGTATAGTTCTTTTTTTGTTAAATATCATTGGTAAATAATCTACCGCTTGAGAATTACATCCTTTTAAAAATTGGAATTTGGGATTGTTTGCAAATTTTCAACTGTAATATCTCTTTTGGGGAATGAGATAAAAATCTGCACTCATGCTTGATCGCTGTGATAGCAAATTTCACCAAAAATTTCAACTTTAAGATTTAACTCGAAAGGTGTGGTGTGTGTTTGTTTTTGTGTGGATGTGTGTGCAAGTAGGGGAGCGTGTGCGTGTGGGTGTGAACTTACGCAAAAAAGGGCTTCAGCTCCACTTAGAGAATATGATTTGCCAAGTAGTAGTCATATTATTTTGAAGCTATTTCAAACCAAAATGTATATTGATTTAAAATAATTAATTATACTTTATTAATAATAAACCAAAATTGCGTAATATATAATTTTGAATATTACATATACCTTACTTTAAAACAAACGTACAACTGGACATCTATGTTTGTAATTGAAAATATGGTCATCTTGATGTTAAAAGCTGAACTTGCTAATATAAAAATAGTTTATAATTTATAACAAATAAGTAAATTCAGCGTTTAGTTTTGTTTAATTTTTCACGTTTAAATTTGCCGTTCTGTATATTATTTCAGAATGTTTCTCTAGGTATATGGACAGTCTTACAGTACTCACTCCTTAGATGCAAATAACGTGGCTGAGTTAACAAACAATGAAAGAGAATCAGCAGATATTGGGTCAGTGCAGTTTAAAAAGGAACAGTTGAAGCTACTGCCGAACGTGACCTCGCACCTCTTTAATCATTTCTTAGAATATCAACAACCTGAAGTTCATGTAACACAGAACCAAAGCGGTGGGATGAGGATATAACACCCTTTTGAGATCACAGAGACTTCTGAATCATCTGGTTTGTGTAGGTTCTTTGGGATTGGGAAGTCTAATTTCTATGGTATGTTCTCATGGGAATGATTATTTTCAATCATTTATGGTGTTGCGATGTTAAAATTTATTATTATATTTATGATTCCTCTTTCTTTTTTAAATGGATTTGGTGATTGGTTCAGTTTATATTTTTTATAGCTTTTTTATTTATGTTGTGTGTTAATTTGAGTGGAAATATTGAAGGTTTGAGTTTGTGGCTTCATTGTTGTCTTCCTTCTCTGTCTATGTGCACAGTTGTGTGACCTTTTATTAAAATGGAGTGGGAGTGTTGTATAGATAATTTTACAAGTGAAATTTGCCATAAAACTGTTTATGGATTTTTTCCTAAGGTCATTAAATCAAGTGAAGACTGTACTGAGGAAAAAGTGTTGTTTTTACTCAGGAATAACTCAAATATCTCCGACCAACTCTCTGTAAGTGCCATGAGATAAAATACTTACAAACATTTCATGTCTTTGCCCAGTCTTTTTCAGATCCTTCGAAAATCATAAAAGCTTATATCAAAAGGATTGAGAGAAATAACTTTGGCTCATTATTACAAGAATAAAAATTTATCAGGAAAGTCATTGGGCTCAACATGTTATTGAATAATTCAGTCACGATCATTGCATCTAAGGAGTACTGTGCGACTGTATCTCTGCAAAAACCTTCAGATATAATAAGCAGAATGGCAATTTTAAATGCAAAGAAATAAACAAAATGATAAATTAGTTTACACTTAATAATATATATTGCATTTAATAACTTAATTTGTAAGGTAATAATTGTGTAGAGAGCATCTGAAAGGCACGTTATTTTTCACAACAAAGTCGACTGGGAGAGCATTCCATTTGTTCATAATCCGATTTGTGATGAAATGCGTTGTTGGTCCACTTCTTGTTCTTTCCTTTCTCAGCTTAGCTGAATATCCTCGTAGTCTGTGATCCATAGCTGGATTATAAATTGTATCAAAGCAGGGAGCATCCTATTTAATATTTTATAAGTTACAATTAAATCACTTTTTTAAGTTGTTCTTGTCTTTCTCAAATATGGTGACCATACTACACTGGCATATTCTGTTATCGCTCTTATAAATGTGCAGAAAATCTTTTAACTACTGATGAGTTCAAGTTTGAGAAGGCCTTTCTCACCAGATACAGATTAGTATTGGCTTGCTTTGAAATACAGTTATTTTGATTTTCCTATTTAAGATTTTGTGTTATAATCACACCCAATTCATTTTGTTGGCAGGTCTCTGCCAAAGGTGTCCTATTCATGAAACATGAAATTTTTGGATTATTTTTTCCGATATATTGTGTTATACATTCATCTTGGTTTAGAAGGATCATCCAAGTTTCAGACCAGTTTACTACAGTTTGAAGATCTTTTTGCAACTCACTGTGCAATGTCAAGGGATGGCAAAAGAGTTTGGCATAGTCTGCATAACAGTTCGAAGTCGAAGACAACTCGTTTCCAAGGTCACTGGTGTATAATATGAACAGCAGTGGTTGTAGGACAAAACCTTGAGGTTCTCCACTAGAAACTACTCAGGGTGTTGATATAGAGCGATTTTTATAAGAAAGGACTAGCTAGTGCTGGCAGCATAACTGAAGGTTCTGTGGTCATTGTGTCCTTGACACTTGTCCTCCGTTCATTCGTTTGCAATTGGCTAACTTGTAAATGGCTTTGACGCATCCTTCTGATGAAAATTTGTGCCTCCTTGTCCGATGAAAATAGTGTGCCACGAGAAATAATATAAATTAGGAAGTGCAGTGCTGTGTGCTCCTCTGTAAAAATTCTTTTTTATAAATATTACATTTTGTGTTATAAATATTATGTTTATTTAGAGCACTGGATTCCAACAAGGAATTTTGCCAGCAGCCAGTGGTAATACAGAGAGGGTTCTCCTGTGATAATTATGCTCCGTCTTTTGGCCTTCAAAAGTCCAATTTCTGTAGTTGTTGTGTCAAACCTAGGATTTTAACTAGATATCACTCCTAAAAATATGATTTAGTAATAATCTTGACTTAGGCCACCACTCATAAATAGAGCTTGGAAGTTTAGGCATTTATTTTACCTAAAACAGCAAAAAGCCATTTATTTTTTTCTAAAATAGGCACATAAAAAAGGCATTTATGTTGGCTTAAAGTATAGCAAGTATATATAAAGTACAGCAAACACTGAAAAATCATTATTTAAAAGTAATTATTGTAAAAAGATTGATAAAATTCACATTTTTATTCTAACTAAAAGTTTTATTACTACACTCATAGAAAGAAACTATCTTGATTGCATGTGACCATCCAGTATGACAACTACAAATTTATTTTACTTGTGAACCTGTCTCTAAAAATGCTATTATAGATTTCATTCTTCGCACTTGTGTAATCGCTAGAAGTGAAGAGAGAACAAGAAGGGACTGAGAAGTCTATCATGTGCAGGGCTCTATCCTCAAAAGGGATCTGAAGCCATTCTCAAACATAGGACGATTTCTTCATGAGCGAATAAGTCTATTAATATCAATGAAAAATATAAAAAATCTTCACTGGTATCGTCTTCCATTCCATTTTAAATTTTTAACACAACCTGACACTGGAGCCTTCACATCCACAGAACAACAATACACATCCGTGCCTTGTCCAGGCATGCAGGTATGATTTCAGGCTTGATGGAGATGCCAGGAGAAAAGGGGAAAATATGAAGGAAAAGGCAGAAAAAGCACAAATAAGGCATAATGAAAATCTACTAAAACAACTTCAGAAGTACAATTAATTGGTTCCTATTATCAAAAGGCATAAAATCATAACAATAATAAAAAGGCATTTTGCCAAACTTCCGGGCTCTAATGGTGACTATGAATTTGTTTCACTTGTGATGTCTGTAAGTGATATTGTCTATTCTCCTTTGAATTCAGAAATGGCATAAGTGAAAGCGCTATTGTTATTTTCATTCTTGAAACTTGTGTAAAAACCAGCACTGAAAATCTGTATCATTTATCATGTATAGAGTTTCCAAAAGGGATTCGAAGCCATATTCAAAGATAGGATGGGATTCCTTGTGAGCAAAAGGCTTTCGGCACCAATTAAAAAAGTCCCAAAACTCTTGCTTTTTCATAGACATCTTGAACACTTTGTGTGCCTGGAGCTCAAGTTCAACACTTCTTGCCTAATATCGCATCCACAGTTGCAGAGAAAGACAAAAAACGTGACAGTGCCTTCATGGCGTCCAGGCTTGCAGATATATTTCTAGCTTCATTGAAATTACTGCCAGGAGAAAAATAGCAATTAATGATGGAGAAGGAAGGCAAAGGTCAAACCTAAAGGAAGGTAAAATTCAAATCTAAAATAAGCAACAAAAAAAAAAGGCAAACCTGAAAATCTTTTAAAACAACTTCAGAAGTTCTGTTATGTTATTCCTAATTGTTAAAAGTCTTAAAATCCTAACAATAACAAAAAGGCAGTTTTGAAAACTTCCAGGATATACTTAAAATTCACTAAATTATAAACAATTAAAATAAATGTCTTATTTACAAAACACTTTTTTATAAATCCAATGGCCTAGTCTTAGTTGTGGTGTTTTCTATTAAATACTTTCCCAATTTAGTTTTAGAATTATAATTTTTCAAGTTTTAGGAAACAAAATCCATTTCTAAACTTCGGAGCTTAGCCATTGAAAATTTAAACTGGGAAGAAATAGTTGTGTGGTAGATCTGTATAGAATTTTCAGTTGGAACCATGTTGAAAAATTCTGATTTTAGATTAGACTCTTTTCTTGTTCTACTTCATTTTCACTTAGAGGTATGTTTTACTCTTACCCAGCTACTTATATGCTTTAAAGCAAAGAAATCTTGAAACCTAAGAGAAAATGCAGGGAAAACAGACTCAGATGACCAG